>CM076581.1:802303101-802978469 GCA_034641835.2 Pinus albicaulis
TCTTCTGAAAAAAAAGAAGAAGGTGCCAAGCCGGATCTTATTTTCAAAAGATTACAAATAAAATGGCAAAAAGCTGTAGATTTTGAAGCTTTATGAAGGGAAGTTTGCACGGTGTTTGACCAGATCTAATGACATGGTGGTAGTAGGTAGCCATAACATCCACTGGAACATAAGGTTGAGATTTTTGTGCAAACAAAGTCAACTCTCATTTATTTTGGTTGAAGTTACACGTACATGCTTAATGGGGAGCCGGTCATTAATGTTTTCATTATTACGGACTGGAGAACATTTATATATATATTTTGTGGAAGATAAGGTTGAGAATTTTGTGCAAACAAAGTTGAATTTTATTTAGTTTGGTTAAAGTTAGAAGTCCATTATGCGGACCTGGTCATTAATGTTTTCAATATTACGGGCTGGAAAATATTATTAATATTTATTATTATTATTATTATTATTAGGTTTTGTATAAATTTTGGTGAGGATTTCTGGCAATTATAAAGATTTATTTTGACTATTCAACTTGACTTTAAAGATTCGTCTGTTTTTATGTTTTGGATTATGAGCAAGTTTTTTTTAAATGAAATTTTTAGTGATGAGTATGGAATTTTGTAAAAATTGTTCAAATTGTTCAAATATCTATGTTTTTTATTAATTTATTGTATCTTCTCAAAGTAATGATGAGGAAGGAGCATTCAAACTAATTTCAAAAAAACACAAAAATTATCTATTTCCCAAAGAAAGAACATTCAAATCCCAAAAATTGTTGCCCATAATTCTTCTACCTCCCATGGATCTAGGGGGTTGGTTTCACTCAAACCTTCTAAAAGTTTTGTTTTTGTATCACTTTATGCAAGCAATTTGTAGGAATGTACTCTTGCTTTCAAAAGGTAGCAGCTTTAAGTATTAGAAGGTTTAGTATTAGATTTAGCCCTTCCCCCTCTGTGTTTGTTAGGGGGATGATTTTTTGTCATTCTCTTTTTAGAATCATTGAAGAAATTTTCCTTATATCATTCATTATGATGTACTTTAGTTGTATGATTCGGGCCATAATTTTTTTATCAATACTAATTTCTTATTATTTGTATTTTCTATTGCAATTAAAATACTAATAATTATTTGCTTTAATATATATATATATATATATATATATATATATATATATATATATATATATATATATATATATATATATATATATATATATCAAGTTGTTTGTGTTCTTCTAAGTTTGGCTTATGTCTTGAGAAACTGAGACTTACGAACATCTAAGCTGTCAAAGTTACTTGGGCATTGCACCTAACCTCAACCACACCAGTTTGATTTTGGATTGTCTTGCTTAAAAAACCCATCCTCAACTAATTGTACTAGTAAAAATTAACATATATATTAATGTATATAATAATTATAAGTTATTTAATATGAACCATTTTTAAATAAAATTCCAGAAAAGTGTTTTTTTTATCCCTATTTATTTTTAGAAGTTTCAAAGCTACATGATTTATACTAACCGACATAGTACTAACGAAACCCTTACATTTGTGCACCTTCGAGCCACAAGATTTATGTCGTACCACCGTATTATTAGGCAATCTCAATTGTACATAGTAAAAGTATGCTTTTTCATTTCAATAATGAACTTCATTGTAGAAAAGCCCTACTTGCGAGGTAAAAAGTAACATTTTCAAGTACTAAACCTCAATGTAAAAAAAGAGTTTTGTGGGAACTTTGAAAGCACAAGTTTTTTTGCCATACCACCATATTTTCAAATAACACATTTCATTGTAAAAAGCCCAATTATATGGATTAAAAGCTGATCTTTTTAAATAAAAGCTTAATCTTTTTAGTCCATGTTGTCACGCATGCGACTATAGTAATCAAAATGGCCCCGGTCACAACTAACCAATTTTTTTATTTCATATTTAATAAAATATGGTCGCAAAATCTATCCAACAGATGTAATTATTTTCCCAGCTAATAAAAATTTTGGTCATATAATTTCTTACATCAAAGGATTTATGGCGTTAGTATTTTTCCATCGAAAAGTAATGTCAGAATTAGTCTCTTAACCACACATGTTTGGTTTGGGAATGTATAATTTGACTTATCACTTGAGCCACACCACATGGCTATCTTTGGCTATTTCCATGTATTCGATGGAGTTTTTACTACCCGTTTTTCCTGTTCGATTCCTCCGAGCTTACTATCTACGTCATTCATATCCACTAATTGTAACCATTAGGATCTAAGTGCACATCGTACGTCTTCTCCTCATTCCTCTGCACGAGCTATAGCTCGAGAGTAGGACATGAACCAAGTTAAAACTTGTCGCCGTTTTTATTTTTAAACTTCATTTATTTTTGGAAGTTCGATATTATTTGATATTCCTTTTCCACATGAGGATGAGCATGTTCTTATGATGCATCTTGTTCCTACCCTAGAAGAGGAAGATCCAAGGCTAACTTCCATTTATATGAACATGAGACCTGCAAATAGCCCAAAGTATGGATTGGGTTATATTGAACAAGTTGATCAGTTGATCCCTAAATGTAGATTTAGAGATCTACCTCCAGGATGCAAGAAACCATCAGTACCTGAAATCCACAAATTTTATACTCTGATGGATGGTTGCCCTAAAAACCAGATCCCTGCTCAATGGATGAAGCAGATGATTAATTGGGATCTTTTTACCCATCCACAAGCTGATGAGTTTGTTGCAGCTTTCCCCAAGGAAGAAAAGATGAAAATGGCTGAAGAATGGAAAGCTTACATGGAAGAAGAAAAGGTATGGATTTCATTTTATTCATGGAAAAAGAAAATGGAATATGATGTGGTTTTGATGGCAGATTCAGTTGCCTCTTCTTCACATTCCTGGACTGCACCAGATGGCAGTAAAATAGAGACCCATACAACTTACCCTCCTTTCAAGAGTATTGTCCTAGGAGAAGGACAGAGTTCAGCACAGGCATATCCTCTGGTTCAGAGAGATAATGCAGCAATGGGAACAGAGGGTAGAATTCAGAAAGTTTCTGAGAAGATAAATTGGACTAATACTGCTCTGACTGGTCTTGAAAAGACTGTAGCAAAAACTGCCCTGGTTAAAGATCAGATTGATTCTGTTCAAGTTTCTGTAAATGATGTACATAGAGTTTTGAATTCGGTTCAGTGTGATTTGCAAGTAGTTAGACATAATTTAGAAAAATATTTTGAAAGGTTTGAAGATGTGGAAAATTGTATAGTAGAACAGTCCATTTCCACACGGGATTCTGTTGCTAATCTGTCTGACAAGTTTGACAGATTAAATTTGAAGAAAGCCAATAAGCCTATCCCGCTTTCATTTTTGACCAAAGGAAAGAGCATTCATCCCCGTGAACTCGAATGCTCAGTTTCTAAGTTTCCTCACCTCTTTCCTAAAGAAGTGCCACAGCTTTCCCAGCAACTTGAATCTAAGCCAGAAGAGAAATCTGAGAAAATAACCATAGCCACTGCTCTAGAAATCTCAGATTCTGAAAAACATGCTTTCCCTATTTATGAGCCTCTGGAACCTCAGTTTACCAGACATGCTGCCCCTGACCTATATGGTGCAGGAAAGATTCCATCCAGAGAAACTTTCCATGAAGGGAGTCATAAGGAATGGAACATAGATGGTCTATCTGCAGCACAGATCAAGCAATTGCTTGATCAAATGATTGTTGAATATAAACTGATGTGTGTTGAAGGGAAAAGTGAAATGGAAGCATGTAAAACACTCATTCAGTGTTTTACTGGTACTCTGGCAAGATGGTGGGAGCTAGAGTCATCCCCTGTTATGTTGGATAAAATGGAGAAAGAAGTTCTCAAAGATGAACAGGGAGATATTATGTTTAATCTTGATGGCACAGCACAGAAAAATATGATTGGTGCATTAACAGCACTAATCCAGGAGCACTTCTGTGGAGCTGAGTTTTCTCTCACAGATAAGAATGAATTGATACTGATGAATTTGAAATGCAATAATATAAATCAGTATGAAGATTTCCACAGGGATTGGATTGAAAGAATATTCTTGGTCAAAGACCCAAAGAATATCCTGTGGAAGCAAGTTTATCTAGCTGCTCTACCATCTAAATTGGTAGACATTTTAAAGTTGCAAGAAGAATTCCCCTTGCCATTGGAAGTTTATCTTTGGGGAGATTTTTATGCCATAATTACTAAAGTTTTGATTTCTTTATGTACCAGCTCTAAGATGCAAAAGTCTATAGACAAGCTTAACAGACTTCCTGGTACAAAGTCTTTCTGCAGCAAGTATGGAATAACAGTTGATGATCCCTTGGTGCATCGCAGAAAGCACAAAAGGCATGCAAAGAAGGCTTATAAAAGAAGTAAAGCCACTTATCGCCTGAGCTCAGGTAAAAGACGAGAGCTCAGACGGCCAAAAGAAAGCCGACGGCCTAAAGAAAGAAGAGGACATTACAGGTATAAGCCCAAGACTCATTATTATCAGCCTCATGACATCCGTCCCAAGGATGCCAAGTTAGCTAAAATGAAAGAAGTTGTCTGTTGGTTGTGTGGTCAGCCTGGTCATACCTCAAACATGTGTCCAACAGCCCTTGAATCTAAGAAAGGTCTTGGTAAGAAATCTGCTAAGTTTAAACAGACATCTACAAGTCAGACTGTCAAACAAGAACCTAGATGTACTCACTGTCATTCCTCATTTCATAAAACAGCAGACTGTCACAATCATCCTCAGCCTCTCTCCATTCAACAACATGCTGAGCCGTCCTCTGCCTCTTCCTCTTCTGATGACTATTCCTCCTTCTCTTCCGAGGAACAAGTCAATATGTATTGTCAATGTTCTGACTCAGATGCCTGTCATTGTTCTGAGTCTGATTCTGATTCTTTCTCTTCTGCTGAAGAAGAACTCCCCCATGTCCTCATGGCCCAAGTCGATGATGATTTAAAGGTTTTTTCTCAAATTTGGGCCATGGAAGAAGGTGATCTCAAAGCTGCCCTTCTTGCAGCTTATATGAAAAATATGCCTGGTTCTTCTGGTTCTTCCAGTTCCTCCACTGGTAAGAAACCCAATTTTGTTGACGCCTCTTATGAGCGTAACACCAAGACGTATCTCCTACACAATTCTAACAAAGCTCGTGCACTCACTTTGGGGGAGGTGAGCAAGGAGATACATGATCTAAAATCCGAAATTCTCAGCATGAAAAATGAAATTTCTGTCCTGAAAACTCAAGTTCAACAGCCGTCATCCTCTTCTACAGCTGTTTCAGGAAGACAGACAAATTATACGCTGCATTCTGTTCCAAAAGTTGAAGTCCAATTTGCAGAAGGCAAATTTGATACCTCAGTCGGATTCAGAGAAATCAGTGACATGCAGGTCATGGCCATACAATATCAACAACATCATGTATAGGTAAATATTTGTATTGCTGGCCATGTTTATAGAGTCACTGCACTTATAGACTCAGGAGCAGACATAAATTTAATCTCAAAGAAAATAGTCCCATCCAAATACTGGACCACTGCAAAGAAAGAAGTAACAAGACTAAGAGTAAAAGATCTGAAGTTTGAAGTTTCTAAAGCTGTTGTTTGCTTTGACTCACGATGTGTGAAACTTTCCTTTGCAGTTTCTGATATTCCAGTTGACTATATTTTAGGAAATATATTTTTAGCAGCAGTTGAGCCCCATGGGTTGTTTAGATTTCCTGACAAATCTGCAGGATATTTCATTACTATTGTTGGGGAAAGAATAGAATTGCCTTATATCTCTAGACCCAGAATCTCACCCATGGTTTAGGCCATGAAAGAACTTCACAAAGCAGAGAATATTTTGGTAGAACTCAAGGAACATAAAAGCACGATCAGAATTGAAGAACAATTGAGTTCTCCAAAGGTCCAGAAGCAGATCTCTGAAATTCAGAGAGAATTTGAGGAAACATGTTGCTCAGAAGAGCCAAATGCCTTTTGGCATCGAAAGCAACATTGTGTTGAATTACCTTACAAGGAAGGTTACACTAGCAGACCTTGTAAGTCTAGATCCATTCCCATGTCTGTAGAACACAAACAACTCTGCCAAAAGGAGATTGAACAACTTCTCCAAAAGGAGCTAATCAGAGAATCCAGCAGCCCTTGGAACTGTTATGGGTTCTATGTTAATAAAAGAAGTGAGCAAATCAGAGGTGTCCCGAGACTTGTTATAAATTACAAACCTCTAAATGATGTTTTAGCAGATGATACCTATCCGATCCCTCACAAAGGAGATCTGATAAGAAGAATAGCAGGAGCCAAAATATTTTCTAAGTTCGACCTAAAGTCTGGCTTCTGGCAAGTAGCAGTTGCAGAGAAAGACAAATGGAAAACAACATTCAGCATTCCAGCTGGGCATTATGAGTGGAATGTAATGCCATTTGGTTTAAAGCATGCACCCTCTAAATTTCAGAAGGACCATTTCCGACATCTGAAGATATTCATGAAGTTGGTTCAGAGAAATGGTTTAGTCTTGAGCAAGAAAAAGATGGAGCTTTGCAAGACTAAAATCAAGTTTTTGGGGCACGAAATTGAAAATGGTCAAATTGCTCTTCAAAATCATGCACTAGAATTTGTAGACAAATTCCCAGATGTAATAATGGATAAAACTCAGCTACAAAGGTTTTTGGGTTGTCTAAACTATGTGAGAAATTTCTATCCGTCATGTGCCATTGACAGGTCTCTGCTCAATCATAGACTTAGAAAGAACCCAAAGCCTTGGACAGAGAAGCACACTCAAGCAGTCAGAGAAATAAAATCCAAGGTTCGTAATCTCCCTATTTTGTATGTTTCTGATGACAATGCATTTAAAATTGTTGAAACAGATGCAAGCAACATAGGATGGGGAGGTATCCTCAAGCAAAAGCCGAATGAAGACAGCCCAAAAGAGCAAGAACAGGTTGTGCAGTTTGTATTAGGAGTTTGGAGCAAAGAAGAGGAAAATTATGCTCCAATCGAAAAAGAGGTAAAAGCAGCCTGGAATTGCATCAGTAAGTTTTCTATTCATTTGGAAAATAAGCACTTTCTGCTGAGAACTAATGTGAAAGCTCTGGAGAAAGTAATTACCAAGGTAATAAAGAACCCAGAAGATGCAAAGTTTGCAAGATGGCAAGCTTTATTTGCATATTTTGATTTTAAAGTAGAACATATCAAAGGTTCTGAAAATTGTCTTCCAGACTTTCTGAGCAGAGAGTATGTCCAGCAACAAGAACAGGAAAATGACCCTGAAAAAGAAGAAATTCATGTGATGGTCATTCTCACAGAATGGGACCAAGCAAACCAGAAAGAGACTCTGAGATATATTACAGATGATGAACCTTGGCCCATATACCAGGAAAAATGGAGGCCTACTTGGCAGCTCCAAAACACCAAAGTACTTGATGCTAATGTTTAGAACCATAATGATTTACAACACTTTGTTCCAGAAAGGAAAGTATACCCAAAGGGAAGTAGGTGGATACATGACATGATGTATTCACATAGCATGCTTACTTCACATGAAGCAGAAAGATCTCTTTCCCAAGATTTCAGTGATATCTATGTTATTTGTACAGGAGGAGGAGACAGAAGTAGGGTATACTACAAGTCCATCATTATAAACAGAACAAGGAACCCTGGCCAATACACTGGAGGCAAATTTCAAACATGGCCAGGTAATGACCCAAACCTTATTTTTCCTGATACTGTTTATAATTTTGCAGGATACAAAGATCTATGGTGGGACTTGCTCAATAAAGATGGCCGTGAGGAAACTCACTACACCAAACTTAAGTTTGCCTGCACCTGGATCAATTCAAGAGAAGCAGCAGCGCCATGGGTAGAGAATTGGTGGCATGACTATGGAGTCAGTCCATACAGTATGGATCCATATTACTATGAATCCTATGTCCATCGAAATTTTCATGAATGTATGGAAGGACCAGCTGGTGAATGTTTTCATTATCCTTTCCAGACTGTAAAAGAAATTGGGGACTAGAATATCAAATGCGAAACCCCATATTAAAATCATATATGGAAATGCACCACCAATGGCTTATTATGACCAAGATTAAGCACCAGATCATCCTCAATAAACCAATGATGGTGAGACGTATCTACACCAAAGCATGGGATGATGAGTTTTACGGAAAGATCAGATATCCTGATGCAACAATCTTGGACCTGCCTACAACTTCCAGCACAAGTGGGTTTCGGGAGCCCCACTAAAATCAAAGTATTCCCTTTGTACATGACCTAGTCACAGGTTTACAGTGACAGAGCTTTTCTCGAGGGCTTTTTATCTGTTCGAAAAGTATCCTCACTGTAATAAATTATTCTGTTTCCTCGTGGGCCTTGCACTCGAAGGTATCCACAGTGTACATCCACCCACTTTCACATGTTTGTGTTGGAAGGACCGAATCTCCGTGCGGATGTCCCGACAAGGGTTACCCGAAAACGATGATCCACCTTCCAAGTGTCAATAATCGGATGCGCTACAGGAATGTTTGTCCCCTCTTCCAATATATATAAGGAAGGGTAAGGCTCATTCAAAGGGGGCAGCATTTGGAGTTTTAGTCTTTGAATTTGTGTGTTTTTGAGTCCGATTTTTTGCTCCCTGCTCTGCATCTGCGCAACCTTTGCGATCTGCTTGCATCACAGAGCCTTGACTCACAGTCCTTAGGAGAACTGAGAAGCCTGCGTGTCTGTTCATGTGACAGGCAAGAACCTAAAGTGGCCAGTTCTTTAGATTGAGTCTTTATGTTTCTGTGTGGATAAAGCTCTGAGACAGAGTCTGTAACTTGGCCAGGAAGCCTCCGGTAACGATCGCTCATTTTGAGTATCATAAGTCCGGTAAAAGCCATTACAGTCGATCTCTGATAAAGAGTACTGAGTTCAAATAAGTCTGTAATCTGATTGTGAAATCATTATGCTATCAATAAAGAGAGGAAATTATTCATCATTTTGCATTTAAGTACTGTTACTCTGTGCATGATCATTGCTTCTTAGATATTGTTTGTCTTTTCATATTCTTGAAAGTTCGCCATAAGTTCACCAGAGGTTCGCGAAAACACTGAGGGACGCCAAGGCCGTAAGAAGGCGAGGGAAGCCGTGTGATAGGCCGCTAGTTGCGTGAAGGTCAAGTAGGTTCGTGCGGGGTTCACATTTGGGTTCACATAGAGAAGTGTTGGAAAGACAAAGAAGAAACTAAGTAAGGCCAAGCCCGTTGGTTGACAGTGGCAAGCAAGCTTGTTGAGAAGCCTCTGCTAGAAATTGGTATCAGAGCCAGTAAGTCGGATTCGCGTGGTTCAGAAAAGGTTAGTACTTAATCCATCTCTCTTTAAAAAAATGGATTCATCTATGTCAAAGTCAGTCTCTTTCAGAGAACTTGAAGAAAAAGATAGAGCTGAACAAAACCCATTAAGGGATATGTTTGCTAGTAGTAGCTGTAGAGTAATAAATAAGTCTATTAATTTATTAATAGAGTATAGTTCTCACTATCATATAACACTACCTATGAAGTTTGATATTTTCCAAATATGTGAATTTTGTTTATTAAAAATATTGCTTTGTCAAGTGATAAAACTACTTAAAATAAAAAAATCTTTCAAAAATTTCTTCTTGCAAAGATTTCCATGGTTTCTGGAAGCAATATAGTTTGATTTCAAAATGTACTTTGTAGCTTCCATTGAAATATCAATGGATGGATATTGTAACAACTTCCCAAAATTCATAATCAAAATGAGCTTCAAAAATATGTTTTAGTTCTTGGTAATGGAAGAAAAATGTTTTTCATGGTTTCTCGAGGCATAATTTGATTTCAAACCCTTGATCTCTTTCTTAAATTCATCATCAAAATAAATTTAATATATATAAATAGATTTAGTTAGCAGTTACCTTGCATCTTTGCAGATCTATTGTTGGTAGGAAACAAATCCTCTCCCCCAATGATATTTTCATTTGTTGTCTGTCCTTTTCTTTCTTTTTTGCTAAGTAATCAAAAGAATACCTGTGAATAATAGAAGGAGAAACTTTCAATAATGCCTGATAGTAAATCAATTTGCAGTAAATATTGGCTTGCTATTGATGATCCTATTATCAAAAGAAGAAAAGCCAAAAAGCAGGCTAAGAGAGAAAAGAAGAAATCTAGAGACTTCCCAACCAAGTATAATAAAGGTAAAAAGAGGATCCAACAGAGATCCACGAAGGGATGTTATAAGTATGTCCCTAGAACCCACTAATATCAGTCGTCTGACATCCACTTGCATACTTCCAAACAAGAGAAGTGGAATAATTGGTTGTGTGGAAAAACATGCCATACATCAAATAAATGCCCAGATGGTGAAGAATCCAAGAAAAACAGAGGCAAGAAATCACAAGCCTTCGTTAAAAACAAAAGAGATGTTAAAAATGAGACTCCCCTCTTGTGCTTCAAATGTGGGTCAAGGAGTCACTGTTCTGAAAATTACCCAAATGTTGTCATACGTGAACAACTACAACAACATTAGCTTGAAGGCACAACCTCTGATTCTGAAATTTCTTATTCTGATTCCTCAGATGAAGAGCTCCATGCTCAAATGGCCACATGTTTTTGTTCTGATTCAGATAAATGTAATTGTAAATATTCTTCTGAATCTGAATTTTCTGATGATAGTTTTTCTGAGAATGAAGAATCCACTCACATCCAGCAGCATAAAGAAATTTTTTTAGGAATTTGGCTTTTGTGATCCATAAATTGTGATTGAAATATTTCGTTGAAAATCACATCAAAGTAGATTTCGTCAACGAGTTTTGAACCACACTGGCTGGTTTGAAACGCGTCGACCAAATCTACTTTGATGTGATTTTCACCGAAAGATTTCAATCATAAAGAAAAAGTTCTGATGGCCCAAACTACTGAAGATGTTGATCTAAAAGTTTTGTCCCAGATACGTGCACTTGATGAAGGTGAGATGAAAGAAAAGCTTCTTGAAGCTTTTCTAAACCAAGTGCACAACACTAAGAAATATTCTTCCAACAAACCTCTATTTGTTGCAGCCTCCTATGAAAGAAATTCCAAAGCTTTTCAAAGAGACTAACTGCAAGACAAAGTTCGTACACTCAATTTGGGGGAGGTAAGTAGGGAAATTCACTCTCTGAAATCTGAAATCTCTACTTTGAAAAACATAATCTCTCATCTTGAAAAAGGAAAACAACCTAAGCAGAATAAGAAGCTGGAAACACTACACCGTACAAAAATTCTAATGTTGAAATTTTTGAGGGAAGAAGAGATCCTGCTACTGTTTTTAGAGACATGAGAATCCTAACCATCCAGTACCAAAAACATCATGTTATGCTTGACATCTGTATTGAGGGAAAGATGTTTTCCCTTAAAACATTAATTGATTCTGGTGCAGACGTGAATGTGTTACATAGCAAGATTGTTCCAGCGAAATATTGGGTAAGATCATTCAGACAAGTCATTGGGCTGCGAAATAAAGACTTGCATTATGAAGTTCCTCAAGCTACTATTTTCTTTGATGAACAATGCATTAAGTTGAAATTTTCAGTTGCAGAAATTCCTATTGACTGCATTCTAGGCAATGTGTTTTTAGCAGCTGTGGAACCACATGGTTCAACCAGACTTTCTAACAACAGAGCTGGTTATTTTATTACTGTGCCAAAGTCTGATGGGAGTTGAAAAACGATCAAGTTTCCATATATATATATATATATACTCCCAGAGTTTCTACCATGGTCCAGGCCATGGAATAACTTGAAAAGGCTAGTAATAAGTTGATTGAATTAAAGGATTTGAAGGCAACTATGAAAGTTGGAGAACAACTCCTTTCTCCAGTTATTCAGCAAAAGATCTTTGAATTCAGGAAAAATTTTGAAAAAGAATGTTGTGCAGAAGAACCTAATGCCTTTTGGCACATAAAACAATATTTTGTTGAATTACCTTATAAATCAGAATATGAAGGAAGGTCATTCAAAAGTAAGGCAATTCCCGTGAACAAAGAATACAGATATTTGTGCAACAAGGAGATCAAAAATTTGTTGGATAGGAAATTGATTAGAGAATCTGACACTCCCTAGAACTGTTATGGTTTTTATGTCAGCAAAAGATCAGAACAAATCATAGGAAAGTCCAGATTAGTTATAAATTATAAACCTCTGAATTCTGTTCTTGCAGAAAATACCTATCATATTCCTCACAAAGGTGATTTGTTGGCAAGGATTGCAGGTGCCAAGATATTCTCCAAATTTGACATGAAATCTGGTTTTTGACATGTTTCAATAAAAGAAGAAGACAAGTTCAAGACTGCATTCAGTGTCCCTACAAGTCACTATGAATGAAATGTCATGCCCTTCGGATTAAAGCATGCTCCGTCCAAATTCCAGAAGGTCATGGACTCAATCTTTAAACCATACTTTGAATGGTGGCTTGTATATATTGATGATATTTTAGTTTTTTCCAAAAATTTGCATGATCGCTTTAAACATGTAAATATATTTCTTCAAGTGGTCAAAAGAAATGGCTTAGTTTTAAGCAAAAAGAAGATAGAATTGTTCCAGACTTCTATCAAGTTCCTTGGTCACACTATCAAGGATGGCCAGATCTCTTTGCAAAGAAATTCTCTGGAATTTGCTGACAAATTTCCAGACATTATTACATATAAAACCCAGTTGCAAAAATTTTTGGGTTGTCTCAATTATGTCATTAACTTTTGTCAAGATTGTGCTAAAGATAGATCTTTGCTCAATCAAAGGTTGAAGAAAAATCCTATGCCATGGACTGAAGTCCATACTATTGCAGTCATAAAGATCAAGTCTAAGGTGAAAACCTTTCCTGTTTTATTTGTTGCTGATGATGATACTTTTAAAATTATTGAATCGGATGCCAACAATGAAGGATGGGGAGGCATCCTCAAGAAAGTAAAATAAGGCAAATAATAAATTGCACAATTTTCATCAGGCACATGGAGCCCAACTGAAAGAAATTATTCCACCATTGAGAAGGAGGTGAGGCCAAGTTTTCCAGATGACAAGCTCTTTTTGCAAATTTTGAATTTGAAGTTGAACATATTAAAGGTGAAAAAAATAGTCTTCCTGACTTCTTAAGTAGAGAATATATAAAACTTGTACATATCATGGTAATTATTACAGAATGGGATCCAAACCAGCATAAAGAAATTCTCAGATCTATTCCTGATGACAAAAGTTTGTGGGAATACTATGATCAATGGAAGCCAACATGGCAACTCGGGAATAAAAAAGTTTTGGATGCCAATTTACAGCCACATACTGATATCCTACACTTAGTTCCTGAAAGAAAGGTGTATCCAAAGGGAAGTAAATTGATCCATGACATGATTTATTCCAAGAGTATGATTGCAACAAATCTAGCAGAAGAGGCCTTAAGCAAAGATTTTCACGACATCACCATGATCTGGACTGAAGGAGGGGATAGACGTCGATTTTATCATAAATATTTTTGTATAAACAGAACCAGAGATCCTACATGGAATAATAATTTTGGATTATGGCCAGGAAATGATCCTTCTATTATTTTTCCTGAAACCATTTATAATTTTGCAGGATACAAAAAACTCTAGTGGGATATTCTAAATGTAGATGGAAAATATGAAACCCATTATACAAAAATTAAGTTTGGACCAACATGGGTTATGCAAAGAAATAAGCAGAGCTAATGGCTAAAATAATGGTGGAATGACTTTGGAGTCAATAAAACCGCCATTGATCCTGCTTATTATGAATCCTATTTCTAGCTGCACTGTAATTGGTGTTTTGAAAACAATATTCCTGAATGTTTTCACACTCCTTGTAATATTGCCGACAACCTCCAAAGAATTCATGGTCATGAAAACTTAAATCAATATATGATCAGGCATTATGAGTGGTTAGTCATGACAAAAGTCAAGCACCAAATTGTTTTAAATAAACCAATGATTGTCAGACGAATATACACCAAAGCCTGGGATGAGGCACTGTATACAAGATTCGGTTTTCCTGGAATCACTGCTCTTCATGATCCCTCATAATATGGTTCTCGTGGACTCCATCTAAAAGTATCCACATTGTTTTGATGTCCAGTCACAGACTTAAAGTGACTAGTTTTCCCGTGGGCTTTCCGGTAAAAAGCTTCCACTATGTAAATATTCCTTTGCTAGTTTTCTCATGGGCTTTTTGAATGAAAGTATCCACAGTGTCCTGTCATGATTTTTTTAGTACCAAGATTCGATCTTATTAGGATACTCGGAGCACTTCTCTGACAACTGGTGGGATTTGACCCACATCTACCTGATTGATTGATGAATGTACTAAGTACCTATGGACCCGACTCTCAAGTGTTTGCCCCCTCTCACTTCCTATAAAAGAAGGAGATTAAGGCTCATTTGGGGCATTGGGTGTGAGAGTTAGGGAGTCGAAGAGTCATTGTGTTTTGAGTCTAGAGAGTCTGAGTTATTTCACTTCCTGCTCTGCATCTGCAGGCTGAGAGCCTGATCTGTTTGCACCACGAAGTAAATTCAGATTCCTGTCATTAGGTTATTCTGAGAAGCCTGCGTACCATTGTGCGAGCACTGGTAAGAACCTAAAGTGGCCAGAATACATAGGATTATCGATATGTGTGTTTTATTTTTGTTCAAAGAATGAGTCTGTGAATCAGCCAGGTAGCCTCCAGAAAGCTATCTTATTTATTAAGAAGAAAACACTGATAAAAGCCATCGCAGTCTATTCCAGGAAAGAACAATAGAGTCTGTATCATAAGTATCTGTAATCTAATAATTCAAGATGAATAAAGAGTGAGATTTTATTTCGCAATTTTTGAGTATTGAAAAACTCTGAGCTTATTAAAGACTGTTGAGGTAGTATCTGTGTTGTTTATTTTCACCAAAGGTTCACCAGAGGTTTGCCAAAAGGTAGAAGGGACGCCAAACCATTAATGGCGGGGGAAGCCGTAGAAAAAGGTTGCCAAAGCATGAAATATCTGAGTAGGTTCGTGTATGGGTGAATAACTATACACAGAGAAGAGACTCAACAAGGCTAGTAAGCTTGTGTTGTTGTTGCAAGCTTCATCTGAAGCTTCAATACCATATTCGAATAAAATTATTTGTTGTTTGGTGTTTCGCCTCACATAACAAAGCCCTCAGTATGATTCTATTCTACAAAAAAATTATTTTTTAACAAACATAGAAATTCACGTAGTTTGGTTCAATAGGCTCTGTATCGTTATCACATAAATGAGATCAATACGAACTAAATCTCTAGTTAAGTCAAACATATTTATTTTTTTATATGAGAGACATGGTTCAACACTTCGATCAACCATAACTTCTCTAAATTCTCAAACAAATGATATCTTTTGAAACAAAAATATATCAGCTGCACAAACAATTCTTATAGAAAATGAAAAAAACTAGGAGAAATCAACACACCAATTCCAAAAACAATAGAAAATGGGCATTATGGAAAATGAAAATAAATACGCTTGAAAAACAAGCACAATTCAAAACAAAAATAAAAATAGAAAAATGAGGAGCGATCAACACACCAATTGCAAAAGTATGAAAATAAACATATATGTTTGATTATTTGGATTTGAAATATTTTTAATGTAATGGTTTACAAGATCGTTTACGAGTTAGCTATAAAAATTAATGCCCCTTTTGAAAATTTTATTTTCTTTTAAAGCTTCACATTTACTTCCCTTATCCCATCGGTGGTCGTTGTGAGAGATTATTTTTGGCATTGAATAAATCACAACAACAAATAAATGACCATTAAGTTCTGAAAATACCTTTTTCTTCGTGAAGGTTTAATTATCACAAAGAAACTTCATTGTCATTTATTGGTTGGCGTTTTTCGTGTTATGATGCTTTTGTTCAAGCATTCACTTGCCTCTCACCCATGCTTGGCCCTATGATACGTGATTCCATGAAGATCATCACGATTAATGACAAGAAGTATCATTATTAAACGTTGCATTTTGGAGTCTAAACATCATACCGGGCACACAAAAGCTAGAGTTGGAGCGAGAAAGAACAAGCTTGTAAGGCTAGATAGGTTGACAAGTTCCATTGGAAAGCTAGGTTGACTAGCTCCAATGGCAGGGATTTGCTGCCCGGAGCCCTCCTTGTTAAATAAGAAACTCCATGGTAAAAATTAAAGATTACATGGAAACTTTTAAACCGCAAGATTTATACCGTACCACCATAGGACTAAGAAAACCACTTGCAAAGATTCAAAGGTATCATTTTAAAGAAGACAATTAATTTAAAAAAAAAACCAGAGGGTAAAGGGTAAATTTAAATAAACTCTAGCATAAAATGTGAGGATAAGTTTTAAGATTCCTAAAAAACGAAATGCCACTAAAAAAAAGTTCCATTAATATTATTTTGAATCACATTGGCTTGTGAATGGGAAGCAATTATGTTAATAACAATAATAAATTTCATTTTGAAACAAATCTACACCAAAGAGTTATATTTTATTTGTTAGAATAGTAAATGTATAGAGGAAAGACCAAGTTTAAAATATTTGCTTGTAACAATTTACTTGATAACAAAATTTCATATTCTAAGAGTCTTCACCTGATACATATTCTTCTATGATGCAATGTGTAAGTTTATGTTCTTTGTCTGATACAAATTCAAACACACGGTTGCACTAAACTTCATGAGTTCGGGGGAACGAAGCTTCTCTGGTTATGTGGAGCTCCACACAAATGAACTCATAGAGTTATACACACCTTTGCATGCAACATTTTCGTTATCGTGGGATCATTATATGGGATGATTCACCTTATTCTTCAACCCACGCATCCACTCCCTCAACCTCTACCTTCACATAAACATTGTTGGAGGATCATTGTAAGATCTATGTCTGTGATTGCCCTTTGTTGGCTCCTCTACCTCCTAAATAAAACAAAAAAAAATGCAAGGAACTCTCATTCAGAATAAAAATAAAATTATAGAAATTACTCCTACTAATTGGCAACGTTACTTCAAAACAAAAAGATAAAAAATAACAGAAATTACTCCTACTAATTTGTAATTCTGGGACCCATTACATTGTTTTCAAGGATATTACTTGGAAAATCCACATCTCTGGATGTGGTCATTTTGGTTTCTCGACTTCACTCACTACGATGGCTACTGAAACTCGTGATGGTTCTTACTTTGTACAGAATTTGTGCCCTTTTAATATGTGGAGGGGGTTGGACAAATATGCAGAGACTTGAACATTGTGTGCTATGCGGAAATGATTGTGGAAACATAGTGTTCTCAAATAAGCAATTTTCATTGCAATATGTCATTACGTGGAGTGTGGGAGAAGTTTTTTTTTTTTTTTTTCCACACTCCTTATAGTATTAAACCATTAATTAATGATAGCGACAAGGAATATGTTGCGTTGTAACTATTATTATTGTCTATAATAAGGGAGGACGTTAATATAAATAAAATATTGTTCATTCATATATGAAGTGTACCCAAGTGAATGCACGAAGATTGGTTACACTTTTGGGCCAAATGTGGTGATGAAATTTGAAAATTTTATTCTTTTATCGAGTTGAAGCCCTCAAAATTCATATAAGCATTGTGACTTTTGATTAGGAGTGAAAAGACAATATGTGGAGAATTATGTTTTTGTCCTAATGATATTTTTTGAAAAAACAATTAGTGTTGTATAATATGTCAATTTTCCAATAAATGAAATGCTTGTACTTACAATTTTTCACGCATCTTAAGAGGTGTGTGTGTGTTCGCATAACATAACTTAGTCTAAAGTGTGTAATTAAAAAAAATTATTTATATGAGCATGATATATAGGGAGAGGACTCATTTTCATATTAAAAAACTTATTTTTTTATGCAAAATTATATTTTTATTATTTTTCAAAGTTAGTGAAGTAATATTTCAATTTCATTTTGCAGACACATGTTTTCATTTAAGGTATTTTTCAACTATTTAAATAAATTAAAAAAACAAGAGCACCCTTTTGAATATGACTCGTAAATGAAGATAGTGATATTTTTTGGAATTTTTTCGTTGTCTATGTTTTATGCTATTGATTTTTTAATCAAGCTATCAAATTGTCAAAAAAAATTCAATCATTATGTTTAAAAGAAATTAGATGAAAAATATGATTTCAAAAATGTAAAAATCATATGAAATTGAATAAAGGATTCATTCATAAATCCAACATGATCAACACCACCACTTAAGGACAATTTTTTCCCTATGTCTGCTACGGTTAAAATAGTGTTGCAGAAAAATTTGCAGAAGGGTTTCTAAAATTGTGGTTTTTAGGACCTCAAAAGCTCGATCAAGTGCTTAAATTATAAATCAAATAGATTGATCAAGGGCTTAAGAAACCCTCGATTTATCCATTTATGTGGTTAAACAGGGGCTTGATCAGGCTACATGGCTCGATCGGGATATTGACCTTGAACGAGCTAATAAGCTTGATCTAGCCTTTTAAAAATAATATTTTCACGATAGAATCCTCATGTGAATCCCATAGGTTTAGCATCAAGAAATATCTAAAATTTAATCTATAATAACGCCTTGTTGATTTTCCATGTAAAAAAATATAAGACCAACATCATGGGACACATATTCCAAGATTAATGGTGGGAAAAACATCCTAGTGGGTGTCACTTCGGTTTATTGATGGCTAAGGAAATTGGAAAAGACATTGGAAAATGAAAAGATACATTAATTGACATTTTATTTATCGAAATAAAGGAAAATATGAGAAAAGGAAGGTGAAGATTCACATGTTTTCATGCAAGGGAAATTAGAGGAAAAATGAAGGAAAATGAAGAAAATAGAGGCATCAATGATAATATGCTTTCGAGGACCAGTTCATGGATTTTTCAGTGTAGTTTTGGAGCTCTAAATTCATTCACTATCTTTCTCATACTCTTTCACACTTATACCATTCTTGGAGCACTGTTATTTTTAACTTGGATTGGAGAAAGATTCCAAAGGAAAGTAAGGCAGCATAAAGGGGACAGTTGGATCAGTAACTAAAGTAGGGATACTTTGCAAGTAGTAGGTTACATGTGTAATTTCCTTGCTGGATTATGGATGCATTATGCATGCAAGTGGTTTTTTGGTTATGTGATGTCATTGGCATGGATATTTTCCTAGATTGACAGTGGTTTCAGCCTTGCCTTGCCATTTCCTGGATAGCCATGGTGTTGCGAATTTTTCCACTTATTATTTTATGAGTGGTGGTCATGTTACTTATGGTGGTGGATTGGAACAAACACTATGGAATCCCTAGAACATCTTCGGTCGAGTTACTAGTCCTTGATCCTAGGTTGGGAAAAATTATTTGGAGCCTTTGGTGGGTTGAGTTATGAGTTCTTGAATCCCTGGACAACTTGGGTAAAGACCGATCTGGTTGGTTTTAATGATGTCTATCCATGAGGTGGAATAACTAGCTGAGGGTTTAGGTGGTTTGGCCTCTAGAAGTCTTGGTTTATTCCATGATATCCCACATTCATGCTTGGAATATGACACATGGGTGATTGGCTGAAAGAAAGATTTGGTTCAACCTAATTTTTGGTCGGGTGGTATGTGGAAGTCACTAACTTGGTTGGTACTTTGCAAACGTTAATATTTGTTATTCTTTATTGATGATCAATGAGCATAATTGCTGATTTATTGTTTTATACATGAATGGTTTTTTATGGATTTGTTGCTCGTTAACTATATGCTACATACATGGTGTATTTATTATTATACGGCGTTCTCTTGATCTAGATCTAATTCATGGTTTGACAGGATCTTGGTTATTTTATATGAATGCATGACATAATATGTGTTTGTTGCATCAAGTATGTGAGAGAAGCAAGCTGATCCAGATTTATACAGGAACACAATAGAATACACATATAACCATAAAGACAAAGATGCAGTGGAAATAATAATTCATTTCATTAATATCAAATAACATAAATATTCTCACAGACAGAATGGAAATAAACTAGCTAGGGTGTTGGTAGCTTATCTTTGAGAAAAGATGTGGTGGCTATAGGCCTATGAATTTTGTTAAAATGAGGCTCGAAGGCCTATTTATTGTTGAGAAATAATGGAAAACCCTAAACATCCAAAAACCTAACCCTAGGAGATGAAGCGCCAAAATTGTGGGCCCCGTTTGGGTAAATTGGTACTTCAATCTTCCTAGGGATGTAAGTTTGGCATACGATCCCCGTTTGACGTGATCAATACCTCGTTAGAAATATATATCCAAGGACTACAACTTTTGACATGAGCAACATCGAAGGATATTCCATGTTGCTCCCATTTTTCCCAAAAAACGTCGTTTAGGGCCTCAAAACGGCTCTGGAATTTCAGGACCTGAAAATCTACTAAAAATAGAAAGTTGTGCTGAAACTAAAAAGATGACAGAACTGATGGTGGGGGTCCAAATGGAATAGGTGGGTGGCAACCAATATCCACCTAGAGCATTAGGGCCTCAAAATAGCTCCGGAAGTTTAGGACCTGACAAACTACTAAAAATAGTAAGTTGTGTTGAAACTGAAAAAATGAAAGAACCAATGGTGGGGGTACAAATGGAATAGGTGGGTGGCCACCAATATCCACCGGGATCACAAGCCTTCTTGATGAACATCTAATGAAACTAATGTAAACAATGAATAGAGTATGCATCCATGAATTACAGTTACTACCGTCACAATTTGTTTGTAAAGATGAATAACATGTGCTTGCAAGTCAGACCCCATTTCTGTAACTGCACCTTGGAATTTGGGTCATGCGTAGTAACTCTCAACTCATGTTTAAAATGGTAAGTATGTTAAAGTAGATAAATGTGGGGTGGGGTGTTACAGAGTGGTATCAGAGCTTCCATCTTCAAACACTTAGACTGGATGGGCTCTATCATAGGTGAAATTAAGAGCAAAGGGATCAATGAGTAAAATAAATTTAATTTATGTTATAGATTTTATTATGTGGAGTTTTATAAGCTAAATTTTTTTCCACATTTAGGGTAAATCAAACTAATAATGTTGTTAAAATTTCAGATATTGGTTCACAATATTTTTGGAATTATGATCTGAGGTAGATGACCCTCCTGAATGCATCATTAGAAAGGTCGTGTTGGTATTTCTATCGTAGCTTATCATCTGTTATGTTCCAGGAGCTAAATAATTTTCCATATTGAGGGGGAATCCAACTGATAATGTGGTACAAATTTCAAATATTGGGTCGCAATATTTTAGGAGATATGAGAAGAGGAAGTCGAGCCTTCTGAATGCTCCTAAAATCAGGCCTCAAACATGTCATCCTGGAATTTCTATTATAAATTTTCATCTAGCTAGTGTTAAGAGCTGAATTGTTTTCCAAAATTATGGGAAATACCATCAATATTGTGATAAAAAATTCAGACATTGGGTCGCTTTATTTTAGGATATATGACCATTGGAATTTGAGCTTCCTGAATGCTCCTCGAATTGTGCACCAAATATGATTGTGTTGGTATTTTTGTTATATATTTTTATAGATGAAATTAAAAAAGTTGAAACTTCAGCCATAGTGAGAGAAAATCCCACTCATCATATGGTTCATGTTGAAAAATGAAACAATAAATTCTCAATTTTATTTTGCCTTGATTAGATTGAGAAATTTTCAATTTCCACATTAACGGACAACTTGGATGCAATTAACTTGTGGGACATGGCTCTTGTCACTAAGTTAGCTCAGTAAATTTGAGTCAGAGGAGTTGGAGTTCAATTAAGCATATATTATTTCTAATTTGTAGCAATAAAGATTGGTTATTTCAAGTTGTTTTCAGTTAAACTAGTTCTAACACTACAAGGAAAAGACCCTCTAGCAGATGTTTTCGAGGAACCCCACAGAAAAATAACCCACACGTCCGTTTCTAATGGAGGATCGTAGAGGAGGTTGGCAGGCAGAGGTTTTTGCAGATGTATTTCTTTCGGTGCTCTTATCAACCTAAAACGCACCGGTGCGTTCAATATGACAAAGCATCGGTGCATTACAAAAATTGGCACATCGGACACCGTGCGCTCCGTACACACACGCCTGGTGCGTTTTATTTATGTAGAGCACCAGTTCTTTACTTGTTGACCGCAAAAATACCGCCCGGTGTGGAATAAATGAAACGCACCAGAGCGCCCACAAAATGCTCGCACCGGTGGATGGTTAAAGAAAAAAATTTACGGTAAAAGAACTACATAAAACATTGGCACATCGAAAACAGTGCACTCCGCACACACCCTCCCGGTACTCTTAATTCAGCAACCATGCTGGTGCGTGTCATATCGTCAGCCTCGGTGCCTCATAAATAGTGTGCGGAACATAAACATCCCGGTGACGAATGACTGGAACGCACCGAGATCCCCGTAAATGCCGTCCATCGGAAAAGGGTTTAAAACAAACAAAATTACGGCAAAAAAACCACAAAAATAATTAGTTCACCGGGCACCGTTACCGATGCGTCAGGTTACTGTAGAGCCTCGGTGTGTCACATCCCCACACCCCGGTGCATCATAAAAGCGAGCTGAACATAAACTTCCTGGGGTGGAATGATGGAAACGCACCGGGGTCCCCATAAATCCCGTGCACCAGAATAGGGTTAAATAAAAAAAAATTACGGCTAGAAAACTGCAAAAATCATCAAGGAAAATTTTAGGGGCTAATATTCGCAAGTGGGCTAATTTTCTATACTTTTTTGAAAAAATAGATTCGCTAATTTCCATTTTTTCTAAAAATTATTCGCCCAAATTTTATAGTATGACATTATTTTACCCTAAAAATAGCCAAAAATATATATAGAGACTATATAAAAATATTATAAATTTAAATATCTTTACAAAAATATCTCCAAAAATTTTATATATTGCAGTTTATGGATTAATGGGTTTCACCAAAGTTTCTAAACTTTAGGATAAATCTCCATCCTTAAAATTTTCCCTGGAAATCAATGGTTCATCGGACACTGTTACTGGTGCATCATGATACTATAGAGCACCGGTGCTTTAAAACTACGCCACCCCGGTGCCTCCTAAAAGCACGTGAAAATAGAAAGAGCCTGGTGTAGCATACAGACAACACACCGGTACTCCAGCAAAAATATCGCTCACCGGAATAGGGTTAAATAAAAAAAATTACGGCCAAAAAACCGCAGAAATCATTGGTTCATCGGACACTGTTACCGGTGCGTCATATTACTATAGAGCACCGATGCTTTAAAAATACGCCACCCCGCTGCCTCCTAAAAGCGTGCGAAAACAGAAAGATCCCGACGTGGCATACAAGAAATGCACCAGTACTCTAGTAAAAACCCCGCACACCAAAATAGGGTTAAATAAAAAAAAATTACGGCCAAAAAACCGCAGAAATCATTGGTTCACCGGACACCGTTATTGGTGCCTGATGTTATTATAGAGCACCGGTGCAATAACATTACGCCACCCCAGTGCCTCCTAAAAGGGCGCGAAAACAAAAAGAGCTCGACGCGGCATATAGGAAAGGCACAGGTACTGCAGTAAAAAGCCCGTGCACCGGAATAGGGTTAAATAAAAAAATTACAACCAAAAACCGCGAAAATCATTGGTTCACCGAACACCATTACCGGTGCATCAAGTTACTGTAGCGAACCAGTGCGTTACAGTTATGTCGCCCCGGTGCCTCCTGAAAGCCCGCGAAAACAGAAAGAGCCCGGTGTGGCATTAAGACAACGCAACGGTACTCCAATAAAAACCCCACGCACCGGAACAAGGTTAAATTAAAAAAAATTACGGACAAAAAACCGCATTTTTTACTTTTGTTAGTGCTACAGAGCTCTCAAGCACCGGTGCAAGTTATGCTTGCTTGAGCCGCACTGACCTCCGTGCTCCCATTGCATTTATTGGACGTATTGCTGTTGTACATTGCCACCAATCTCCAGCTTGAATTTTATAAAACAATGGACAAATTTTCTTTTTTAAATTGTAAAGCCAATATGCCTCCTCGATGGGTAAATGTACAAGAATTTTTCTTGTTTTTCCATAATTAAACCTTTTAGCGGATTAGAATTTGAAAAAACCTTAAAATTAATCATTAAAAAATTTAAAAAAATTGTCGCGCGGTGCGCTCGAGCTGTTCGGCTCGCACCGGTTTGTGGTGCTCCCTATAAATTTACAGGCTGCATCGCACCCAATGCTGAAGGAGTCCGCACCAGTTCCGGGGCAGTACCGCGAGGCGCACGATGTTCCGGGGCGGATTCCAATGGCGCACCGTGTAATTGTAAATTTTATGACAAAGAGCGGTGCGCTCGGATACCTGGCCACACCGTACGACTTTGTACGGTGGCAGGAGGGCAATGTGATGACTTAGCTATAAGCCCCGGGGCATATAGTGAAGTCAGTGCACCGGCCTCCTGACACCACACTTAGTGAATGGTGCGCTAAAAATATTTTCTGGAGCACTGCTCCCGGTGCTTTTTATATCATTATGTGCTTCGTCGCTGGTGCGTCTCTGTGGAGGGACACACCGTTACTGGTGCGTGACTGTGTTTTTGGCGCACCGACTCTTGTTTTATTTATTTTTCAAAAAATATTTATATACGTATATTTGTAAATACATGTGTCATTTAATTAAAAATTTGTGTTTAATATGTCAATCATTCAAAGACGTGAAAGGAGAGAAGAGGAGCAACAACAACAACAACAGGCAGAACAATATAACATGGTTCGCCTATGGGAGGCAAGAGAGAGGGAGAGAGATGCGTACCCTCGCCCTATTACAACAACGATGCAGGGGCTCCTAAGGCAGGTAGGCCTCCTCAAGTTCTATGAGGAGGCTACTTCCCTAAAGTCCCATAGTGGTTTTTTAAGACATCTTATCCTAAGGTAGAATGCCTAGCAACAGGCTTTCTGAGTTGGTATCGAACAGTGGTACACGCCCACTGAGGAGGATGTATACTTTATTACAGGGCTTTCGAGGAGAGGGGTGGATTTTCCCTTATTCCCCAAGGTTCCAGCTGGCTGTGTGGCAGGGAGTCAGTTAGTTTACTCCTAGAGATACATTAGAGCAGATATATTATCTCCTTCAGATTTTCAGGTCTCCAGAGGACAGTTACGTATTGGTGTGTTTGTTTGTGAGGAGGTCCAGTGTCTCTCACTTATCATTTCGACCATTTCGCACAACACCAGTGATGGGCAACGCATTAGTTGCTAGCTTTTATATTATGTTGATTCTTTACTACAACAACCACGACTTGTCAGGTGGTCTGCCATTTTTTTACGACATTTCTGTACAACATTAGATAGATGTCGTTCTCGTGCACAAGGGAGGGTCAACTTCCCTTTTGCTTCAGAGCTTTTTTGTTTATTTTTTGAGAGGTTTCCAAAGACGAGGCCTTCTTTTCTTTGGAAGCCTCGTAGGTCGATTACTAAGGCACGTATGCATATGTGGGGGTAGATGATGCCCAAGAGGGAGGAGACTCTGTTTCTAGCGAGGATATCAGATGATGCACTGGGGTTGCTAGTCAGTGCTTTTGAGCATCCCTTCATTATGGTCCCATATCCTTATGCGGGGTTGGATTGGTGAGGGTGTGCCAACATCCTCTTCACAGATGATGAGCCGCCATATGATAGAGATAATATTACTGTTTTATTTAAATTTATTCTAACATTTTCTTTCACTTGTTTTTATTAAATTGTGTAATGAAATTGTCTAATTATTGTTGTGTACTTGTATATATTTTGTAGACATTGGCTCTTATGATGGCGAGGAGATGCTGCCACCACCACCTTATGATCTTAGATACAAAAAAAGAATTAATTTATACAGTATGCCATTGTTTTTGAGATCAAGTACATAATACCAAATTATCAAGTGAATTATTGATTTTAACATTAACACAATGCAAATTACCAATTAATTCAAAATACATATTACATTAATATTTCGAAAAACTCATCTTAAAAAGTATAAATATTGATGAAATAACACATATTGTACCATATCACTCTCGGTTCTCATGATCACCCTCATTATCTTCTAGCTCGCATGGCATGATAACTCTATTGTTCTCAAAAATATGTTTTGATCTAGGGTCATGTGTCAATACAAACCACCAATCCCTATCCAACACATCTGGGTAGAAAAACACCTAGTTGCAGTGTTTAGGGAAAACATAGGGCTCCTTAGCTTCATCCCACATCTTTCTAGAGTTGATACATATTAGCCTACTATCACGATCTTCCTTTACATTATTCCGATCAAAGGTGTCCCACCACTTGCACCTAAAAATAACACATTGGAAAGAAGAAAAATCCACTTCAATGATCTCTTGTATCTTTCCAACGTAACCTAATGCCCCTCTTACTAGTTGTTGATCACGATGGCTAGATCGACTAGATTGATCGAACTTGTATTCCACTCCACAGTCTTCTGTGATGTTTCCAGCATCGACATTTTCTGTGCGAAAATGGTGTCCATATGCCCACAGAGATGGGAACAAATGCACCTGTTATAAAAAAGTTTAAAAAATCATATAAGTGTCATGTGTCTTATAAATAATAATCCAACAGTTAAAATATGAAATGTAGATGTCTTAATATAAGTTTCAAATTTACATATAAATTATTACCAAGTTGCTGCACCCAATCCCTACGTTTAGCGCATCCTCTTCAGCACGTGGGTAATGACTGGTAGCACCGTATTTCTCTCTAACTTGGTCAAAAACCCAACTGTTGGGGCATATTTTTGGAATATTTTCTTTTAAATGATCGGGATAAGGCACACTTCTACCATTCAACCATCTGAATTATTTCCTGTCAATATCCCATTTCATTCTTTTTTGTTCGTATAATGCGACCCACGGTTGTATCGCTTCAGAATTGTAAAGAATGAATTTATTGATTGCTTCAATTTCTGCATTCGCTGATGAAATCAAACCAACATTATATAGTACTTAGAGATAAAAATATACATTATATCGAAGTTCAACATGAATATTAATTACTTTTTGTAAATTTGAAAAATTACAAGTCGCTTAGTCTTTATCAAGCGCTTTTTTCCACTTGTTTGGAGAAACCCTCCTTCTCTTTTGTCTTCATCCAATTCATCGCCCCAAATCACCGCACCTGGTCTATTGTCGATTTGTTTGATGTACTCACTGGCATAATAGAAAGACTCATACGATATGTACCCCTCTGCCATATACCCCTCAGGGTTTTCCCTTTGTTGAACAAAACCTTTCAATTTCTTCATGTACCTCTCTAAGAAGAACATCCAACGACAAGAAACAACCCCAACTAATTCAGCCTCATCTACCAGGTGGATTAGAATATGAACCTGTAAGTTTGTGATACTCGTCGGCAGTTCCTTCTCAAACATACAAACAATCTCAACTATCTCTTGACGCCACCGTGGAATGCTAGCCACATGAATCTTCTTTGACATGATCCAACGTAAAAAAGCAGATAATTTATATATGGCACGTCCTAGGTCTTGAGGGAATTCATGTTTCACACACCCACGCACAAACAAAGGATAAGGACACTGCAAAGTTATACAAACGTGCAATAATATACAAAATTAGTTATGTTTTATGATCACTGCATGGGATAAAATTTATTAATATAACAAATAATAAAATCATGCTTTTGACATTATACATACTCTTAGAAGATTCAAATGGTCATGCGATTTCAACCCAGACAAATGGTCATCCACGGTGAAGCAGCGTCGTAGTGAAGACCCATATGAAGTTGGCACCCTCACATCCATTATAACTTCCTTTGCCAAAGATATATCATATTTTTTAAAAATCCATGGGACATCACCTTCTTTGAAAAACCATGAATTAGAGGGACCAACGCCTACCTCTGATCCTGTACTTTCTAATCATCTTGGCCAATATTTCTTTTTAGTTTTTGAAGTAATAAGATCTTTCGTAACCACCAATGTGTCACTTTGTTTCAATGATATGTGCCTCCATAAAGAAGATGAAACATTTTTAAATATATGCATGGGATATAATAAGTGGGCAATCTTAAGATGCTCCCAATATGGGAGGTCATAAAAGATAGATTTCCTTTTCATCCCAATGGGAAATTTCTCAACATAGGTGTTGAAGAAATCTGAATCAACGAACTTAGTCTCCCCATTTGAATCGAACATTTCTGTGAACTCCTTCTTCTTCTCTCTCTCATATGCTCTAAGCCATTCAGCTGGTGTCATTATTGGAGGCCTTTGGGTTCTTTCTCGTTTACCATTGAAAGTGGATGCTGCTCTTCTTTAAGGGTGCTGTTCTAGTAGGAATATCCTAGAGCAATCATACACTGGCTTTCGTAGGTCCTTGGACCATCTAGCTTTCAAAGAAGGTCCACAACATTTACATCCAAAATACCCTTTTGTTACAAGACCTACGAGATTATATTTGTATACATTAATTAATATGCATGGCACGTTAAAGAATATCATGAAGATCAGAACAAATAATATTACAATGAATTAAATAAATAATATGTGAAAGAATATTGTTACATTATATATAAACAAATCAATAAATTAAACATGTAATTTACCAGAGAAAACTCCTAAGCCTAGATAATCATGTGTCGTGTAAGCACATATGACATACAACATAAACCTCCTCTCTGCTGCGATGGGTCTTGATACATCGTATACATTTATCCCATCCCATAATTCCTTTAATTCATCTACCAGTGGTTGTAAGTAGACATCCATATTCCTCACTTGTCTTCTACCAGGGACTATGAGAGCCAACATAAGATGTTCATTCTTCACGGAAAACCATGGGGGGATATTGTTATTGATCACTACTACAGGCAAAACAGAATAGTTGGTGTTCTGGAGGGAATATGGGTTGATGCCATCCATGGCTATGCTGAGTCGTAGAATTTGTACTTCATTCTTGAATTTTTCGGGCCTTGTATCCTCTATATGCTTCATGGCTATTGAATCAGTTGGTATTCACATAAATTCCAACTCACTTCTGTGTGAGGCATGCCATCCCTGCAACATAGATAATTCTTTGCAACGAAAGAGCCTTTGAATCATTGGGATTATAGGCATGTGCCTCAATATCTTAAAAGGAGGACCAGTACGTGATTTACCCTTCTTTTTTTATTTATCATACCTGTCATGCCCACATTTCGAGCACATCTCTTTGTATGCATATTCTCCTCTATATAGAATACAATCATTTTGACATGCATGATATGATATGTACTCAACACCCAAAATTTTCAACAATTTTTTTGCCTCTTTGCAGCTACCGGGCAAGACATTATCACTCGGAAGAACCTTATCTTTGAATAACCTGTAGTTGGTGATCATGGAAAACTATATTAATAAATGTACATTAATGTCGATATAATTATTAACGTTCATAAAATTTAACATTTGTAATGTTCATTGCAGTGTACTGATTATATTTCAAATTTATATATAAGGGAAGTACTTTATGGTAACTTACCTCAAAAGTTCTGAGAATCATGCATTCGACAAGCCAAACTTTGCTTTCAAGTTGTACAATAACATTGTTGTCCCCAACTGGGTAGACTTTGACTGACCACCGGGTCCAAAGAGAGGGGTGGTGGAAGCAAATTTAAGGCTTTCGAAAGAGGTGTCAGCGATATGAGCATCATCCCCTAGCTGATCATCATTTTGGAATGCATCTAACAACATTGTCTCCATGGCAGTCGTATCCCTTAAGTAATCATCCATACCAACCTCTATTTGATTGTCTCCATTGCTAGCTTGTGAAGAACTACTATTCTTGTAGTCATTCCTAATTGGTGAATCTGGACATAGCGAGAATTGAATCGGTGGTTGATTCAACCATTCTTGGTATCGTTCCTCTCCGATTTTTTCTCTTAATTCAGTCTTCTCTCGATTTGACATTTTCGTGGGGTGCAACGGAAGATGGTAGGTAGGTCATTCATCATCACTAGAATCCTAATAATTAAAAAAAAAAAATTGAACATGATTAGTACAAAATATTATGATATCAATTAGTAACCACGTTGACAATATTGCATGATTATAAATTGGTTTGACATTGAAATAATTACATATTAATAAATATATATACCAAACAATTATAATTATAATTACCATCATTGTCCCGAGATTGTGGCTAGAAGATGCAATATTGTTACAATTGGCAGGGTGAAGCGGCTGTCCATTTTCATCTACCAAATGCGTCTTGCCATATGCAGCTCCTAATAATAACTTTCAATGTTTTGGAGCAGTACTTTGAATATAATTTTGTGCATCTGAACTCGATGATGAATCTGCATGAACCTGCAAATTTGTATACATTATAAATTTAATTAAGTTGTGCATGATTGACTATATGGATAAAAAACATACATAAATTCGATTAGATAGTGAAAAAATAAAACAAATCTGAAGTAAATATTACATCTCCACATGGATATGGAGAACTCTGTGATGAACTTTGAGAAATATTATGGAACGAACTGTATTTTGAAGAACTGTCCATTTCATATAATATATGATATTTTCTCCCTGCATATGAGCAAAACAACAATAAACTTTGGTGCACAAACCTAAATGTAATTCCGGTGCGTACTGTTCAGATAACCACACCGGTCAGTTCTTTATTTTGTGCACCGGTGTGCTTTTGTAACAAGTAGCACCAGTGCGGTTCAATTAAACGACGCACTGATAAACAAATAACCGCAATAAAAAAAAACGCAACCCTATTTTCTTTAAGTGAAAAAAAAGTGGTAAATTGAAAATCGGGCGGAAAAATATTTTTGAAAATCTAATTTCATAAAACATTTCTTTAAATACTAAGCACTTTTCATTATTTCACTATTTTTGCAAAAAAATTCAGCCAGAGATTTGCAGGATACATACTTGGAGCAAACAAAGCATGAGAGCACTGTGGAGCAAGGAAATACGTTTGAACAAAAGTATTCAGACAATCTGAATTCCAAATCTCTGGTAATTCAAACCCTGTGCCATAGAATTTTAAACGACGTGAGTAAAGTTTATTGTTTTTTTTGTACTTTTTTCTGCAATTTTTTTTATGTAATGAAATAAGAAATCAAAGTCTATTGTTTTATTTTATTTTTTCTCTAGTTTTTTATGAAGTAAAATAAAAAATCAAAACTTATTGTTTTTTTAAATTTTTGTTTCTGCAGTTTTTTACCTTTTTATGCAGTTTTCAGAAACAAAAATAAAAAAAGAAATCAATTTTTAGAAACAAAACCCTAGATTCTTTTTGTTTTTGCCATTTTTTCTCCCTTTTTATTTTAAATTTTGATTTATAGGGTTTCTGTACTCATAAGAAATCCAACCCATGGGACAACTTGCACAGTCGGATCCCAATCCATGTTGGCTCTTGTGTCAATCTTTAAAAAAATACAGATTTTTTTTTTTCGCCGATGCACCGTACGTAACTTTGTGCACCGGTGTGCTTGGTTATACCAGCGCACTGCTGAATTACAATGACAAAAAATAGAAAAACAAAATATGTTTTTATCAGTGTGCCATTTGTAACATATGGCACCAGTGCACTATTACATTATGGAGCACCGCAAAACGTGCTATTTTGGGAAAAAAACCATTTTACAAACATATCCTACATTATTTTTTTTTCTATCCTTTCTTCTCCCACTTGCTGTGATTTCAGAATTAAGGTTTTTCAATTTATATTTATAGGGTTTGTATTGCTAAATATAAGCCTAAGACATGCAACCAACGGGAGGATCTACATAGTCAGATCTCAATCCATGTCAGCCCTTGCGTCAATCTTAAAAAAAGACATTTTTTTCGTCGGTGCCCCCTTCATAACATAGCACACCGGTGCGCTTTGTTATAAAAGCGCACTGCGCAAGTACAATGATAAAAAATTAAAAAAACAAATTATATTTTTATCAGTGTGCCATATGTAACAGATGGCACCGGTGCACTATTACATTATGGCGCACCGCACAATGTGCTGTTTAAAAAAAAACCATTTTACAAACATATCCTACGTTATTTTTGTTTCTGCCCTGTCTTCTCCCACTTGCTGTGATTTCATAATTAGGGCTTTTCAATTTATATTTATAGGGTTTATATTGCTAAATGTAAACCTAAGACATCCAACAAACGGGTTGACCTACATAGTCGGATCCCAATCCATGTCGGCCCTTGCTTAAATAAATAAATAAAAAATTCGGTGCGTCCTGTCTGAAAGAGTGCACCAGGGCGCTCTGTTATCACAGTGCACCGCGAAAGTACTATCATAAAAAATTATAAAAATATGCAGCTGATGTGCTATTTCATTATGACACACCGCGAACGTTCAGTTTCGAAAAAAGAAAAAAAACTTTCAAAAAATAAAAACGTTACTTTCTTTTTGTTTCTCCCCTTTCTTCTTCTTTCTGTGATTCAGAATTAGGACTTTTCAATTTATATTTATAGGGTTTGTATTGCTAAATATAGACCTAAGACATGCAACCGACGGGACGATTAGCATAGTCGTATCCTAATCCATGTGGGCCTTGGAATGATTTAAAAAAAAAAAATTAGATTTTTTACCGGTGCACCCTATGTAAGGTAGCGCACCAGTGCTCTATTTTTTACAAGAGCACTGGATAAGTAATGTGAAAAAATAATATTTTTTTAACGGTGCGCCATATGTAAAATATAGCACTGATTTATGCTAAAAAAACTAACACTGGACGATTTTTATTATTTTTATGATGGTTAACCGGTGCAGTCATTGACATGTAATGCACCGGGGCTTCTTGTTGACATAGAGCACCGTACGGTGTATTATACTATTTTTGCGATGCATGGGAAAGACATACACGCACCGACGCCGGTGCGTTCACCATGAATGGCGCACCAGTTTTTTGAGATTTTTTTTTTTTAATTGAGAAGTTGACAGTTTATTTAAAAATGTATTATTGACTGATATGATATAGGTTTGATATTGTTAAAGAAATGATTGACAAGAGATCAAGTAACAAAAATACTGATAACACATCAAGAAAAGCAAAAAAGACAAGTTCTTTGTAATTTTTTTACAAAAAAATTATTTTGAACTATATGTAAGTTTAAATAATATATATTGTTTAATGTGTATCATGTAGAGCCACAAAATGACGAAGCTCGATAAGATTATTTCTGATTTAGGACCAGAAGAACATATAAGCTTCATGGAAAAATTTCAAAAGGATGAATCAGGTGAATGAAAAAATACTATCGATCCAATATGAGTTTCTTTTTTTAGTTTTCATTAATAATATAATTGAAATTATTAGATAACATGTGTGAAAAATTCTATTAATTCACCTATGTTTAATGTTCTATAGGGACTAACAACTCAGAAAAGGAATGTTGTTCTAAGAAAAGAAAAATAATAGAACATGCAAATGAAAATGAATTGCTCCTTAGCTCATCTAGAGTGGTGTTGGAGGTTAACGAAATGGGGAAAATTTTTTACAAATGTTTGAGGGATCTAGTGGAATGAATGTATAGACGTTCTTTCCACTTACAATACAAAAACCAATCCAATGATTCCAAGAACCATATTTTATGTAAACTACAGGAAGAGTTTCCAGAGAATTGGTCAATGAAACATGTCAGACTTTTAATAACAAATACATACAACAACAAAAAAGAAGGAATGAAAAAGTAATATTCCTTTAGATGTTTGTCTAGAATTATTTATAAATATCACTTTTGTTATACTTACTTTTCATATATCAATATAAAAATTAAATAGTTTATTGTCATGTTACATTTTCAGGAAGATTACGAAAATCTCAAAAGATGAACGAGCTAATATCAAAAATATGCCAGTAGGAATGTCCAAAAAGGTGTACAAGGAGATGGTAAAAAAAATGGACAAAATTGCATCGCGGGAGGAGCCATCTCAACAACAATGTACTTCAAATGTAATATGTTATCATTTAATTTTTTGATCATTAGGTAAAATAAATAAACAATTAATCATTAAATATTAATTTTCAAGTATTTTCTTGCAGAAAAGAAAAGAAAATGGAACCTATTTAGCACATAAAATAAGACGACAAGGAAGAAAATGATTGATATCTAAGTTTGTGAGTAATTGTTACTTCCTTATAACAACTTAACTATATTTCATTTTTGTATTTTTAAGTTGTTTTACAAAAATCGTCATTGAATGTCTCCAAACAGATGCTAACATACAAAGAAGAATCATCATAGGAATTGATTGAAATTGGTTTAAATATGGGTTGTGCGTATATGTTGGCATATCATAACTTAATTGTGGAATTTTTAAGCATCTATCGATCTTGTTTTACTTAGCTCCATCTATAATTAATAGAAAAAATAAATATTTTATATTAAATATATGATTTCTTATGGGGTATAAAACTTGCAGGAAATAGAGTATGGCACTGCGCCAACAGATCAAAAATTGAAAGATGGCATGTTACATGGTTTTGAAAGAATCTGTATAGTTTTTGAGTCAATTGTTGCATTGGTACGTCATTTCATTTCGATTTACATTGATGTATATTATTTAATATTGCAATTTTCATTATTCTCACCAATGTATATACACTCATTATAGTTTATTTTTATATTTGTAGATGGAAGAAGGTGAATAAGAAGAAAATAATCAACGTTGTGAACAATTTTTTTTTGAAAATAACCCAAGTCACGGAAGTAGCTCTAGGAGTGATAGCAGTTCAAGCGCCGAAGAATGATGATCACTATGTTTGGATATAAAAGTAAGGCATTGTACTATTTTTGGAAAAATGTCTGTGAAATCAAACATTTTCTTTAATGTAATGGACATAGTGTCCCAATTGAAAGATAAAGGGATATCAATAACTGTCCCATTTTGTAGGAAAAAGAATGTCTTATATATATGTTTTAATTTATTCTATATGTTTTAATTTATTCTATTGCATTCTCTATTGTCGCTATTGCGTTCTCCATTGTTGTTCTCAAATGCAGTAATTAAAATTTATTTCATATGAATATTGTTATAACATATATATGTGTTGACTTTTAATAAATAATGAATTTTAAAAAACCACAATAATTATGATATGATGTAACAATTTAATCTAAACATCACATTCAAATCCATTAATAAAAATTTAATTAATATGAATATTGTTATAATATGTGTCGAATTTTGATGAATAATGAATTTAAAACATACACAATAATTGCACTGCCACAGGTCGATGTTTCTAAAAAATACAAAATGAAAACCAGTGCGCTTGTATTATTAAGCGCACTGGTGCATTTTTACTACCTATCGGGACCACACAAATACCAAAACTAGTCAAAAATATCAAGGCGTTTATGCGATACAACGCTCCAGTGCATTTATGTATCTATACGCACCGGTGTCATTTTAACGCCTATGAGCACCGCACGAATACCAATACCAATTATAAATTGCAGTGCATCTGTGTGATACTATGTACCGGGGTGTTTTTTCTGTCTATACTCACCAGTGCATTTGGATGACCAATAGGCACTGCACGAATACCGATACCATTTAAAAATCTCAGTGCATTTGTGTGATAGTACGCATCAGGGAGTTTATGTGTCGATAAGCACCGGTGCATTTGTATGACATATTTGCACCGCACGAATACCGATACCAATTGTAAACCTCGGTGCATTTATGTGATACAATGCACCGGGGCGTTTATATAAGCATACGCACCAGGGCGTTGATACGACCTATGGGCACTGCTCAAATCCCAATACCAATTAGAACGGCCCCGTGCATTGTATCACCAACACCAGGCCCAGTTCTGTTATTTTCCTTAATGGCCCGGTGCATTCTCCTTCGACCGCCCCGGTGCATTGTCTACCAATACGCACTGGTGCATTAAAACCTGATAAGAGCACCGATGAAAAAACATCCGTAATAACCTTCGACCTCCCATTTTTTTTAATTTGTGTTGAATTTCTGTTAAAAGCTCTGCCAAAACATCTGTTACCAGAAACGAATGTAGTAGCATATTTTTTTTTTACAATTTTGGCCAATTTTATAACACTAAAAACTTCCTTTATAACCTCCGCTAGAGGGTCTTTTTCTTGTAGTGTAACTATTGGAGGAACTATTGGAAGGTCAATTTTGCAGTGGGACTTCAATCAAACTTAGTGATCATCCAGTTAATTGATCAATCAACCCAATATAGCTAGTGCATGCACAGAATTAGAGTTCCCCGACTGTGGTGGAGATTCCAAGGCAAAGTAACATCATTTGTAGACTAGTATTGAGTGTACAGGTGTTGCATGCACTCAGATGATCAACCTTGGGAATTGCGCAAGAATTTTGGAGGAAATTCCTAAATAATAGGGGCGTAATTTCTCAAGGAATTTTTCAAGGAAATAAGGGCTCAAGCGGAGGAAAAAATTGACTAAGTCTGGGTTAGAGCCTCGCAGTGAGTAGAGAGATAGGTTATTCACTTGCAGGTTGTCCTCAGTTGAGAAAAGAAATTGTAATGCATCTCTATTCATCAGATTAGTGCAAGCAAAAAAAGGGATTTTAGCAGATTTCTTTCCCTTATAAAATACTATGTGCATGTTTTTTATTTATCATTACATGTCTTTGATTGATGTTCTAAATTGTGAATTTAATTTTGTAGAGTATTAGAGTAGGATTGTGTCTTTTGATTTATATTAAATTTTCATGAGCAGTTACAATTCTACACCATAATTTCTACATGGTATCAAATTAGGATTCACATTAGAGAAGGAATTTCGAAGTTGTTTCTTAGGAGGATTGATTTCGCAGTTCAGTGTTGTAGGATATCTACAGATTTGGGAAGATGACCTTCAACATGTTGATATTAGAGTATGACTTGGAAGGAAAATCTAATTTCATTGCATGTAATGGTCACATGGAGGCGATATTGGATGACAATGGATTGATAGAATACATCAAGACAAATGTTTCAAAGTCACATGAATATGATTCATATAACCTAGACCAATGGAAGAAATATGTAGCCAAGGCGAGTAGAATAATATTGGAGGGAGTATGGGATCACATTGTCTCAAATCTCCATGGGAATGAAACTCATTTCACAATGTGGAAAGAAGTGACATCATTTTTCAAGAATAATAGTGACAAGAGGAAGCTGACACTCAAGGATAAACTTCAAAATATCAAGAAGCAGAAGAATGGAACTACTTTGAAGTATGTGATTTAGAAATATCTAAATAGATTCAACTAAGATTGTAATTTACTAAAACAAAATACTAAATAAATTCTACAAATTGCGGAAACCAATTACGATCGCACAATCACATGAACAAGAAAGAGAAAGAATTTCAATCGCACAACAAAAATATTTATCTGGGGAAAGCCTCAGCTAAAAACCTCACTATCTGTATATTGAATAAGTCAAGAAATGAAACAATACAATGTTATTTCTCTTCCTGAGAAACCTTTGCACTATGTTGACTATCTCAAACTGATCTAAGCAAGTTTGGTCCAATATTTATCACTTCCTTGCATCTACCTGACCAACCTTGCTCACACATTCATTGGCTAATTGATCCCATATTGATTAGGAAATTCCCATCAATAAATTACACAATACATCCAAGGTGTCCTGATTACCTCATGCATGACCTGTATAATTTTCTAATTATACAACTGATAGTTCTCTTCCCTTTAACTCCAATCTCAACTGGGCCTTCCTTAGAACTAACATGCAATAACTATTTATAGTGAATTATAAGTTATCTGATTGATCACTGCATGTGAATTAAATCAGATTTAATTCACTGGACCTATCACTAGCTCATCTCAGATAGAACTAGTTAAACTGATTTTAACTCAAATAATTTAGTTAATTAATTACAACTCAAAATAAACTGCGACTAGACCCCCTAAAAGTGAGGGAGAACTCTACATGCCTCCAGTTTGACCCTCAAATCGAATTGAATGAGCTAACTAGGTCTTCCTAACTCAGTTAACTCGTACAAGCTATCATGTGATGTGGAACTACAATTTACTTCTCAGTTAACTCGTACAATTTGTCATGTGATGTGGAATTACAATTTAATTCTAATTTAATTAAGGTAAAATTAAACTAAAAGCTCCCTTGGGGTGCCAGTTTCAATATTTCTTGTTTTCAATTTCAACATCTAAGCATGTTCACACAAGTTCATGATGAAATTGCCAAGGTTGGTGTTAATGTTGCAGAATATGACTTGGTAATCCTAGCCCTTCTAGGCCTTCCCAAGAGCTGGCATAGCTAGGAAGATTCGATGTACGAGAGGGAGAAACTATCAAATTGGGAATGCTTATGGTCTAATTTGGTACAGGAGGAAATAAGGTGGAATACCATAGATGGGACCTCATCCAAGCACGAGGATGAAGAAAAATTTTCATTGGTTGGAAATGGAAAGAATGGAAAAGAGAAGAAATCTCAAACCAAACAAGAATCCAGCCAAGGGGGAAAGAAGAAATATTTGTCCAAAATTAAATGCTTCAATTGTCATCAATTTGGGCATTATGCCACGAAGTGTCCACACAAAAATTCGAGTAAGAAGAACTCAGGAGGAGTAGGAGATGAAGCCTTAGCTTCATAGTTCGAGCTTGGCTTCATCCTTATCAAATGCATGGCCAACAAAGTGATGGGGAGCATATGGTACTTGTACTCAGGTGCATCGTTTAACATGATAGGGTGTATAGATTTTTTGAGTGACCTACAGGAGAAATATATGCAAATGCACATTGAGCTAGGGGACGACAGAAGGTACAATGCGACTGGGATTGGTACAATCACTTTTTAGAGGGAGTTAGGATCCCCTCTTAGACTCAAGTATGTCATGTTTGTTATGGGACTAAATAAAAATCAATCCCTATTGTAGTATTGGAAGATCGTGCGACAGGGAAAATCTGAAGCATGGAATTTTTTCTTGAAGTTTAAAAATATTGGTGAATCTCACTAGTCCCTAATATGCAAACTATAAATTTTTTGTTGATGTATTTGTAAAATTATTCAAAATTATAATGATTTTATATATAATATCTATATAATTTTGGAAATTTTTAAGGTAAAATAGTTTATATTATAAAATTTGGGAGAATAATTCTTATAAAAAATGGAAATTGGCGAATATTTTTTCTGAAAAATCATGGAAAATTAGCCCACCTACGAATATTAGCCCCTAAAAATTTCCATGCCATGTGGATGTGATATTCAACAAAGTAAAATCATTCCTAAGACACATAGCCACGGGAGATGTGAAGCATATTGGGGTTCATGTGAAGAACTTGTATAAGCTAGATGTGGAAGATGATGTTGCATTAAACACTAAGGCAGAGACAATGTAGGGACGGAATTTTGGTGAACTTTGGCATGAAATAATTCTCCATTTAAATCATAACACCTTCAATATTATGCAGAAAATAACCACTGGCCTCCCTAAAGGAGCACTTGAGCAACAAAATGTTTGCAAAGGATGTACTTTGGGGAAGTATACAAAATCCACATTCCATGATCGTGACAACAAAGAACATGCAGTCCTAGAAAATATCCACTCTGATGTCTGCGAACCTTTCTCGACAAACTCCACTCCCAAACACAAATATTTTGTTATTTTTATAGATGAATTCTCATATAAGTGTTGGATCTTCTTCATGTAGAAGAAATATGAGACATTCTCTAAGTTCGTATAATTCAAGGCACTAGTTGAGAAATAAACCAGAAAGAAGATGAAGGCTATCAAGAGCTATAATGGAGGTGAGTACGTGTAGAATGAATTAAAAAAAATTGTGCGAAAGAAGGCATTCAATGAGAGTTTACAACACCCCAAAACCCACAACAGATTGGGGTGGATGAGAAAAATAATTGTAGCAATGTGGGAGCTGTGAGGGATATGGTGCATGACCAAGTCCTTTGGTATAGGCATGCAACACAATAGGATATTTTTGGAACTAGAGTCCTCATTAGATTATGGGCATTATTACATTGAAGGAGGCTTTCTTGGGGAGAAAGTTAGATGTGTTACACTTCAGGATTCTTGGAGCGTCTATCTACTGCCATGTTTCCAAAGAATTAGTGAAGAAGCTTGAGTCAACAACAGAATTGGGGATATTTGTGGGTTACACAAAGACTCCTCACAACTACCATGTGTGCTTGCCATCCCTTGTTTGTGTGAAGGGATGTAAAATTTTATGAGGAGAAAGCGATGCGATGATCTCTTGAGGGGGAGCTTCAGATCCCATTAGAAGAGGAGCTTTTAGCTCCAAAGGAGGATCCTCAAGAAGTTTGGAGCAACCAAAAGTTGAGGAGCAGATAGTGGAGACATAAACTCAAGCATAACCATCCATAGAAGGAAAAGAAATAATCATGGAAGCTGATAGAATTATGTAAGATGTGAGGGAGAATGTGGGAGTTCCTTCAAATTTGAGCTAGCAGAGAAGGTCACCTTATTGGTACACTAGCTACATGGATCTAATGACTGAGAATATATATAATGAGGCATCCTCCTTCAAGGAAGCATTAGAGAAACTAGTATGGGTTGATGCAATGGTGTAGGAATACCATGGGGGCTTCACTCAATGAGCCTATGACATAGCACATGCATTCATGGCATACTAAACAATACCCTTAATTTGACTACATATTGGAAAATACCTCTAAAAATCCTTTATTTAAACCCATACCAATACTAACCCAATACACCTTCCCAATTAAAAAAAACCCTACTTCCACTATATTATATGCTCAATATATAATGTCATTTTCCCATCAATATATATCACCCAATATGAATTCACATGGTATGGTATTACTCCCCCAGTTAGTCCCCCATGAGGAATATGAATCCATTGTAAAGAAAAATGTTTGAGAATTGGTTCCAAGATTAACCGATAAATTGGTTGTGGGTTCGAGATGGATTTTCAAGTTTAGGTAGACAACAGATGGAAGCATAGAAAAGTATAAGGCCAGATTTGTGGCCAAAGGGTACTCTCAAGTTCAGGGAATTGACTATGAGGAGACCTTTGCTCCTGTAGCAAGGTACTCATCCATTAAATCAGTTATTTCCCTAACTGTACAAATGGGGTGGAAAATCTACCAGATGGATGTTAAAACAACATTTGTCATTGGGGTTATTGAGGAGGAGGTTTACATTGAGAAACTAGAAGGTCTTGATACATTTGATTAGGATTCTCATATGTTCAGACTCAAGCAAGTGTTGTACGATCTCAAACATGTACCTCGTGCTTGGTACACCAAGATCGATAACTATCTCACTGGTTTGGGCTTCACGAAAAGTGAAGCCGATGCAAACCTCTCTTATATATTGGTAGAAGGTAAATTGATTTTTATTTTCTTATATGTTGATTATTTAATTTTAACTGGTGATGAGATGATGATAAGATCTTGAAAGGAGGACCTTGTAAGGGAATTAGGAATGAAGGACATGGGTCTCATGCACTACTTACTCTGGTTAGAAGTATGGTAAGGCGATGGGGAACTATTTGTGTCTCAAGGAAAGTATGCAAATGAGATACTACAAAGATTATTCATGGAGATTTTTAAACCCATGGAGACACCTGTAGCAACCAATTCGAGGAAGGAGGATGCCACTTCAGGTGAAGAAGTGGGTGTCATCATTTATCGGGAGTTAGTGGGTTCACTGATGTATCTTGTGAACACATGACCATATATGTGTTATGTAGTCAAACAACTGAGCCAATCTATGGTTAGGATAACCAAATTATATTGGAAGGAAGTTAAGCATGTGTTATGGTACCTTAGAGGCACTACCCAATTTGGACTATGGTACTGATGGATAGAGGGAGTGAAGTTGTGTGGCATCATAGATGCAGACTAGACACGGAGTCCATCAAACCGAAAGAGTACATCAGGTGGAATTTTTAGTGTTGGATCCACAGTTGTTTCGTAGTGCAATAAGAAGCAAATATTTGTGCCTTTCCACTTGGTGGAAGCATAATACATGGTCGTAAGTCAAGCAGCGTGTGAGGCGATCTAGATGAGAAAGATAATTGTGGGATTTTTTAGTCAGACGATGGATACAACTGTGATCTATTGTGATAACCAGAGTTTCATCAATCTATCTGAGAATCTTGTATTTCATATATCGATCCAAGCATATAGATATCCAATATCACTATTTAAGGGGCTATGTGTAGAGGCGAATAATGTTGCTACAATACATTCCAACATAGAACAAGATGTTGACATTTTGACAAAGGATTTGTCAAGAGGTAAGTTCAAGTTCCACAGGTGCAGGATAAGGGTGGTTGATAATCCCTTTCTTGCTGAGTGGGAGTGTTGAAAAATGTGACAATAAATTCTCAATTTGATTTTTCCTTGATTAAATTGAGAAAATTTGAATTTTCACATCAAGAGAGAACTTAGATGATGTTACATGACATGGCTCTTGTCACTCGGTTAGATCAGTAAATTTTAGTTAGAGGATTTAGATTTTAGTTAAGCATGTGTGAATGCTAATTTTTATTAATTAAGGTTGGTTATTTCAATTTGTTTTAAGTTAAACTAGTTCTAATTGTTGGAGGAACTAGTGGAAGGTTAGTTATGGAGAGGGACTTCATTCAAACTCATTGATCATCTATTTAACTAATTAATCAGCCCAAAATAGATATTTCATGTAGATAATTCGAGTTCTTGAGCTGGGGTGGAGATTCCAAGGCAGTGTAACATTAGCTGTAGACTAGTCTTGATTGTACAAGTGCTACATGCATTCAGATGATCAACCTTGGGATTTGTACAAACATTTTGGCGGAAATTCCTAAATAATAGGGGCATAATTTCTTAAGGAATTATGCAAGGAAATAGGGGCTCAAGTAGAGGCAGAAATTGACTAGGTCTAGGTCAAATATTGTCAGTAAGCAGAGAGAAAGGTTGTTCACTTGCAGGTTGTGTAAACACCCTCTTCCCACATCTACCCAAGTAACTGACCAACCAGGGTAAATATGTGATGAGAGGCTAATAATATGAGATTCAACCTCCTACATGACCTTAAGGAAGTGGAACTTACGGAAACACCAAGAACACACCTTACACTGCATCACTGACATCCCCGGGAGGTAACCCAACCTTCCAGGGCCCTGTTCCCTGAGGGGGAACTAATTTTTATCCACTTTGAGGTTGAGTCGCAGGCTTGTAAGGGCAAGATAGCAGATATAGACCCTATATTTGTGGGCTAGCCTTTTCAAGGTAGCGGCTAAGGCCCAAAAAACAAATTTTGGGCCTGTAACTCCGGGATCTCTGCCACATTCTCAGCCCCTGAGCTGAGATCACTACCCAGAACTTCCTGTAACTTCAGGGGATGGTAAATAAAGTTAAAAAAAACATATGGAAGCAATCACATCAACCATAACTCATTCAACCCCACCCATCCATGACAGGCATTTCGTCAAACATGTCACAAACACATCATCTATAGGTATAAACAACATATTTAAACAAAGGGGTCTCTTTATTAGCTGAGAATGGCTAAGAATAATTTCTCCCCTACATCATAAGCTATCATACAATCAATTTGAACATAGATTCATTAAATATTCATTTACAAGTAAAAACATAGAGAGAGCCATACCTCAGCACTGTCACAATACCTACTCATAACTAGCATAATACCAACATAAATAAGATGGATACATCAGCAATATATTCCATATAATAAACCATTGCATATACGCATCAAATACCAAGGCATTGAACCTTCCAGTAACGAATGTAAAAACCAACCCATAATGGGACTACCACATTCCACCCGACCATAGAAATTATTGAGCCAAATATCACTTTAGCCAGTCATCCACGTGCCATATTCCAAGAATGAATGTGGGGCATTATCAAACACATCAATCAACAAAAATCCAGGGCTCCGGAGCCAAACCACCTCGAGCCGAAACTAGTGATTCGACCTCACGGTTGGACATCACTAACCATCACAAATTTTCCTCCATCCCAGCTACTCCAGGGCTCCAGAGTTCTTGTTCCAACCAACGCTCGAGGACTAGTAACTTAACCCTCGTTGTTCCCAGACTCCATAGAGTTTTTCCAACCAAGGATCCAGGACTAGTAAATCAACCCACCTAGGGCTCCAGAGCGCTTGTCCAACCAAGGCTCCAGGACTAGTAACTCAACTCAACAAGTGTCCATCGGGCTCAAGAGAGTTTGTCCAACCAAGGTTCTAGGAACTAATAACTCAACCCAACAATAAAGGAACCATGAGAACCAACCAGAAAAAAATCAATGGAAATAAAACCACAATCAACATGGCTATCATAGAAATGGAAAGGCTAGGAAAAGCCACTGTCAATCCCATCCATCCTCCATGCCCATGACAGATCGTAATTAAGAAACCACATGTAATACCATGCATGCCAAAACTAGTGAGGAAATCATACATGCAACTTGGTACTTGCACTCAGAACCTGTTGTAGATGTTGATCCCGATGTCCTCTGCGCTTTCTTGTTCTTCCTTTTATTTCTTGATCTAAATCTTCAAATATGCCACACTCTCCAAGGGTGCTCCAAGAATACTCTAAGTATCCAAGAGTATGAGAGAGTGAGAGAATAATGAGAGCTCCAAAACTTTACTGACCAAGCCTTGCCCACTGATCCTCAAAAGCCTTTTTATCAATGAGCCCTCTATTTTCTTCATTTTCCATTATTTTCCTTCATTTTCTTCCTCACATGCAATCTGTGACCTTTCACCTTCCTTTTCTCCTATTTTCCATTATTTTCATAAAGAAAATTCCAATTAATGTCTCATGTCTTTTCCATTGCCTTTTCCTTTTCCAATTTCGTTAGCCATAATAAACCAAATGAACACCCACTAGGATGTTTTTTCCCACCATTCAACTTGGAATACGTGTCCCATCCACCATGGTATTATATATATTTTTACATGGATTTTAACCAGGGTTGTTACAGAACCGTCCCGTTTGGGGGAAAACCATCCTCGGTGTTAAACGACACCTCCAAACCATAAAAATTCTAAAGACAAAACATATTTCCTATGGAGCTTTATAACATAACTCGTTGTAGTATTTACAATGAATCGCCTGCTCGGAAGTAAAACCCATCATGATAATAATATCATGTACTAGAGCTTTATAACATAGCACATTATGGTATTTACAATAACAACCACATATAATCATGCACATTTTCTTCAACTAACAAATAACCTTACTATCTGTGGAGCTTTATAAACTAGCTCGATACAATATTTACAATAATATACACATACACATATACACATTTTCTCAACTAGCAAATAGAAGGATACAATGCCCATATCAGCAACAAGGGAAACTAGAGGATCACACCTCCACCCTCAAGGTAATACTAGGATTCACCTCCTTCCCAAGAAGTCCAGAATCCACTTCCAAAGTCAAATCTGCATCCAATGTTTAGCGCTACAATCCCGCGCCACTTGTACTCTCAGCGAACAGTTACTGACTCATTGTTCCAGGGCACACACCCAATGTACATCTGATTCCATATGGCAATGTTAATGACCAAAACCAATCCATCCCCGACCTTCCCTTCTCTGTTATATAGTCCCTCAAGAAATCTGGTAATCCCCTTTCGTGCAGTCACTCACCTTCCAAATTTCGCTGGCACCCCCATCTCGGGCAGTCCATCCCTTGGCAAGGCTTCCTCGTATTGGAAGATATAAAAACCAGGCATATACCTGCCTCAAAACCATCATACCTTAAAGGACCGCCACTATATGCACTTACAACAATGTTATTTAAAGGAACGTCACCATATGTGACTTTGGTGACAAACCTTAAAGGTCTGTCACAGACATGGCCCTCACTAATGTTGTTTTTTTCTTGTAGTGACACCGTGACACCTAGTTATACATTTGTACCGCTATTGATAAAGTCTTGATGTGGAAAGAGGTGACAGTGGAGAGGAGCTTGGAAGTTTTATGGATTAGATTTAGAAAATTTCCCCTAGAAAATTTAAAAGTGGGATGTTTAGATAAAATTTACATGGTGAAAGATTCAATCTTGTTAGGTCAATAGTGGTGGTTTCGGGAACTTGGTTTCAATGGTCCATGGTATTACAAAAAGTTAAATCCTTGAAAAGGATCAGGGATTTCCATTGTACTATCCTAAGGTTGAGTGAAAACCTCACTTAGTTGAGGCTTGGGTGTTTGGATGGTTTAGTTGTGCTTAAGTCAAGTAATGACTCTTTTTAAGCCTAGGGTAATTGATATATTATTGGCTAGTTTTTTCTTAGTTGGAGTTTTCTAGGGAAAATTATTTTTGTTGTTGCTATGTGTAATTTATATTTAATTAATATCTTCTTGAACCAATTAATTATAAAAAAAGGTATCAAATCCAAACGAAGCGTTTAAAAGGAGAAGTTGCTACTTGGAGACGAAAGAACTATAGTGGTTGTTCAAGATGCAAAGGGACCATGAGTAATGCATGGGACACCCCCTTGGGGATTACATAATAGCATTCGTTCAACAACCAAATGTAAAGGTAGAGCCCCAAGCCAACATATATGGAATTTATTTCAAGATGTTGGTTGTGATGAAGCATCATGAGGAGAGTACCTACTATGATCATGCGTAGAAAAGCGAGATAATGGTATCATAAATACTGCATAGCAATAACCAAAAAAAAAAAAACAGATAGAAAGTTGTGAGAGATAGAGTCATAGGGGAGAGAAGCATACAAGTTTTCCATATTAGATTTAAAAAAATTGTAATCAAGTTTAAAGGGAGGATAGTTATGTAACTTTGACACGGTGAAAGATTCAAGGTTATTAAGTCAACAATGGTGGTTTCAAGAACCTGGTATTAGTGGTCTACAACATTGAGTTAATGATATCACATTCAGTTTGAGGCTTTACAAGGCTTGGGGATTCTCCATTATACTAAACTAAAGTTGAATGAAAGACACACTTAGTTGGGGCCAGTGCCTTTAGTTGTCTTGAATATGTTTATATTAAGACCTAAATCCTTTTAAACCATAAAATAATAAATCTATTATTAACTAATTTTTTTTATTAATATTTTTGAAAATAAATAATATATATTATCATTATATATAATTTTTTTTTAAATTTTTTTTTTTTTTTCTGCCCTCAACTAAATTATTTATTGACATTAATAAAATTCAAGATATTATTATGTAGGTTCACTCCCTATTACCATAGGTTCACTACATATTCAACTAAATTGACCTATTACCATAGGTCAACTAAATTATTACCATAAGTCAACTAATTTAGTTGACCTATTACCATAGGGCAAATAAATTATTTATTGACATTAATAAAATTCAAGATATTATTTTATAGGTTCACTCCCTATTACCATAGGTTCACTACATATTAGAATACATGTGACTCATTTCAACCTCCTCATTATTTACTCATTTACTTCGTAAAGAAAACTATGTAAACTTGAGTCCTCTCACCCACTTCGACCGTCTATGAAGTTTGTAGTTCCACACTTCGTTCAGTAAGTTTTGTACCCAGTTACCCATTTAATCAACAATGACTATGGATGTTAAAATATCCCTATTATGTTAAAATATCAGTCTAATTAAAACTTGAGATGGGCAGCTTATCAGCGTCATTTATACCATACCTTCTCTACGACATTTTACTAAGATGTTTTTAAATAATTCTCATGTTCTTAAATTATGTGCACTGGTAACATTCAGGATAGCCTTCAAACATAATTCCATATTTTTTTAAATTTAAATTACGCCTCACCTTTTTATACTACAAACCCCAACCCCATTTGATGGAAAAAATTAGAAGTGTAGTATCCATCAAATGAAGAAGAGGGCAGTAACAATTATTTCTTATCTATCTGCGAATAAAACTATAATATAATCCACCTCCTAGTAACCAATAAAACTTTATCAATTAATTATAACGTAATCCTACACCTAAGTCCGAGTTTCACATTGTTTGTGTTTTTGCTTGCGTTACTTGTCACCGTCAACTTTTAGTTAAAACGGTAGTTCAAATCGCAAACAAGGACACAACGCTTTGCAAATGTGTAGGAAATGTGGGTCTTAACAACGGTTATAGGTGTTCCGCAAATTGACACTCAGAGTGCAGCGCAGTGGACTTGAAAAATAATATTATCGTGATTATGTATAGGAATATTTAAATTAATTTTTAACCAACAAAAACAAAATGTTGTTTGAGATTAAATTGAGATTTGATATATACTTAATCATTTTTTTGGATGGTGTGATAATAGAAGGTTGCAAAAGAAATGGATATAGTTGGGATGAGAATGTTAAAAAATGTTTGGGACAATACAAATTTACTCTCCACCTTAATTGATATCATAGTAATGATATGAGTGAGTGTAAATGTTATATATTTCTGATGATAAGTGATGAGATAAAATAAGGTATGTTTTTCTTGCACCAAATCATTCAGAGTTAAGAGTATCCTCAACCACAACTCCATTGTCATTATAGAATTTAATCAACCTAAATTTACATTAAAAATATCAAAACACATAAAATATATATTAACTATATTGTTTATACAAATTTATAATGACAAATTTTATAAATTTGAGTGAAATTATAAATCACCTAAATAGAAAAAATAATTCAAAAAATGTAATCCCATTAAACATTAAATATTTCTAGAGTCAAGATAGATGAATACTATTATGTTACTAAGTGGTAATATGCTACTAACTTGAGATGGATAAATACTCTTATGCCATATAACGCACACTAAGTGCACGAAGCCACTTGGACAGCGCTTGTCTGTCAGCCATGTCATAAACTAAGTTGGAGGAAATTTAAAACTTCCGATGGCTCTTCCAGATCAACTGCAAAGATCAATGCTTTGTTACTAAATAAATATGGTTAAATCGAAAAAAAAATAAGAAACTGAGCTGTTAGCTTCAGTTACGGTCAAACGTCGCTGAATCAAACCGGCTGTCGTTGTTGCTGCTAACCATGGATGAAATGATAATTGATAATCAAAGCCTCCATGAATTCTTTATTTCCATTAACCTCCCATGCCAAATTCATTGCTTGAATGAGTATTCCTAATTTTTGCGTGCGTTTTTCATTTTAAGTGTGTGTGTTTTACTGAACACAAAAATCGTGACAAAAGATGGGCAATTCAGTGCACACACTTTTACCTATAACGATTTCCGATAAGTGCGCTGCAGCTGCAGCAATCAGATATTTCTACCGAATGAACCATATAGACGTCTTGGTGGCTTGGGAGTTAATAAACATCAGATTTAACTGTTCTTTATTTATTTATTTTGTTACAACATATAACTCCAAAACGTCAAACACCAACCAGGGTTGTTTTTTAAAAAAATTCGATTTATTTTTGATATAATTTTTGTAAAATTTGATAGGAATTTATTGAATCACAAGTTTGATTGGTAATTTTTTGGAAATCACAAGTTTGATTGGTAATTTGATAGGAATTTATTGAAATCACAAGTTTGATTGGTAATTTATTGAAAATCACAAGTTTGATTGATAAAAAAATACCTGAAGGTGCCATAAACCCATTAGGGTTCTGTACACACGATTTGACAATTTTGACAGAGTTCTCAACTTTATCAATTTTGATTCGCGCTTAGTTGTGATGAATCTGCCAGATGCGAATCCATATCTGAGTTTTCACCACTCAAAACTAGTATTATGCACAAAATCCTATTTATTTGCAAAATTGGGTTTAGATTATATTTAGCCCATGATTATCCGCTGCAGTCCGTATTTCTATATCTCAGGTGATAGCACTGAAAGTTGTGTGCATTCATAAATAATAGGTGCAAGTGTTGCAAACGTAGAGGAATTCATAAACATAAAAAATATGACTGAAAGCGTTGCGAATGTGGATAGGTGAAAGGTTGTTTTGAAGGGCAGGAAGTGAGGGAAAGCTGTCAGTTCGTGCAGCTACGTATTATTGACTAGTTAGTATGCATATGCATCTCAAATCCAACGGCCAGGAACGAATCGAAACTTATCTTCAACGACTCTTTGCTTCGTTCCAACAGCAAATATTTAATTCATTTGAACTAAATTGTTGTTCGGCTAATAAGGACTTTGTCTTAATTTACACTACTGAAGACAAAGTGTGTGGCCATGGTTATTGCTACCCCTTAATTTACTGTTTAGAATATTGACCGAAATGTTTTGGCTATGGTCATGCCTGGCCCATCAGCCCATCCGTGAATTGATTGAAGGGAACGTTGGAATCTTTTCTTTTGGGGTTTTAAACGACAATTAATTAGGGCTTTGAACGACAATTATTTGGTCTTAATGGTTGGTAAGAAACCAAGAGGGTCATACCGGGATGATTATATATCTATGTATGGGTATAGGGGGATAGTTCAGAAGGGGGACTTAATAGGAAGCATAAGGAGTAAGGGTAGCTGGAAGATATGAAGGATGAGTAAGGGTAGGAAGATGCATGAGTTGTTGTGGCTATCTGGTAGACTTAAATATATGTATCATCCTCATATGGAGGGGGAGAGCACTTTTTTCATAAGGTGGGTGTGTTTAACTGCATTTTGTTTTGAAGTTGTACATTGCTTTCTTTGTTAATGTATTAGATTGGATGGACTAAATGGAGGGTGATTGTGACGGAAGTTGAATAGTGGGAGTTGTTCTATAATAATATATGAATTCTCTTAATGTGAGGGAAGAGGGGAAAAACTTATTGAACCAACAAATCGGAATAAATTACTTACTATTGAATAGATAATTAGGTATTTAAACGACAATTAATTTCCCTTATGGCTTTTATTCGAAGAGGGCAATAACAACATCAACAAATTGTTTAGCACAAGCGCTCCCGAGGACGTGGAGCGCAAGCTCTATAACATCCTCTCCATGGCCATCTCTATTTCAGTGCCTCACCAACCCCATTGCATGTTGCATGAGCCTTTTCTTAAAGCACTTGTTCTAATTTCTTTTCGTTGCAATCCAGCTCTCTCTCAAGTTCTCTTGAATCATTGTCTCTCATGAATACTCCAATGTCTAGAATGTCTAATGGAAATGCCTTCGTTCTTCTAGGTTTGTTCCAATCACTCCTAGACCCAAATGCTTTGGTTCATTTAGGATGTGTTGTAATCACCATCAAGATGCTTTGGTTCTTTTAGGATTTTTTGTCATCACCATTGTATCCAAATCCACGATGAAGTGAAAAATACTTTGAACGAAGTCCTCTTAAATTGCATTATACTAAGGGTGAAGTGAAAAACACCTTAAATGAAGTCCTCTTAAATTGCATTATATTAAGGGTGGGCTTAAGATGTTTTTATTTTCCATCTCCTTTTCACATATCCAAAAAGTAATAAAGGCTTAAACCTCATCTATTGTAGTGGTACTTAAAGATATAAACCAAACATATTCACTCCAAAGCAATGAGATATCCTATAAATTTAATGGCCTACATTGAGAGGTCACACACATTCATACATGGATTTCTTTAAATTGGAAACCTTTATCTATATTTGTATGAAATTATTTCTTATCCTTGAATTCAACCTTGATGAGGATAGGGACTTGATTCGTAAATGTGGCTCAGTTTTGGGGCAAAAGGTATATTATGCATGAAGCCTAAACATAAACATTCAAGCCTTCTTCAAACTAGATTTTCTCCACTTTGAAATGGGAAATGATGTATAATCCCTATTGAGAACATACTAAATTTCGCATCAAAAGGATAGAAATAAGAAGGAAACAAATCACCACATAGACTTGAATTTAAATACAAATCAATTTCACCAAAAGATTTTACAATTTTTTTTGACATAAATCAAGTTACATAGATAAAAATATATTCACTTATAACATTTGTACTATAAACATATTTCCTTCTAATAACCATATTACCTTCTAATGACCACTTTAAAGTTAACTAAATTATTATTTTATTATCTAAAAACCAATTACACAAACTAATCAATAATAAAAGCTCACAAAAAATCATTGTGAAGTCAACTTAATGAGCCCAAGAAAGCAACTTAGTGAGTGGGAATAAGAGAAATGATTTTTTGTGAAGTCAACTTAATGAGCCCAAGAAAGCAACTTAGTGAGTGGGAATAAGAGAAAAGCACTCATGAGGGAAAGAACCTCCCTCTAAAGCCTGGCCACCTAAAAGAAAACACATCCCATCATCCTCATAAGACAAATGGAATAGAGAGTGGGATTTAGAAAGTCACACAACTATATTGTGTTTTTCTTAAAACATTTTACTTATTATTACATCTCTAATGAATTTTAGTGATTTGTAGTTATGTGACAACTCGATGACCATCAATAGTTGGTGTAGGCCTTCCACATGGGATGGAGGAAAGAAACTTAATATGCATAATCACACACAAAGTGTTATGTTGCTTTAACAAGCGCTGCGAGTTAGAAACATTAATGGGAACCATCTATGGCAAGCCTCCCCTTTGATAATTAACATGAGTCATGGATGCAAACATTACCCTGAAATAAATATAATCCATCGCTTAGAATCCATGGCTCTTTAAAAGTGTTGGATCATAATAGTGAAAAATGCCCAAATAGAAAGTATTAGGGAACTTAGAGCCAGATGGTAGGATATATATAAGTAATGGTTGATGATTAATAAGTGAAAAGTAACATTTAAGTCACTAGTAATGGTTGATGATTAATAAGTGCAAAGTAACATTTAAGTCACTAATTTATGGGACATAATTTCTAAATGTTAAACTATTAATTCATTTAGTATTTAAAGCATAGGCAAAATTAAATATATTCCACAATGGATGCAAGCGAAGCACATGGTGAAGCCGAGGATGTCATGGTGTGAGCATGGCATCATATGCTCCCTACTTATCCTCTTTTAGTTGCACTCTTGTTGAAGTTTAACAATTCCCATCAATGACAACATTATGTGGATCGTGGATATGGTTATAGCAGGTCATCATATCCACTGTTAACCATAGTTACTGTTCTTGGTCGTCCGCTGAAAAAATACGTTAATTCGTTGATTCGGTTCGGTACGGTGATTAATTCGAAAATTTCAAATTCGGTTCGCTGTTATATTTTTTCAAAGATTTTTTCAGGGCTTTCCAGGCGCTGTCTCTCACCCTTAGTGTGTGCTTCGTTGCTAAACCGTGCATCGATTTGAACACACGTGGACGCGGTGTCTCCAACCTAGTGTGCTTCCTGACGCGCTGTCTCCAACCTTTAGAGTGCCTCAACAGTGCCATCGCAACTCTTCCATTTGGTAATTTGGAAAACACTGAACTATGCAACGGAGTAGTAAATAATAAACGGAAGAAGAAGGTAATTTGGAAAATACTGAATTATATAACAGTAAATAACACTGATAAGTCTATTTAATTTGCTGCAATTTAATACATACAGATACATACGGGTTCACTAAATTTATTTGATATTATATGATTTTCAAACACTACATAAATATATTTTATAAATTCAGAAAATAATGTTATATCTATGTAAAAAACAAAAAAAATACCATTATATCTATCTTAACTCTGCTGGATTGATGCACTAAAAAAATACAAATTTGGATCTGCTCAACTATGGTGAAAATAGGTTATTGAACTTACCCTTCTAACTCTTGAATATGAATCAGTCTGGTTCCGACTTTACTTAGCTGATGCATTGGAAGAATACAAGTTTAATGGACTTGAGCAGCCCTGTTGGAAAAATAATGCAGAGAAGGGAAAAACAAGTTTAAAACTGGGCAACTTAGAAAATTGAAATAATGTAGAGAAAGGCCAAGCTAATGCAGGGTGGATTAAATTTTATATATTTTCATATAAAAATTAGCAAATTGGTAATTCTTAATGGGAAAAAAATAAAAGAGACTACATTTTTTACAGACAAAAAATTAAAAAACAGAGATTTCTATATTAGAAAATTTTATAAAATAAGAAATTTCAATTCAGAAAAAAGATAATTCTTACTTTAAAAAAAATAAAAAAACAGTAACTTCTATTTTAGAAAAAAATCAACTGTTATAACTTTTATATTTTCATTAAAGTTTTGAATATAATGATTCTTCATTTAAATTTATAAAAAATATAAAAATAAAAATTAATATATTTAATTATTTGTAAGATCTATAGTGCCGAATTTTTTCCGTATTGAATTTTATAGGTTCGATTTTTTTCCGTATCGAATCGAATCCGAATCCGAATTCGAATTCGAATTTGGTAACTATATCCACTGTTAACACGCCTTTCATAAATTCATCCACGGTTAGAAAGATCACGGATGTACAGTAATTGCAGTACATCATATCCATCGTTAGTATGCCTTTCATAAACTTAACTTATTCATGACGAGAAGTTGCCATTTCAAAATGTTAACAATGTCAAGAGAAACTTGTGTGGATCGTGGATATAGTGATTGCAAGTCATCGTATCCACCGTTAATATGCCTTTCATAAATTCATTCATGGTGAGAAGGATCGTGCATATGGTGATTGCAGGTCATCATATACACCGTTAATATGCCTTTCATAGATTCGTTTATGTTGAGAAGTCGCCATTTCGTGTTATAATACAGGTAAAAGAGTGAAACCAATAGTGTTGATTTAGTGAGCGATTAAATAGGCTGAGTTTCTCTATTGTTATAGGTTTGGAAGCTCACTTAGTTGTCTTGACTTTATTTGGTGAAGGACCTCTTATCCTAACAAGTAGTATGATATTCATGGATGTAAATATGAATATAAATATTCTCGTGCAAATAGATATAAACATAGAAATTTAAAGCCTAGATGGTTATTGCGAAGGATACGAATGGAATAGTATGTGTCTGTGCATAATGCCCTTGTGGATGGATATCATATGTTTCGCAATTTGGAGTATGAATGTTGTGAAGGAATGAAAACTAAAAACGATGAAGCAAAGAATTGTTTTTTATAACATTATCAATTAAATAAAATAGATTATATATGAAACATCAACAATAAATTACTAGAGTGAGACTGAACTACATCTCAATCGAATTGGACTGAACTCTAACGGATTGTGACACTTGGATGGACAATTTGATTGTGATTCTTGGATGGACAATTATGGCACCTAGCAGTTGATTAGAATTATATTCTCCAACACCCTCCTAATTACAACCACAATAAAATTAAACTAAGATGTCTGTTGGTCTAAATCTTAGCTGGGCTTACAATTTAAAAAAAATGACATCAACCAAATTTCCTTTTCTTTTTCTTTTCTTCCCTATCATGTATCATCTAAATTGCTTAAACTTTGTATTTTCAGTGTATCTTTCAAACTTTGGTTTCTTCATTTGCTGGTGTATGTCTTCTATTATTTTAGGTTGTGCACGCATATCATCTATCTCTTCAAAAATATGTTTATATGTGTACTATTAGCACATGCCATCTTTTTTAGTATGTTTTTCATCGTAAATTTGTTGCAACATAAGATGAGAATACAATTTTATCTCTTCAAAACTCCAATACTTGAAAATATCATTAATGTTTTCATCATCCATGTTCTCTTCAAAATTCATTTCTGCAACTTCTATGAAAACTTTATCAAGGCATGGTGTTGCAAGTCATGCTTCAAGAAAATTTAGCTCTTCTTCGTAGTCGTCCTATTTACCTGCACATTGGAAATCAATGATAAGTTTAAAAATATCTGCAGAACCACATTGGTTATGTTTCTTCTTCTCTGCAATGAGAGATTTCTTTTGTTGTGCTTCTTTCTTTGCCTATGTCTCTTCCACTTCTTGTGCTGCTTGATAGAGGTTTTATTTCACTTGGTTTTCAGAGTGAAGTGGGCTTGTCTTAGTAAATAACACCATGTTTTTATTGCATCATATGCAACCATTCATTACTAGGCAACTATTCTTCATCAAACTTAACATCAGCAAATTGAATTACTAGATTTACCATAACATTGGCTGCCTCAATGGAAACTTCATTGTCATCAACAAGCTCTGTTGATGGATTCACCAAATATTCATCTACTTGTGGTTGTACACAATGGGATTCAAGACCATATGTGTGCTCTTTATCTAGTTCTTCTGCAAATTATTTACAATCATCCTCTACTTGTAGTTGAGTACAGTGGGATTTACCAAACTCTTCATTTTTAGCTGGATTACTCCCCCTTACATGAAAAATCCTTTCAAGGGTATTAAGGCCTCTTTGGTTGTCTTTGCATCTACAATAAGGGGAAGAATGCTATCATCTACGCATTCTTTTATGCATTTCAATGCGAAGATGTTCTTTTTTCTTTCAAATTCCAAATATTTCAAAAATATCTTAAACATCTACTGTTGTCACTTTGATCTTCTCAACCTCTTGACTTTTCCCATTTGTTGAGCGCTGGCAGAATGCAACTCAACAAGAAAATTGACCTGCAAAAATAGTGGTTGCTTGCAATAAAAATGTGTCTGTGATTTCTTCTTTGTTACTTAGCTTCCAAAAAATAAATAAGTGTACAAAATTCTCTACAAAAGCGATACTTTCAAAAAGTTTTCACAAATCATTTCTTTCAAAAAAAATTACAACCCTTTCTAAATTTAACAATAACCCTTTAATAAAATTTTTAATATTTTTTTAATAGACTCTCTTTAAAAAAAAACTATTAACTAAACCATTTAAAAGTAACATAAGAGCATTTTTTGTAAACTACTATCTTCAAAATATTTCCAAAAAAAAATACATAATCCCCTTTCCTTTTAATAAAAATAAACCAACTCCTTTTAATAAATAGCCCCTTTGTTACTATTACCTTCAAAGTCTTTCAACAGAAATTACATAATCCCCTTTCCTTTTAATAAACCAACTACGTTTAATAAATAGCCCCTTTGTTTTATAACAAAACTTTGTTTTGGAAAAACACAATTTTATTTCATTAAACTATTTAAAATATATTAATTTAGATAAAAAAATCATGAATTAAATACTTCTTTTACCTTTTTAATGAATGCCGATTCGTAATTGCTTTTTTTTTTTTAATTTCCTTAAAATATGCTAAGGAAAGAATATCTCAAGGAAAGGATTCACTTAAAAAAAACAATTGAATTTTCACACATTTTCGTGTTTCATCTTAACAAAAAAATGAAGTTGTCTAAGGAGGCGGAGGAATTGCCTGGACGGCTAAAATTGGCCGGAATCTGGGCAATTTTTTTTTAAGAAATATTGCAGTAGCAGTGTTTGAATCATGTTTTTGATGGTGGAAATAGGTTCAGCACCATCAAAAACCTCTAGGGCACCCAAAATATTGAAGTTTGATAGCTACATCCTGGATTTACAAAAATCCCTGCCAGATTTTCTTAAAAAATTACCAAATTTCCATGATTTTCAAGGCAAAAAAAAAATCTAGTTAGACTACGGCCAAAAAAAGGATCAACTTTGTTCACGACTTTTCGTTCTTTGACCAAAAAGGCACAATTTTTCGTGCTTCGACTTAACAAAAGGCTTGACTCATAAAAAACATGGCTTTGGTAGGAATTTTTCTCACCGACTCTACATTGACTTTAAACAGATCTGGCTATGACTTTAACTTCAACCACGCCCTTGAACCTTCATTTGACCTTCGTGTTTCGTGCTAGAAAGAAAGCCTCGTTATGCTACAAATTTGACGTTATGCTGTCAGCGCACTTGCTTTCTGAGCATGGGTGTGTTGGTCCCTCAAAAAAATTATAAATAAAATAAAATTTTCCACCAGTTATTGGAAGTGCCTCTCAATATCGAGCGGAGTTGTCTATGAAGGTAGAGGAATTGTCTGGACGGTCAAAAGTGGCTGGAATCTGGGCAATTTTTTTTAAGAAATCTTGCAATATAAATGTTTGAATCATGTTTTTGGTGGTTAAAATGGATTCAGTACCATCAAAAACCTCTAGAGCACCCAAAATATTGAAGTTTGATATCTATAACCTCGATTTACAAAAATCCCTGTTGGAATTTCTTAAAATCTTACTAGAATTTCCGTGATTTTCAGGGCAAAAAAGTAGTCTAGTTAGACTATGACATATTGAGCTCCTTACACTTATACGTTTAGCATCTCTGACGTCACACTGCTCTTTATGGAGACGTATGCAACCTGGGCTCTGATATCATGATAATCAATAAAGACTGAAAATTGTGGAGCATAGATTTGCTTTTCTCAAAAGTATCAAAAATCAAATAGTTTACATAGGAAACATCAATAATAAATTACTATAGTGAGACTGAACTACATCACAATTGAACCAGACTAAACTCTAACTGATTGTGACACTCAGATGGAAAAATACAACACCTAGCAATTGGTTGGAATTAGATTCTCCAACACATGTAAGTGTTTGATGGAATATCTTAATGAGATGATGTATCATGGACTAATATGATTACATATATTCATAAAATAGTTTTGATGATGAATGCAAAGTGTTTGATATAATGCTTTAATGCGATGATGTATCGTGGACTCTTACGATTATAGATTTTCACACAATGGGGTTTTTTTAGGAGGTAATGACCTTTTTTAAGTATTACTTAATGACATAGGTGTTTTTAAAAGAAGAAATGCACATATTTACTACATTCATATGGATTTTGAAAGCTATGCTAACATTTAAAAAATATGATGGAGTTTAATTTTAGAATTACATGTAAATGTGTGTGCAAGTGTAAGACTCAATCAGACATGTATACCACCATTATTATTAAAGTATAGAGGTAGACCTAGGTGATAAGAGAGGGAATGTCGAATTTTCGAATATCGTAGTGATGAAATTTGGGGGTAGCTACAATATGAACAGTTTTTAAATCAATTTTAAACATGGGAATGTTAGTGTAAACTGACTAGGTAAAAGAACTAATAAGTGAAATATGTTTTATACAATAACTTTGGTTTTCAATCCCATGGTTTTGTGCCCATGGATATTGATGTAATGAAGTATTTAAATAAGCTACAAACATTCCATTATAATAGGCGTATAAGTGAGTAGGGAAATATTGTTGGGTTGGATTCCTTAAATTTGGTCAAAATATTGACAAGGATTGAAAATTGAAAATAAGTGGAGCATAGGATTGCTCTTCTAAGTATTACGAATTACTTAAATAAGATTACATTGGGAATATCAACAGTAAATGACTGTAGTGTAACTCGACTAAACTACACTGAATGAAACTTAACTGGGACACTTGGATGGACAATTTCGACACCTTGAAGGTGGTTGGAATTAAATTCTCCAACACTGCCCCTTAATTAGAACCACATAAAAATTTAATTAATATACCCGCTGGTCTATGTCTCAGCAAGGCTTACAATTTTAAAAAATTGACTTCAACTAGATTTAGTTTTCTTCTTCTCTTCTTCTAGATTCTATAGTCTCTAAATTGTTTGAGCTTTTTCACTTTGTTGTATCCTTCAAACCTCAGTTTCTTCTTTTGATGGTGCAGGTCTTCTATTGTTCTAGGTTGTCTAAGCATGTTCCGAACTTCTTCAAGAAATGACTTGTATGTGGGCTGCTGCCACATATTGTCTTATGTATTGCGCATTTCATCATGAATATACTGCAACACAAGATGAGAACAATATTTTATCTCTTCAAAACTCTAATACTTGAAAATTTCATTGACGTGTTCATCATGCATGCTGTCTTCAACATTTATATCTACAACGTTTGTGTAGACCTCATCTAGACATGGTGTTGCAAGCCATGTTTCAAGAAACTTTAACTCTTCTTCATAATCTATATGTTTACATGCATATTGGAAATCAATGGTAAGTATAAAAACATCTCCAAAACTGTATTGGTTTTGTTCCTTCTGCTCTGCAATGAGAGCTTTCTACTGTTGTGCTTCCTTCTTTGCTTCCGCCTCTATCTTTATTTTTGTTTTCCCTTTGTATACTTCTTTCTGTGAATCTGTATTTATCTCTGTTTATGTATCTGTTTTTATCTCTGTCTCTATCTCTGTCTTTTCATCACTAACCTGTGCTACTGCAAATATGTTGTCTTCCACTGATTGAAGTGGGATTATTTCACAAAATAGCATCATGTCGATATCATGTTTTTGTTGCATCACTTGCAACCAGTCATTATTAGCCAAAATTATCTATCAAAGTTTACATCAACAATATTAATTACTGGAAGCATCAAATTTTCATCAGCAACATATCATCATCAGCAAGCTCTATTGTTGGAATCACCAAATCATCATCAACAATCTCTGTTGTTTGATTCATCAAATTTTCATTAGAAAGCTATGTTGTTGGATTCACCATATCATCATCAGCAAGCATTGTTGCTGGAATCATCAAATTTTCATCAACAAGCTGTGTTGTTGGATCCACCATATCATCTTCAACTTCAATGCTCCCCCTTGCACCAAAACACCTCTCAAGGGTATCCCACACCTCCTTGGTTGTCTTGGCATTTGGAGGGAGAATGTTGTCATCGACAGGTTATTTTATGAATTTAAATGCAAAGGCGTCCTTTTGCCTTTTCACTTCTATATCTAAAAGGATCTCAAACATCTCTTGTTGTTGCTTTAGCCTCTTGGCTTTTCCCATTTGTTGAGTTTTGGCTCAGGTCAACTCAAAAAGAAGAAAATGTTGAAACAATTTAGAGGCTATAGAATCTGGAACCCACACATCCACTTCCTCAACCTATACCTTCACACAAACATTGCCAGAGGACCATTGTAAGATCTACGTCTTTGATTTCCCTTTGTTAGCTCCTCTACCTCCTAAATAAAACAGACAAAAATGCAAGGAACTCATTCAAAATAAAAAGCAAATTATTGAAATTACTCATGCTAATTTGGAATGTTCATTAAAAAAAAAAAGATAAAAAATAACTGAAATTACTCCTACTAATTTGTTTTGGGACCCATTACATTTTTTTCAAGGAGATTACTTATGAAATACACATCTGTGGATGCAGTCTTTTTGGTTTCTCGACTTCACTCATTACGATGGATACTGGAACACATGATGGTTCTTACTCTGCACAGAATTTGTTCCCTTTTAATATGTGGAGGGGGTTGGAAAAATATGCAGAGACTTGAACATTCTGTGGTGTGCGGAAATGATCATGGAAACATATTGTTTTCAAATAACGATAAAGTATAGATAAAAAACAATTTGCATTACAATATGTCATTACTGTTGGAATTTCTGAATATTCCGAACAACGGAGAGGAAAATGAAATTTCTCTGCAAACATAGAGATTTAATAAAAAAATGTGGACAGAGATGGATTAAAACACTTCTATTTCAGTAAAAACAAAGGCACTGTTACAAAATGAAATTCTTTAGAATTATGGTGTTCTGGATTCACAAAAAAAAAATTCTTCTGGCTGCTACACACGCATCGCTTCAAAACTCTGCTTCTGCTCTTTGTCTTCAACCCCTGTTTTAACACAGTGCTCTCTCGGCATATATATTTCAGTCTTTCTGCCTTCGGGCTTTTATACTCTGTTTTTTCTTTAAAAAAAAATACATAGTCTCACTTTTTGCTTACTGCCTTCGGGCATTACATTTTCTGCCTTAACACACAATTATTACAATACTGTTTTTATATATATTATAAACATATTATGTTTATAATATATATAATAAATCTATATATATTATAACCTAAGTTTCAAAATATTTATGAATTAAACTTGCCGCGGGCATATTAAAACATATAAAATATTAACCCAAAGTTCTAAACCTTATACCACATTCATCGCGGATTTCAAAACTTAAGAACAAAATTCCTTTTAATGGATTTAACACATCCATTTAAAGGATGGGTGACTGTACACCCAAACTATGCGAACAAGCTCCCATTGGCTGACAACGGATGTGAAGGCGGATTCCAAAACGTTTACAAAACCGGTTCAATTGCTTATCGCGTCCATTTTAGGCTCCGGTGACATATGCACAAAACTGTGCAATACGCCTCCTATTGGTTTATGGATTTCCAACGTGGTTCAGTGGCCTCCATGGAGGTTGATGTGGGTGCATTCAAAAACAAATGAAATGTGCGGTAAAGCCAAACACAGTTGGTGGAGTTTTAATGGCGTAGATGCAGAAATGAATGGAGGGATGGCGTGGTTTAAACCATAGTCTTCATTGTAGACACAAGGCTACGAAATTTAACAAATAAAATTGAACTTGCAGTTGTTTTCAAAACTCAAAAATCATTTCACGATGGAGTGTAGAATCAAACAAGAAATTCGCTGCAGTGTCCTTCATTTTCAAAATCAAAATTGAATGTTTTTCCTTCTGCTCTGCCTTTAGTTGGAATTAATTTCCAACACTCCCCCTTAATTGCAAATGCTTCATTCTTGTATACCAATACATTTTATTAATTAATTAAAACTTTTCTGCCTCAATGGTTTTGTTAATATATCAACAAACTTCTCTTATATTCTGCAATGTTGCAAAACTATTTCTCCATTCCTCACTAACTCTCTGACGTAGTGATACTTTGCAGTAATGTGTTTTTTTATCTTATGAAACATTGAATTCTTGGATAATTCTATTTCTGAGATATTATCACAATAAATGGTTGTTTCTTTTACCTGATCATGACACAAATTTCTGAATATTCTCCTCATCCAAAATGCTTGACATGCTGCTGCTGTCGATGCCACATACTCTGCCTCTACTGTTGTGAAAGCCACAATTGGATATTTCTTAGAAGCCCATGAAATGGCTCCTGATCCCATATGAAAAACATATCCAAAGGTGTTTTTCTTGTCATCTATACTTCTAGCCCAATCACTGTCAGTATATCCAATCAATTCAAAATTTTCTAAAGTGGTGTATAAAATTCCATACCTCTTTATTCATTTCACATACCTCAAAATTCTTTTTGCTGCTTGCTAATGTGCCTCCTTTGGCTTTTCGATAAATCTAGAAATTAAACTTACAACATGCATAATATCAAACCTAGTTGCAGTCAAATACATAAGGCTGCCAACTATGCTCTTGTACAAACTTGGATCAAAATCCTTTCTACTGTCTTATTTGCTTAATTTCAATCCCATCACTGTAGGAGTAATTGCTTCCTTTCAATCCTGCATGTTAAACCTTTCCAAAACTTCTTTCACATATTTAGCTTGAGAAATGAAAATCTTATTTTCATTTTTCTCTACTTCTATTCCTAAGAAGTGTCTCAGCAATACCATATCAGTCATCTCAAATTCATCCTTCATGACCGTTTAAAATTCTCAATAAGGTAAGCATCATTACCTGTAAAGATCACATCATCAACATACAAAACAACAATGATAATCTTACCATCTTTCTCTTTGATGTATAATTTGGGTTCTCCTTCACATTTCTCAAACCCATTTTCTAGTAGATAGGCATCTATCCTACTGTACCATGCTCTTGGTGTGTGTTTCAACCCATACAAATCTTTCTTCAATTTGCATACTTTGTGCTCTTGGCCTTCTTTCTCATAGCCCATAGGTTTTTCAACATAAACCTCGTCCATAAATACTCCATTTAGGAATGTTGATTTCATATCCATTTGGTAAACTTTCCACTTGTGTTGTGTTGTTATGGATAGCAATGCTCTTACTGTTTCCATTCTTGCAGCCGGTCAAAATTTTCCTCATAGTCTCTTCCTTGTTGCTGCTTGTAGCCTCTGACAACAAGTCTGGACTTGTGCCTTTCAATCTTACCTTCAACATTTCTCTTGGTTTTATAAACCCATTTAACTCCAATCACTTATTTGCCTTTTGGGAGATCAACTAATTCCCATATCTTATTTTTCTCTATGGCATTTATCTCTTCATCCATAGCATCTATCAATTTATTATCTTTTACTGTTTCTTCAAAATGAATAGGATCTTCTACATGAAAATAGAATGTAAATAAAGAGTTCATACCTTCTTCTTGCTCATAAATTTCATTCAGACTTCTGAATCTAGTTCCTCTTTCACTTGCCAAACTTGTGCTTGTAGAAACACTCAAATCTGCTCCTTGTGATGTGCTTGGAAAAGCACTGTCATCACTTCTCAAGGGTGTTCTCATACATTCTTGTGGTGTCCCTTGTTTTCCTTATGTTGGTGGAGGTGGTGTTGCTAATGAGGGATGTCTTTTAGCCATTTCTTCTTCATCTTCATCACCAGACAAACAACTTTTTACATTCATTGTTTTCTCAATGCTTCCATCCCAAGCTTCTTCTTCAATAAATTGTACATCTATGATTATCATAAAATTCTTGGTGGATGGGTTATACAATATGTATGCTTTGGATTCTTCACTGTATCCAACAAATATGCACTTCTCCCCCTTATTGTCCAACTTCTTTCTCAACTCATTCAGAATGTGTACATAAGCCACACACCCAAAAACTCTCATGTGGGTGACAAACTGTTTTATGCCACTCCATGCTTCTTCAGGAACTCTCTTCATAACACTCTTTGTTGGGCATCTATTCAGCAAATATGCTGCATAATGTACAGCTTTAGCCCAAAATTCATTTGGAAAATGTTTTACCTTCAACATGCTTCTTACCATATCCATGATGGTTCTATTTTTCCTTTCAGCAACTTCGTTTTGCTGTGGTGTATACCTTGCTATAAATTGCTTGTGTATCCCACTTTCTCTGCAAAAAAGCAGAAATTATTTTGAGATATATTCTCCTCCTCTGTCTGTTCTTAAGACCTTAATATGCTACCCACTTTGATTCTCAACAAGAGCTTTAAAGTGAAAAAACTTCTCAAACACTTCACTCTTCAACTTCAAGAAATAAACCCATGTTTTTCTTGTGTAATCATCAATAAATTTCAGCATATAGTGGCCACCTGCTAATGATGGTGTTTGCATTGGTCCACATAAATCAGAATGGACTATTTCTAAGGGTGTCTTTTCCATTATGCTCTTTCCTGATGGAAATCTTTCTCTGTGTTGTTTGCCCAAGATGCAGCCTTCAGAAAGGTTGTCTGGCTTTTCAATCAATGGTAATCCCTTTACCATTCATTTTCTATGCAACAAATTCAGACTTCCAAAGTTGATATGTCCAAATATCAAATGCCATAACCAGTTTTCATATTTTTCTTCTCTTTAGAATGTCTCTTGTGTCACTGCTTCCATTGCAGCTTCTTTCTTCTAATCTACTCTCATCTTGAGAGGAGACATTCTATTTCTTGTCATCTTCACTTGTGCAATCCTCTGCTTGCTTGGTGGTATGTCCATGATGGTACATCCATCATCTTCAAAGAATACATTGTAGCCTTTCTGAATGACTTGTCCAATGCTTAACAAATTACATTTCATGCCTGGTACATAATATACATCAGATATGGATTTCCTTTCTCCTTTCTTTATCAAAACACTTCCTCTGCCTTTTCCCATGACAGAGAATTTACTATCTGTCTCTAACGTTACTTGAGACTTTACATTTTCATCAATCATGAAAAACATAGAAATTTTTCCAGTCATATGGTTGCTACATCCTGAATCTAGAAACCATATATCTTCACTCTTCTCTTTAGCCATATTACATGCAAAAAACAAATTCTCTTGAATGAGATTTTATTTTATAAATTTAGCACTGGGTCTACTACCCATGTCACTCTGTTTCTTCCTATAGTCATTGGCATAATGCCCATAATTCTCACAGTAATGACATTGGACTTGGTATTTATCATACCTTTGTCTATGTGCTTGATTTTTTCCACCTTGTTGGCTGTTGCCTTGGCTTTGATTCTGAATTTGATTGATGCCCCTTCCACTAGTATTTGTAGGGTTGTTTCTTCATATGTTTTGGCTTTTTTCTTTTCCTTTTCCTCTGTAGTTTCCTTTGCCTTGACCTCTTCCTCTTCCAAAATACATTTGGGTCTTGAAGTCATGCTCCAAAGATGAGTTTTTTGTTCTACTCAATCTATGTTCATGTGTCATCAATGATGCATGAAACTCATCAATAGTAAACAATGAGAGATTCTTTGTCTCTTCAATGGTTGTTACTATCACATCAAACCTTGAGGGTAAGCTCCTCAATAATTTGTCCACTATTCTTCTTTATTATATTGTCTCTCCATGAGATCTCATTTGGGTAACCAACCTAATCAACAATGTGAAGAATGAGTCTAATGTATCAGACTCTTTCATGCAAATAACTTCAAAATCTCTTCTCATTAATTGAAGCTTTGTTGTCTTTACCTTCTCCATACCTTGGTAGGTTGTCTAGAGGGTATCACATGCATCCTTGGACCTCTTTGTTGCTGCAATTCTTGGAAATATGCTTTTATTCACTGCTTGATAGAGATAGAAGAGGGATTTTGATTCCTTCTTTCTATTACTCTTCAGCAAATCCTTCTCTGCCTGTGTTAAGTCATTAAATGCTTGTTCATTTGTTAGTTCTTCTAAACCATCTTCAACTAGCTCCCATAAATCTTGAGAGGAAAACAGAGTTCTCATTGTGATTGCCCAATAGTCATAGTTCTTTCCATTAAACTGTGGGAGTTGAGTATTTCCCATACTCGTGCTTGTGTTGGCTCCTTCCATAGCTGGCTTTCCGACTATGCTTAAAAAAAACTTGACCGTGTTTCTTAAATAAACTATCTCTCTGCTTAAGAGATAAAATCTGTCTCTAAATACTCTTGAGACTTATTCTTTTACAGTTCTCTGGACTGCATTCTTTAAAACAAACACAAAACTATGTTTTGGTAAATACCTTGCTTGTTGAACTTTCACTTTGTTGGTCAAAAGCTTCAACAACTCTTTCTTCTTTCAGCTTCTTTGGTAAATGCAAATAGCCTAGACTAACTCTGATACCATGTTGGAATTTCTGAATATTCCGAACAATAGAGAGGAAAATTAAATTCCTCTGCAAATACAGAGATTTAATAAAAAAAATGTGGACAGAGATGGATTAAAACACTTCTATTTCATTAAAAACAAAGACACTGTTACAAAATGAAATTCTTCAAAACTATGGTGTTCTGGATTCACAAAAAAAAACTTCTTCTGGTTGTTACATATGCAGCACTTCAAAACTCTGCTTCTGCTCTCTGTCTTCAACCCCCTGTTTTAACACAGTGCTCTCTCGGAATATATATTTTCGTCTTTCTACCTTCGGGCTTTTATACTCTATTTTTTCATTCAAAAAAAAATAAATAGTCTCACTTTTTGCTTACTGCCTTTGGGAATTACATTTTATGTCTTAACATACAGTTATTACAATACTATTTTTATATATATATTATAAAAATATTATATTTATAATACATATAATAAATCTATATATATTATAACATAAGTTTCAAAATATTTATGAATTAAACTTTCTGCGGGCATATTAAAACATATAAAATATTAACCCAAAGCTCTAAACCTTATACCACATTCATCGCGGATTTCAAAACTTAAAAACAAAATTCCTTTTAATGGATTTATCGCATCCATTTAAGGGATGGGTGACTGTACACCCAAACTATGCGAACGAGCTCCCATTGGTTGACGGCAGATGTGCTGGCGGATTCCAAAACTTTTACAAAACTGGTTCAATTGCTTACTGCGTCCATTTGAGGCTCTGGTGACGTATGCACAAAACTGTGTGATATGCCTCCTATTGGTTTCTGGACTGCCGATGTGGTTCAGTGGGCTCCATGGAGGTTGACATGGGTGCATTCAAAAACAAATGAAATGTGCGGTAAAGTCAAACAAAGTTGGTGGAGTTTTAATGGCGGTAGATGCATAAATGAATGGAGGGATGGCGTGGTTTAAACCATAGTCTTCATTGCAGACACAAGGCTACGACCTTTAACAAAGAAAATTGAACTTGCAGGTGTTTTCAAAACTCAAAAATCATTTCACGATGGAGTGTAGAATCAAACAAGAAATTCACTGTAGTGTCCTTCATTTTCCAATAAAAAAATTATGTTTGTCCTTCTGCTCTTCTCGTAGTTGGAATTAATTTCCAACAATTACGTGGAGTGAAGAAGTGTGGAAGAAGCTTTCATTGTGCTTTTTCCACATTTTTTATAGTCTTAAACCATTAATTAACTATAGAGACAAGTAATATGTTGCATTGAAACTATTAATTTTGTCTATAATAAGGGAGGATGATAATATAAATAAAATATTTTTCATTCATATATGAAGTACTGAGGTGAATGCACGAAGATTGGTTACACTTTTGGTCCAAATGTGATGATGAAATTTCAAAATTTTACTCTTTTATCGAATTGAAGCCCTCAAAATTCATATAAGCACTGTGAATTTTGATTCAGAGTAAAAGACAATTTGTGGATAGTTAGGTCGTTTTCCTAATGATATTTTTTGCAAAAAAAATGGTTTTGTATAATATGTTAATTATCAAATAAATGAAATGCTTGTACTTACAATTTTTCACACATCTTAAAGAGGGGTGTGTGTGTTCACATAACATAACTTAGTCTAAAGTGTATAATTTTAAAAAAAAATTATTTGAGCATGATCTACAAGGAGAGAACTCAATTTTTCATATTTAAAAAATATTTTCTTATGCAATTATTTTTTTTTCAAAGTTAGCGAAGTAATATTTCAATTGCGTTTTGCAGTCATATGTGTTTGCGTAATATTTTTTTCAATTATTTAAATAAATTGAAAAAACAAGAGTGCTCTTTTGAAGATGACTCGTAAATGAAGATAGTGATATTTTTTTGGAATTTTTTCATTTTCTATATTTTATGCTATTGACTTTTTATTCAAGCTCTATGAAATTGTCCAAAAAAAATTCAAACATTATGTTTAAAATAAATTAGATGAAAAATATGATTTCAAAAAAGTCAAAATCATATGACATTGGATAGAGGATTCATTTATAAATCCAACAAGATCAAGTCCACCACTTAAGGAAATTTTTTTCCCTATGTCCGCTAGGGTATAAAATGGTGTTGTAGAGAAATTTGCAGAAGGGTTGCTAAAATTATGGTTTTTAGGGCCTCAAAAGCTCAATCAAGTGCTTAAATTATAAATTCAAATAGCTTGATCAAGGGTTTAAGAAACCCTCGATTGATCCATTTATGTGGTTAAACAGGGGCTCAATCTGGCTACATGGCTCGATCGGGCTATTCAGCCTGCCCAAAGGCTTGAGGGCCACAATTTTTTTTTTTTTTTAATTTGTTTTAAATTTTTTTTTTTTAATGTTTTATTAAGTTTTTTAATTTTTTTTAAATTTTAATTTGTTTTGTGCTTGTTAGGAAATTCCAACACATAGTAAATAGTTAAGTATAACTTGCTCTAGTGTAAAGTTAGGTAAAGTGTGTTTCTTTAGTATGTACTTTTGGAACTTATAATATGACGGTCACGATATGTAGTGACCCAACGGTTCATTCTCTCCTCAGTATTACTGACACTTGATCCGCGGATTGACACCCAATTGGTCCATGATATCTATATAAAGAGCATGGAGGATCATTTGTATAGTGACTGTTTATGAGAGAAGCTTATGTAAATTTCCTTTCCTTATATTAATAAATTGCCTGAAGTGGTTGCGTTGGCTCAGGCCGTAGACTGTTTCCGTCTTCGAGGGTTTTAACCATGTCAAATAGAGGTGTACTGATATGTGATCTATTTGTGAGCAGTGACCTTTGGTGTTTGATCTAAGGAACTTACCCTATAAATTCCTACATGGTATCAAATTTGTTTGAGGGCTGCATCTGTTGTTGATCCAAATCCGAAACTGATTTTGAATGCATGTGACTGTCGTTTTTCAGATCTAATGTTTCTGACCACTTTTGAGCCGGGAGAACTGCTATGTTGTGTTTGGAGCCTCTGTTCTAGTGAGGAACTCCTTTTTTTTCATGCGAAAAGGTTTCTGGGTGCCCTAGCTATGTCATTTTATATCTAGTGGTTTAAAGTATTTTTTTTGCAGTTATATTTATTTATCCCTCTGGTTATTTCAGTTAATAGTCATTTTTTTTATTACCGGATCTATACCCTCTTCTCTGCATATTCTCTTTGCTATGCGTTGTGTGCAATCTCACAAATAATAAATAGAAAGAATATATTTTTCTCCTACGTATGCTCTTTCCCCGCGACTTTGTGCGATCTCAAGAAATCATAAATAGCGAGAAAAATATTTTGTTGCCGAGAAAAATAACCAGAAATCTAAAAGCAAACTGAAAGGGATATATTTTTTCTTTTTTTTTGTTAGCGTAGTTGTTTTTTGCAAGTAAAATAGCATGCACCCCAAAGAGAAAAAAAAATTGAGCTTATTTTATTAAGTTTGGAGGGGAAGGGATAGGTGGGAGATTTTTTTTTTTTAAGTACAACTTCATCATCAACTTTCAACCTATCACGTGACTACTTGGCATCTACTTCAACATGTTTTCAAAAATTCATAACTTATTCATCTGGAAGCCTCTTTTTTGAACTGGCCTAATTTTTTGAGATCTTTCCATTAGAGCAGTTAGTTTCAACCTTTACAACTTCAGTTTTTTCAAAATAGAAAGTGCATGCCTGGTTATTCTTAACAACACCAGTTATTTCGAATGGTTATCCTACATGGTAGACTTACTTAGAAGTAAAAGGATTTATAGAGTAGCCTCAGGAATAGAATCTAAACCTACCGATGAAGATAAAAAGGATAAATGGGAAAATAAACAAGATCAAGCACGAGGGTTGATTGGAATGTCCATTGCAAAAGATCTTAGATTTCATATCGAAGAAATTGACTCCCCTGATGAAGCTATGAAAAATATAAAAACTCTTTTTGGTATTCAAAATGAAATCAAAGCCCACCAGCTTGAAACTGAGTTGCTTACTTTGGATCCCAATAATTTCTCCTCTATTGAATATTTTTTGTCCAAATTCAAGACCCTTAGACTTCTCCTAGAAGGTTGTAAGGTCAAAAAGGAAAATGGTAGTATTAGATATTCCATTCTTACTAATATAGGCCCTGCATAATGTGTATTTGTTTCCACAGTATATTCCACTAGATAAGCCCTCACTTCTCAAGGAACACCCTACAAGTCCCCCTCATTTGATGCCTTTTGTGATTCTTTGATAAGAGAACAAGAAAAAATCTTACACCTTGGTCTTATTAATACTGAAAAATCTTCTAAGAAAGCCTTAACAGCCCAGAAAAAACCAAATCCAATGAATCCTAAGAAGAAGCATCCTAAAAATAATGTTCTTATACCAAACAAGGGTCTTATTCAATCTCAGCCGCAAACTGAAAAAGAAACTCAACAAATTGATAAGGAAAATAAAAACAAAGGGACGAAGATAGATAGGCATTGCAACTTTTGTAATCATGATGGCCACGTGGAATCAAAATGTTTTAAGAATATGGAAGCCTTGGAAGAATCAATGAAGAAGCACAACATCCATTTTGAGAACTCTTCAAATTCATCTTCGGGAATGGCACTTTTTACATGTGGTTATCAAGCATCAAGATCTCGTTATGCAATGAATGTATCTTATTCTTCTAATTCTAATGACTAGCTCATTGATTCTAGAGCCTCTTACCACATGGACAAAAATAAAGCCATGTTTTCTTCTTTAAATTATTGTAACACAATAAATATTTATGTTGGTGATGATATATCTCTTAGTGTTGTAGGATCTGGAACCAATCAGTGAGATAATGTCCATTTAATGATGTATTATGTGTTCTTACCTTGTCTTGCAACCTTCTGTCTGTTTATCAGATAACTCATTCAGGTGAAGGTAAAACCATAGAATACTCACCTCATGATGTTTTAGTAAGGGCCTAAGAGATCCTAGACATATTTTAGCTACTGTCATTGCTGATGATTCCACAAGGTTGTATAAGTTTTATAACTTTGGGTCATCATGTCTTCCCTATGTTTTTGTTGCTCATAATGATGAAGTGAGCAAACTTTGACAGGAGTGATTTCGTCACTTAAACTATCACTCTCTTCAAACTCTATGTAAAGAAAATATGGTGACAAGTTTTCCTATGGTCTCTTGCTGAGATGGTGTTTGTTCTGGTTGTGTACTTGGAAAATATCATCAGGATAGTTTTGACAAACATGCCTCTTGGAATGATTCAACCCCTTTGCAGCTTGTGCACATTGATTCATGTGGTCCGCTTCCATTTGTTTCTTTCTATGGCTACAAGTACTTCTTAAATTTCATTCATGATTTTTCCAGATGCACTTGGGTATAATTCTTAAAAATCGAGAGTGAGTTTTTGAACATGTTCTTGGCCTTTAAGGCCTTTATTGAGAAACAACCTGGGCATCAAATTATTAAGTTAAGATCTGGAAATGGAGGAGAATATGTTAACAACAAATTTATCAAATTTTGCAATGAGCATGACATTCAATTGAAAGGTATTGTTCTGTACACTCCACAACACAATGATGTAACTGAAATGAAGAATCACACTCTAAACTTAAATGGCTAATTGTGTGCTTCAATCTAAATGAATTAATATTACTTTTTGTGCAAAAGCAATTAAATGTGCAAATTAAATAGTAAATCAAACTCCTACTAAGGTTTTAAGGAATATCACTCTAGAAGAAGTCTGGAGCTCGACCAAACCAGATGTAAGCCACTTTCGTGTTTTTGTAAATGAAGCTTGGGCCCATATTCCCGATGAGAAACATAAAGTATTAGAACCTAAGAGTGAAAAATGTATTTTTGTTGGATATTCTAAAGATGTCAAAGGATATAGACTTCTTCAACCCAAATCCAAAATTTAATCATTAGAAGAGATGTTAAATTTGATGAAAATATATCAGCCTGTGAGCCGAGTTCGGCTAGTGTGCCACTTTTGGCCTGTGAGCCTGATTCGGCATATGTGCCACCTCTCTCTATCTCTTCTACTTCTGACAAAATTCCTTCTACTTCGGATGATGACAACGAGGATGGAAATCCTCCTCCACCTCGTCAGGATCTTCCTTTAGCTCCACAAATCCCAAAATAGGTCTGCTCTACTCGAGATGCAATAGGTTCTCTTGTAGGTGACCCTGCAAATCAACATCTTACACATTCTCAGCTCGACAGATCCTCTTCTTTATTGGCTCAAGTTCCAGAAAAATATGATCCAGATACCTTTGAAGAAGCTTCAAGTCATCCAGATTGGGATGCAGCTATGAATGAAGAATATCGTTCCTAATTGGAAAATGATACTTGGGATATTGTTCCTCTTCCAAAGGGAAGAACACTTGTAAGATGAAAATGGGTTTACAAAGAAAATTTTGGACCAGATAAAAATGTGGATAAACATAAAGCTCGTCTTGTTGCTAAAGTATTTTCAAAGGTTGAAGGCATTGGTGATACTGAAACCTTCTCCCATGTTGCCAAATTGAATTATATCTACCTTGTTCTTTCCCTTGTTGCCTCCTTTAAATGGGAAGTCCATCAGATAGATGTTAAATCCGCCTTCTTACATGGGGACTTGCATGAAGAAATCTACATGGAACAACCCCCTGGATTTATCCAAAAAGACACTATCCTTATTTTTTTCCTTAAGAAGTCTCTCTATGGTCTCAAACAAGCTCCTCGGGCTTGGTATGCCAAAATGGGTAACTTTCTCTTCGATAATGTCTTTTCTAGATGTCATTCCGAGAACACTGTCTACACGAAGAAAGTGGGTAAGTCATTAATCATCCTTGTTCTTTATGTTGATGATCTTATCCTTACTGGTAGTGATCCCAACCATATAAAACATGTGAAGTCTAGCCTCAAAAATAAGTTTGAAATGATAGACTTAGGACACTTGCATTATTTCCTCGATCTTCAAGTCTTGCAATCCAAAGAAGGAATTACCCTTTCTTAGTCCAAATATGCATGTGATATTCTACGCCACCTTCACATGTAAGACTTTAATCCAACCCCTTCTCCCTTTCATTCTGGAGTCAAGCTTTCAGTCACTTGTACTTCCCTCAGGTTGATGCTACCTTATATTGTCAACTTGTTGGTAAGCTTATGTATCTAACCCATACCCATCCTGACCTTTCCTTTGTCATTGGTCTTGTTGCTCAGTTTATGCACAAACCTCATGAAAGTCACTCAAAAGAAGATAAAATAATACTTTGATATGTTTGAGGTGCAGTTCAGTTTAGGATTCATTACAGTGTAGGAGAATCTCCATTGTTAGTTGGTTTCATTAATTCTGATTGGGCTGGTGACCTTGATGATCGAAATTCTACTGTAGGTTATGTATTCACTATTGGTTCAATACCTATTACATGGTCTTGTCAGAAAAAAAGTACCATCTCTCTTTCTTCAACAGAAGAAGAGTATCGTGGTGTTGTTGAAGCTAGTAAGGAAACCATGTGGACTTGTAAGATCCTGTCCAAATTTTGTCTTCATCAGAAATATCCAACTAAACTTTGGTGTGATAATTAGAGTGCCATTAATCTATGCAAAAATCTAGTTTAGCATCAACGCAACAAACACATTGAGCTACAAATGCACTTCATCAGAAAGCTCATTCATGATCGTGTTCCTGAAGTGCATTATTGTTCAACCAATCATCTAGTTGTTGATATCTTTACAAAGGCTCTTAGAGAAGTGAATTTTACCAAACTTTGATCTATGCTTGGAGTTCTGGAAAGTTCTCATTAAGGGGCGATAGGATATAATTCCTCATTCATTCTCCTATTGTGTCACCTTTGTAAATCCTTCAATCCTATCAAAAGTTGTTCTTAAGGGTGAATGTTAGGTGTTGGCTTGAGGGGTCCTGACCTAGGTTCGGATTTAAGGTTTGCCAACAAACCCCTATGGTACTGACCCTTTCGGAAATGACCTACTTTCACAGGCCAAAGTCTCACTCGAAGTAGTATGGGTGGGTGCTGGAACCAGGTTTCTGCACCCTGGGAGAGAGTGGGTAATTAAGGCAGATCTTGTTGAGTTCTATCAGGTTCGCATTGAATCAAGCTTATTATCGATCCCTTAACCGTATAACAACATGTAAACATAAACAAAGCTACTATTATTAAGCAGATATCAGCAACACCTTCGCATCCACGTGCGCATCAGAAATTATCATCACAGAACAACACAATCGCAGCTTATTCATATATCATAGACATAATCATAGCTTATTCAAATACGCAGAGTTACTTCAGTAGTCAATACAACCAGTTCAGATAACATAAAGATACTTCAACATATTCCATGTTCATTGACGTCCAAAATCCCAGTTACAAATCCAAGTCACAGCCTGCGCACACAACTTGTGGCGTTCACACACAACAGGACTGAGGATCTCCACGTACACAGCGAGAAAGAGTCCTTACCCAAAAACTACCCAAAACAGATCTCAGTAGTTCATGCGTAGCATCAATCTTACTTACCTCTAGACTCAAAACTATCTATCTATTTATATCATAGCCTGCACTATCCTGTGGTCCGAAAACCCTGGTTTGCGGACTCTAGGTCTACCCCTTGACCCATTACAATACATTGGGGGCTTTGACCCACCCCAAAGCCCTTGCGTAAGACTAATTACTATAAAATATATCAAAAACGCAAAATTGGAACATATCAAAATGCAGCTAGGGTACCTTGTCCAAATAGGCCCCCAACACAATCTTGTGACTCGTCCTTAGTCATAGCGGTCGTGGGGTTTGCATCTTGGCCTGGAGTTGCTTAATGGCATCGACTAGAGGTGGAAATACTCCTTCGCTCTATGTGGCAGCATTCTGCACAATTTCCACCAACTTCTGCGAAGTTGGACCTTCAATGGCAGCGCTGACACTCTCCAGGGTCTGATTCAGCTGTTTGACCACAACATATAAGTCCTGAGATATCTTAAGGGCTTCATTAGCCCATGGCTTAGGTGGTCACTTAGAACCTTCTTCTTGTGTCGAAGCCCTTCCAGGTCATCTCTGAGCGCATGGTTGGCTTGCAGATGTGCCAAGCGTTGAGATGGGATCAAATTGGGCATTTTAGCCTCCATTTTCTCAAATTCTTCTTCCTTCTGGCACAGTTCTTGGGTAATTTTGCACAGGAGAGGTTCGCACTGCACCTTAGACCACAACTGCATAGCTATCTCAAGAAATTCAGCGCCCTGGGAAATCTGAGCTATAATGGTGTTCGTAGCTTCGGTGACCAGCGCAACTCTCTGTGCGCATACTTCAGGAGGGGTTTTCGGCTGCAACTTAGCTTGTAACGCAACAATCTGCTATTCCATCTCGGTCTTAACATTCTGGATCTCAGTCTGAGAAGCTTTCAGGGCTGCGATGAGTCCCTCACTCTTATCCTGGGGGGTGGCAGAGGTTGGGATGTCTTCAGTTACATCTTCACATAGTCTGCTGATCAGACACTCCAACTCGGTCTATTGCACGGTGGAAAGGATGCACACAACCTGTGCTTGGGATGCCTCGGTGGTCTTTTCAACAATTGTCTGCTCGACTATACTTAGCTGTTGCTGTACCTGGCGTTCTCTATGCTGGATTTCCTTGAAGAGAGATGTGTGGAGAACCTACAGTGGTTCGTGGAGAAGCCGCGCCAAGCCTAGATGTACTTCTGCGCAGGCCTGGATTTGCGCACATAAGGTAGGTGGACTCAGAGTGATTATTGTGCCTGGCAGGGGGAAGAGGCAGCTCTCAGTTGTGGAGATCAACTCAGTGGTGGTTTCTTGAGGCAACCTCACTTGAACCACGTTTGTCTACAGAGTATCAGCCTTGAGTTGAAGAGCTTGGAGCTCAGATTGTAATGCAGTGACTGCGACCTTCTACTGCTCTTCAAAGGCAAGCCATTTGTCTTCTGAAGTGAGGGTGACCGCATCTGCAATATTTTCCAAATATTCCTCGGTGAAGGTAACCTCAATCTCCCTATCGGGCCTCGTAGCCCCTCGTTTTGTTCACTGGCCCTTGAGAGGTTCGACTGTCCATTTCGTGCCACACGGGGAACCAGCACCCTACGCATCCAGACCCTCTGTTTCCACGTCCTACTTTGATTCATGATCAATGCCCTGCACTGTATCTGGGGGATCCTTCGTCTTGGTGGAGCCTTCTGGGCCACGACCTTCTAAATTATTGGCGGTATCAGGTGGGGTGGCGGTCTTCGGGACTACGCTTGTACCAACAATGTCATCCAAGGCCGATTTGAATCCCAATTTCTAGTGCAGTGGCTAAATGGCGATGAGCCGGTCGATTTCCTCATTGGTGACCATGTAAGGCAGCGACATCTAAGCTGGATCCTTATGACCCCAAATCTGCACGTTGTGCATCATCACCTGGAATGTCGCGATGCTCTTGTATTATTCATAAACCATCGATGACAAGCATGGCCAGGAGTGAATTGCTGCTACAAGTGCACTCTAAAATAGTACCCAAAATAATTTATTTTCCTTAATACGCTTCTCATCTTTTGAATCCCATAAGTTTTTGTATTTCGCCCCTTCACACATCTCTAGTTCAAGCTTAGGGAGGATCGATCCTTCAGGGGCTTCCCATGCGACCAATGCAATTAGGAGCAATAGCCAAGAGTAGTAGAATGTCTTCTCATGATCTTGGGCCTCACGCACATTTTCCAAAAACTCATTGCAGAGGAATTGCAACCAGTTAAAGCAGACCCCCTTTTCGTTGCGGCCAGTAAGCTGAATCACATAGGCAGGGACAATCATTGCCTGGTACTTGCGCATCATTTTACAAGCTAGCAGTAGGGTACCCATGCACACTCCAAGGTCGTCAATGGTGTTGATTATGAACCCTCTGGTGTTTCACTCGACATGGTAGTCTTCTCGCACCTTGTCGGCGATCTGTTGCTCGTACTTCTTGCTGATGCGCTTCATGGGATTTGGCCCCTCCATGGGGAGACCAGTAATGTGGTGAATTAGAGTGGAATCAATGGGAATGCAGTCTTGGATCCACAAGCTGTCATCATGGATCAGGGCTAGCAGTTGTCGCACAACTTGGTCGGTTACATTGTATCGACCAAAGTGACGTATCCGCAGCAAGTTTAGTAATCCAGATCCTTCTAACCCGCATGCCCACGGCATTGGTAGGACCCTTAGCACATCGTCCTCTAGTACTCTTTTGAGATACAGCTCAGGTGCTAATTCTGGGAATGCTTCCAGGTTGGAAAGGTCGTGATCATCGAAATTAATTGAGGAGAGCTTACCAAATTCTTCTCCAATTATGGGGACTTCACCTAGAATTAGAATCATTTGCAAACATGCATGCAAATCCTCCATATTCTCGGGTGTGCACATCGAGGGCCTTCAGGAACAAACATAGGGAGGTAGCCAAGTGATTGGGAAAGCGATTCGAGCTTCTTCTTGAGCAGACAGAGGTCGCTTCGCCATGTTAGGCGATCATGCCTTAGGCATCGTTTAGGGAGATTGCACGTTCTGGGGGAGGTGCACGGCTTCCCCCGAACCCATTTCGTAGCCCTCCCCTGCCCTTGCTCCTGGTCTTTCCCTTTACTCTTCTTTTTCTCCACCTACTTCCCCTTGGTTGGTGTGGACACGACTTCTTCGACTTCAGGGGTGACCTCCAATACTTCATCAGATGCTCTCTCAGTAGATGCCATGGTCTGCGATGATTCAACGGGATTGGTCGCAGTCATTCTTGCTCGGAAGAAGAACTCGGGGTTACTACTATCAGAGGGGGTAGCATGCCCAGACATGAATAGAGCACAATAGTTACAGAAATTTGCAAGGCACAAGATTTTCAAGATATGAGGAACCCAATTCGGAGCTGCCCTCCTCAATTTATAGCTTTGAATAGTGAGCAACGATTGAATGACGCTTAGCTGAAACTTACCATCAAGGAAATGGTAAAAAATATTCAGAAATCGCCGCATTAATTGCCTATTGCCCACTCCTTCCAATGGTAAAGGTGGCTTTTTACCCAGTGGTACTATTCCAATGGCTAGTTTTCGTAGTTGTGTATTTCCCCTTCGCTCCCAGTGCACCTCCCCGGCTTCCTGACCCGCGGTCAACCCCTATGCTCCCAGCGCACCTCCCCGGGCTTCCTGACCTGTAGTCGACCCCTGCGCTCCTAACGCACCTCCCCGGGCTTCCTGACCTGCAGTCGACCCCTGCGTCTATAACGGGCCTACCTACGTTTTTCCTCTTACCTATGTGTATCCATCCCAATACAGCTACTCTGGTTATCTAGTCATTTGGTTTGTGCTGAGTTGGTCCGGTATGGTTTGAGACAGCTACCATAAACATATCCGGGCAGGGGTCCCCGTGCAGCGTAGCCAATCTCATTGCACCGTCATTCGTAATTTCTGTTACGATGTAAGGTCCCAACCAATGTTGGCAGAATTTCCCTGGGTGGCGTGCAAACTAGTTGTCATATAATAATACTAGATCATCTTCTTTAAACAACTTCTGCCGGATATGCCTATCGTGCTAGGATTTTTCTCGGGCCTTCTAAACTCGCTGATGAAAGTTAGCAATGAATCAGTCTTCTTCCAAAGCAACTAGCTGCGCTAAGTGTTCCTCCATGATATCGGGCTCTAGCCTCTGCCATGTTCATAAAGGTTGTGATGCACAAGCTAGGAGCAATATAATCCATGGGCATAATGGCCTCCTTTCCCTAAACCATATGAAACAGTGTTTTCCCAATCAATTTCTTGCATGTGGTCTGATAGGCCCAAAGGACTGACGGGTTGCGCACATCCCAATCATTTCGATCGACATTACAGACCTTGGTCAGCGCCTGTTCTAGAATTTTATTAAAATATTCTATCATTCCATTTTCCTGCGGGTGATATGGGGTACCTTTTGCATGGTGGATTCAAAAATATTCAGTCAAAGCTTGTATTATTTCATTAATGAAATGCATACCTATATCGCTCATCAATATCTTCGGACAACCAAACCTGGTTAGAATATGCTCAAAAATGAAGTGTGCAGTGGTATCTACAGTACAATCCTTCACAGCTTGCGCTTCCGCCCATCTGGTTACATAATCATTCGCAGTGATGATATAGCGAGCACCTGTCTTCTTACCTGGTTGGTTGATGGGCCCAACGAATTCTATTGCCCATTTATCGAATGCTTGCAAGGCCATCTGTGGTTGTAACGGCATTTCATCCCTGCGCGATGGTCTTCCTGTCCTTTGGCATGTGTCGCAAGCTTTGCAATAGTCGTGAGAGTCACTATGCAGTGTGGGCCACCATAGTCCAACTCTTAAGATCTTCTACACCATCGATTTTCCTACGTAGTGACCTCCTGCTACGCCTCTATGGGCTTCTGCTACAATGGCTTGCCTTTCATGCTCCAAAACATATCTTCATAGTACCTCATCGGCTCCCAGCTTATACAAGTGGCCCTCAATGATGGTAAAGTCAGTTGCGCAGCTCACTAGCTCTTTCTTTTATTGTACCGAATATTCTACACGTGCCCTCCCCGTAATTAAGAATTGAATAATATCGACAAAGTTCTCATCAACCACCTTAATAGAAAATAGCTTCGTATCGGGCAATCCTTCCTCTAGGTTGGTTGGTTCTTCACCACTCTCCATTCAGGACAAGTGGTCCAGTCCAGCATTTAATTTCCTCGGCTTCACAATTATCTCAAATTCATATTCTTTAAATAATAGTAACCATCGGCAAATCTTCACCCCCAACACAGGTTTATTGACTAGGTACTTCAAAGCTGAGTGATCCGTGAACATCTTGAAGTGCCCTCCCAGCAGATAATGCCAGTATTTTTGTAGGGCAAACACCATTTCCAGCCCCTCGCATTCAATAATGGAGTAGTTACGCTCCGCACTAGATATTTTTCTACTAGCAAACACAACCGGGTGGTCAATGTACCCCTCCCCAGGCTGCGTAAGGATAGCTCCCAGGGTGATCCTTGAGGCATCTACATGGACATGGAAAACCTTCACCCAGTCAGGAAATATGAGGATAGGTGCAGAGACCATATTTTCCTTGAGTAGCTCAAAACTCTTCTGACACTCCATGTCCCAAAAAAATGAAATGTCCTTCTTTAGCAACTTCTCCATGGGTGTTGTGATCAGCGAATACCATTGAATAAACTTTCTATAGTAGCCCGTGTGCCAGAGGATGGAGTGAAAATGTTTCTCAGTTGTGGGGACTCCTAAGTTGATGATAATTTCTACCTTGGTGGGGTCAACCATCAGTGCCTGCCAACAGACTATGTGGCCTAACAAGATCCCGAAAGGTACACAGAATATGCACTTCTTAATGTGTAGGGAAATCTGGTGCTTTCTACAGGCATCCAACATCATGCGCAGGTTCAAGACGTGCTTCTTTACAAATCCAAATATTTTCCAATCATCAAAATATACCTCCAAGAACTTGTGAATGAACTCCTTGAATACTGCGACCACTACCTGCGAAAAGGTGGCAGGGGAATTTTTGAGCCCAAACGGCATGACGATGTACTAGAAGGATCCCCATTCGCTGGTGAATGTGGTTTTGTTGCAATATTGATCTGATGGTAGCCTGAAAACCCCTTAGTGAATGAGTATGCTTCCTTCCCTCCCACACTATCGAGGATTTCATCAGAGAAAGGCGTAGGGAAGGGATCATGTATGCAGGCATCATTCAACTTACGCAGGTCGATGCAAATTATTATTTTTCCTTTAGTCTTTTTCTCTTGGACCACCATAGAGCTTACCCAATCTAACTGTTCTATCGGTTCAATGATACCTGCGGCTAGCATTTTGTCAATTTCTTCCCTGAATTTTTGCTTATACTTGGGGTTCAAGCGGTAAGGTCCCTGCTTGACAGGGCATGCATCCGGTTTTAAAGTTATGTGCATGACCCCCAGGTCCCTTGTAATACCTTTGAGTTCTGAGAATCTCGTAGGAAACAGGTCCTACTACTCCATGAGAAGTTCCGCGACTTTTACAACAGTATCGTCAGCCCAGTATTCCCCAATCTTAGCTAGCTTAGTTTGTTCTTCTATTCCAATGTTGACTTCCCTTAGCTTAAGAGGCTTGGTCAGATTGATGGTCTGCAGTGCGGGTCCAGCAACTGCTCGTTCACCCTCTGATTCCGAGATAGTGATATTTCGCGAGTCTTCGTCACAGTCCTCCATTGATAGATTGCAGCAGTTAGCAATATCCTGCATCTGCGTATCCCAAGCTGATGCCCCAAACTCCACATGAGGGCGTGATTCATCAAATACTAGGGCATATATGTCCTGCAGGGCTTCGTCTAATGCCTCCGTTCAACCTATCAACTCGAACGTCCCCATAAAATTATTCTTCATGGTCTCCTAATGGCGATTGCGCTGATGTAGCTCTACATCCAAATACCATGCAGTGGGGATTGGCCCCAAGGAATATATGAACAGATGGACCCATTCATCCCTATTCCTTCTGCACCACACCTCCATCCACGTGGACAAGTGCTTGCGCGGGTCCTGTTGGCCAAGGAAAGTCTCCATGTGTAGGTGAACTGGGGGTTCAAATCGTAGGATCATCATCTTGCGACATTCCTCCCAATCTTGAAAAATCCCCTTATGAGTTTCCCACCACCGCGCAGGGGTCTCACACATGGCTAGGTTAAGCCCCCACATTCTTCGCTCCCTTGGGAATTTTGCTTCGAATTCTCTAAGAAAATCCCTAATACCACCAGAACCATCAAAGTAAGGCAACTTTCTTACCTCTGAGGAGATACACCAGAAGCTCTTTGTGATCCTAAGATACCGTAGCGCAGATACGTCATGTAACCGATTCTGCCAATTTTCAATCTCCCCATCGAAGTTGGAGAGGCATTCTTTGTCTTTATCCCAGCAAAGTATGCCATCAACCATAGGATTGATCCATTCCTCATCCCTAACAGTTAGTTTATAGATATGATCCACTTCGTCTTCTTCGCGCATGGGTTCTGTATACCGTTTTCCTTCTGCTGGGACTAGAGGGACTATTACTCTCGTACCCTCATTCTAAAAAACCATGCTCCTTTTCTTCAAGTTGATAATTCCTCCCATGTCTATAGCCCAATCCAGTCCCAAGAACACAGGATAAGGGTCTACATCCTCTACAATTTGAATTACCTCAAAATCTGTGTATACCTTAACCCCTGTGATATCTACCATAATCTTTGATAGTCTCCCCAATGGTATGGTCTTTTGTTGGTTAGCCATGCGTAGTTGTATAGTAGACCATTCCAGCTTAGGTTCTCCCATCCTCTGCCATGTCTGTTTGGGCAGGACATTTGCATCGGATCCTAGATCCAGGATGGCTTGATCCATTTCATAATCTCCAATATGTGCAGTTAGTCGCATTTCCCAACTAGTGCATTTCTTATGCTTGTAAAGTTTTTGAAAATATTTAACTTCTGTTGGAGGATCATTTTTTTCTGTGCAACTGTCTATTCGTGCTTGAATATTTTCTACTACCTTCTGGTTGCATAGCAAATTCATACATGCTTGTAGGAATGGTTTAACTTCATCGTCTTCTTTTAGGTTTGTTGGAGCCTTGGAAGTAGATGCCTCATCCTTGGTAAAGTCTTTGCAAAGTTCTATGAAGGTTTCTTTCTCCTTCTGTAGGTCCAAGATTTCATTTTTGATAGCAGCTTTTTGGATAAGGGGTTCAGCTACAGCTATTTCCTCAGCTCCTCTAGTACCCATGCCATTGTGCGTTCTGACATTAATACTGTGTCCCTCATCACATGGTTCTGCCTTAACCCTTTACACATTCTGCATTGGCATCTGTTGTTTTTCCTGCATTTTTTCTATCAGTACTGGACAATCTTTGATCACATGATTGAATTTTCTAAAATATCTACAAGATTGTCGTGCAAGGTTCGGAAAGTCCCTTGCGAAGTGCCCTACTTCTCCACAATTATAACAGATCAATTTCCCTCTTCCCCGACCTGCGCTTACACCTCTTCCCCCCCCGAAGGCCTCTGGTAGGGGAGCCTCCTTATCCTGAGGGAGATAGTGGTGAAGAAGGGTCAGCCTGTACAATGTACATGTTTCCTCGGTCTATCATTAAGTCATATGTCCTGTAGTTGTGTTCATCATGTCCCACAGATGAGCAGAATCAGCACCATTGTTCCTTAAACTCTGGAACATAGGCACCAAGATGGGGGCAGTGGTTGGTATCATGTAGTCCAGCTACATGACAGTCATCGCACCATAAAGTGGGACCGCTTGTTCCCATAGCCTCTTTAGGGCACAATGGGTTGGGCCCCCCATCCTGCATGTAGTCCACCAGCCGAGGGCACTGATCCTTGGTGTGGCCTGACACCCTGCATATTATGCACCATACGTCTAGGCTAGCTTCATTTCCTCACTCTTTCCACAAATTCTGGATTTCGAGGTGCATTGCCTCCAGTTGTCCCAGGATCTTCTGTACCCTAAACTGGGCATCGTCTCTTGGCACAGCTTCTAGCTTCATAGCAATCTCCAAGGATTTCTCTTGTGTCTCAATCGCTTGCTGACCCATAGGTCCACGCAGGTGAGGTAATAGCATGGCAATGAACCATTCCTTGTGTTTTCTATCCTCACACTTAAACTCCCCATCTTTGATAACCTTCTTTAGCCGCTGATCAACCTCCCATACCGACTCAGTGGGTCCTTGTATAAAGTCTTTCAAGTCAACAACCAGTTGAGCATAGGACTTAGGCTTCCGAAACTATTGTTTTAAAGCATTCTTAATCTCTTTTATTGATGGATCTGCATGTTGTCTTCTGTACCCCATGAACCAATCCAGGGCCCTTCCTTCAAAGGCGAGGGATTGTTAGACAACATTTTGTCACCATCCCTGCAATCCCTCGCCCCGCATATTAGAGGGTCTTTCCTGTGACCTGTGAGCAATGTCATACTCTAAAAACACCTTATTTACATCCTTCTGCATAAGGAAAACATTTATGCTGTTGAAAATTTCCACAAAAAACCCACAAAAACCTATATTTTGGCCTTGGCGCGGGTAGCCAGTTCACCCTTCGCGCCAATGTGGAGGATGTACACTAGAGCCCGCGCCACTTGGCACTCTGTCTCTTTGTTGTGCCTACGCCAACCATTTTGGGAATTTTTTTTAACAAAATAGAGGCAGAAGTCTCCTTTAACCACCTCAGGGATGATTCACAGGAAGTGGTTAACTTGATGAGCCACATATCTCCCTCTTTAGGTAGTGTTTTCCTCCTCCCATGGAACACTCTTGAAGATAGGTCTCCCTTCCATGATTATAGGTATCCTAACCTCTCCCTCTCCCTCTATATAAATAGGCCTTCTCCCTTTATGAAAGCTAGCTGAGCATATAGCCAAGAAGCTGAACTTGGAGAAGAGATACTATAGCTGAGTAATTTCCATTGAGAAGGTAGAACTGAGGAGAATTCCATAGAGAGAGCCCCGCCCGAATTAATATACTCGACTATGGTATTGGTTCCATCAATGTGTTATGTTTATCTAATGAAATTGATTTAGTTTTCTTCGACTAAATGATAGTTACGAATGTGAAATAGTATGTTGTATATCGTCTTTGTTTCTTGTGTATGTGCAGGTATCCGGGCGTGAAAGCGAGCGGATCGTGATCTGTCAAACTAGGAGTGAGAGGCAGCCACTCTTTCCGATGACAACAACAACGTAGGACCTCCGGTAAGTCATCTATCGAATATTTGTCCATTTTTTAACTGGGAATTGATGTTATATCTTATCTCTTTTGTGGCTAGACCCACTCTAGGGCTAGTGGGATCACCTCTGTCCGGAGAGGGGATTTACCTCACCAATAAATTGGCGACTCTGCTGGGGACCAGTGTGAGTTTTTCTTTCATCCATTAGGTCTTATTCTTGGTATTTTCTTGATTATATTGCCTTTTTTATTATTTTTGCTGAGTCTAAGACCCCTATTTAGCCCCAGAGGATTATATCTGACCTTTGTTTTTCCAAAATTTTCCTTTTACTAGGGTTGGCTTGATTGGCGCGATTTCCAGTCTGACAGTCGCACCCACTAGTGCTTGTTACTGGTTCAACACCTGCGCCATCCCCTGTTTGGTGTTGATTACAGCCAAACAGTTGCGCCATTTCCTGTAGGTATTAGGGTTTGCCTTATTTTGCAATTTGTTGGTCAGTGCTTGTGCTTATGTGTTATTTTTTGGCATGTTTTGAGTGCTTTGGGATTGTTTCTGACTGTGAATAGCCTCCTTCCTTCAGTTGTTTGTCCATTTCTTGTCAGCGTCATGGCCTTAGGGTTTTCTAGTGCTTTGGTATGCTAAGCCTCCTGTAGGAGCTTCGGTCTTTTGTTTCACAGCCACCTTCGTTCTTTGTTTGATTGCATTCAGCTCTCTTGATCCGTTTGAGTGATTGCATTTGGTGGAATGAGTCTTGCCTCTTTCATTTAGTTGTGCTTCTTGTCACTCCAAGCATAGATTACACTGCTTGTATGGGTCAATTTCAACATCTTTCTTCAATTTGAGAGATTGCAACATTGGTTTGAGTTTTTGTTTTGTTTGCCTTTGAGTTGATTGAATTGTTTCATTTCGACTCTCGCATTGGCATTCTCGAACTAGTGTGAAGATTCGTTTTGCATGTCATTTAGTGCACTATTTTCTCTATTACATTGAAAAAAAAAAAATTGTGCTTGCATTCTTGTTTGCATTGTGGAATTGGAAAATCTTTCGCATAACTAGCATTGGGCATTCTAGGAAAGATTTGTCATTTTCATTAGCTTGCATCGGATATTGTAGTGGATGCTTCTGTGTGTTCTCATTATCTGCTATCGTTTGAAAAATATTAATCTTTCTTGTAGATAGCTTTTCATTGAACGAAATGGTATTTTATGGCATGTAGCTTGCATTTAGGGATTTGTGAGATCCAACATTCGGTAGGACCTCGGAATTGAAACATAAATACAAGATCAACTTAAAATTTATTCAATTAACCTAAGGCAACATTGAAACTTAACAAAACATTTAGTGGTCTAAGTTAGAGACATGTTCTGGCGTCTTTAAACCTAGCAGCTGTCGCTCACCATCTAGCTTCAGACAGCACTATTATGGACTTACGCTCCCCATACCATCAAATATATAAAGGGAGACCCCTCTAGGTTGCAATCCTTTGATGCGTAGGAAGCCGAGTCTGCTGCCTTGTAACGTGATACACTGAGCACAGCATTTGGGGAGATTACCTGCACGTACGTCAAGTCCTTGGTAGATTCTTCTTTCATTTTATAACCAAGGTGTATATTGCAGTTCACGGGAACCTGGTACACCCTTTTACCTAGACTACCTGAGCAGTCATTTTCGATCTTTATTGACTCCATAAATTTGAAAAGATCATCGAGCACTTGTCCTTTCGCGCTTGTTTCAAACTGAAAGAGACTAGAGTAATATTTCACTGTTTCTTGACTCTTAAAACATGAAACAACAAATTTTTGGTTTCAATGTGTTAAAATAAACTACCTACGATTACATGCCCATTAAAGTTTGATTACTTGGCCTGTCTTTGATTTCCTTGGTTTTGATCCAAGAGTCTTCATTTTCAATCTTTTTCCCTTTTCTAGTGTGCTACAGTCAAAGTGGCGAAACCATCGGTTTTGTCTACTGGCATTCCTTTCTCGGACGATTCATCTGAAACTTCTCAAACCTCTAGGTCTGCCGAGCTTCTGCAGTCTATCATCCCATCAAAGTACCCCTTTGGAGAACCATTTGAGTTCCATTGGCCTCTTTCAAACGCTTGGTTTGGGTTTGGGGTCGGGGAACATTTTCCCCCTCTTACCTCGGGATCACCATTTTTGGCTGCTATCATACCTCCTAGCCCCTGTTGTCTTTTACAAGATCTCATGGTGGATTCAGACATGGACTCGTCTAGTCCTAATGGCAGTGAGGGTATTCTAGTTTCTGATGGAGAATACCAACTTTTCCCGGAAGACATCCATCAAGAGCCTGCTCAATCTTCACCATTGGTGTCGCTTCCAGGCGAATATAGGTCTTTGGGTCAGATTATAGCCGATATTTCCTCCATGGAAACATTAACTTCATCGAGGGGTTCGGTTCTGCTGTCATTAGGGATGTCACCGACGACACATGTCTCGTCGATGCCTTTTGTTACGTCTGTCCCTACTAGGCCTACTGTCTGCGTGGCTGCTTCGGCACTAGTTGTCACCGCTCAGTCATCAAGATTTTCAACCTCGGTATAGACTTCGATTACCATGGCGATCCCTGATGACCTTTCTTTTGAGGAGTATCAGCTGGTTGTTCAGCAGCAGAGCTCCCAGAATAATCAGTCCCCTCAGGATCCTTATCGGTCTTATTTTTCTCATTATGGCGCGGATGGTACCCTGATTTATTCACATCCGTTTCAATTTGATGAGCAAGGCAACCCTATATAATTTCCTTCTCTTGAGGCTTATCAGTTCCTTTCCGGTTTTAGACCTACCTTGCCTGTGCAACTCTCTAACCAGTAAGGACACCCCTTTCAAGGACAACCTTCGGTTCAGCAAGGGTATGCTTATGACCCACAAGGACAACCCTTTCAGGCACAACCTTTGGTGTAGCAAGGGTATGCGTATGACCCACAAGGGCAACCCTTACAGTGACAACCTTCGGTCCAGCAAGGATTATTTTATGGCCTGCAAGGGCAGCCTTACAATCCTCAAGGTCAAACTTTACAAGCTCAGCCTATGATCCAATCAGGGCAACCTCAAGGACCAACTGGGCAACTGGTATATCAACCCAGACCTTCATACGCTGTTGGGGGGCAGATCCATCCATCTCAACCTTTGGTGCAACCACAATAGCTGTATCTTCCAATTGGTCCAAATGTTGCACAACCAGGACCATCTTATGGTCCTGCTCTAGACCAACCTGGTTATCAAGCAGAGCCTGGCCCACCGTAGCCATCAAGCCAACCTGCTCCGCAGGGGCAACCTAGTGGCCCTCATCAGTCAGGTCAACATACTCAGCCAGGCACCTGTACATCCCATTCACCCTTCTCAACCACCGCTTTACTCTATGGCGCAGCCGAATCAACCTCTACGCCTGACTTATCTAGCTTAGTAGGGCCCTACTTATCAGCAGCCCATTCGACCCCAAGGCAGTTATTACCCTCAAGGTCAACATCGACTGGTATACAACGCGCCTCAAGGTCCTTCTTATTACCCTCAACTACTAGGCTGAACTTATACTCCGCAGCAAAATCCTTATGCTTCTCAATCGAGACCCTCGTATACTCAGAATCAGTATCCTAGTCTTCAGCCCCCGTATCCTAGTCCTCAGCCGCCATATTGACCGAATTATCTGGCTTATACCCCTTATGGTCTGAATCCTTGAGGACAAAACCAATGGGGGCAGAGTTATACTCAAATAGGATGGAGTATGGGTACAGGTCCTTATCGAGGACCTACCATGCCTTTTAACCCTCAATTACCTTTCCTTGCCACGTCGAAGTTACTGGATGTGTCCAAATTGAAAAATGATCCCATTCTTCATAATCCTTATTGGCCTCCGGTTCCAACGAAGGTTCCTGGTGATTGTCCCAAGTTTGAGGGCAAGTCTGGAGAAGACCCCCAAGCACACGTCATGACATACCATTTATGGTGTTCTTCCAATTGTTGGGTGGATGACTCTATTCGACTCCGTCTTTTCCAGCGCACTCTTACCGGCGCTGCTACTAAGTGGTACATCGAACTGCCTCGTGGTATCTTTCAAGATTTCAACACTCTCGCTATGGAATTCCTTTCTCATTTCCAGTTGCCGATTCGTTATGAAGCTGGGACGCATCTCCTAACATCCTTGAAATAGGACCAGGCTACCCCTATCTAAGACCACATTCATGAATGGAGACAGTGTCGTCACCTAATAAAGTTTGAAATTCCTGATTAGCTTCTTACTCATTGGTTCACTACCTCTTTTGTCAATCAGATTGCGAAAGACATCGCCATGGGGGCATGTGTAACTGAGGAACAAGCCATCGCTCATGCCCAGTACCTTGATTTAGTGTACTCTCAATGAGGAATTTTGTATGACATTTTAACTGAGGCTCCATGACCTGGGACCTCTAAAGTGCCAGCTACCCCATCAGTCGATGGCGTTATTGGTTTTGTGTGTCAGACTTCATGCAAGGCTTCCAATGGGAAGCAGAAATCAAATTCTTCCAATAATTTTGCTCCTTAGCCTACCCCAGATTCTGGTAAAACCTAGGAGGTCAATGTCGTTCAGGTTAATCCTGGAGACAAAACTTCCAAGGGGAGAAAGAAGGGCAAAGGCAAGGCCAAAGCCGATGCCCCAAAACCGGAATCGTCTAAACCTCGTGCTGATGATGGTTTACAACGAAAGCTGAAGTATCCCTGTCTGATTTGTGATGAAGAACACTACACTAACAATTGTCCTAGACGATCCGAAGTTAGTCAACTGATCAAAGGAACTAAGGGAACTTTGGCGGTCCTTAAAGAACCTTTCCCATCTCAGCAAACCCAGATGGTCGAGCAACCTCCACCATAAGCATCGTTTGGCTATCAAGTATTCATGATGAATGGTTATGCACCCATTTCCATCGCTACTTGGTCAAAATATTATGTCGGATCACGCCAGGCAGCCAGGAAAGAGGTCGCTCATGGTCCTCCTCCCCCAAGTGCCTCTAGTCCTCTCAATATTGAAAGGCTTAGTGCTAAACCCATTGTACGGCCACCTTCTAAAGGTGTTCTCTAGAAATCTTCTTATAATCCTAACGCCCGTGCTGCTCAGCATTACAGTACTGTTGAGGATTTAACACAGGTGCCATCCGTGATTTCCATGTTAGAAGTGCTTCAGAGTTGTCCGCTCAACGGAAAGTGTTATTGTTTGCGATTAGCAGGATTGATCCTGCTGATTCTAGCCTTCTCTCTTTCGACTTAGAGAATTTCATCCCCCAAATTCTGCACCAGATTGCGCTTGTTATACAAGTCGGCATTAATGGTCTCAACATCCACAGAGCCATTGTGGATGAAGGTGCATCTACATGTGTCATGTCATCTACTTTCTGGAAGACTATTGGCTCTCTAGCCCTGATTTCGTCACCCAATGCCCTTGACGCATTTGATGGAAGGGAATCGAAACCATTGGGTGTTCTCACTAGCTTGCCGATCAAATTGCAACGAAAGACGGTCAACGTTGAAGTAGAAGTCGTTGACGCCAAACTCAATTACAATCTTCTACTTAGTCGTAGTTGGATTCACGCTATGCTATGCATTCTGTCCACCCTCTTCAGACTTTTAAAGTTTCCACATGAGGGAAAAATCATTACTGTTGACCAATTGTCATTCTTTACCTTGTCTTCTAAGAACAACGTGCCATACATGGATCAGATTTCTTCTCCCCTTGACAGTGTAGGGCCGGGTCTTTTCAAAGATCCCGCTCTCATGGGTATCTTTCCCCTTTAGCCACCAAATACCGTTCAAGTTAATATGATCTCTCGGTCAGATGACCCATGGATCGTCCCTTTACCTGAATAGGTTGATTCATTTGGGGATTCAATGCCACTTAGTCCCATTGAAATCAATTATTGTGAGCTTACAACTGCATCTGATTCTCCCCCTCCTGAAGGTGCTCCTTTGAGAATGTCTGTCGACGTTTATTCTCAATCCCCCTAGCTCGGCGATGTGGATTCGCCTGATCCTTTGAAAGAAGTGTTTCCATCCGATGAGGCTATAACAGAAACCATGTCTCTCGAAGATCTACCGTGAAGCGATGTGCATCATCGTTCCTTGTTTATGCCTGGCCTCAGGGCAATGTCTAACTGTCTTGAGCGTTTTGCGTCTCAAGTTCCTTCTCCACCACTTCAAACACCTATTTTGACTCATGAAATCTTCGCTGAGGGTAACTTGGGTAATATTACTCAAACGATGCCTATCAAAATTTCTGTGAAACCTGGGATTTTCAAGAACATCCATGTGGGAGTCACTTGCTGTTCCGAGGAAGTCCAAGTGTATACTAGCCTCTTTCGCAAATTCCGTGATGTTTTCACCTGGTCTTACAAAGAGATGCCTGGAATTGACCCCAGTATTGTGGTGCATGAGATTCCCACCTACCGAGGTGCGAAGCCTGTTCGCCAGTGTCTTCTTCCAGTGCATCCTCGAAAGCCACCGCTATCAAAGCTGAAGTTGAAAAACTTCTTAAAGCGGGTTTCATTTATTTGATTCCTCTGACAGAGTGGGTTTCTAACATTGTTCCTGTGGATAAGAAATAGGGAGCAATTCGCGTCTGTGTTGATTATCGCGATATCAATCAGACTTGTCCAAAGGATAACTATCCCACCCCTTTCATTGATCAGATCATTGACGATTGTGCGGGAAGTGAGATTTTTTCCCTTATGGATGGTTTTTATGGCTATAATTAGATCAACATTCTCCCGTTCGATCAACACAAGATCACTTTTATCTGTCCCTGGGGAACATTCGCGTATAAAAAACTCCCTTTCGGCTTGAAGAATGTTGGGGCTACGTTCTAGCGCTCGATGTCTTATGCCTTTCATGATAATCGTCATATTGTTCAACCATACCTGGATGTCTTTCCGGCCCATTCAGCTGCTTGGAAAGACCACCCGGACCATTTCCGCCATATCTCTATTCGTTGTAGACGCTACAACATTCGGCTCAATCCGCATAAATGTGTCTTCTGCATCAACTCCTGTAGACTTTTACGGTTTATCATATCAAAAGATGGAATTTTCCTAGACCTGCTTAAGGTTGAGGATATTGTTAATCTCCCCTCCCCATCCTCGTTACACCAGCTTCACAGTCTCCAAGGGAAAGCAAATTTCTTACGTCGTTTTATCCCGAACTACACCGAAGTAGCCAAAGGATTCACATGACTTTTAAAGCAAGACGTCCCCTTCTGTTGGGATGAGATTGCTCAACAGTATTTTGATAGGCTTAAGACGTTGCTTGTCAACACTCCTCTATTACGTCCTCCGAATTATCATCGTGATTTCACCCTCTACCTAGCTGCTGCCTTCAGTACGATTGCCATGGTTTTGGTTCAAGATGATGATGACGGTAACGAGTATGTCATTTACTACTTGTCTTGGAACCTTCTTGACCCTGAAACGCATTACGCACATGTCGAGAAGTTAGCGTTGGCTGCGGTCGAGGCCGTCTAGCATTTTCGTCATTATATCCTTTTACACACGATGACTGTGGTTTCTTATTGTAACCCCATGACCTATATTCTGTCTCGGTAGTTGTTGGGGGGGAAAATACTCGAAGTGGATCATTATCCTCCAAGTGTTTGATTTGGAGTTTACTACAGCCAAATCAAAGAAATGACTTGTTTTCGCTGATTTGATTTGTTCTCTCCCCACCGACTTTGCACCTTCTCATTCCGAGGATCATATTCCGGATGAAACTCTTTTCCTGATTAGCACCCTCGATCCATGGTACGGTGATATCATCGTGTATCTCCAAACTTCTTCTTTAGGTCTAAGTTAACGAAATATGCTCAACGCCGCATTCGGCATCTGTCACAACCGTATCATATTGTCAAAGATACCCTCTATCGTGTTGGAGTCGATTTTGTACTCTGTCGATGTCTGAACCTCAAGGAAGCTGAGAAAGTTTTAAATGACTGCCAAAGTGGCGCCTGTGGTGGTCACATGTCTGGTTATGCCACCACATAAAAGATCCTTCGTGCTGGCTATTTCTGGCCATCCATTTTTAAAGACTGCATTGTCATATTACACAAATTCCATGCGTGCCAGATATATCAATGCAAGATACATGCGCCACTTGTTCCTTTACACCCTATCATTACTGTTGGTCCTTTTGCCAAATGGGGCATCAATTTTATGACGTGTAATCCTCATTCGGCCAGGGGGAATATCTATATTATCGTCGTCGTCGATTATTTTACAAAATGGGCTGAAGCAATGCCTACACTGGCTGTGGACGGGAAGACAATAGCGCAATTCATATTCAATCATGTTATTGCTCGGTTTGGTGTCCCTCAAGCCATCGTTACCGATCATGGTTCTCATTTTCGGGACTATATGATGGCGGAGCTGACATCTAAGTTGGGTCTACGTCACAACAGCTCAACGCCTTATCACCCTCAAGCTAATGGCCAAGTTGAAGTCGTAAACAAAGTCCTTGTTACAATGCTTCAACGAACAATTGGGATCCATAAATCAAACTGGCATCTCATGTTGTTTTTAGCTCTATGGGCTTACTGAATGTCGATTAAGAGTGCGACCGGATTTACCCCATTTCAGTTGGTTTACAGTCTGGAAGCCACTCTTCTAATTGAATGTGAAATCCCTTCACTCAAACTAGCTGTGGAATTACTGCCTAATACTTTGCTTGAGGAAAAGCGTCTCCTCTACTTAGAGAGATTGGATGAAACTCGTCGCTTAGCTGCTTTGGTCATCGAAGCACAGAAGAAGCGAGTCAAAGCTCATTTTGACCAAACAGTTTCTCCTTGTTCTTTTATCGAAGGCGACCTCGTTCTTCTATATGACCAAGCTCATGACAAGCTGGGGGCAGGTAAATTCCAACCCATGTGGCATGGTCCCTACATCGTCAAGCGTGTGTTACAGAATGGGGCTTATGCGCTTATTGATTATGAAGGTTGTCCCTTATCATAGCCCAGGAATGGGTTGTACCTGAAAAAGTATTATGCTTGAGTCATTCATGCATGATATGTGTACAGAGGTGATTTTTTTTCATTTTTCTGCATGCTTTGGTTTGATGTGCTTTGTGAGATTTTTTCTGTTTATTGGGTCTTGTTTGTTATGCATATGTCTATTTCCCCTTATGTCGGTTTCGTGGATGGTGCTTCCCGTAGTACCAAGAACTTGGCTTCGGAAACCTAGGTAATTTATGATCCTGTTGGTGAGTTGATTAACTTACAAGGTATTTGTCTAGGACCAACTACAAACAATGTCACCGAATATAGTGTTGTTTTGGAACTATTAACCAAGGCAGTTAACCTCGGCATACGCGCATTGCTTGTGAATTTGGATTCGAAAATTCTTGTTCTTCAACTTAACGGTCATTATTCAGTTCGAAACCCATGCATTTTGAGATTGTATTTGCGTATTCGCTTACTTGAAAGACATTTTTATTTCACTACATATCAACATATACCAAGACAAATGAATACATTAACTGATGCAATAGCTAACATTGTGCTATATAGACATTTTCACAATTTGTAAAACATCATCATATGTAAATAGACCCATGTAGAGTATATATATATATATCGATTGTTTGCAACGTGTGCATCATAAAACCCAAAAATTATATATGTCTGTTTCAGTTACGTCACGATACAACATGTCTCTCAAAAATGTGCGGAAATAAAAGCCTAAGTGCCTAATCGGCGTGGTGCTCATGATAGCACGTCACCGCCTGTACCAACTGCCTCAGCAAGCGGTGGATACGACTCGGCACCCCTACAGTGTGCCTCTGATAGGCCCGAGGGACATCATCAAAATGAGCATAGTCTCGAAACCCACGGGTGATCCCCTCCAGGTTCTGTACTATATCCTCGTCACTACCCTCACCATGAGGATCGAAATCACATGGAGTTTGCCTCGCTATTGGCGACATACCTGCAGGATGCTCTGGGCCAACATCTGCATACATATAAGAATAACTGTCAAAACATGCATATATGCCAAAAAATCATAAACTCATGAAAATAAAAAATGAGTCTCACCTAGCTCTTCATCCCAATCCTCTCCCTCTGGGAGCAGGAGGTCAGGATCACCAGTGAAGTTTGTGCCAGTGTAGGTCCAATCCTCCATGACAATCAATTGTTGGTGGAGCCAATAAAAAAACTCTGGCCTCCAAGACATCTGTTGGCCACCCCTTACTCTAGGCATCAATGCAACCCATCGGGCCATCTGTGGCTCTCTGCATGGTGGCATCGGGACAATAACCTCCTAACGCTGAAATATGGGTAATCGTTCCAAGAAGAATGATACTAGAATTGATTCGTACCCAAACTACTTTAGTTTGGTCTTCTTTCACTTAGTGAGTTGTCGCTTGATGTTGATAGTCATGGCCTCGGCCCAGTTGAAGAGAGTCAGGTTCATGTACTCTGAGGCACGAAGTAGTTGTGTCTTTGTGGCCTCATGCGGCGCTTTCGATCCTATAGCCCGCATGATAGTGTGCAGCACTACTCTTAGTTCCAGATCAGGGACGATTTGGGTGTCCACTTTTCCACTCCCCGTTCCTTTTCATGCCCCTCGGCACACCCTGTCAATTACCATTGCCATGATTTCCCCGGAAAGATGGGTACCGGTCAAGATAGGGACTGCAACCCTACGCGACAAACCAGTGATAAAATACACATCAGAGACTTCGAGTTCAAGCTCTTGATCTCGAAGCACAAAATTTTCTTGGTCTTCATCCCAAATTCTTATCAAATATTAAAGAAATTCAGGTTGAGCCCGGAGGCACAGTGTCAGGAAGAATTTCTTTAGCCCATAGTTTCTGAGGGCATTCATGCATTGTTCATTCTCCATGGCTTGTTCATCCTCCTCACTGTGTTGTCTCTCTTTCCACTCAATTACCATCTTTTATGCTTAGTACTTGCACACATTGTTCATATGAGCATTACAAGTCTCCTTACGCATCAAAATTTGTAATCAAATGGTTGCATTTTCTTTAAATTTAGGCAGATTTTGGGTTGCACGGTTGGCGCAACTGTTTTGCTAACAGTCGTGCCACTGGGCGCGACCCCTCTGTAAAAAAGGGTCGATTGGCGTAGGTCCATGCCTGAAACCTGTGCCAACCGCGATGCCCTAGTTTTAACAAATCCTCCCCTAAGGGATTCAAAATGCCAATTAAAGGTAACAAAATTTAGCTCAAAATATGGCAAAAGATGTTGGCTCTTACCTGAAACTGACGGGATCAATATTGGTTCACTGGATCGCTCACAATTGTTGCCACAAGATCACAAGGAAAACAGGTCACTGTTGCTCTGTAAAGAGGTAAAAGTGAAACTTAAATCATTTTTACCACTTATGGTCTTTTATAACTTTTCAAAATCTTAAATTAGGTTTTAAAACATATTTGTCGATTATTTTATGATATTATTTTCGAGGAATATGTTTTACACGCGTCTTTTTGTGCAGCGACAGGTTTTTACATGGTTATGGCGAAGAAACAAGTTGTATTTTTTACTTTTTCGGACTCGTTAAAAACACGAAAAAGTCACTACTGGAGTCACCTTTCAGCTCTTTTCTGACTCTCTAAAACTAAAGAGATTGTCGAGTCGCTTGTTGTTTTGAACTCGTTAAATTGGCTGCGAAACGATATCTACCCAGTATACGTTTACCCATTTTTCGGGCTGGGATAGATTATTTACGAAAAAGGAATACCTTAGCCTATTGCGACTAAGAGGTTCTCTTAGACACAGTTTTATACCTTTTTGGATCTGTGAGACTACCTATGAAAAGGGACTGTTGGAGTTTTCTTTTCCGCCTTCTTTTCAAACTCTCTAAACATGAAAATATGTCGAGTTCTCCCTTTGTCAGACTCGTTAAAAATGATGACATCGGACTCTGTCGTCATGAGATTGCTCGAGTTCCTCCTTCCTAGGGCTCGTAAAATGCACTAGGTTGGATTTGTCCAAAGGAAAAACTTACATCCCAAGCATATGATATCCCCTTTAAGCTTGTTTTAAAAAATAATTGGGGTACTCGCTAGAAATGGTGGGGGAAAATGGAACCAGATTGAAGTCGTATTGGCAATGTGTCGTTCTTGAACATGGCACTTGTTTGCATTCATGTCAGGTTGGGGAAGTCTCATCTCGTTATTTGTTTACCTCCATGGGTTTGGGTAATCTCTTTTGACCGCTCATCTGCTCTTTGCCACGTCACCATGACCTTAGATCCCTTGATTTCAAATACTGCCAATTCCAGTGTCATGCCACCGATATGTTCAAGAGAAGTTTTCCTCTGAATTTTTCAACCTCCCTCTGATTCTCTATTGGTCTTGATTCACAAACATCATATTCCTCTATCTCGTGTCGATTATGTGGGAAACATTATGGCCCACCTTCGATCAAGGTCACTTCCTATCGACTCCAACTTATTATCCAGGAAGTTGATCTAGAGACTCCCTTCAGGTACCTTGGAACCTGCATGCCTCAATGGCAGGTTCTTCGCATTCGACGTAAGGTCCACATCATTGGCCTTCGATCGACTAACTCTGCAGGTGTTCGACGTCAGATCACTGTTCACATTCCGTGGATTGTACGTTTTGTACCTTGAGAGCCATTGTCATTATTGGTGGTTTCTCTCGCATCTGTTAACAGCTTTCATCATTGGCTGGTAATCAGACAATTTTCTTGCATGTTCGACTTCAGTTCACATATTCGCATGCTTGACTTTGTACTTTTTTCAGGTCAAGATGGAGCGCAAGACCCTGGGTTTTTTCTGATGAAATCCAGGCTGCAGGTTCTTTGTGGATTACTATGACTTATTATATGACTCTTCTGATTGGATGGCTGCGACCATACCTGAGTCTTTTTGTTGATCCCTACTACTGGATGGCTGTGTCCATACCTCGGATCTCATTGTTTATGTACTCTATTATGGATGGTTGTGCCTATGCCACATGTCATGTATAAGATGTATCAGTTGTATTCGTACTTGGAGGTTTTCTGACAACATTGTTTGGGTCGAACGCATTCTCATAAATCATTTCACCCTTCCCTCTCTCTCAGACCTCATGCTTTAGGGGGCATCTATTACACAGCATTTTTTCACCGTCCCTGCAATCCCTCGCCCCTTATATTGGAGGGTATTTTCCGTGACCTATGAGCAGTTTCATACTCTACAAACACCTTCTTTGCATCCTTCTGCATAAGGACATCAATTCTCCTGTTAAAAATTTCCTTAAAAAACCCACAAAAACCTATGTTTTGGCCTTGGCGCAGGTAGCCAATTCATCCCTCGCGCCAATGTGGAGGATGTACACTAGAGCCTATGCCACCTGGCACTTTGTCTCTTTGTTGTGCCTGTGCCAGCCATTTTGGGAATGTTTTCTAACAAAATAGAGGCAGAATTTTCCTTTAACCACCTCAAGGATGAGTAACAGGATGTGATTAACTTGGTGAGCCACGGATCTCCCTCTTTAGGTAGTGGTTTCCTCCTCCCATGGAACACTCCTTGAAGATAGGTCTCCCTTCCATGATTATATGGATCCTAACCTCTCCCTCTCCCTCTATATAAACATGCCTTCTCCCTTTATGAAAGCTAGTTGAACATATAGCCAAGAAGCTGAACTTGGAGAAGAGATACTATAGCTGAGTAACTGCTATTGAGAAGGTAGAACCAAGGAGAATTCCGTAGAGAGAGCCCCGTCCGAATTCCCGACGAACCTTTGTGAGACGCACTCCGCTGGAACCCTATTGGAGGAGACCGCAACGTCGAAGCTTGGTTGTACTCTTCCTTCCTTTCATTAATATACTTGACTATGGTATTGGTTCCACCATTGTGTTATGTTTATCTGATGCAATTGATTTAGTCTTCTTTGACTGACTGATAGTTATGAATGTGAAATAGTATGTTGTATATCGTCTTTGTTTCTTGTGTATGTGCAAGTATCCAGGCGTGAAAGCGAGCAGATCGTGATCTGTCAAACCAAGAGCGAGAGACAGCCACTCTTTCCAACGACAACAACAGCGTAGGAGCTCCGGTAAGTCATCTATCGAATCTCTGTCCATTAGTTAACTAGGAATCGATATTATAGCTTGTCTCGTTTGTGGCTAGACCCACTCTAGAGCTAGTGGGATTGCCTCTGTCCGCAGAGGGGATTTACCTCACCAACAGGGATAATTGTGCCCTTTTTATAACATTGCTAGCAACATTCTATATAGTCCATACTGATTCCTCTACGAACCAAAACCAGTCCATGTCTTCGTCTCCTACACCCTTGAAGGTGGGCAGCTTCATGTGTGTGGCCATATCTTCTTCTGGTAGTGGCGGAGGTGTAGGGGAGTTCTTTCCCTTATGCTGAATCGACGATGGTGTAGCCGGAGGACTAGTTCCTACATGCGCAGACGACTCTCTTAATGAGCTTTAGATGGATCTATCCCCTTCTCGATTGACTTGGTAGTACTTACCACTTCGTGTTGTACTCTCACTCTGACCAGAGGTCATTCATTCAGTGTGGCTTCACAAAATTCCCATTTCGCACAATAATATTTTAATTAGTAGCAGCAATGTTCGCAAGAACCTACCTCAGAATCCTTTGAAGAACCTCTGCTTCGCCTCAGAGTAGAATACAAACTAATTGACTGTGAATTTTGTTACAAATCCTCCTAGCACACTATCCACCTAATGATCTACAGTTCAAGTGATTGTGTTGTTAGCCTTCTGCAACTGTTAATTCAATTCTAGAGTTCACTGCATAACCTGATCGTCTTTCCAACACGTCAGGAATTCTACTAGCCTTGCTAGCCACTCCTGGAGCTCGTGCACAAAATTTACAAAGAAAATTTCATGTACTTCTGTGAAAATATATTTTTTCTTCCACTTCTCAATTGTTAGCTTTTTGCTACGATTATCTTTTATAGAAAATTCCTAAATCTGGTTTTCAAAGGAGTCTTCTAGCTCCAATTTCTCAAGTCTCCAACGGCCTCGTGGCATTACCCAATCTCTCTCTCAAAAATCTCTCAGTCCCGACAACGGAACCATTTTTTGGCTTGAGGGGTCCTGACCCAGGTTCGGATTTAAGGTTTGCCAACAAACCCCTATACTATTAGCCCTTTTGGTAATGACCTACTTTCTCAGGCCAAAGTCTCACCCGAAGTAGTATGAGTGGGTGTTGGAACTAGGTTTCCGCACCCTGGGAGAGAGTGGGTAGTTAAGGTAGATCTTGTTGAGTTATATAAGGTTCGCACATAATCAAGCTTATTATCGAGCCCTTAACCATATAACAACATGTAACATAAACAAAGCTACTATTATTAAGCATATATCAACAACACCTTCGCATCCACGTGCACATCAGAAATTATCATCACAGAACAACACAATCTCAGCTTATTCAAATACGCAGAGGTACTTCAGAATTCAATACAACCAGTTCAGATAACATAAAGATACTTCAACAGTTTCCATGTTCATTCACGTCCAAAATCCCAGTTGCAAACCCAAGTCACAGCCTGCGCACACAGCCAGCAGGGTCCGCACACATCAGGACTGAGGATCTCCACACACACAGCCAGCAGGAGTCCTTACCCAAAAACTACCCAAAACAAATCTTAGTAGTTCGTACGTAGCATAAATCTTACTTACCTCTTGACTCAAACTAGCTATCGATTTATATCATCATAGCCTGCGCTATCCTCTGGTCCGCAAACTCTAGGTCTATCCTTTGACCCATTACAATACATTGGGGGCTTTGACCCACCCCAAAGCCTTTGGGAAAGACTAATTACTACAAAAATATATAAAAAATGTAGCATTGGAACATATCAAAATGTAGCTAGGGGACCCTGTCCCAACATTAGGATATTCTGACAAATAGGAAATAGCTAAGTATAACTTGGTCTAGCGTACATTTAGGTTTAAAGTTTGTTTCTTTATTATGTACTTTTGTAACTTATAATCTAATGGTCACGATATGTAGTGATCCAATGGTTCATGCTCTCCTCAGTATCACTAACACTTGATTCGTAGCTTAACACCCGATTCGTCCATGATCTCTATTTAAAGAACATGGAGGGTCATTTGTCTAGTGACCGTTTATGAGAGAAGCTTATCTAAATTTTATTTTTTGTATTAATAAATTTCCTGAAGTGGTTGTGTTGGCTAAGGTTGTGGACTGTTTCCCTCTTCGAGGGTTTTAACCACATCAAATACTGGTGTATTGTTCTGTGATATCTTTATGCATGAAAATCTTTGGTGTTTGATCTAAGGAACTTACCCTGTAAATTCCTACAACGTTAATTTTTTTTTTTTTACATTTTTTGTTAGATGTTTTAATTTTATTTTTTCTCGTTTATTCAAATATCTTTTATGTTTTTTTGAGTCATCGAATATTTTTTATTTTTTATTCTAAATTTTTTTACTATGTTTTTTTTTATTGATTTTTTTAAATGTAATATATATATTTTTAATTGTCTAATAAATTATTATTTTGTTTTTTTGTTTCTTTCGTTAATTTTTTTCTTTAATTTTATTTTTTTGATTGTTTAATTATATATATATATATATATATATATATATACATTTTTTTAAATTTATTTTTTATTGTTTTAACTTTTTTTTTTATTTGTAAATTTTTGTTTCCATTTTTATTTTGAATTTTAAGTTTTTTCAGAGTAATAATATTTTATCTTTTCATGGTATTTCAAAATGTTGAAAATTTATCCTTAAAAAAATACGTTATTCGAATACTTTCACTTTTCATTTTCATGGTGTTTTTTGCAAACAAAAATTGGTTTTCACTACCATTTTTTAAACATGTTGAAAGGACACCCCATAAAAAATTTGTGTTCCAACATCACTACTTTTTGTTTGCGAGCTATTTTTTCATGTTTTTGGGGTCTTTTGGCTAGATTTCTCGTTTTGTGTTTATAGTTCTCGTTTCATAGTTTACATTGTTTAAATTTTTGTTGGGATCATATAGTATGCTATTTGGTTAAGATTGGCTATATCTTGACAGGAATAAGGTAGACTGCTATGATAATGGTATTGAGTGCTTGGATGACAATGGGGAATAGAGAATATTACACGGTGAGAAGAAATAAACATTAGTCAGAATGGTTACAGTTATGCAGGAAAAACGTAGTCACAGAAAAGGGTGTTTGTTATTTGCAGTGCATACTTCTAGTGGTAATGGGAAGGATGATGAGGATGCATAGATATTAAGTAGGTATCCAATCTTACAATAGTTTTAGGATGTGTTTCCAGTAGATATTTCAGATTTTCCACCTCACAAGAAAGTATACTTTTTTATTGAGTTGGTACGAGTGGTAGCACTAGCATCAAAGACACCATACAGGATGAGCACTCCAGAGTTAGTAGAATTAAAGTTTCAGTTGAAGGAATGTTTGACAGGGGATAAAATAGGCCAACTGTGTTGTCATGGGGTTCACTAATGTTTTTTGTGAAGAATAAGGATGGTACCCTTAGGCTATACATTGATTGCAGGAAGTTGAAAAAGGTAACCATCAAGAACATGTATCCATTGTCAAGGATTGATGACTTGTTCTATGATTTGAAGGGAGCATCAGTGTTATCGAAGATTGATTTGAGATTATGATATCATTAGGTACACATTAAAGAAGAGGATATTTATAAGAAAAATTTGTGGACCAGGTATGAGAATTATGAGTTTGTTGTAGTTCCATTTGGTTTGAATAATGCTCCAACTACCTTTATGTGCTTGATGAATAGTGTGTTTCATCCTTATTTGGACAAGTTTGTTATTGTATTCATTGATGAAATATTGACGTATTATAATAATGAGGAAGGACATGTAAAAAATTTTACAACAATATTGAGATTCCATGGATTATTGTTGGAAATTATGCAGGAATTGGATTCCAACTCATTCCTCTTGATTTTCCCTCTGTTCTCCTACCCTTATTTTTCATTTTATTTCTAATATATGAGGTATCTATTATTCTTAATTATTTTTCCTTTCTCTTATTATCCTGTATAATATATATATATATATATATATATATATATATATATATATATATATATATATATATATATATATATATATATATATATATATATATATATATATATATATATATATATATATAGATATATATATTGATTTTCTTATTTTATTTATATTTATTTATTTTAATTAATTAAACTTTAAATTTCCAATTTACATATTTTAACCTTTCACTAAAATTTAATTTAACAACTAATGTGGTTATATAATTGCTAGTTTATAAGAAAATATTAATTTAATTATTTCAATAACTAATTCCCAATGGCTATTCCTTAACAACTAACTATGGACCATGATGCATCTCTGCTATTTATTCTATGGAATTTATTGGCTTTTTCACCTTTGTCCTGAGGATGAACCACATTAGTTGGTACGAAACGTCGATCCAATCCTTCAAATGTGATTAATACGCAAGATATCCCACTCAAATTATGGATCACAAAAGTCTGAGATCTAGTACCGAGATTTTTGAGAGATCATTATTTGTATGCTAAGCTTAATGAATGCAGCTTCTTTTAGAGAGAGTTACTTTACTTGGGATATGTGGTTTCCAAGGAAGGCATATAAGTGGATCCAGAAAGGATAAGGGCTATCGCGGAGTGGGAAGCTCCTAGAAATGTTGATGAGGTAAGATCATTTATGGGGCTAGCACATTATTATAGGAGGTTCATCAGGAACTTCTCTCAGATTGCATATCCTATTACGTCACTGCAGAGGCAATGTAAGAAATTTGAATGGATAAAAGAATGTGCAGCAAGTTTCAAGAAATTGAAGTAGTTGTTGATGGATTCTCTAGTGTTAAAGATTGTAGATACAGAAAAAAAGTTTGTGGTGTGTACAGATTATTCCAAGAGAGGGCTTACTGGATTTGTTATGCAGGAAGGACATGTATTATGCTTTGAGTCATTAAAACTGAATGAGAACGAGTAGAATTATCTAACACACGATCTTGAATTGGTAGCAATCATTCATGCACTGAAGATGTGGATGAAATATCTTCTTGGCTGGAGGTTTGTACTAATGAGTGATCACAGTGGATTGAGATAATTGTTTGTCGACCAGACAAATATGAAATGCAGGAAAGCTAGATGGTTGGCCATGATCAGTGAGTTCAAGTTTTAGATCACGTACATTAAGGATAAAGAGAATAGGGTTGCATATGCTCTTAGAAAATAGATACATGTGAATCATATAACAACTATGAGTTCTTATGGGACATACTTACAAGATCATATCTTACAGGTAGGAAAGCAGGATAACATGTATATGGAGTTTAGGAACATTTTATATTAGGGTAAAGGTGATCAGGGGCTCAATTTTATGTTCAAAAATCAAATTTCTCATATTGGCTTGGAACCTTAACGACCACATAGTGCTCACCATTATGAATCCGACACACTTCGTTTCACGAAAAATGGTCTCTGTATGCTCCCAGAAACAAGTTATGTCTGCTTTGCTAAACATGAAAAATTAAAAAAAAAATGATAGTTAGATGCCCAGTCAACATTCCTTATTGCTGACGTGGCATGATGACTATGTAAGGTCATTTGTTTGTCATTTTCTCTGACAAATGGCAAGCTGCCAAGAGGCAACATGACAGTGGTCAAAATTTTGGGTGATGTGGCAAAGTTTTATTGGGTCATTTTTGAGCCAACCAAGTGAGGGCACGTGGTGCAGCCCGGGGCTGCCACGTTGCACCCCAAGGTTAAAAGATGGTGTAAAATTGTTGGGTTAAGTCTGGGTGGAGGCGTCGAGGTTCAACCCCGCGACCTCCCACCACATAGCGCCACGACCTATCGTCACGCCTACCGGATGGATATTAACATTCATAAGTTCCAATGTATATTTAAATTCAAACATTGTTTATGGTGGGGAAAGGAGGGGGCTAGCCCCCATTCTATAAGACCATTTCACCAAGACCACCGTCGAAGCTCCATTAATGTAGAGTTTTAAAACCATTAACCATGTGTATTTAACCTTAAACTTAATTATTATGCACCTAATCTAGAATTAATTTCAGATTAGTTTAAAGCGCAAGTTTAGCATTAAGTGCATTTAATTTTCACTAAAACCTCACTTAAAGTTAATGAAAAATTAATTGGCGGACCCCCAAATTCAACGGAGAACTTCTAGTTTAGTTGCAATTAGTTAGTCCAGGGCCTGAAATAGTGGGAAAAATTAATATGGTCATAAATTTTGAAGTGTTCGACAAATTCAGGCTAAGAAAGAGGCTAGATGACCATTTTGAGTCATTATGGACTCATTGGAGTAGGTTACAGGAGAAAAAGAGCATTGTAAATAGGAAAATTTGACAATTTTAACATAATATAGAGGGTCAAGCTGTGGAAGCTGGACTAAGGAGATGTAGCCCAGGAGGGGTGAACTCCTTCATCAGATACATGTGTTAATGTTATGTATGGTGATGTTCTGTACTTTGTTTGTTGTTGTTCAACTCTTTTTTTATATTAAATTGATCACTAAATTGACATGAAAAACACTCATGAGACTTGATAATTTGAAAAATAACTTGAACCCTTTAGTACATATAAGATATTGAATTCATAATATGAAATATTAATTAGCACAACGACACTAGCATACTCCATTCAAATCATCTTTGGTATCATATCCCAAGTTATTTAGGTTTTTTTGTGCAAGAAGGGATCTAATTGTTTGCAAGTTTGTGTCATGCTTACAAGGTTGAAACTCAAAATAGGAGAAGGGAATCTGGTTGAGAGCCCTACAGTTGGGTCAAGAGGAAGAAGGGAAAGGTTGTCAAAGTCTTCAACACCAATACATTCTCAATTTGAATTTGATACTTCAGTGAGAATGTCTCATGAAGGAGAACCTATCATGAAAGAATATGAGAGAGCATTCAGGAAGGAAATATTTGAAATGACTGAGATGGTTAAAGTCCTCTATGAGGAAAGGAATGTAAGGATGTAAGGAGAGAGTTCAAGGCCTCCAAGAGGAGAGGGCTCTCTAGGAGGAGGAGGCCATGGAGATGGTAAGAAGACACCATCAACTCCACCATCAACCTCACCACCATCTTCACCTTCCTCGTCATCATCTTCCACTACTACAGCTCTTCCATATATTCATACACATGCTTCAAAAAGAGTTGTTAAATAACCCTTACTTAAACTTGATGTAAATTTTGAGCTTCCAATGTATAATGGCAAAGTGAATGCAGAGAAGTTGGATAATTGGATTCGTCAATTGGAGGTTTATTGTAGAATTCAGAACCTTCAAGAAGATGACATAAAGATTCGATTGGCTCCCTTGAGAATGGAGGGTTCATCACTTGTATGGTGGGAAGAAAAGAAACAAGAAGAGATTAAGAAACACGGTAAGATCTCAATGTCTTGGTCAAATTTTATTTTTTCTATTAAAAGGAAATTCTATCCTCTAGCTTACGTGAAAAAGCTATTATGAGTTGGAAAAATAATATACAATTGAAAGGTCAAAGTGTGCAAGATTACACTCATGAACTTAGGAGAAGATCTCTTATGTTAGGAATCAATTTGCATAGCTAAGAAACTTTGTTGAAGTACATAGGTGGATCGCATAGTTACTTGAAACATACCATCCTCATGTTTAATCCCACTAGTATAGATGAGGTCTGTGTGCAAGCTACATGCCTTGAGGCAAGAGGGAAAAATATACAAGATGAAGGTAAAAATAAATCATTCAAGAGTGGTGAAAAAGGAAAGGGTTTCAAGGGTAAACAAAAGAGGAATGCATCCATTAAGAAACAAGGGGAGAAAACACATGTACTAATTTTTCCAAAAAGGGTCATGATGAAGCCCACCATTGGAAACTTCATTCAGAATTGAGGCCTAAGAAATTTAACAATAAGGGGAAACAAAAGACAACTTCTACCACACAACAGGATTTTAGATCCGATTCAGGAGATGAGACTAAAATTTCAGCCATAGTCACAAAGGGAAAGAAATCATAGAAAGTACTAGTTCCTCAAATTGTCATAATAACACTCCAAATGAAGAAAAAATAATAGAGTTGTTTCATGTAAGAGTGATCTCAAAACATACAAAATTTCACACACTATTTGATAGTGGGTCTCAAGCGAACTTAATCTCTGAAGACTTAGTCAAGAAGCTGAATCTTGAAACCTTACCTCATCATAAGACATACCCACTGGGTTGGATAACCAAAGATACAAATTTACAGGTTACAAGAAAATGCATTTTTCGGTTTGCAATACTGCAAACATTATTGATGAAGTTGAGTTATATGTTGTACCACTTGACACATCTAGAATTGTTTTGGGTAGCCCATATCTCTATGACAAGAAAGCAGTCTTCTATCACCATGAGAACAAGTAACAATTTTTGAAATATGGGGTGGAATATATTGTGAGAGCTCATCACAAAAAGCTAAACCTCCCTTTGTTTATTGTTAGGCAAATGGAGAGACTAGTAAACTGAAGCAAAAAAATTGTGCTTATTATGATCAAACAAAAGAATGATAACGATTTTGAATCTTTTGAAGGTTGTGATGATAGATTAAAATATGATTTGTTTGATGTGGTAATTCAGCATGGAGATATGTTTCAAGAGCCAAAGGGGTTACCTCCAAAGAGGGGAATCCAACATGAGATACAGCTGCAACAAGATGCTCTACTCCCTAACATTGGCATGTATCACATGTTGACAATGGAAAGTGTAGAAATCAAGAAGAAAATCCAAGAATTGTTGAATAAAGGTATCTTTCGTCCATCTACCTCGCCATGTGGTTCGCTGATTGTATTGGTACCCAAGAAGGATGGAACATGGCCCATGTGTGTGGATTTCTGAGCACTTAACAAAATCACGATAAAGAATCATTATCCGCTCCCAAAGATTGATGATTTTCTTGATCAATTGAGGTATGCACAATATTTCACTAAGTTATATTTAAGAAGTGGTTATCATCAAGTTAGAATAGTTGAAGAGGACATAAGGAAGACCACATTCAAAACTAAACAAGGATTTTTTTAGTGGCTTGTTATGCCTTTTGGTTTTTGCAATGCTCCAACTACTTTCATGAGAGTTATGAATGATGTATTAAAACCATTTCTAGATGAGTTTGTCATTGTCTACTTAGATGGTATTTTTATATTTAGCAATCAAGAGAAGAACATGTCATGCATGTGAAGAAGGTGCTTGATGCCTTGAGAAAACAACTATTTTTTTTGAATATGTCAAAATGTGAATTTGGCAAAAATTATTTAGTGTATTTGGGAAATATTGTTGGATGAAGTGAGCTGAATATAGACCCCTCTAAATTTGAGGTAATTGTGAATTGGCCTACACCCAAGTCAGTCACGGAGGTAAGAAGTTTTCTAGGAGTAGCACAGTATTGGAAGAAGTTCATTGCTAACTTTTCCTCTATTGCAGCTCTGTTACATGCATTCACAAGTGTTAAGAAAGTATTCCAGTGGGGAGGTAATCGGAAAAGAAAAAAAAATTATGCTTTGAAGAAGAAGAACAGTTTAGCCCTAATATTATCATTACCGGACTTGACACAACCCTTTCAGATTCAAACAGATGCAAGTGCCTATGACATGGGTGTAGTCCTCTTACAACATGGTAAGCCTATTTCATTCCATTCAGAAATGTTTAATGGTGCAGTGATAAATTACCCTACATATGACAAGGAGCTATATGCATTGGTACAAAGTGTGAAGAAATGGAAACATTATTTGATGGGAAAGGAAACCATCATTCGCACCGATCACCATTCATTGCAATACTTGCAATCACAAACCAAATTGCAGCAGTAAACACACTTTCGATGGATGGGATTCTTGCAACAATTCCACTTGTTCATCGCGTATAAGAAATTTATATACAACAAGGTTGTTGATATGATTTCTAGGCCTATTATAAATGTAGCTACTTTACTCGAGAATACTTCTGTTTTACATTAAAGTTACATTCAACAATATGAATTTGACAATGACTTTCAAGATGTTTATGCAAACTTGAGTCAAGGTCGCCAAGTTGAGGAATTAGATTATCATGTTCATAATAGCTTGTTGTATCATTTGGGCAAGCTTTGTACTCCACAGGGTGAGAGAGTGAATGTCATAAGGGAAACATACACTTCTCTTATTGCGGGTCATTTTGGTGTAAGAAAAACAGTGGAAAATATTCAGAGGTATTATTATTGGCCTTGTATTCTTGAAAGCATGTCACATTTTATTAAAGGTTGTTATTTATGTGAAGTTAGTAAGCATAGTAATAGGAATTTATGATTGTACACACCGCTCTCGGTTCCTTCACGTCCATGGGAGAGTATCTCTATGGATTTTGTAGGAGGTCTTCCTTTTTTGAAAAGAGGTCATTATTATTTTTATGTAGTTGTGGATAGGTTAAGAAAAATGTGTATTTTGATGCCATGTAAAAAGAAAGTTATAGCTGAACAAACAACTCATATTTTCTTTCAAAATGTTTGGGTTCATTTTGGGTTGCCTACATATATTGTAAGTGATCGAGATTCTTGATTTTTTGTGAATTTTTGGTTAATTTTGTGGGACTCGATGGACACTAAGTTGAAGAAGAGTATAGGCTTTCATCCACAAACATATGGTTAAACCAAAGTGGTTAATAGAACAATCATTCATATTCTTAGATTTTATTGCATCAAACATCCTAAGTTGTGGGATGAACAGTTGCATTACTTTCAGCATGCATACAACCGTGCAAAACATTCTTCTACTCAAACATCACCATTTGAGGGATGTCTTGGTTACATGCTAAAGTCATCATTGGATTTCATCTTTGGGAAAGATGTAGCTATTGATGGACATAGCAACATAGATAAGGAAAATAAATTCATTGAGCAAATTCAGTTGATTCATCAAACAGTGCAAGAGCAACTAAAGAAAATTCAAGGCAAGTACAAGGTGAGGCATGACAAATATCGAGTGGATCATAAGTTTCAAGTTGGTGATGAAATTTGGATTCACATTAGCAAATAAAGGCTTCAAGGAGAAGGTAAAAAGCTGAAACCAATCTGTTATGGTCCTTTCAAAATTCTGGAAAATATTGGTAACAATGCCTTCAAGATTGATCTGCCTTCATAAATGCAAATTTATTCAGTTGTTAATGTTCAAAATTTGAGATTGTATGAGCCTCCTTTGATTGAAGATCAAGGGGAGAATTTTCAACAACCATATATTGAAGAGTTTTCTCCCAATTTCTTTGTTGAGCTACAGCAAGACACCATACTTGACAGGAGGACAAGGAGATTGACAAGAGGAAGTGTCGAAAATCTTCGATTGGGGCTTAAAGGAACAAATCCTTCAAAGGCCAAATGGATTGAAAATGAGAAGGTGAGGGAATTGTACCCTCACTTGTTCAGTAAGTGAATATGATATTTTGGGGTCCAATAGCTTCCAGTAGGGAGGAGTGATCAGGGGCTCAGTTTTATGCTCAAAAATCAAAGTTATCATATTGGCTCAAAACCTGAACGACTGCGTAGAGCTCGTTTTTATGAATCCGATGCACTTCATTTCACGAAAAATGGTCTTTGTATGCTCCCAAAAATGATTTATGTTCACTTTGCTAAAATGACAAAATTTAAAAAAATAAATGGCAGTCAGATGCCCAGTCAATAGTTCACACTACTGACGTGGCATGCTAACTATGCAGGGTCATTTTTTTGGCATTTTATTTGGTGGGTGGTAAGCTACCAAGTGGCAACACGACATTGGTTGAAATTTTGGGTGATGTGGCAGAGTTTTATTGGATCATTCTTTGGCCAACAAGGTAAGGACACGTGGTGCAGCTTGGGCCTGCCATGTGCCCCCCCAAAGGTTGAAAGATATTGTAAAATTTTTGGGTTAAGTCTGAGTGGAGGCATCGGGGTTCGACCCTGCGACCTCCCAACACACATTGCCACGGGCTATTGTCCTGCCTACCAGATGGATCTTAACATTCATAGGATACGACGTATATTTAAATTCAAAAATTTTATATGTCGGAGAAAGGAGGGGGCCAACCCCTGGTCCATAAGGTCATTATGCCAAGACCATCGGCGAAGCTCCATTAATGCGGAGTTTTAAAACCATTAACCACGTTTATTTAACCATAAACTTGTTTATTATGCGCCCAATCCAGAATTAATTTCGAATTAGTTTAAAGCATGAGATTAGCATTAAGTGCGCTTAATTTGCACTAAAATCTCACTTAAATTTAATGGCAGATTAATTGGTGGATCCCCAAATTTGGCGAAGAACTGGCAGTTTAGTTGCAGTTAGCTAGTTTAGGGCCTGAAATAGTGGGAAAATTAAAATGGTCATAAATTTTGAATTTTTTGACCGATTCAGGCTCAGAAAGAGGCTAGATGACCATTTTGAAACATTACAGACTCATTGGAACATGTTACAGGAGAAAAATAGCATTGTAAATAGGTCAATTTGACAATTTGAGCATAATATAGAGGCCCAAGCCATGGAAGCTGGACCAAGGAGATGTAGTCTAGAGGGGTGAACTCCTTAATCAAATAATTGGGTTGATGTTATGTATGGTGATGTTATGTACTTTATTTGCTGTTGTTCATTTTTTTTATGTTAATTTTTTCACTAAATTGACATTAAAAACACTCATGAGACTTGATAATTTGCAAAACAATTTGAACCTTTAAGCACACATAATAAATTGAATTCATAATATGAAAGAGTAATTAGCAAATCAACACTAACATACTCCATTCAGATCAATGGGTGAGAATGATGTGGACTATTGCCTTGCAACATATGGTTTGATCAGATTTAGGGACAAGATATATGTGCCAGAAAACAGTGGGCTAAAGAAGATTATCTTGTGAGAGTTTCATGCAAAACCATATTCAGGTCACCTAGGATACCGGAAGACATTAACAACAGTGAATAATTTTATCATTGGCCGAACCTAAAGAAGGACATGGTAGAGTTTGTGGCTAGACCTTTGGATTGTCAGCAGGTAAAAGAATAATGTAAGCATCTGGGTGGACTACAACAGCTGATTTTTATTCCAGAGTGGAAGTGGGAGGTCATTTCCATGGACTTCATTACAGGTTTTCCGAGGACATCTATACAACATGACTCCATCATGGTTGTAGTGGGATGGTTGAAAAAGGTAGCGCACTTCATCCCGGTGAAGTCTACGCATTCAGCTAGTGATAAGGAACATGTATTCATCAGGGACATAGTGACATTACATGGTGTTCCGTGGAATATTATGTAAGATAGGAATGCTAAATTCACTTCCAATTTTTGGAAGGAGTTGGTTACAAGATTAGGGACAAGAGTTGGCCTCCAACACAACCTATCATTCGCAGAAATATGGACAGGTAGAGAGGGTCAACAAGATATTGGAGGACATGTTTAGGATGTATGTGATGCATCAACAGAGGAGATGGGAGGATTACCTTCCATTGTTTCAGTTTTCTTACAACAATGGTTACTAGGAGTCACTGAGGATGAGTTTGTTTGAGGAACTCTATGGGTGGAGTTGTAATACTCCCATCATTTGGAGTGATCTAGTGAATAGGTTGTTGATAGGAACAGATATGTTGGTAGATATGGAACAATAAATGCAGGTAATCAAGAAGAATCTAAAGGGAGCACGGGATAGGAATAAAAGTTATGCAAATCAAAACATGATGTATAAGGAGTTTCAGGTTGGAGAACAGGTGTACTTCTGCGTCAAGCTCAAGAATATCTCCTAGAGGATTGGATCATGTGCCAAGCTAGCACCTTAGTTTTGTGGACCTTTCAAGATTGTTGAAAGGGTTGGACCAGTAGCCTATCAACTTACACTACCTCTGACAGAAAAATTCCATGATGTTTTCCATGTGTCATTGCTGAAGAAGTATGTTAAATATGTTGATCATGTGATTGATTGGTATGTATTGCAAGTAAATCCAGAAAGACAATTCCAACCAGAATCACAATGTATTTTGCATAAAAAGATTCTCATGATTTAGAACCAAGAAATAGAGCATGTTAAAGTGCAATGGAAGCACTTTGGGACTGATGAAGCTACATTGGAGATGGAGGATCATATGCAGGCTTTGTATCCTTCTCTATTCGTTGGTTGAGGGAATTTTTTTGGTATATCTTTTGGTGTGGTGTTTTGATATACGTATATATGTATATGGATGTAAATACTTCCATGAGCTATGTTATAAAGCTCCAATAAGAAGTATGGGTTTCATGTCATTATGGTTGTCTGGCTGTTATGTTTGTCATGTTGGTTTACTTCTGAGTAGGATGATCATTCTAAATACTACAATGAGATAAGCTATAAATATCCATGGGAAGTATGTTTTTCTTTCAACAGTCTTGTTGGTTGTAGGTGTCATCGAACACCAAGGAAAATGTTCCCTCAAGGGGGAGGGTTCTGTAACAACCCTAGTCAAAATTTCATGTAAATAAAGTTAATAAAGGAAAATAATAACCAAGGTCATGGACACATATTCCAAGTAGAATGTTGGGAAAAAAAGCATAGTGTGGGTGTTCATTTGGTTTATTATGGCTATGGAAATTGAATCCAAATATGTGATAAGGAGACTATAGCAAGCATGAATACCTTGTCGTTACACTTTAACGAGCTCTGAAAGCCCTTTATCTGAGGGAGGTCAAATTCATGGATTCTAAAATTCCTCCTTCGACTTCAAGCTCCACCAGTTGAGTCCACACTGATAAGGAACACTTCAAATCTTTCATTTTGTTGCGCTCCTCGTTAACAATCGTAGCATTTTTTGTGCTAGAAGTTGCTTGGATTCCATGAATAATGGCTTTGGATAGTCGTTTTCGTATTACGGAGAGAGCTTAGATATTGGACATAGGAAAAAAAAATATTTCTTCTTTGATTTCTTGGCAGAACCTTATCTGTATCAACCAATAGAAGAATCTTATTCCATTCGAAAATCCATAGAATAATAATATCAAATAGGAAAGAAAGTTAATAATGAATTAATTGGTAAATCCATATAGAAGAGAAAATAACCTAGCATTTATCTCGTATTGATGCTAAGGAATTTATTGGTCCATTTTATTAGCTCTTTCTCCTATCCCTATGCTTTGGTTCCTCTTGGAGTTCTTGTAACCTTTCAGAAATATTTACAGGAAATTCAACCCAAAAATGTGATAAAGGGGCTATAGGGAGTGTGAAGACCTTGTCATTACACTTTAGTGAGCTTTGAAAGCCCTTTATTTGAGGCATGTACACTTCATGGATTCTGTAATGCCTCCTTCAGCTTCAAGCTCCACTGGCTAGGTCCATAATGACAAGGAACACTTGAAATATTTCATTTTGTTGTCCCCCTCGTCAACAACCGTAGGAGTATTTGTGTTAGAAGTTTCTTGAATTCCAAGTAGAATGGCTTTGGATAGTCATTTCCGTATTGCAAATACAGCTCAGATACAGGACATAGGAAACATATATATTTCTTCTTTAATTTCTTAGTATAACATTATATGTACCAACCAATAAAATAATCTTATTCCATTAGAAAAACCAAAGAATAGTAATAGTGAGAAAGAAAGAAAGTTAATAATGAATTAATTGGTAAATACAAAGAGAAGAGATAATAACCTAGTGTTTCTCTCGTATTGACACCAAGGAATTTATTCTTCCATTTTCTCTATTTCTTTCTTCTATCCCTATGATTTAGTGCCTCTTTTATTTGTTGGAACCATTGAGAAATATTTATAGTAAATTCAACCCAGAAATGCAATAAAGAGTGTATAGAGAGTGTGAAGACCTCATTGTTACACTTTAGAGAGCTTTGAAAGTTTTTTCAGAGGCAAGTCGACTTCATGGATTATGAAATTCCTCCTCCGGCTTCAAGCTCCACCAGTTGGGTCCACTCTGACAAGACATTCCTATTTGTATGAGCCTATCTTCCAAGACAATTCACCCTCCACATCCACTGAAATTACTCTGAAAGGATCCTTGTACATCAAATATGCAAAGGCCTGGAAGAAAGAGAAATTATTAACCAGTAACTAACATATCTTAACCAACTAAAACTTGCTTCTAACGACGGATAATATTTGAATACTCTAACTCACAAGATCGATGGTGCCAAACAGTGCAGAGTGACATCCCAGAGAGTTCTTCTCAAAGAGAATTCTTTGCGGCGTAACAAGAAATTTAGGTTGGATCACCTCAATCACTTAATCAATTTAGCTTAGTTAAGAAGGAAGGTTATCCATAAAAGGGAATTTGTGGTAATCTGAACTTCCCCTCTACGTTATTGAGCTCTTCATAAAATTGACATAAGATTTTCTTACCTTGAATGTTAATGGTAAATTATATATATATATATATATATATATATATATATATATATATATATATATATATATATATATGTCCGTGTGTGAGAGAGAGAAAGACATTAAGTTAAAGAAATAAATTTACTGCAATTGATTACCCAACATTTTAGATGCCATGTGAGACCAAAAATATGATGTATAACCTTTAAAATATCAATTTTTTAATCATATTCTAATCCTAATTCAATTTATGTTTTTATTAATATTTAATTAATCAAAAATAAATTTAAAATTAGTGTAAAAAATTATAAAAAATATAAATAGGAGTTATTGTCGTTAATTTAAAAGTGATTTATAAATTTATAAAAACTATAAACCCTTATTATTATTATTACATTACTTATATTTATAATATTTATAAAATTTAAAAACATAATAATTATATATCATAATAAAACATAGTAATATAAATACATAATTAAAATAAAAAAGTAAAGCCTTCAAAATGTTTCCTATTTTTATAAGATCTATACTATATTTTATGATAAAATTAATACTAATATTGTTTTATCTGTACAAGTTATTGCTCAAGGTTCTAAATAGGAATTACGAATTTTATCGCATGCTTATCTAATAATTTATTACTTTCATTTTTTGGGTATATATGTATTCTATAAAATAAAATTAAAAAATCTCAAAAAAAGGCCAACCTTCTATCAAAAAGTTATTTTGGTTATTTAGTATATACACATTTTTATTTTTTAATAAACAATGGCTTAATTTTGGTTTGAATAAAGATTCGGACATACTAGAAAGAATATAATGAAGGATATACTAAATAAATTAACCTTATGGTATTTGGAAGAAAAAATAAAATTGAATGTTTGATGAGAGTTTTATGGGGAATGGAAAGTTATGTACAAGTGGCCGAGAGATATAAAACACGAAGAACAAATAATGAAGAAATGCATATATTATGAAACATGTAATGTGATTGGATCATGGAGGATAAACATTGGTTGTTTTACTATGCGAAATTATCCATAAACTTTTACAATCTAAATGGGTATTTATAGAAACGAAAAGAAATCAAAACTTATTACAGAGCACAAAACTTATTATAGAGCACAAAGCATGCATTTAGGGCACATGATTGACTAATTATTCATGAAAAGTCAATCATCCATAAACTTTCACAAGCTAAATGGGCATATGGAAATAAAAAGAAATTAAAACCTATTATAAAGCACAAAATAATGTATTTATTGAAAAAATAAGCAAGGTGCAGTGACAACTATAAAATCAGTTTATTGGATTGTAAAATAAGGTTTACGTCTCCTGAAATAAAATATAAATCATTTTACTAGTTTGTAATGCCTTTACATGTTGAGGACTAAAGATTACATATCCTATACAAATTACTTATTGTTTTTTTTTGCTATATAAGTATTGCTATATAAGTATTATGAAGGACTACAAATTGTAAAAATGTTGGATGGTAATTTTATTCATTGATGTTAAATGAGAGGATATATTATAGTTCAGCGAAATATCTCATGGTTTATGTCGTATTTTTAGGCTTATAAGTGTTGGAACCTCCAATTTCAAAGTTTATAAAACTCCTAATTATTGATGATGGAAGGGATAAAACATCATCTAATTCAATTAAAGATTTTTTCAGATAAAAGATTGATAACATTTTTCACAGAATGTGCATCATCAATGGTTGGTAATGAAAATGATTTTTTTTTTTTTTTTTAAATGATGTAATCTATATTCTAGGTATTCATTATATTTTGGTGGTGAACCTTTAGTTGCATCACATGCTTCCAAAAGAACACATGAATTATTATTTGTTGATAAATTGGCAAAAAATGTATATTCTTGGGTGCAAAATTCTACTAAATGAAATTATCAGCTTATTGTTGTAGAATAAATTATTGTAACTTCTTGATTTAATTTTACCTTTTACTTGTTGATATTTTACTTGTTGTTACACAAGGTAAATAGACATAGTCTGAGTTAGTATGAATAAGACAGTGTTAAGGATGTTAACACCTAAAGTATTATTTCTTTTGAAGTATTTAATTAAAATGACAGTTTTTATTTTGAGGAAATGGTAAAAGTAATTGTGCGGTAAATTATTCCAAGAAAAACCCAGGAAGAGGTTGAGACATTTATGATGGTTACCAATCCCAGAAAAAGATTTAAAGGAAAATCCTAGGAGGGAATGGGGTTGGTACAAAAGATTTAGAAGGTTAAGCATTGAGTGTTGAATTCTGAGTTGTCTAGAGCTGGTGAGGGTACTAGTAGAACTCCAGAAATACCTGAAGAAGTAGACTAGATGTTGCAATCCCGAGGTCAAAACTTCCTGTCTCACTCAAATGATTCCTCAGACTTGGTTTGGAGCTAGGGGGGAGCATAGGACGTAATCGCCTCGCTCAAGGTTGGGTGGACCAAGCAGTTACTGAGACATATATTTCCTTAAATTGGAAGTAGGTATACACAACTCTAAAAGTTTAAATGTTTGTTATTTTGTATTTAAGTTACCAAATTTTTATCAGATGAAGACATACACAGAATAAATTATAGCACTGTAAATGCCTAACACTGTTCCAAATATGAGAAATGAATTTTGGTTTTACTCGAATGCAGATTCTTATTCTCTTTCCACAAAAAAATAAATAGCATGAAAACTCAAGATATTATTGTAGAGAAAACAAAAGGAAAGTTATATATATATGTTCCCAAAGGCACAACAAGGAAAAAATTTGTATATGTAAAACAAGTATACAGATGCGTATTATAAACATTTCCTATAAGCAGAATATTAAAAGTCTAGAATTGTCTTGATGATACTATCTTGTACAGAATGTAGGAAAAATGTTACAGATTTCAAGCTATAATATACTCTGCTCCAACAAAATGTATTTTTTTGTATTCTCCATCCGGAAATAAAACAAAGAGAGTAAAAGCAACATTTAAGCTAGATAACATAATTAGAACCTATTACAGTTTAAGACCCCAAGGGTGAATGAAAAAAAAAAGGACAGTAAAGTTTTATCTGAGAATGTTGATTAAAGAAGAGTGAGCACAACCAGGTATGGAATGGTCTAAAGTTCATAAAATAAACATTAACAATTTATTTTAGAAAGAATAGTCTCGCTGTAAGAGATTCTGGTGACACTGAGGGTTACGAGTCGAAACCGGGACAAAGTCTTAGACTCGGGTCCCAGTAGATAACTCACCGAAGTAATGAGGGATAGTATAGAACCAAAAAAATAAAGACTAAACTAAAAACTGGAGTATAAGCCGAAAAATTGATCATACTGGTAAATACCTCTTATAGAAAAAAATATGGAACGTTCAAAATAAAAAAAGAATTGAATGTATGTCAAATTTCATGTTACAAGAAGGATTTGGAATTATCCAATGGAAAATGCAAAGTTTGAAACATAGTCACAAATATTCCATTATACCAATGACGATACCATTAGGTATATTAATCATCAAACACAAAGGTCGCGACGGGCTAAACCACAATAAGTTTAACGGTACAACCCTTGATGGGAAAAATTATTTGAATAGACATTTTACTTCAAAATTCATGCATGAATGTATAATAACAGGCTAGAGCAAGCAGTCTGTCTGAGCCTCATTCTTCAAAAGAATAATAATAAGGAGCTAGTTCATTTTCAAACAAAGAAAGAAGAAAACCCCACTCTGGAAAAAAAGGGATTCACCTACAGAACAAGGGAGAAAATATGAGTGTTACATTTAGAACTCTGTCAGTTTATCTTAGGGTTAAAACTGATATAGAATTACCGGTTGGCGAATTGGAATGGACCTCTGATGTCGTGTTGGAGGATTAATCCGTCTTGCGGACAAGACCGATCTCCCTATTACTACAAGTATCTAGCAACAAACAACCAAATAGACTAATCTTTCTCTAAGCATATACGATCTATGAAAAAGCTCTATAGAGGTGTTAAGGACTTACCGTTTGTCCAGTGCTTGTTTGAAGTCGTTGTTGTCCTTCGCGCGCTTGAAGGAGTTTTCCTCATAAACCTGCAGTCACAAACAAGCAAAATATTACATAGCACCTGTATAGAAATCATCATAAACCATGCTTATCATAGTGATCAAGGAATCTATGAAATAAACCATTGATTGAAAGCTTATTGAGAAAAATGAGTATATTTGTATTAATTTTAAAAGAAGAAAATCCTTACAACCTGAGCCTTGATGTTGCACAGGACTTTCCGGGGTCCGAAGCAGGAGTCTCCTTTACTTTGATAAGCTCTGCACTCCTCCAACCAAGACAAATAGAGGTATGTAATCTCTCCTCACAAAAGTCTTAGTTAACTGAGTCTAAATCTCAACAGCACTTAACTTCAAATATTCTAAAGCTTCAACTCCCCATGAGGCTACTCAATGCCTCTTTTTATAGTGGAAAAGAGGAGGTTTTCTGTTCCAACTATGAAGGGATAGAATCCTCCTTCAAAGGGATAAACTCCTCACATCAAGGGGTTAGCTCCATAAGGTAAGGGATACATGCACCTCATAAGAGCGGTTCTATCACCGCAAGATATTTTCTGGAAGCTTCTAGAATTCACTTTTATTGAGCTTTTTGGAAATTACTTGCGCCTTTTTTATCTTACATGGGTCCACACTTTTTAACACAAATAAAGTGCGTTTAGGTACGTAGGATAGCTGAACATTGGGTGCGGGACCACAGGCAAGATAGAGAGAAAGTGCGACACCAAAGTTTAGGAGATTTTTAGGAACTTTTCTCTGATTTCAAGGCTTGACATGAAGAACTGATATGTTAGACTTGCAAAGGGAGGAGTATGAGTAATAATGAGCTCATACACATAGCAGAATGTTAGGATGATAATTTTCAGTGTAACAGATTGCCCCCTAAAGTGAAAAGTCTAGAATAGATGATGTTGAAGTCTGTCATATATGAAGAGTGCAGTACTTTATCATTTCAAGGATCATCCTATGGTCACCCCAGTCGGAACCTGTAAAAACATTCAATGCAAAATATATATATATATATATCATCGCTGAGGTAGGCATTCCCATACTCATATCAAAACTAACTAGAGACTAATTTAAACTATTCTGATACAGGAATGATTTTGAGTACATCACAGTATAGACACGTGTAGACACAGTATGGACGCAGCCATCTATTTGTAAATAGTTTACTATATAAATGATAAAAAAATTCCTCGCAGCCTGGATGGTAGAAACTAGATCCAGGGTCTTGATTTCCGCATCTCGAACTAGTACGATTCTATCCATGTGAATAAATGTGTCGAAGTCGAACATGGTAGAAACTACTTGATTACCAGTCAATGATGTAAACTATTAACAAGTGTGAGAGTAACCACCAATAATGTCAATGGCTCTCAAAGTACCTAGTACAATCCATGAAATGTGAATGAATGAGCTGAAGTCGAACACGTCACGGAATCATTCAATCGAAGGTCAATGATGCAACCTGTCGTCGAAAGCGAGAAACCTGCCATTGAGGCATGCATATTTCAAGGTACTAACGATTTCTGGATCAACTTCCTAGATAATGAGTTTTCGTCGATAGAAAGTGATCTATCATAGGCAAGCCCACAACACAAAATCATAGATCAAGTTTTGAAAATATATTGGCAAGGACTGACTCAGGGATGGTCATAAATGGATGACAGATATTTTGCAGATGAATGGTTTATTTGAACTGTCCTCTTGAACACATAACGACACTGCAGATGGCTTGGTGACAGTTGACCCAAAGCTAATACCCAGAAACCAGATGAAGACTTCCAAACGAGGTTCGATTAACTGTTAGGTAAAGGATTTCCCAACCCAGGTTTTTGAAAGTGTCATGTTCAAGAGTGGTTAACTAGATTTTCGAAAAATCAAAATACCACAAAAAAACCCATTTTTCTCTCTTTTCCCCCACCATTTCTGGCAAGTACCTCTTTATTTTTGACAAGCTTGAGGAGGATAACATTTGCTTGTTTATAAGCTCATCCTTCGGATGAGTCCAACTTAGTTTAAGATTCGAACCTTAAGAAGGAGTGGTCCATTCCTATTGAAAATTAAACAGGTCCTTTACTATTAAATTTTAACGAGTCCAGTATAGGAGAAACTCGGTGTTTTTCAATTTTAGGGAGTCAGAAGAAAAAACTTAAGAAAACTCCATGGGTGTAATTTTTCGTAAATTTAGTCTCTCTTTCCCAAAAAAGGATAAAATAATGCAGGAGAGAACTCTATTGACCGTAATTAGTCAACGTATACCTTTTTCGTAAATAGTCCATTTCAATCCGTAAAAGGGGTAAACTTATACTGAAGGGACGATTATTCATTTACTTTAACGAGTTCGAATAATCAAGTACTCGACAATATTTTCATGTTTAGAGAGTCTGAAAAGGGCTTAAAAGAGAACTCCAATGTTTCGCTTTTTTCGTAAAATTTTGAAAGAGTCTGAAAAAGTGATAAAAGTATGCTCTTTGTTGAAAAATGGTCAATTCTCCTGATAAATCCAATTTCTGCACAAAAACCTGAAACATTACACATACCTGTTTAAAATGAGTAAAAATGCTTTCAAAATACCCTTTTTAAAGTGAAAAATAAATAAATTAAAAATTCATCTATTCGAAAAAACTTATAAAAAGGACTTTTTCAACTTCATTTTTACCGTTCAAGTTCAGAGTGAAAAGTAGAAGCTTTTGGGTAAAAAGTTCCTGTGAAGATTCTGGAAGATCCGTCCGACAAAATCGAGAACCGTCAGTCCCAGGTAATCCATGACCTCTTAATCTTGCTTTTCATTAGTTTACAATTCATTTTAGGCTTTAGTTTTCATTTTTTAAGGGAAAAATATGTTTAAGAAATTACCTGCGGAGGTCCGCAGGCACAACACACATGACCTGCGGACCCCAACCTTTTTCTATGTAGAAAAAGGTCGTGGGTCTGCACTTTTAATATAGAATGCGTGCGTTCCTACGCACTGTGTATGAAAGAAAAGTGCGGTCCCCGCGCAATTGAATTTCAAAATCAAATTTTCCATTTCCCGCCCAAAAATTTTCAAATTAGATTGTTCTAACTTATATTTTTATGCATTGTAGGATTAGCAAGATGTTGATTTGGATAGAACGTGAGCATGAGGATGTGGATGACCCTACGATGCTCCATTTTCCCACAATACAGGCTTTAAGAGCATGCGTTTTGTATAAATTTTGGGCCATTCAGGGCATGAGGGCACAGGTAGACCTCTTGACATGGTTGGTAAACATGTGGAATGTGCAGGACCAATGTTTCATTATTGGCGGCCACCGGCTCGAAATTGAGCTAGAGGATATTTATTTTCTGATTGGTTTTTCCAAGAGGGGCAAACAACTTTCCTTGTTTGGGACTAGGCCAGGTGGCCAAACTGTCGCTAGCCTTCGACAAGAGTTCTGTAATGATGAAGCAGACCCCAGGGACAAATGGATTGATATAAAAACTATCATTCGTCATGAGCTGAAAGTGATTGTATTTACTATTACCAGACTATGTGGGAGTGCCGCACTGCATGTGGCTACCGGTTCCCAGATGCGTATTGTTGTAGACTGTTTCCGAGGCACCATTTTCAACTGGTGCGAAGCTGTGTTGGCCAATGTAAAAGGCCAACTGACTAGTGCGAAAAATGGCAAACTAAATAACTTTGGATATGGATCCATCGTGGTCACTTTTGCTCTAGAGAGGGTACCCATGCTAGCTCTGCAAAGTATTCCTGTTGATGCTGGTCGACCCCGAGAACCTAGGATGGTTCGTTAGGTTGCATTGATGGCCCGTCACGGTATTGAGGGCACTGAGATTGTTCGATTTCCTCCTTCGTATTTTCATTGGCTGGACCGCCAAATTTTTGTCATCGAGGACTTTTTGTATGCCGGGATAGACTTCCGCAACGACCGAGAGATGACTCTCCCAGCCGAGGAGCAGTGGGATGAATCAGGTAAAAAAAATTTCAACGAATTCTAAATTCTAATTTTTTATTTTTTGATTGTTTTATCAATTAATAACCAAATTTTTTTTTATGAATGCAGATGTGGGTCCACGATGACCAGCCCATCTCCAGCCTTATGACAGAAGATAACCAGTTGCAGACGCACCAGCCCCAGTAGGCCAATCAGCGGAAATTTTGTCTGATTTAGAGCATCATCTAGAGCGTCTGACTCTAGATATTCTAGAGATGAACATAGATGAGATCCCACTCAGATTGCAAAGATACGTGATTGGTGTTCCAGCACCTTTTAGAAGGTTCCTCTGTAGGGTGGCTCGGGCAGTGGTTTCTTATCGTGATCACCATCAGTGATGGGATGATCGTGTTGTAGACTCATATTTTTGACTTTTTGTGTTATCATTTTTCCGATCATAAGGTGTTTCCAACCTATGATCGAAGACGATGTATATTTTTTGAAAAACATTCTATACTATGATATATCACTATTTACCGGCTATCTGTGTTCATATTATGGATGTTGTTTGTTTTACTGTTTTGATCATTACAAATGTCGATTTATCATACTAGAAGCAACTGTGTCTACCAATGTATTTAAATGTCTTGGAATATGTTGATATTCAATGTAGTCAAATTCACGTTCCAAGAGACGAACTCTTAAAAATAACCGTAATAACACCGGATTTCTAATGGCATAAACCTTGTTAAGTTGTAATACAACAAGTTCAGAATCCAACCTAACAATCAAACTCCGAATTCCAAATGATATGGATTCAGATAATAACTCAATCACTGCACTATACTCGGCAATGTTATTCGTTGTTTGACCAAGGCTTACCCCATGCATGGATACTAACTCGTCAGAGGGTGAATAGATAACCCAAGCTGCGGAAGAAATGTTCCGTGTACTATGACAAGCACCATCAACAAAACCAATGTAGGTTTGAAGAGACGTCGACATCTGCAATATCAAGAGTAAAACTCAGATAAGCAGGAATAGTGATAAAAACACACTTCTAAACTAAGCACGCTTTTCTAATCTAAAACACACCAGCAGTAAAGAAATCTAATCTAACAAAAAATCTCCATACCAAGTTAAGCATAGTATCGCTTTAGATAAATTCCATTTATGGGTTTATATAAAGGGACACCGTCAAAATATATCAACTCATAGGCCCCTTTAGCTAGCTTTTGCTTGACAATAAAAGGGCCATGGCACATGGGCACGAATTTCCCATCTCCTAGCTTATCGTTGGCTTGATCATAAACTAAGACTAGGTCTCCTTCTGAAAAATTTTAAGGGGTAACACTTCTAGCGTACTGAGCTTTTATTCGTTTAACATGGGCCTCATTTTCTATTACAACATTTCGTCGATTCTCATCCAGTTGAGCTAAGTACAAAAAACGTTTCTCCTCTTCAGATGTAGCTGGGAGTAATTCTATGGCTAATTTTAGTGACAGAATTTCGCATTCAATCGGCAACACAGCTTCCAAACCGTAGATGAGTTGAAAGGGAGTGAAACCAGTTGATGTTTTTACTGAGGTTCGATATGCCCAAAGTGCTGAAAATAACATGGAATTCCAATTCGTTTTGTGAATACCAATAATTCTCCTAATCATGGTGACTAAAACTTTATTTATGGCTTCAACCAGACCATTGGCTTGTGGATAATATGGAGTGGAACTATCATGACGCAGGCCAAGTTGATCTATCAGTTCAGTCATCATGACATTGCGAAAATGACTTCCATGATCTGTAATGATGGCTTGAATAACACCGAACCTAGCAATTATGTGATTAAATACGAAAGTTGCAGCAGTCTTGCCATCAGCCGAAAATGTAGGCATCGCCTCGGCCCACTTAGTAAAATAATCTACTGCTAAGATAATATATGCATGCCCCCCGTCCGAGTGAGGGTTACATGTAATAAAATTGATACCCCATTTTGCGAAAGGACCAACAACAATTATGGAATGAAGAGGAGCGGGTGGCATGCACATCTTACGATCAAAAAGTTGACAATTGTGGCATTTCCGGACTACATAAATACAATCTTTGAATAATTATGGCCAGAAATAACCTGTGCGCAATATCTTTTGGGTTGTGGCATACCCAGACATATGACCGCCACATGCTCTAGAATGGCAATCATTTAACACCTTTTCAGCTTCTTCATGAACAAGACAGTGTCTGAAAACAGAATCCGCTCCAGGACGATAGAGTGTTTCACCAATAATATTATACTGTTGGGATTGGAATCATATTTTCCATCCCTGAGATTGTGAGATTTCAGGCTGAAAAGATTGGGTTTGGAGATAAACAATAAAATCTCCATACCATGGATCTAGAGTACTGATAAGAAATAGATATTCGTCCGCAATGGACTCTTCTGCCACAGTTTCAGTATTAGTAGAGGGAAAATCACACATCAGTTCCGCAAATACCAAAGATTTCTTTGCCTTGGATTTCTCAAACTCCAAGTCAAATTCCTGCAGGATGACTATCCATTTGGAATACTTGCCCCCTAGCAATTGTTTGGTTAAAATATACATCATAGGGTTGCTATCAGAAATTATTGTGGTTTTACGTAACAAGATGTAGTGTCTAAATCTCTGGACATCTTGAACAGCTGCCAATGCCAATTTCTCCACATGTGTGTATTTGATCTCGGTTGGATGTAGATTCCGACTAAGATAGTAAATCACATGTTCAGTGTGAGGTTCGTCTTCCTGAACTAACACCATCCCAATGGTCGAATAAGAAGCAGCGAAGTACAAAATGTAATCCTGGTTGTAGTTGGGAGGATGCAATAACGGTGCATGGGTCAACACGTGTTTAAGTGCATCGAAAGATCGATCAGTGATCTCGTCCCAAAAGAATGGAATGTTCTGTTTCAACAACCGGGTGAAACCCTTCGTAAGCTCGGCATAGTTAGGAATGAACCGACGTGTGTTGCTGATATTTCGCAAGATCTTAGGCTGTTTCTTTTGTTTTTGTTTACAGAGTTACCTGGCAGATATCTTATCAGTTTTGGCTTTAACGATGTCCGCAGAAGGGGAAAGGGTATTGCAGACATGCATATTTCATGCTCTATTCAATTCTAACTATTTTTGCACAACTCTGCACATTTTTTTATGCATTCTGCATTTTCATGATTCTAAACAAGTTTATCCAAGTATAATTTTTTTTGTTATAATGTCTTCAGGAAAGTTTAAAGTTTAGGTTGCTTGGCTCCAAGGGAGATATTGGTTCCTGGGGCCATGAATATGTTCGGTGAGTACGAGTATGAGCATCCTAGACACACTATAATTTATAATTATAATGGATTTGTTTTTAAATCTTAATCCATAATGTGTTTATATTCCTGAAAGCCATTATTCCTGCAAACTTTGGAGTTGGCATAAAATCGAAGGAGGAGGTAATTTAATAATAGCTTCGACCTTCGACAGATCGATGCAAATGCATGATCTCGAGACAAAAAATCCCAGTAAACGACCCGATTCGACAAAAAAAACACATTTATGTGGATTCAGCCGAATCTTATAATGTTAACACCTCATAAAGATGGCTCGTAAGTGTGTGAGATGGTCAGTGAAAAGTTGCTCCAGTGTTCTTCAATCCAAAGGGTAGTTTGCGATAAGCGAATGTCCCCCATGGAAAAATAAAAGCTGTTTTTGGCTGATCAGCAGGGAGTATGTTTATTTGATTATACCCAGAAAATCCATCCATAAAGGAAAACATTTCGCTACCGGCACAATCATTGATTATCTTACCGATATAGGGAGTTGGATAATTGTCTTTGGGACAAGCTCGATTAATATCCCTATAATCGATACATACTCGTATCGTTCCTTGTTTTTTAGTCACAGGAACAATATTTGATACCCAATCCGTCAAGGGAATTGGATAAATAAAACCTGCACGAAGTAAATTTTCAACTTCTGCTTTGATAGCAACAGCTTTTCTAGGATGTATTTGACGTAAACGTTGACGAACAGGTTTGGCATCCGAGTAAGTCTTGATTTCATGTATGACTATTGATGGATCAATTCGTGGCATTTCTTCATAAGACCAGGCAAACACATCAAATAATTCTTGAAATAGGGCTTTATAAACTTTAATTTCATCTTCAGTACAGCAAGTACTTAAATGAATGTTTTCAATTATTCCTGTTTTTACTGAAATGTCAATTGGAACCGTTCGAAAAATATTTTCCAAATTTAACTCAGAATCAAGATTTTGCAATGGATTTTGGGGTTCTTTGACATATTCAGCAATAAAAATTGAAGCGAAATCATTTTCAAAATGATCTGGTTCAGGTAAAAATGAAGATCGATGATGCAGATCTTCCCATGGTAAATCATCAACAGACAAAAATTCACGAATCTGCTCATCAGTATGAACAACATCTGAAAATGTCGTTGTGGCTGAACTGGATATAGAAAGTGATTCCTCAGGGATCCCATTCATTGGATCAATTCCGGTTGAAGAGGTGTTGGAAAGTGACTGTACGGCCTGGTATGCAAGTTCAAATGGACTCAAAGGCATCATGCCATCAATTGAATCTAACTCGGAATCAGAAGGTATGATCCAAAGATCATCAAACATAATATTATTTGACGAAATCATGTGAATAGTTGCAACAGCAGGCGATACATTAGGAGGAGGAAAAGAAAAATTTCCCAGTAAACCAGAATCTTTAACTAATCCTACTCCAACATCCTTATAAGGGATAGTCTCTTTACCAACGTGCTGGATTGTTTCTGTAGAGGCTGGGTCGGAAGAGAAATAAGTTAACTGATCTATTGTGACGATCTTTCCTTGATATGGAAATTTTATGAGTCGAAAGACCGAAGAAACAACAACAGTCATCGCATAAGACCAACTGCGACCTAGAAGAAGGTTGTAATCTAGAGGGGCATCAACCACTTCCACATCTAGATTTACGGTTTTACCTTCGACCCCTATGGGTAAATCCTGCAAAATACCAAAAGGGTGAAAACCTTGACCATCAAAAGCCTTAAGAACCATCGGAGATTGGTTAAGTGTAGGAGAACCAAGTGATTTCCAACACTGAATCGACATAATACACGTTGAAGCCCCCTCATCAATCACAGCCCGATTGATCGGTCTGTTTTTGACTAACACTGGTATCTAGAAAGCCATTTGATGAGGTAGACGAGGTGTACTATTTTCTAAATCGAAGATTATAAGATTATAATCCTGAACATCTACAACTCCTATAGCAGACAAAAGAAATTTACGCTGTGCTGGGCATGATTGCAGCACTTCCAAAGCCGACATTGTTGAAGGAGAAATATCTAAGTCTTCAACAATATTGTAATTCTGAGCAGCTCTCGCATGTGGATTGAAAGCTGATTTATAAAGAACACCTTTAGGAGGTGGTTTGATTATTAAGTTTGGATTTTTTTTCTCGATCTGTAGCGGACCAGAAACAGGAGGAGGTGTAGTTGATGTATTTGCATTAGAAGATTCTGCTTCCTTCCCATCAACAGGATTCTTATTACTATAATGTTGCGATCGCGTCACAATCCTTACATGAGACATCATCAAAATAGGTTCTCCTGAAGTAGTCGAAGTGGAACCAACCATCTTTCTATCTTGAGTTGGAAAAGGATCCTTCAAGACAGCAGGTTGTTGTGAACCTTTGACGAATTTTGCAACCTCTGCACGATGTGGGCATTCCTTAGTGAAGTGATCCTCGTCACAAATGTAACAAGGGTAACGAGGCTTGCGCTTTTCGTCATTGGATTCATTTTTATCAATTTTCTCTTTCAAATTTTTCTTGTTTTTACCCTTCCCTTTCTTTTTACCACCGGATTTAGATTTAGCCGTAGATGTCTCTACGACGTGAATGTCGACAAAAATTTCGGGGGAAGATTCTCATTTCGGGGAATCTGGTAAGGTTATAATAGGAGAAGAAGTATTTGAATATTTCTTCTTACTTTTCGTATTGACTGTACCAATCATGCCATCAGCAGCATGAGACCTTGAAGGAGCAGCAGCTCTCTGACCTTGTTTTGGAAGGTCGGGGATTTTTTCGTGTAAAGTACCTGACTGCGTGTAAATGAGATCAAGGTACTGAGCTTGAGCAATCACTTGCTCTTCAGTAACAACACCGGCCTTAGCTACATCTTCAGTGATCTTGGGTAACAATGATTTAACAAACCATTCTGCCAAAATTTGATCTGGAATATAAACTTTCACCAAACGCCTTCTACATCGCCATTCATGAATATGATCAGAAATATACGTAGACGTAGATTGCGTATGTGAGGTTAATAATTTCGTACCATTGTCGTATCTGACAGGCAACTGAAAGTGAGTTAAGAAGGCAGTTGCTAACTACTGAAATTATGAAACGATCTTCGTGGTAACTCAATGTACCATTTGGCTGCAAGACCAATAAGAGTTCTTTGGAAAAGACGTAAGCGAATCGAATCATCAATAATTGAATTAGACGCACACCAGAGGTGATAAGTCATGACATGATTTGATGGATCCTCTCCTGACTTACCTTCGAATTTGGGTATATCACTAGGAAACTTATGCGGCATTGGCGGCCAGTATGGATAATAGAAAATCGGATCATTCGTAAGGCACGTCAAATCAGGTAAATCCAAAGTTGCAATAAATGGTAACTGACGGTTAGGGTCACGAAAACCTTGAGTAGCCAAAGCAGTTCCAGGAGGTGGATACCCAGGATAACTAGGAATTGGATTTGCGTTAGGAATTGTGTAACCCCCTAGAAAACCAGGATTAACCGGACCAAACTGGGGTTGTTGAGGCTGCTGATAAGTGTAGCCAGGGTACGGTTGATATTGATAATTTGGATTTTGTGAACCGAGACCGAATTGAGGATATCCCTGGTACGGTTGATACGTGAATTGCGGTTGACTTGTGACAACTGTACTTGTACCAGCTTGTCCTCTAGGCATCTGAACCGAAGTCTGAACGAAAGGCCCCGACTGAGGTACAGATACTTGAGGGATTTGCACGGATGCAGGGATAGACGAACTCGGCGTTATAGATACTCCAGAAATAGGTGTTATAGGTTGGACAGACGTAGCAGCAGTTGCAGCAGTTTGAGGCAGAGTTTGAGGTGTACTAGGCGCAGATTTTTGAACAAAACTAGGTGCAGGAGTTTGAATAGTAGGCTGGAAAGGTTGCTGGGTTGGACCAGAAACCAAAGGTTGTCCAGGTTGAAAAGGTAACTGCACATTAGGCTGCATAGGCTGTTGATATTGGGACGGATCCCACACCATATTCATTCCGGGATATTTTCCTGCAAAAGGTTGAACATAAGGACCATAACCTGGTTGAACGTAGGGTTGATAAGTAAGTGTTAAATTTTCGGCTCCTTGAAAAGATGACTAACCAGAAGGCTGTTGGTAACCTTGAATTGGGTACTGACCTTGAGGTTGATAACCCTAAGGCGCGTACTGAAGCTGGGGTTGATAAGGACCCTGAGGAGCATATTGAGCTTGGGGTTGACCCTGGGGTGTGTACTATCCTGAAGGTTGATAACCTTGAGGTATGTACTGCCCTTGGGGTTTTCCCCCAAAATAATATGATTCCACAGTTTGTCCTGGGAAAAAGCTACCTTGAGGTTGACCCCCAGGTGGTAACTGACTTCCTGAAGGTTGCCCCCCAGGCGGTAAGTGACTACCTTGAGTTTTCCCCCCAGGCAGTAACTGATTTCCCTGAGATTTCCCTCCAGGCGATACCTGACTGCCTTGAGGTTGCGGATTCAAAATATTACCAGACATCATAAAATTTTTCCCTTCATTCTACGTTTCAGTTTTAATTCCACTTAAACCAGATGATAACATGATTTCAATCGGTTGAGGAGCTGCCCCCGAGAAAGTACCAGACAGAGCCTGATATCCCAAAGGAACAGAAGGACCACCATGTAAAAATGATTCCGGTGTCTGGAAAAACATGGATGACTCTCCTGCCATAATGGATGATGGATAATAACCTCTAGGTGTTGGATGAAATAGAACTCGAGGTGGAGAAAAAGAAAGACCCGGATTCTCTAAAAAATTCGTTAAGGATAAGTACCAAGCAGTAGTTCGAATAGGGTTGTATAAAATTGATTCACGCTCCCTAAGATTTAAAGACTAAGGGGTATTGGGAAGAGATAACTCTTCGTATGGATTAGTGAGTTCTTCAATGGAAATTAGTCCAGATGGAAGATCGTCAGTCACAATATTTCTTACCCTAGGTGAACCAAGATTGCTAGAAGGTGGTGAAATAAATCCCGAGGATGTTTCCAAAATAGAAAGTTCAGTTTCAGGTTCAGAGATTTCAGGTTCGTCAGCCCATTCACTGGCAGGAGAAATACTACCAGTAACTTCAGAAACTGAAATCGGCTCTTGAATGTGTTCTTTTATGGGTGTTTGATAATCAGGATGAACCACTATGGATGAAGTTCCAACTTCTGTTGATTTAATCCTACCGCTACTAGACGATACCAGAGCACGAAGCCCTTCAAGCTGACTTGGTGAATATTCAGGGGGTTTCCCTTGTAGTCTCCGGGATTGTCTTGGCAATTCCGCCACGATTAAATATTTAACTAATCACACGCAAACAAAGAAAATTTCAATGAAAACACCTAAGGCCTCTAAAAAACAAACAACTGAATCACACGCTTAAAAATCTAGGAGTTCAAACCACACACAAACAGTAACTTCCCGTACTAAAAACACTAGTTGGTGATGAAATCCAACTTAGTAGAAATTTAATATAGAAAGGGCAGTTGGAACAGTTACCCCGACAACCTGCTTAATGAAACAGACTGGCACAAGTTTCCTCACAAAACCATCTCGTGTGAAGAGAACCCCCCAGAGAGTCCAAGTGAGTCTAGTCGACGTCTGCTCCAGGTACAGTGAGATCTTTCCTTCACCGTCACCTTAGGAAATAATCTTAAGTTTGTGGACACTAAGGTTACCAATAGTAACAAATATAACTGGGGGAACAGTCTACGATCCGATCTCACGCGCAAGGGTAGAGTAACAAAGCTCAATCCCCTTGAAGGTTCCTCGACATGGTTAATCCGAGGTTTACCGACAAGTGACCCCAGGCTCCTCGACAATGTTTAATCCGAGCTTTACCGTTTGTTATACGCGCAAAATCTTCTATCTTCCCCAATGAAACAGAATTGATTGTCTCAAAGGTTCGGACATGATCTCGTGATTGAATTCTTTAAGAGAAGCTTCCCAGATTATACAAATTACGATTGGGTTTATTTCCTACCACAAGATTTGTCTACTTGTTTGTTTTACTACCTTGGAGAGTTAATTACTCCCTACTCCAAGATACTAGCCTAAGCTATGTTGGTGATAAGAACCCTAGAAAATAAAAAGATTTCTAGATGAATTTTAATTACGCGTTACTTTTAAGAGCTGTTTCTTAAGTCAATGGGTGCGGAAATTAAACTCTGATGGTGTGAAGACTCGACTTCCAAAAACACTAAAAATGCACCTAAAAATGATAATCATATCGTTTCCTTTCAATGAAATTCTAATTAAGGAAAAGTTGGAGAATGCAATTCTTTTAATGAACAATTCCTTCTTTAAACATTAAGAGCAATTGAAAGAAAATATTTTTGTCTTTTCAGCAATTACTCAAAAATGAAACAAACTATCAAAGCTCATAATAAAATCCTTTCACTTTCAAAAACTTGAAGCTACAAAACAAGTTTTCTTCAAAAGAGATCTACAAAATTCTATGAAAAGCACTCAAAACTATCAAACTAATTCTGAGATCTACAAATTTTAATAATCTAATTGAATTAAAGCTTTAAGAATTTTTTTTTTGAAGAAGGTTTTACTTATCTATTCAGAAAACTAAGGATCTATTCGTTCAGAATAACAAACAGATCAAAAACACTCAATTACGTTTTTATATAAAATGAAATTCAAAAACCAATAACAAAGTTTCTTTTCGAAGGTTTGCAAAGAAACAGGTAACTCTATTTCTTAATAGAGGATGACTTCACAATCAGGCCAGATTCAGCAAAAGACAAAAGACCAATGTAATCTCAGGTTTTTAAACAGCCAATGATTCGAATTGCTACAAAGACCAAGTGAAAGACAATCCAAAACGCAAAACTTCTAGAAAATCATCAAAACACCAATACTGCTAAGATTCATTCACAGAAAGCTTTTGACAGAAACAATCATCAATCTGGGCAAAAACCAAAAAACTCTAAATCACAATAAATATAAACTAAAGAAAGAAATCCAAAGTTTTTCAAAATTTTAACAGGGTTCGCAGGCTTGCATAAATAACAGGTGTGGTACCGCACTGTTTACTAAAGCAAAAATGCGAAACTGCCCGCACTGTGCAAAGAAGGCAAAGTGCGGTCCCAGGAAAAATTAGAGAAAAACATAAAAGATCTCAAAATTTTCAAAAACAGAGAAAACCTAAGCTACCCAGGTAGATGTCTATCAATAAAAAAACTAGAAAAAACGTTTCCTCAAATCAAAATAAAAGAGAACCAAAAACAACAAGTTCTTCTCCCAGTGGAGTTGCCAATTTGTTGGAGGATTAATTCGTCTTGCGGACAAGACTGATATCCCTAGTACTAAAAGTATCTAGCAACAAACAGCCAAATAGAATAATCTTTCTCTAAGCATATATGATCTATGAAAAGCTCTATAGAGGTGTTAAGGACTTACCTTTTGTCCAGTGCTTGTTTGAAGTCATTGTTGTCCCTCGTGCGCTTGAAGGAGTTTTCCTCGTACACCTGCAGTCACAAACAAACAAAATATTACATAACACCTATATAGAAATCATCATAAACCATGCTTATCATAGTGATCAAGGAATCTATGAAATAAACCATTGATTGAAAGCTTATTGAGAAAAATGAGTATATTTGTATTAATTTCAAAAGAAGAAAATCCTTACAACCTAAGCCTTGATGTTGCACAGGACTTTCCGGGGTCCGAAGCAGGAATCGCCTTTACTTTGATAAACTCTGCACTCCTCAATCAAGATGAATAGAGGTATGTAATCTTTCCTCACAAAAGTCTTAATTAACTGAGTCTGAATCTCAACAGCACTTAACTTCAAATATTCTAAAGCTTCAACTCCCTTTTGAGGCTACTCAATGCCTCTTGTGCCTTTTTGATCATACAGGGGTTCGCACTTTTAACACATATAAAGTGCGTTTAGGTACGCAGGATAGCTGAACATTGGGTGCGGGACCGCAGGCAAGATAGAGAGAAAGTGCGACACCAAAGTTTAGGATATTTTTAGGAACTTTTCTCTGATTTCAAGGCTTGACATGAAGAACTGATATTTTAGACTTGCAAAGGGAGGAGTATGAGTAATAATGAGCTCATACACATAGCAGAATGTCAGGATGACAATTTTCAGTGTAACATGTCGGTAACTCCTCTGAAAATTTCCACAAGCATCAGGAGGTAGCGGGTTTCCTTGCAATTAACCAGCAATAGTGAGGGTTAATAACCAGTATCAAATTCTTAGAAAAACCAAATATAAATACCAAACAAAATTAGCGTCATAACAGAAGGGAGAATAATTTAGAAATGCTCTTCATAATTACTCATTAAAAAGTAAACCGTAACATTACCTTGGATAGGACTGTGACAATGGCCCAAGCGTAGCTCTGCGGCAAACTTGTGCAGGAAATTCCATTGAGAACCAAGTCTTTAAACAAAATATTACCACAATATGAACGCACTAGAAACTATAGAAGCTGCAAAGCCGAATCGCCAACAGAGAAATGCAACAATGCACACGAGGCGGAGGACGAGTGAGTGGGAAGTTACCAAAAACCGCCATTGAGCCATGAGCTCGGTTGATCCCAAAGACAAAGAGATCCAACGGTGGAGGAAATTCCAGCACCACAGAGATAGCTGGATTCTGTATTATCAAATCAAGTTTGAATAAATGTTGAGGGGATTACGTGTCAGCGTATTGGATTTCATTTAACAAAAACCTTATGATAAAACCATAGTTGAACTGAATTACATTAGTTAAGAAATCTATGGAATGTACGCATGATGGCTATGTGTACTCGAATATTAAATATACCAAATTCATATGATGGAAATATTTATAGCAGTGACCGTATCAAATCCTACCCGAGTACATGGAATCTATCGAGGTAAATAATGCGAAAGTAAATCGTGTTGTGAAAGTTTATATAAATGTAACTATTCACATTTATGTAAGTTGTTAATATATATATATATATATATATATATATATATATATATATATATATATATATATATATATATATATATATATATATATATATGTGACAATTGGTATTAGAGCCAAGTTTAAAAACTGGGACAATCAAGGCCTAAACCATACTTACTGTTGTATTGGAAACTTTATGAAAATAATGATTTGATGACCTGATGTTGTGATAAGTACAGGAAGAAGAAGAAGAACCAGAACACTGTAGATCATCATGAGAAGGGGATCAAGTCAAAACCCCCCTCAAAACACGGGAGAGACTCATCCTGTAGCTAATCCTGAAGTCAGTCCCGAAATGTGGGTGCAGTTAAGCATGGACCAGCATCAGCAGACCAGTAGAATGCTGGAAGAACAAAAACAACAGAAAAATAGGTTGCTGGATACTATTCAACAGTTGCAAACATAAATTCTTAAAGTTCGTAATGATAATGAAAAATTGATGAGAGAACAAGAGAGGATATTGAAGAGTCTATCAGACAGACAGAATCCTCCCAGTGGTCAACCAAGCCCTGAGAGAAATACTCAGGAAAGCAGAGATCAACATCAAGGAACACATGATCATGTGAGAAATAGTCGAATGCCTAAAAGTCATAAAATTCGAACCTATAACGAGGCTGAATCTAGAAATGTTGTGGATGAGTAGGAGATAAAAAAACAAAAGGTGGAGCTACAGGGACAATTTCAGAAGATTAAACCTCCTACCTTTGATGGTGAGGCAGAGGAAATAGCAAAAGCGTGGATTATAAATATGAATAAATACTTTCAGGTGTATGAGTATAACATCAAACTGAAGGCTCGCCTAGCCATTTACCAATTGCGGGAGAAAGCAACATTGTGGTGGGAGGAAGTAAAGAATGTAAGAGGTGTGGAGGATCAAAACGTTACATGGGATGAGTTTCAATAGTATTTTAAAGACAAGTATTTAACTGAAAGATTTTATGATGAGAAATCCCGAGAGTTTCATGATTTGAAACTAGGTCAATTGACTATAGAAAAATTTATTACAAAATTCACATCCTTATTAAGATATGTACCTTACTTGCGAGATGAAAAAGCCAAGGTGCAACGTTTTTTGAGCAGTTTGCCAATTCGTATGAAAGAAAGAATTGAGTTCGTTAATCCAAAGAATATGGATGAAAAAATTAGGAAGGCACGAATGTGCTATCAACAGTCTAAGGCGAAAGGAGAATTTGGGAAAAGTGGGCCACCACGAAAGGGGCAGAAAATTTTCTCCAATAACAAGAGTAACAGAACTAGCAGCTTAAAAAATGTTGCAAGACATCCACTTGGCAAAAAAAATGGTAAAAATAAAAGCAGAACTAAGTGGACAAGGGAAGAAAGGCCTAATGAAGCTTCTAGTAGACCAGATATTGGACAATCCCAGAAAACCCCGTTGCAATGCTGGGGGTGTGGAGAAGCTCATTATTTTAAGAATTGTCCATATTAGGGATGGAGTGAGGTGGCAACAAATCTGCAAGAAGCATCAACAGTGGGTGATGTAGCTTGAAACATACCCAAAATCAATGCAGCACTCGAAGATCAACAAGCGGATTACCAGCCGACCATGATAGAATTAGAAGGTAAGATTCAAAACCAAGCTGTTTCTATTTCAGTTTATCTTGCTGCCAGTTTAAGCTACATACACCCTCATGTAGTTGAGAGTAGTAAATTACAGGAACATAAATTTAAAAAGCCATGGCTATTTCAGTTAGTTACAGGGACTAGGAGACGGGTTCAAACTAAATTACCAAAATGTGAATTAAAAATTGGGGACCAGCACATAACCGTGGAACTCAATGTTTTACCATTAGGTTCTTATGATATATTGCTAGGAATGGATTGGTTGGAAAGACACTGGTATTTGGTGGACTGTAAGAATAAGATTATACATTTTAAGTCTAACGATGGGCCAAGACAAGAATTTCAAGGTATTAAAAAGCCTTTGAAGCTGCGACCCATTACTGCATCACAGTTAAGTTAATGCTTATGAAAGGGCTGTCAACTTTATGCAATTCAAGTTGGGTTTACTAATACAAAAGACAAGACCGCTTTGTTGGAACTTATTCCTGTTGTGCAAGAGTTTCAGGATGTTTTTCCTGAAGAGATTCTAGGACTGCCACCAAAAGAGATATTGAATTTACTATTGAGTTAATACCTAGAGTGGCACATGTATCTCAGACTCCCTATAGAATGAGCATACCAGAATTAACAGAGTTACAAATGCAATTGCAAGAGTTGATGGATAAAGGGTACATTCGACCAAGTGTGCCCCATGGGGAGCACCGGTGTTGTTTGTGAGGAAGAAGGATGGTACTATGCGTATGTGTATGGACTATCGTCAACTCAACAAGTTGACAGTTAAAAGCAAGTATCTCCTACCACGCATCGATGATTTATTTGATCAAGTCAAAGGAGCTAAGGTGTTCTCCAAAATAGACTTAAGGTCTGGTTATCATTAAATTCAAATCAAAGAAGAAGATATAAGCAAGACAACTTTTTGCACCAGGTACGGTCATTATGAATTTGTGGTGTTGCCATTTGGATTAACCAATGCACCAGCAACATTTATGAGTTTAACGCATGGGATTTTTCACCCATACCTAGATAATTTTGTCTTAATATTTATTGATGATATCCTAATTTACTCTAAAATCGAGGAAGAACACAAAGACCATCTGTGTATTGTGCTGAAAACGTTAAGAGAGCATCAACTCTATGCTAAGTTTAGTAAATGTGATTTCTTTAAAGAGAAAATCCAATACTTGGGGCATGTAATTTCAGCAAAAGGAATAGCAGTGGACCCAGAAAAGATTAAGACAATTATGGAATGGAAGGTACCAAAGAATGTGGCGGATATACACTCGTTTATGGGGTTGGTTGGTTACTACTGGTGATTTATTAATGGCTTTTCCAAAATAGCTTACCCTATTACCTCTTTGCAAAAGAAAGGAAGAATTTTCAAATGGACACAGGAATGTCAAAACTGTTTTGAGTTATTAAAAGAACTGTTAAATACTGCTCATGTTTTGAAGGTAGCACATCCAAGCAAGGAATTTGAGGTATGTACAGATGCGTGCAAACAAGGTGTAGGAGCGGTGTTGACCCAGGAAGGAAAAGTCATAGCATATGAGTATAGAAAACTGAAGGATCACGAGCAGATATACTCAGCATATGATCTAGAATTGACTGCAGTGGTGCATGCCTTGCAGGTATGGAGGCATTACCTGTTAGGGAATCGATTTGTACTAAGGACGGATCATAGTAGCTTAACTAGCTATTTTAAGCAAGCTAATTTGAATGCTCGCCAAGCAAGATGGAATGTGTTCCTTAGCGAATTTGACTTCGATATTCAACATGTAAAAGGAAAGGAAAACAAAGTGGCAGATGCCTTGAGTAGAAAATTGCATGGCATTTATGAATTATATTTCAACCAGAATGAATCAAATTTTCAAGACCAAATTTTGGAAGTGGCAAGGGAGAATTCAGAATATCAGAAATTATGGTAGTAGGTAAAGGATGATGAAGAAAGTGGAAAACAGACTGAATATGAACTCAATCAAAAAAAAACTTCTTGTTTTCCGAAAAAGGATATATATTCCTAACCAGGAGAATTTAAAAAGAATTATCTTGGACGAGTGCCATAGAAGTATCTATGTTGGGCATCCAGGTTACCAAAAGATGTTGACAGCAATCAGAAAGGACTACACTTGGTCAAAGATGAGAAAGGACATAGCAAAATATTTGAAGTTAAGTTTCCAGAATGCTAGCAAATTAAGATAGAACATCAGCACCCTGCGGGATTGCTGCAACCAATTCCAGTGCCTGAATGGAAGTGGACAGTTATCTCTCTTGAATTCATTATTGGTTTACCCCGAAACAAAAGGCATAATGATTCGATTATGGTAGTAGTTGACAGGCTTAGTAAAGTAACACATTTTATTCCTGTTCAATCTACTTATAAGACTGTGTAAATTGTTGATATTTTTATGAAGGAGATTTTTAGACTTCATGGTATTCCCCGAGCAGTTATCTCAGATCGTGATGTGAAGTTCACATCAGCATTCTGGAAGACGTTATTTAGTGGCCTGGGAATGCAAATACAATTTAACACTACCTACCATCTGCAAACTGATGGTCAAACAGAACGAGTGAATCAAGTCTTCGAATATATCCTTCGCATGTATGTCATGCAACAACCAACGAAATGGGAAGAGTACCTCCATTTGGTTGAGTTTTCATACAATAATGGATATAAAGAATCTCTTAAAATGAGCCCTTTCGAAGCACTGTATGGGAGACAGTGTCGAACAACTATAAATTGGAGTAGCCCAGAAAATAAAATGATGCTTGGACCAAATATGCTGGAAGAAATGGAATGGGAGGTTAGGAAAATTAGACAGAATCTAAAGGCGGCTCAGGACAGACGGAAGGTCTATGCGGATAGGAAAAGAACTTTTCGCGAGTTTTCTATAGGGGACCATGTATATGTAAGAATTTAGCCAAAGAGAAGCACTCTGCGATGGAATGCTTGTGCCAAGTTGGCTCCCCGTTACTGTGAACATTTTGATATCCTAGAGATGATAGGGCCGGTGGCCTATCGTTTGGCCTTACCAAGCCATATATTAGTGCACAATGTCTTTCATGTTTCCTTATTGAAGCGTTATGTGCATGACTCCAAGCACATCATATAGTGGCAGGGTATACATGTAAGTCGAACAATACATACAATTTACTTACAATAATTTTCTAGTTTGAACTAATTCAAGATATTGCTGCTTGCAGGTAGAACCAGACTGCGAGTTCTTGGTAGAACCGCAGCATATCCTATATTGGAGAGAAATAACGTTCTGGAAGTGAATCATCCCCCAAGTTAAAGTGCAATGGAAGCACTTTGGTACGAAGGAGGCCACCTGGGAAGATGAAAAAGCTATGTTCAAAGCTTTCCTGGAATTAATCTCAGGATTTGAGTAACACCGAGGACGGTATTTTTCCTTCAGGGGGGGAAGATGTAACTTCTTGATTTAATTTTACCTTTTACTTGTTGATATTTTACTTGTTGTTACACAAGGTAAATAGACATAGTCTGAGTTAGTATGAATAAGACAGTGTTAAGGATGTTAACACCTAACTATTATTTCTTTTGAAGTATTTAATTAAAATGACAGTTTTTATTTTGAGGAAATGGTAAAAATAACTGTGCGGTAAATTATTCCAAGAAAAACCCAGGAAGAGGTTGAGACAGTTCTGATGGTTACCAATCCCAGAAAAGGATTTAAAGGAAAATCCTAGGAGGCAATGGGGTTGGTACAAAATATTTAGAGGGTTAAGCATTGAGTGCTGAATTCTGAGTTGTTCAGAGCTAGTGAGGGTACTAGTGGAACTCCAGAAATCCCTGAAGAAGTAGACTCGATGTTACAATCCCGAGGTCAAAACTTCCTGTCTCACTTAAATGATTCCTCAGACCTAGTTTGGAGCTAGGGGGGAGCAGAGGATGTAATTGCCTCGCTCAAGGTTGGGTGGACCAAGCAGTTACTGAGACAGATATTTCCTTAAATTGGAAGTAGGTATACACAACTCTAAAATTTTAAATGTTTGTTATTATGTATTTAAGTTACTAAATTTTTATCAAATGAAGACATATGCAGAATAAATTATAGCACTTTAAAAGCCTAACACTGTTCCAGATATGAGAAATGAATTTTGGTTTTACTCGAATGCATATTCTTATTTTCTTTCCACAAAAAAATAAACAGCATGAAAACTCAAGACATGATTTTAGAGAAAAAAAAAAGGAAAGTTATATATATATATATATATATATATATATATATATATATATGTTCCCAAAAGAAGAGCAAGGCCAAAATTTGTATATGTAAAACAAGTAAAAAGATGTGTATTATAAACATTTCCTATAAGCATAATATTAAAAGTTTAGAATTGTCTTGATGATACTGTCTTGTACAGAATGTAAGAAAAATGTTACATATTTCAGCCTATAATATACTCTGCTCCAGCAAAATGTAATTTTTGGTATTCTCCATCTGGAAATAAAACAGAGAGAGTACAAGCAACATTTAAGCTAGATAACATAATTAGAACTTGTTACAGTTTAAGACCCCAAGGGTGAATGAAAAAGAAAAAGACAGTAAAGTTTTATTTGAGAATGTTGATTAAAGAAGAGCGAGAACAGCAAGGTATGGAATGTTCTAAAGTTCATAAACTAAACGTTAACAATTTATTTTAGAAAGAATAGTCTCTCTGTTCCGATGACACTGAGGGTTTCGAGTCTGAACCGGGACAAAGTCTTGGACTCGGGTCCCAGCAGATAACTCACCGAAGTAATGAGGGATAGTATAGAACCAAAAAAATAAATATTAAACTAAAAACTGGACTATGAGCTAAAAAATTGATCATACTGGTAAATACATCTTATAGAAAAAAATATGGAACGTTCATTAACTGTATATTTAAATAAAAAAGAACTGAATGTATGTCAAATTCCGTGTTACAAGAAGGATCTAGAATTATCCAATGGAAAACGCAAAGTTTGAAACATAGTCACAAATATTCCATTATTCCAATGACGATACCATTAGGTAGATTAATCATCAAATGCAAAGGTCGTGACAGGCTAAACCACAATAAGTTTAATGGTAAAACCCTTGACGGCAAAAATTCTCTGAATAGACATTTTACTTCAAAATTCATGCATGAATGTATAATAATAGGCTAGAGAAAGCAGTCTGTCTGAGCCTCATTCTTAAAAAGTATAATAAAAGGAACTAGTTCGTTTTCAAACAACGAAAGAAGAAAACCCCACTCTAGAAAACAAGGGATTTGCCTGAAGAACAAGGGAGAAAAGACAAGTGTTACATTTAGAACTCTATCAGTTTATCTTAGGGTTAAAACTGATATATACTTACCGGTTGGCGAATTGGAATGGACCTCTGATGTCGATAGCTCCTCCGGAAATTTCCGCAAGCATCAGGAGGTAGCGGGTTTCCTTGCAATTAACCAGAAATAGTGAGGGTTAATAACCAGTACCAAATTCTTAGAAAAACTGAATATAAAGACCAAATGAAATTAGCGTCATAATAGAAGGGATAAGAATTTAGAAATGCTCTGCATAATTACTTATTAAAAAGGTAACCGTAACATTACCTTGGATAGGACTGTGACAATGGCCCAAGCGTAGCTCTGCGGCAACCTTGTGCAGGAAATTCCATTGAGAACCAAATCCTTAAACAAAATATTACCACAATAAGAACACACCAGCAACTATAGCAGTTGCAAAGCTGAATCGCCGACAGAGCAATGTAACAATAGACCCGAGGCGGAGGATGAGTGAGTGGGAAGTTACCAAAAACCGTCGTCGAGTCATGAGCTCAGTTGATCCCAAAGATAAAGAGATCCAACGGTGGAGGAAATGCCAACACCACGGAGATAGCTAGAGTCCGTATTATCAAATCAAGGTTGAATAAATGTTGAGGGGATTACGTGTCAACATATTGGATTTCATTTAACACAAACCTTATGATAAAACCATAGTTGAACTGAATTACATTAGTTAAGAAATCTACAGAATGTACGCATGAAGACTATGCATACTCTAATATTAAATATACCGAATTCATATGATGGAAATATTTATAACAGTGACCGTATCAAATCCTACCCGAGTACATGAATCTATCGAGGTAAATAATGCGAAAGTAAATCATGTTGTGAAAGTTTATATAAATGTAACTATGCACATTTATGTAAGTTTTTAATATGTGTGTGTGTGTGTGTGTGTGTGTGTGTGGATCGGCGTAACACAAATTCGAAGGTTCAACCTTATATTATTTTTATTCTTAATTATATTCTAAATTATGTGTATATATATATATATATATAAATTAAGTATGTATGTGACAATTATGCAACTTGAAACTCGTTAAGCTCTTCAAATCTATAGAGCTAGATGGATCTCAACATGACAATTCATTGGAAGTCTTATTATATTGATGCTTCCAATATTTACTTTGTGGAAAATGAAAGGAATGACTCATGCTATACGAAGGCAATGATATTTTCTATTCAGTTTTGTTTGCATATGCTTGCATATGTAATGTGTAACCTAAACAAGCTAAAAAAGAAAGTCTAGAAAGAGCATGTTGATAGTATGTTGATGTTACCTCTGTGAAGGAACCATAGATGTTACACTAAACACTTAAAAAATGGTTTTTAAGAATTGGCACATTTGTAGATGGCACATCCAATTTGTTACTCATCTTACTTATCTAATTTTGTAAACACCTCTAAATTTGGCTATCTAGAAATAATTGATAAAGATGGGATTTATTATAAGCATGAATTGTGATTGGTAGCAACTCTACATTTATATGGTGATTTTATTGATATACAAAGGAAATCATATAAACATTACATTGATGGTTCATAGGAGAGTTGAAAAGAGCTTGCAAAAGAATATGTTCAAGCAATTGTAGAGAGTTTGGATAAAAAATTCTCTTTTCTTTCTTTTGTTAAGTTTATAAGATTGTTTATTCATTGCCATTATATGTAATATGTTCATGATAAAGAAAAAAAAGCATTTATTTTAGAAATTGTTTCAATTCTTACAACATACTATATGCGAAAGAAAGGTAAGAAGACAAAACATTACTGGATGTTGAAGCTTTCTTGAAAGAGTTACATGCGTTTAGTGATGTTATTAATGTTAAATGTGAAGGCTCATCTATAAAAGAAACTTGGAGAAGTTTTTGTGCCACTAATTTATACACAAATTTTCAAATATGTCCAAAATATTACAAGCAATACTTATTATACTTATAAATACAATGACATGTAAGAGAGGATTTTTAAGAAAAATCATAAGTATGTATCAAGAAAAAAAGAATGTTATTGGCTACATTACCCACCTTGATTAGTCTCACTAATAATACCGACTTCATAATGGTGAAATGAATCGAGTATATGAAATTTGAAGAAATGTTAAATAAAGAAAAAAATTTAATATTTAATATAATTATTTTTCTTCATCGTTTAAGTGGTGTTGTATTCACTATGTTTTATAAACATCAAATATTTTTTAAATTTCCATTTTGATGATTAGATCAATTGTAACGTTATAATGTTGTTCATCAAATTATGAAAAAAGTGCATATAATATATGATATCTAAATAATAAACAAAAATAAATATAAAACATTAAACAAAATGTGATTATATATATAGATATATATTTATTTGAAATAAATATAAAACATTAAACAAAATGTGATTATATATATAGATATATATTTATTTGAAAAAAACTCAAGTATAGGAGCATATGTGATTTATATATATTCATGAATGAACAGTGAATACACTAATTCATACATAATTGAATTAATTAATCATCATTCTTGATCGCATATATATCATTTATCTATCAGATTTAAATAATAAAACACATTCATTAATATTTATTATTCGTTATTCACCATTCTAGAATATATATTGATTTAAAATTTAAATTCATTATTTATCATTTTAGATTTTAAATTAATTTAATATTTAAATTTATTATTCATCATTTTAGGTTTTAAATTGACGTAATATTAAAATTAACCATTTATCATTTTAGAATCTAATTAGTACTAAGAAAAATATACTATAGTATGATCTTGATTAAATATTAATTCCATACCCTTGTAGATGACAGAATCCAATGGAAATGTTGTAATCAACCCAATCCTAAAATACTAAAAAAATAATTAAGTTTGCTGTATTTTGAGGCTGAAACATCCTAAGCCATTTCATGGCAATGTTCAAAATTTAAGTAAAAAGATTGAAAGATATCCTAAGTCATTTCATGGTAATGTTAAAAATTTAAGTAAAAAGATAAAACTGAAAGATAAAGGAGAATGCAACTTTTAGTTTAATATTTTAGCATTATCATTAATTACATAGCATTAGTAGGGCCTTAGGGTAGAACATTAACTTTTCCCACTCATTAATCATTGATTTCAAGCAAAATTATGTCGGAAGGCCTAGCCTTTTTTGAGGTGGGACACCTAGAAGCACCCCTTTTGGGAAAACACATCCCTCACACTAGGGAAACATTCCCCTCTACATCTCCCTATGTATCATCAAAAGAGGAACATTAGGAAACATTTCTAGAGGCATATAATATATGATATGGAAATGAAGAGCAAAAATCAATATAGAACATCAAGGAAAATGTGATTTTAAAGTTATATACATATATATATATATATACACCATTATTAATATTTATTAATATTTATCGTTCATTATTCACCATTCTAGAATCTAGATTGATTTAAAAATTAAATTCATCATTTTAGATTTTAAATTGATTTAAAACTAAACTTCACCATTTATCATTTCAGAATATAATTAGTACTAAGCAAAATATACTATAGTAGATATTGAAGTATGAAGACTAGAAAAATAAATTGATATAACTAAGTGACTAGTCAAAGAATCAGCCTAAGATACATTGAGGGCTTGGTGTTATTGATTAAATATTAATTCCATACATTCGTACATGACAAAATCCAATGGAAACTTTGCAAACAGCCCAATCCTAAAATACTCAAAAAATAATTAAGTCTGTTGTATTTTGAGTGAGATAAAAAATTCTACTTTCTCCATAAGAAATCCACTCAGGCTCAAACATCACAAGTCATTTCATGGTAATATTAAAAATTTAAGTAAAAAGATGAAATTGAAAGATAAAAGAGAATACAAATTTTAGCTTAATACTTTAGCATTACCATTATTTACATAACATTTGTAGGGCCCTAGGGTAGAATATTAGTTGTCTCTACTTATTAATCATTATTTTCAAGCAAAATTATGTCAGGAAGCCTAGCCTTTTTTATGGTGGGACATCTAGAAGGACCCCTTTTGGGGAAACACATCCCCCACACTAGGAAATGTTCCCCTCTGCGTCTCGTTATGTCTCATCAAAAGAGGAACATGGGGAAACATTTCTCCAAGCCCTCGCCCCCATCCCAGGTGCATGGGAAGTGTGAATTCCACAGCACATGTCCATGTAAAGTCCATGTGAAGTGCATGGTACATGTCCACATGGAACATATATATATATATATATATATATATGATGTTGATGATGATTAACATCCATTAATATCTATATATATATATATATATATATATATATAGAATAAAGTAAGGAATTAATAGGAATCATTAACATTTTATTCTTATACTATGTAAAAAAGAAACATTCTTATCACTATAATAATGTAAGAAAAGAATTTCCAAATCATCTTAATATCACCATAACTTTACTAACTTAAAAATTAAAGAAAACTAATAATGTAATAAATAATTTGAAAATTCATATATATGTGTGTGTGTGTGTGTGTGTGTGTGTGTGTGTGTGTGTGTGTGTGTGTGTGTGAAGGATGGGCTCGGAGTATGCCCTAAAAGTAATTTTTGACTTAGAGCCCATTTTTCTCAATGTAAAGAAATGGGTTGATGGCCCAAGACCCAAAGGCAACTGTAAGGAGTGAAATCCTACACCCTTACAGACCACCAGTGTGGCCTGGTTTTCCTTGAATAATAATAATGATTCATCTTGCATTTGTGGATAGTAGCTAATAATAATGGTCCCCTTATTAGTTTGACAACTAAATTATGATAAACTCTTAATTATGATAGACTCTCTCAACTCATCACTACCACATGAAGAAATTGAACCATAACATACTACAAGAAGTGTCTCTCTATCCCTTCCCATTATCACACACCTAATCAGCCCACTAGAATAGCCTCATGATCCATAACAATGTAATATAAAATAAGAGCATCGTCTAACTTACCCTCATGATTCATAACAAGGTAACATAAAAGAAAAGCATGGTCTAACCATAATACTTTTTGGAATCACCATATTTTTTTGTTCAAATTGTACATTAAACACATATATAAATTGGAAACGGAAAAAACTAGAACAGTGCAAACTTATAATTATAATAAATCCTACTAAATTTTAAATAAAATTGACTAGAAATATTTAAAAAAAACTTCACAACTCCTAACAAATAAATTACAGTCAAAATAAGCCCACCGAGAGGAATCAAAGTTCTGTCTCGGTCAACCATCCACCAAGTTGAGTGCAAATAATGTGGAATCACCCATCGCAAACACTGGTCGTTGACTGGTGATGTTTTAAAATTGTAATTAAATGTTATATGAATTTTTTAAACAATTAATTAAGTGTTATTAATGATTCAGAAGTTTTGAAAATACTGGCTAATACTGGCTAAATACTTGTTCAGCACGCACTCGGCGCAGACACCCTGCCTAAATAATTCAAACTGACTAATCTTCCCAAACCTAAAAAAATCTTGCGAACAGTGGCATTACCAACCCACCAACAAAACCAGACCCAAAATGAAATGAACTTCTACCTTTTTGAAAACAAAATGTTAGATACTTTGTATGTGCATAGAAAATTGCATTTTAAAACCGTATCATGAAACGAGAATGAAAGTGTTTCACGATAGCTATTCTAAGACAGTCGTTGACTGAATGTCTTCATATTTATCCTGGGTTATTGCATAATGTTTATTTAGAGAAGAAACTCTCGAATTTTTGTGAAGGATGGCTTCATAAGCTTGTAAAAGGAGATTAGCTTTATTGTCACGATGCCAAGTCTCCAATTGTGTGGAGAGCGTTCTTTATGTAACACGATTGTGCTACAACTTTGGCATTCAGGAACTTGAAGGTGAACTATCCCAGCACTACCCTCCAGCTGACTGCACTATCGGTCGATAGCCACAAAATCTCTAGACGAGACAGATAGTGAAATCTTCAGAATTTTCCATTGACTTATATAATATAATTGTTGCTCCAACAATTTAATTCCTGCGTTAAATTGTAACTCCCTTTGGATGAGCATCGAATCAAGCTTTTAAAATTGAAGGAAACCTAAAAAATAATTGCCTCTTTTCAAATTGATAAAATTTTGGGAATTTAAAGTAGGTTTCGGAATTATTTTTATTTTTTTTATTTTTTTATTTTTTAGAAAGAAAGAAAAAAACACTGATCGTATTATAGGGAAACAAACAGTAGATATAACAGGTGATATTGTAGCAAAAGTACTGGAATCAATTCAAAATTTTCATTTGACAAGAAAATTACATAATAAGCCCCAACTGCAAAGTAAACTGTAAGTTGAAAGAATAGTAAAAAAAAAAAGGCGAGAAAACCATCCAATAAGAAACCAACATAAGAGAGACATTCAAACAAGAACAAAAAATCCAACACAGAGTGGTATATACAATGATGTCGAAACCCAGAAATAACAGTACTCCAATGGGAGTGGGTGCGAAGTGGAGGTTACCATCTGATTCCTTCTGAAGTGTTGAACACGGAGAGTCTTGAAAGGAAGGAGAAGATCGTGCTTGGAGAGAGAATCAAACTTCTTGTTAGCCTCGCGTTAAATGTGTTGGATGGGTGGTTTGAGGAGGTGACCCCGAAGATATCGGATCCTACAAAACCAGGAGAAGAGGGCAGGAGGCTGGAAGTTGGAAAGACCTATGACCCCATCGATCAATGTCTTAGCGTCACCATACATGTGAAGATTAGTCAATCGCAGATTGTAGGCCACCCAGAGAAGGCTCCAAAGGGTGAGGAGCTCAGCCCGCATATTGGAACGAGGACCACCATTTCAGTAGATACAATATGATTCCCCATGTTTGAGGTTCAACCACACACCACAACCGCAATGTCCTAGCTGTTGAGCTCTGTCGAAAAAATTGATAGGGATGGAGACTTTGTGCGGACGTCCAAAAAAGAGGTCCTGAGTCTCGTGAGACACTATGGGAGCTGAATTGATCCACTTCATAATGGCCAAAAAAATAACATGATGAGGAGATGGTTGGTCCTCAAAAATAAACCAGTTCCTGGCCACAGGGGCTTCAGTCAATGAACCTATAAAATATCACGTGCGATCATAGTATATTAAACAATACCCTTAATTTGAGTATATATTGGAAAATTCCTCTAAAAACAAATTATTTAACCCCCTACCAATATAAACCCAATACATCTTCCCAATTTAAAAAAACCCTACTTTCACTATATATTGTAGGTACCTATTTTTTCATTAACATTTTTTATACCCCTTTATATTTTTTCATTAAATTTGAGCTCAATTTTTTATACATGCCAATAGAAAAACCCTTTACCCCCTATATATCCCCCAATATATTATGTCATTTTTTCCTCTTTATATATCCCCCAATGTGAACCCACATGCTATGGTATTTCTCCTGCAGTGAAGCCCCTATGTTCTAGGCTAGCCACACCTCCCAGTAGAGGAAGAAAGGAAGCCAACAAGCACTAGAGGACAATGAGTTCCAGGTATCAATAGACTGCTGAAATGTTAGAGGCCTCCAGATTCAGCGAAAAAAGAAAAGAGAGAAATGGGATCAGGTATCTAGTATAAATGGACAAGAGAAAAAGATGTGAAGTACAGTTTTCGATTCCGAATTGAAAAAATGCAGAGTCTCGGGCCATTGAAACCCTTGTTAACCACGTTGTCCTAGGTTAATACCCGATTCCGCATTTCCAACCAAACAAAAAGTGTGATTTTAATGGGGATGTTGCAGTTCCAAAAATTCAGAAAAAAGAGTGACTCCTCCCCTCAAATGGTAAGATTCAGAGAAGCATCATAAATTTCCTTTACCATAAGGGAGGAGCGATGAAATTTACCATGCCAGGTGATTCTATCACCCCTCTGGTGAAGACAGAAACCCGACACTTTATAGATTTGGACCGCAACCTCCCAACTGATAGCAACCCAGCCCTGCAGATTGAGCTAATGTGCAGTCTTCCAAATGGGACAACCCTAACTCTAATGAGAAATAAATTGGGAAAACAAGAAGAGGCCCTTAAGAGCCAATACATGTGACATACGAAGGTCAACAACAAATTTTGACGGGAGCCCCCGCACTCTTTCAGAGGCCAAGTGGATAAGATGACCGTTACCAAAAATCCCACACAAGGCGGCTGACCAAACAAGGGAAGATCTTACCAAAACTTCTCCAAATGATGGATCCATGACGAGGAGGAAGGGACCATGCCCAAAAGAGGAAGCTAAAGTCCTGACAGATGGAATATTTTGCCCAAAAAGGACAAGTCCTGTTTCCTATACCCGAGACAACCCTCCATAGCGATTTGGTAAGTAAGGCGTGAGGGAAAAGGGAGGTGTTCAAAAGGCCCCAGCCCCCCAACCTTCTAGGCCACATGATCAACTCCATGTTGCATAAGGGAAATTTACGCGGGCCCCTAGCACCTAACCAAATGAAATTCGAAATGATGGATTTGATAGAGTCCACTATGCCCACAGGAATGAAGAACAGATGCACTCAATATACAAGCAATTGTTGTAGAACAACCTGTGCAAGGACGAAGCGTCCCCTGAGGGAGAGCCAATTGTGTGACAAATTTTTAATCTCTTCTTGTATTTTTCCAATAGCGAGGACCAATCCTTATTTTTATATCTTCATGGATTAAGTTGAGAACCAAAGTATTTTAGACCACCCGAGATAGGAACAATGATGACCTGAAAAAGTCCTGCAATGATTTCCAGATCCACATAGTTCCGAGAAGCCAATATCAGTATAGATTTACCACTATTGATGCCTAGTCCCGATGTCGCACCAAACCAGAGGAATATGTAAGGTAGAGCGGCCCACTGAGCGCGGAAAATAACACCAAAAACAAGGATGTTTTCCACGAAGAAGGAATGTGTGACGGTGATATCGGAGACCATTTGGGTGCCATCAAAAATACCTCTCTTGTGAGCCTCCTTAATATGCAAACACAAACCGTCCATAACTAGAATAAAGATAAGAGATGAGAGTGAGTAGCCTTGATGAAGACCGTGGCTAGCTCGAAGGACATTAGTAAGAATGTTGTTGATCAGCACCGCAAACCAGACTGGGGAGATACAAGACATGATCCACTCTGAAACAAACCACTTTGAAGAATATATTTCTGAATGTGTAAAAAGCTAGCCTAAATCCATCTTAACTGCAGATCTATCAAGGGCAATGAGGGATCAAATCTCTCGAAGTGCAAACATTTCCTCAAGTTTTGCCTTCAAAAAAGAGATTTGTAAGTCAAGAGATTTTATCTCTCTTAGCGCTTGATAGATCCTAAGTTAAGATGGTTCTAGGCCGGTTACTTAAAACCTAGAAACATGGGAAAGTATGAATATCTACTTCTTGCAAATTAATATAATTTTTCTTAAATAAAAATAATAATCTGTATTTTAAATAATAATTATTTTATTATAAATTAATAATTGAATTACAATAAAATTTAAATATACACTGCAAGGTTAATGATGATTGAGTATTTTGTTAAGGCACTGGTTCATAAAAATGAAATGTTCAAACTCGAGGTACCATGTGATCTTGAATGACAACTATGATTATATAATAATGTGTATATAAAAAACACCTTAAAAATAAAATTATGAATAAATATTTTTATAAAATAATAAAATAATATATTTTTATATATAAATTGAAACTATATAAAATATATTTATAAATAAAATTTTACAAAATTGTTATTTTCCTTTACCATTTTCCCATTAGAAAGTGGTGAAGAGGGGTTTATTAGACTTTGTCGATATCGAGATTCAATGCTTACAGGGTGGTTCAGAATTTGAAATTAGGGAAGGAGTTGGAAAGTGGGGTGGCGATGCTAGGTTGTGAACAGAAAAATTGGCTGAAAGTTCAGAAAGGGTAAACGAAGATTACAGGTATTGTTTCAGAGATGTCAGCAACAACAGCAGTCGATGCATTGCCACCAAGGATGGAATTTGATGTCCATTTTGCCCGTCATAAGGCATTTTGCACGTATTTGACGACTAGAATTTGCGTATTCTCGTTTTCACTGACTTGTAATTTTGACGTTTGAATTTTTTTCAAAAACGTTCTTACTCCCTTTATTTTCCACTTACCAGTGTTTTTGCAACATGAATCCTGGACTCAAACGGTAAGGGAAAGTTACTTTGTTGGCTCACTCAAAAATTGGTAGTTTAATAAAGAAATCACCACCGATCATTATTGATATTTTAAAAGTGGAATTAATCTCGTTTTTCCTTTCATATTACAGAAAGTTCACCAAACGTTCATTTTACTTCAGACACCAAAGAAAGAATAAAGCCGAGCTTCCAAGGTTGTGATTAGTGAAGTAGTGAAAAATTACCACGGTAGCACAAAAAAATTAAAATGCCAATTTGAGCAAATATGAAGCGGTGTTAATATCGCTGGTGGCTTGGCTTCATGGTCAAACAATGAATTGCACAGGCGCAAAGTAAAAGCTTTAGGCGTCTAGTTCCTACACTCGCACTCTCAAAGCATTTAGACCTACGCCGAGCTCAAGATTGGCTTTGAGGAAACCAGCTCATGATCCTCTGAGGAAGCTGCCAGGTTTTAATTTCATAATGTATGTTCAAAGTTTGAACTTCTAGGGTAATTTATTTCTGTGAAATCATAGTTCCAAATTAACTCCTATTCCGTGAGCAATGTAATGTATTAATTGTAAGCAAATTCATTAAGAAAATTCACACTGCTTTTAGTATGAATGATCACATTTATATATTAATTGGTTTTCAAGAATATTTGTATTATGTAGCAGCACTGGAAAGAAAAATCAAGGTTTCATTTTTTTGTTTCCCTACAGAGATTGACCACCGTGGGGAAATATAAAATCATGGATATGCATGTAAATAAAGTTATTAATGTAAGATCAACAAGACTCACGTGAAAAAGTAGATGAAAAATATATAATCATCCAATGGAGAGGTAATCTAGAATTATCCAGTAAAATTGTTGGCTATGGCTTGAGACTAAATTAACTCTCAATACTTTAGAATAATCATTCATTGGAATTTAGTAAGAAAACCATAGTAAATCATTGTTCAATGGCCAGGAAAAAATATATAAAAAATCATATTTGTTGGTTGTTTTTCATATGGTGGACCATGATGGGACCACTGAGAAGGTGTGGGCATTTTTTTATCATGGCAGTGAGGTTTAGTAGACTAATAGTCAAGTTACCATTCCCTATAAATTTTATTGGTCTTATTCATTCATTGAACTCTGATTCATTCCTATTGTTTTGATACACAATCCAATTCAATTGAGTCTTGCATTGAGGTTGTCAAGAAAGAGGGTTATCATGCACATGCACTCCTCTCTTCTAGATATTTTTGTAACTCTGTACAGCCTGGGTTCTATATTTTTCAATGATCATTAGGTTTCTATTTCGTCTTTCAAGAATTTTAATTTAATTATTATTAATTATTAAATTTTCAAAAAAAAAAGATAGTTATTAAACTTTCAATGGTATGTCAACTTTCATACATGAGAAAATAGATACTAATAGAATTTAGTCAATACTTAATATTAATTTCTACACACAGAGACTATTACTTTGGAAGCCTGAGATTTATTTGGCTTGTTATTCTTATAACGATATAGACATAATTAATAGAGAGATCCAATACAAAAAAGGATCTAGCACTTAGTCTCCACTACTCAACATGATTTTGTGAGAAATAATACAGAGATTGATTGCTCTGCCGGCCTTAGCTTTTTTTGGCTTGTTATTTTAATTATAAAAAAAAAAACGCATTGAGGATGTGTTCTCAATGATTATGCAATTTTTATAAGAAACAAATTATGCAATATTAATAAAAAAACATAAATTTATTGTAATTTAACAAAAGTTCGTTCATGTTTTTTTCTTTGTATTGGAAGGTTCCTTTCTTTTTGAAGTAATCTTCAATAGATCATAGTATATATTGAAGAAATATGAGTTTGACAAGAATCAACTATTTCTCTTGAAACTTTAGTTATTAAAAGTCAGTCTAAAATTCACAAAAAATGAAAGAAAACATTCAAATTTTTTAATCAAATCTTTATTGGTGAAAGGTTAATTGATTAAAAGAACATCATTAATGAAAAACAAAATTTTAGATGTAAAAAAATTGTGAGAAAAATTCAAATTCCAACCCTAATTGCCACCATCTATTACAACCGCCCGTTGTAGGACCTTCTGTGGGTGTTAATAATGGCAAGGAACAGATATATGACGAGAAGTAGGAGGTTATCGAGAAAAGTTCAAATTTCATCGTCAAGGAGCGAGGGGCAGCCATGTTGTCCGTAATTAACGCCTTGTGCACGTGGTGAGGAAAGAATTTGTTCAGAATCTCTTTACGAAAAATGAGAAGGTGAATCGGCGAGGTCTCTGCCAGATGATAGGTTCAAATTTCAACTTCTAGATCGGTTAATGAAGTTGGTTCAGATCGTAGTTACCAAATACGTCCGTATCACGGGAAAAAAAAAGAGGAAATTCGGTAATTCGATTCGTGCATAGAATTATTCGATAAAAATTTGGTTCAGTTCAGTTCATGGTCGCTAATAACGAAAATTGGTATGTTTTTTTTTTCCAGTTGCTACCAAAATATGCGTGAACTAGCTTCACTATATGCCTGACTTCTCCATGACTACTCTTGCTACTGCTGACTATCTGGTTTACCACCCTACCCGCGAAAGCCGCTAGACAAGCCCAGCCCAACTTCTGGTTAACCAAGTACAACAGATGCCAGAATATTCTTTTTTCTCCGGCCATTTAAAGGAGTTACTGCGGATTTAGTCAGAGAGCTTCGCGGAATATCAAATTGGGGTAACGACTTATCCTACTTGGTAATTTGCGTCCCTAAAGGTAAGGTAAGTGGAATGTAGATGGGAAGGGTAAGAATTAGGAAATAGAAATTAATTAGGAAATTTCTATTTTAAATTTTAAAGTGTGTTTCATATTTTAAAAATGATAGATTTAAAAAAGCTGAAATAACAAATTTTTTTAGATTTTAAAAAGTTGAAATAATTAACAAAAAATTTAGATTAAATTTAAAAATTTATAAAAAGTAATCGAGTTTAATAAATTTTATAAAAAATTATTGATTTTTTAAATAAATTTATTTTAGAATAAATTTTATAAAAATAAATTTTGAATATTTAGTATTTAAATATATATTAATTAAAAGGGATTTTAAAAATATTTTAGATAATATTTGAAATTTGAATTTTATTTTTCATTTTAAATATTAATTTTAAAAAAATTATTTTAAATAAGATATGAAATAGATTTTAGAGATAATTGAAAAGAGTGTGATTATGTTTTTGTTTAAGTAATATTTGAAATTTATTTTTCACTTTTCGGACCCGTGTCTAGTGGGAGCCTTCCGGGCTGGATGCTATCCTCCCATCTTCTTTTTCACCCTTCTGTCATACTAGCATCTCTGTCCCTGGGTGAAGTTGCTGGTGGGGTGGTTTTTGGGTGCGGGGACTCGGTACATTTTTTTTTTTCGCTCTTGAAGAGATTGAGGGATGCTGAAGTTTCGCTGGCAAACCTAAAATAAACTGATCCATTCTAAACAGAGAACTATAAATTACGTGCAATACTCATTTGAGCAATAAAGTCGCCAGGAGAGGACTTAATTTGCTGCAAACATCAGAAGATAGGGGAGCGGTCTCGAAATCACGAAAGCTTCTGTGAAATTCGATGGTTATTCCTGCAAAGAAAGCACAGGAGGAAAAAATAACTGATTGAATCAATATTTATCATATTTTTAAATGTAACTAAAATGTTTACAGTAAATATTAATATTAATATATTTATGTTACAAATACAAATACTTAAAAAAATTGTTCATAATAATATAATGTTTTCTTGTTTTATAATATTTATATTTATTATAATACAATTAATTTTTTCAACTTTTTATATTTTAAGATTTTTTTCGGGCAAGGTTTATTTTAAGTATTTTTTTATTGCTAGGTTTTCTGATTTCTAACATGATTGGCAAGCCTCACATATTTAAGTCATTAAAATAATAATAAAGAATTACATTTGATTGCTTTAAGAAAATATCATGTAACTATTTCTTTTATGTTTTGTAATTTATATTTTAATTATTATAATTATTTTAAATATTATTTTTTGGGATTTTGCTGCATTAAGTAAGTATTGTACTTTGATTTTTTTTTTTTAAACAGTGTAACTATTTTCTCTATACTTTATAATCTACATTTTAATTATTACAGTTTTTTTTAGATATCTTTCTGTGGACTATTCAAAAAATCATGAGAATTTACAATTATTATACCCTATAAAAGATTGCATCCTCAATGTTTTAAGGAAATAGCCTGTAACTATCTCATTTATACCCTATAGTTTATATTCTAATTATTCTAATTACTATATTAACTTTAAAAATCTCTTATAATTTGATATTACAATTTATAACTTATTAAAATATAAAGTTATATATTATTATTATTATTCAATTTGGCCACGACAGACACCAAAGTGGTGTATGAGACCACTTTGTTTATAGGACAATAAAAAGACGAACACCAAAAACATACATATTCTACCCTTATAATTTTGAACATATGAACTGAACTTTTATTAGAAAACACATCCTCTTAACTTTTAAGTCCACTCAAACTGTATATATATATATAACAATCAAAATATTAATATTTTTTTCCATTAAACCGCCAAACAATACAATGATACATTTTAGCACAACTATAATTAGCATTTACCTTAGTCTCTTAATATAAAGCGATGGAGTTTTGAATTTCCTTTTTCATATTTCTGTCCATGAAGTGATCATTAAACCACATAATAAGAGAAAACAGTTACCAATTTCTTAAAAAAAAAATATCAATAAAACTACATAAGCGAGAAACGTTAAAAAAAAAGCTGATGCTACAATTACAATAATCTTTATATTTTGATACACTTTTTCAACCTATAAAATTGTAAAATTATCTTAAAACAACTGACATGACATCATAATAGTTCAGTGTCCAATAAGAATTGTGAGAAGCATGTTGATAATTTTAAAATTGAATATCGAAACCCATGAAACCACTAGTAATATCGTAGAAAACGGGAGGAAATTGTGAACCCAAAGCTACTGAGCCGAAAGAATTTGTTTTTAAAAATGGTCACATCGCTCATCACATAGCGTTGGGTACTCTCGGTACTCCCAATATTATCTACCTTTGATGGGTCTAGAGATTAAAACATACCATTTCACATTTACAAAAACAAAAAACAAATGGCATCTATGAATCTCATTCATTTTTATTTTTGTTCAGTATCATAATCTCAATCTCATATAAAATAATGTTACAAATCATATCCATTAAACAAAATATTTAAATTTATTTTTACAAACATACCTATCAAATATTTCACAAACAACATAATCTTTCACAGTGATATATTAATTGTATTTAACGCGCAATAATTTTTTATTAATAAACTTTTCACTTATATAATTAGAGAGTTGAAGTTCCTTTTCACTTATATAATTAGAGAGTTGAAGTTCTCGGTTTTTTGTTGAAACACACAAAATAATATAAACTATTGTTTTTTTTATTAATCACACAAACTTGACATTATTACAATGAACCAAATATAAAATATTTAAATTTGGCAAGTGACAACTTAAGTGCTAACTTCAACATCTAAACCCTTAGCAAAGATAAACTTGCCAAATATAAAACTAAACTGGAACAGGCTCACACTAACAACACCAGTTAACTTACTATTTTGATATAAACTACATTACATGCGGCAGTAATTACTATTTCCAACAAAAATAATGTAAAACTAGCTCTCACCCAGAGGATAATGTAAGCTCCACAGGCACACAGTCACACTTTTTTTTAAGTAAAAACAATGGTGTCTTTTATATAATAAAAACAAAAAAACAATGGTGCCTTTTATTGCAAAAAACAGAAAGTACAAATTACATAGTTCTTTTTCTGTTCAGTAGTGTGATATCTATGTCATGTTTCTCTGGGAAAAGAAAAATTACATAACTATCTTAATTTCACATCCAAAATCTAGTGTTGTGGTCCATTGCAAACTGCATATGTTATCACAATCCTAATTCATCATCACAAAAATAATTTTACCTGTAAGCAATATCTCAAAATTAAAACAGAATATAAAGCTACTAAAAGAGTATATATACTGCCTACATTAATCCTAGAGCCGTGATTATAAACAGCATAGTAAATAAAACCTAAAACTTTATCAACTCCTCTTTTTAAGAGCATATCCCCAATATGATTCTGCTCCCTATAGATGTGACTGTAAAAGATATATTAGAATGTGAGCTCCACTATACAATGCACTTCATCTAGTTGGATAGCACACAGTGAGTGACACTTACCGTAGCATATAAGGCAGTACTGAATGCATCTGTTCGCCAGCCCACCCACCGCACAACCCGATCACATTGAGTTGTCTACCATTTCGTCTTCTCGTAGCGTGCGGCGAGTACTTTAGCTTTTCCTCTGATTGAAGTCGAAAGCATTCTCTTGTAATCTCTTTCTTCGTAGAATTTGGATTAAACTAAATGGAAATCAAAGCTGACACCGGGTCTAAGTGAATTGAATGTGTGTATGGCATTTTTTAATTAAAAATTTAAGGGAGAATGGCTAAGGCTGGGTTAAGCCAATTTTCTATTGTATTTTTTATTATCTATTATAAATTTCAATTTTTATTTTAAATTATTATACAAAATTTTGATAAAGATAATTATCATAATTAAATTAAAAAGCTTATTTATACAATAAAATTAGTATTCATAATTAAATTGAAAATTTGAAATTTTTATTCTGAGCTAAATAATAAAATTAAATTTATAAAACCAATAAACCAACGTATCATTACAAGCTACACCCCATAATACTTTTGGGGCAAGGTTTTGGCATTGAAAAACTTAGGTCAACAACAAATCAGTTGTTCTAATCTCTTTATTAGATATCTTTGCAAAAACAAAGGATAGGTATGTTATATGAAGCCATATTGTAATAGTGAGACAAATCACATGAATAGAATAGTATAGAAGATAATATAGATGGTAGATTTTAGAGTGAAAAATGTCAAAACAGAAATTACAGAGGAAGAGAGGAACAGATACCGGGTTCATGATGTGAGGGGATGAGATAAATTCATATAAATGTAACTTTTTTTTAATGAAAAGATGTTAGGATTTTTTTATTGGAAAAAAATAATAATACGGTATTCCGAACCAGTCAAATAACAGATAAAGTAGAGTGGTAATATCAGCACATTACTGAATAGACAAAAACTTGGTTATGCTGGCCACGTGCCCCGCACAAGTTGCGACAACCCAGTACTCATTTCTTCGATAAACTAGAAAGCAGCGAATTTTTGCAGAGAGAAAATGGTTCGACTTCAACCTCAAAAAATGGAAGTGCAGGCTAAATGTTTAAAAGATCGTACCTCTGTCAAAGACAAAATTTCTTCCACTAACTTAAACAAGCTTTGTCAAATGTCGCTGAATCAAGTCGGCTGCCATTGCCAGTGATTGATGAGATGGGTGCTTGTAGCGTGACTGCTGAAGTTGGCGTTAACCTTCCATGTCAAATTCTTTGCCCGAAGGAGTATTCCAACAGATTTGTCCTTTCCCTATTTAAGATTTTGAGACTAGAGTATATTTTAATGGTAGAGTTTGAGAATATTTTGAAATTTAATGATAAAGAGATGATACAATTAATTGTTAGTAAGATTTTGAAATATTTTTAAACCCTATAATCTGCAATAAATATAAAAAATATTCTTAAAATCAGTCAAAGATATAAGAAATGGCTGGATTATTGATGTAAATTTTGAAGATCATGAACAAAGAACTCAAATCTAGGGCACCGAAGCAAAAGAAGAGAGACTTCGGTTGGAATAGTTTAATATCATCAATAAATCTAGGCATGATTTTTTTGTTTTTTGTTTTTTTTGTTTAATTTAGTAGTGCCTTGTTATTTTTTATTTATTTTTTGAAAGCAGGTTACAAAAGATATTAGTTTTGTGGCCCAATTTATTCCAGGAAATTAATTCTGTTGGCCACCTTAAAGCGTTGAAAGCCATCCAAAATTGAAAAAGTTTCATTCTACTATTTGCTGTATTAGCGAGCTGACTATTTAATATATTGCCAAGGTAAGTGTTAGAAACTAAAGTCCTTTCCAAAAAAGCAAAATGCATATACTGAAATAAACTAAACTCCTATCCATCTGAAGATTCAATTGGGGCGGGGTCCTTTGCTGTGGATCCTAGCATGTCTGTGTGTTGCAGCTATTGAATCTGCTTCTCAATTCTTCCAACATGATTTTCAATTCTACCAATACGATGAGTGGATTGGTACTGGGTGACCTTGATGTGTTGCAGTTGAATATCAATGTCCTGCAATAAATCCAACATTTTTGGTTCTTGTTTCTCTTTGCAAGGATGAATACTCTCAATAGCCTTAGCTAAAGGGCATTTCATAATGCAATAAGTATGCACTGTTTGATTAAACAGTGAGAGGCGACCTCAGGTGTTCCTAGGATCTGTAACAAAGTCCGTAATTTTTGCTTCTGCTTCATTGTCTTCCTCATTACTCTGAATTTCTCTTTCCCAACCATGAATTTCCTGTCTGACCTGAGATGAATTTTCAAGGGAGTATGTTGATGAGAGGTTCATTAAGACCTCTTGCTTTGTCTTCCTGCCTCTTTTCCTGTTCTTAGCTTCAGGTTTTAGCAACTTCTGTTTCCTTTTTTCTGAAGTACTGGCCAATGTTTTTCTTGTTTGCCTCTTAACCATAATGTTGAGCTGACTTATAATAAGATTGAGCTCCCAACAGTGCAATGAGTCTGCTGCTGATTGTGGCCGCTCCCGTCTTCACCTGCTTCAGATCGCATGCTATGACAGAGGAAGTTTTTGTTTTATGAAACATCTTACAACACATAAACTCTGCGTTCAAATAGCTTTTCCTCCCGGCTCTAACAGCACAGGCTGTCTTAACAACTTTGCTATCATTCCCTTATCCTCCGCGTGCCTCCATGATCTTATGCTGGACGGCCTATACATGCCTTATTAATGCGCATGAACGACGGTTGCCACTTGGCTCATTCAATTGCCGGCGGCCTCGTTCTTTGAGCACCCCGACCGGAGATACCAACCCTTAAAGTTGAGATGTCTGCTAATATTAATATTGGCGTGCTGGCAAGCCACCACCAAGTGGAAAATCTCTACGAAGAGTGCCGAAGCTAAAGTAATGAGAAGTAAGAAAGGCAGAAGCCAGACACATGCAACCACGGGGTAAATCCTGTTATATATATATACACGCTTCACACTTTTGACCATGAAATTTGAGATGTATGCGAATACATCTCTGATTGTATGATGAGCTCTGAAAAGATTGCTGGAGCTCAGGTAATGAGAAGTGAGAATGGCAGAAACTGTATCTGTGCAACCCTAGGGTAGATCTTATTTCAAATGATATCTTTCCCTTTATATAATTTTAGTTAGACATGAGATCTTTGTTTTAAATTGGAGAGATCTTTTCAGTTTAAGAGATGCTTAAAACTTAGGCATAGAGCATTTACTCTGGTGACCCATCTGTCGATGGCTAGGAAGTCTCCAGACAGTAAAGTCTTCAGAAGTTTTCATTGACTACTATAATATAACTGTTGCTCTGAAAACATAATCCTATGTTCTAGATGATACCATGACGTTAAATTGTTGTTCCCTGTGGATAAGTATCGAATCAAGCTTTTAAAATTGAAGGCAACCTAAAACAGGGTTACCTTTTCTCAAATTAATAAAATTTAAAGTAGCCTTCAGGATTATATAAAGTCACCTTGTACATTCAGCTTTAAGAGATTGAGGGATGCTGAAGTTTCGCCCGCAAATCTAAAATAAATTGATCCATTGAAAAGGGAGGACTGTATATTACGTGGAATACTCATCTGAGCAAGAAACTAGACAGGAGAGGACTTAATTCGGTGTAACACTCAGAAGATCGAAGAGCGGTCTCAAGAACACGAAAGCTTTAGTGAAATTCATTACTTCATCCTGCAAAGAAATAACAGAACGAGAAAAAAAAATCGAAAACGCTATTTAAGTAAAAAATTATGTAAGAGGAACAAAGCATTAAAGTTGGGAAATGATAAATAAAGATTCTTGTTTCACCTGTTCTGACATAGCTTCCATCCATTTAATCATTACTTGTCTGAAGCAAACCCATATATATGAAGCTGGACCATTCTAAAGGGGCATTCTGAGTTGGAATTCTGAATTACCGGATCTGGAATGGAAAGGCCCGATAACTCCATAAATAGAAATCTGGAACAAGCTCTAAGTGAGGCAAAGGCATAATAAATTCCAGAGTAAGTCGAACTGTTTGACTTGTCAGATATATGTCAGTCCAGAGTATGTGGAAATACATTATTCGTTTGTTGTTGCCGTCTGGCCATCTGTCTACTATGTGCGCGAGAGAGAAGGCGTTAGAAATGTTGAGAGCTCGAGAATGGGCAGATGGAGCGCTCTGCTCACCTACCGAGAAAAAAACCAAAATTATGGTCGAAGTTTCCGGATTAAAATGGGGCGATCAAATCTTGAATATTGGCATAAAATCAGATCGACTCCAGTGATCTATGACGTACTTAAAAATGATGATTGCAACTTTTGAAAACCACTGAATAACAAAAGGTGCCAAGCTGGATCTTATTTTCAAAAGATTACAAATAAAACGGCAAAAAGCTGTAGATTTTGAAGCTTTATGAAGGGAAGTTTACACGGTGTTTGACCAGATCTAATGACATGGTGGTAGTAGGTAGCCATCACATCCACTGGAAAATAAGGTTGAAATTTTTGTGCAAACAAAGTCGACTCTCATTTATTTTGGTTAAAGTTACACGTACATGCTTAATGGGGAGCCGGTCATTAATGTTTTCATTATTACGGACTGGAGAACCTTTTTAATATATATATATATATATAAATTTTTGTGGAAGATAAGGTTGAGATTTTTGTGCAAACAAAGTTGACTTTCATTTAGTTTGGTTAAAGTTACAGCTCTATTATGTGGACCCGGTCATTAATGTTTTCATTATTACGAGCTGGAAAATATTATTAATATTTATTATTATTATTATTAGGTTTTGTATAAATTTATTATTATTATTAGGTTTTGTATAAATTTTGGTGAGGATTTCTGGCAATTATAAAGATTTATTTTGACTATTCAATTTGACTTTAAAGATACGTCTGTTTGTTCAAAATTTTCAAGTATCTGTCTTTTTTATTAACTTTATGGTATCTTCTCAAAGTAATGATGTTTTAGGAAGGAGCATTCAAACTAATTTCAAGAAAACACAAAAATCATTTATTGCACAAAGAAGGAGCATTCAAATTCCAAAATTTGGTGTCCATAATTTTTCTACCTCCCATGAATCTAGGGGGTTGGTTTCACTCAAACTTTCTAAAAGTTTTGTTTTTGTATAAGTGTATGAAAGCAATTTGTAGGAATGTACTTTTGCTTTCAAAAGGTAGCAGTGTTAAGTATTAGAAGGTCTAGTATTAGATTTAGCCCTTCCCCCTCTGCCTTTGTTAGGGGGATGATTTTTTGTCATTCTCTTTTTAGAATCATTGAAGAAATTTTCCTTATATCATTCATTATGATGTACTTTAGTTGTATGATTCAGGCTATAATTTTTTTTATCAATACATAATTTCCTATTATTTGTATTTTCTATTACAATTAAAATACTAATAATTATTTACTTTAATATATATATATATATATATATATATATATATATATATATATATATATATCAAGTTGTTTGTGTTCTTCTAAGTTTGGTTTATGTCTTGAGAAATTGAGATTCAAAGACATCTAAACTGTCAAAGTCATTCGGGGATTGCACCCAACCTCAGCCACACCAGTTTGATTTTAAATTGTCTTGCTTAAAAAACCCATCATCAACTAATTGTACTAGTAAAAATTAACATATATTAATGTATATAATAATTATAAATTATTTAATATAAACCATTTTCAAATAAAATTCCATTATAAAGAGGAAAGTGTTTTTTTTATCCTATTTATTTTCAAAAGTTTTAAAGCTACCTGATTTATACTTATACTTACCAACATAGTACTAACGAAACCCTTACATTTGTGCACCTTCGGCCACAAGATTTAAGTCGTACCACCGCCACACTAGTTTGATTTTAAATTGTCTTGCTTGAAAAACCCATCCTCAACTAATTGTACTAGTAAAAATTAACACATATATTAATGTATATAATAATTATAAATTATTTAATATGAGCCATTTTCAAATAAAATTCCAGAAAAGTGTTTTTTTTATCCTATTTATTTTTAAAAATTTTAAAGCTACATGATTTATACTTATACTTACCGACATAGTACTAACGAAACCCTTACATTTGTGCACCTTCGAGCCACAAGATTTAAGTCGTACCACCGTATTATTAGGCAATCCCAATTGTACATAGTAAAACTATGCTTTTTCATTTCAATAATGAACTTCATTGTAGAAAAGCCCTACTTCTGAGGTAAAAAGTAACATTTTCAAGTAATAAACCTCAATGTAAAAAAAAGGGTTTTGTGGGAACTTTGAAAGCACAAGATTTTTGCCATACCACCATAGTAAAACCCAATTGTAAACGTGAAAGGTATCATTTTCAAATAACAAACTTCATTGTAAAATGCCCAATTATATGGATTAAAAGGTGATATTTTCAAATAAAAGCTTAACCTTTTTAGTCCATGTTGTCACGCATGCGACTATAGTAATCAAAATGGTCCTGGTCACAACTAACCAACTTTTTTATTTCATATTTAATAAAATATGGTCGCAAAATCTATTCAACAGATGTAATTATTTTCCCAGCCAATAAGAATTTTGGTCATATAATTTCTTATATCAAAGGATTTATGGCGTCCGTATTTTTGCATCGAAAAGTAATGTTGGAATTAGTCTTTTATTAACAAATGTTGGCGAGCCTTATTTCAGTGGCTATCCGCTCATTAATGCGCCCAGGGGTGGAATGGCCGCCGCACGATGATCTACGGTTTTAATCTGACGGCGGCCATTCCACCCCTGAGCGCATTAATGGGCGGATAGCCGCTGAAATAAGGCTCGCCACAAATGTTTGGTTTGGGAATGTATAATTTGACTTATCACACAAGCCGCACCACATGGCTATCTCTGGCTATTTCCATGTATTCGATGGAGTTTTTACTACTTGTTTTTCCTGTTCGATTCCTCCATAGCTTACCGTCTACGTCATTCATATCCACTAATTGTAACTATTCCGATCTTAGTGCACATCGTACGTTTTCTCCTCGTTTCTCTGCACCAGCTATAGCTCGAGAGTAACACGTGAACCAAGTTAAAACTTGTCACCGTTTTTATTTATCTTTGGAGGTTTGATATTATTTATAAATTTCATCATAATATTAATTTATTAATAGAGTATAGTTCACACCATCATATAACACTACCTATTAAGTTTGATATTTTCAAAATATGTGAATTTTGTTTATTAAAAATATTGCTTTGTCAAGTGATAAAACTACAAAACAAAAAACAAAACAAAAAATCTTTCAAAAATTTCTTCTTACAAAGATTTTCATGGTTTCTGGAAGCATAGTTTGATTTCAAAATGTGCTTTGTAGCTTCCATTGAAATGTCAATGGATGGATATTGTGACAACTTCCCAAAATTCATAATCAAAATCAACTTCAAAAATATGTTTTAGTTCTTGGTAATGTAAGAAAAATGTTTTTCATGGTTTCTCGAACATAATTTAATTTCAAACCCTCTATGTAGTTGACATTGAAACGTCAGAGAATGGTGTGATCTCTTTCTTAAATTTATCATCAAAATAAATTTAATATATATAAATAGATTTAGCTAGCAATTACCTTGCATCTTTGCAGATCTGTTGTTGGTAGGCAACAAATCCTCTCCCCCAATGATATTTTCATTTGTTGTCTGTCCTTTTCTTTCTTTTCTGCTAAGTAATCAAAAGCATACCAAGGGCATAGGAAAGAGCAGGGTCCAAGTTAGCTCAAGCAGAGGTAGAGGCAAGACTAAACGTTGTGTTTGATTGATCAAACACAATGACGTAGAACACAACTTGAAATGGATTGGGAAATGATGCTATGGTATCTTTTCCCACAACCATAGATTAACTACAATCGTGGGATACTCCATTTCTTTTGTTAAGAAAACACATTCATAAAGCAATAATCGCATATACCTATAATAGATGAATCTGATTTCAACATGTCGGTACCTTCAAGCCTATGTAAAAAGTATGGTGATGCTATCCTTCTCAAGTTGTTCAAGTGCTTTCTCGGGAATGGATGTCAGTAATGAATTCCAAGAGAGACGTTTCCTAAGACAATTGTAACTTACCACCTTATTCTTGGGCATGTGTTATCATGAGTAAGATGGTGGGAAATAATGACTTCATGGGTTTGTATTAGAGATTTTTAATGCACGTCTTATAGCTCATGCCTAAAGCATAGGTTTTCTTAACGCGAGTCGGGTAAGGAAACACAAATGTCGTGTGTCCTTTGATTTAAATGCCCTATATTCAATGACCATATACGTAGCTTCAGTGCTATATTCGAATAAAATTATTTGATGTTTGGTGTTACGCCTCACATAACAAAGCCCTCAATATGATTCTATTCTACAAAACATCTATTTTTTTATAAACATAGAAATTCACGTAGTTTGGTTCAGTAGGCTCTGTATCATTATCACATAGGTGAGATCGATACGAACTAAATCTCTAGTTAAGTGAAACATATTTATTTTTGTATATGAGAGACATGGTTCAGAACACTGATCGACCATAACTTCTCTAAATTCTCAAACAAATGATATCTTTTGAAACACAAATATATCAGCTGCACAAACAATTCTTATAGAAAATGAAAAAAACTAGGAGAAATCAACACACCAATTCCAAAAACAATAGAAAATGGGCATTATGGAAAATGAAAATAAATACGCTCGAAAAACAAGCACAATTCAAAACAAAAATAAAAATAGAAAAGCGAGGAGCGATCAACACACCAATTACAAAAGTAAGAAAATCAACATATATGTTTGATTATTTGGATTTGAAAATTTTTTAATGTAATGGTTTACAAGATCGTTTACAAGTTAGCTATCAAAATTAATGCCCCTTCTCAAAGTTTTGTTTTCTTTTAAAGCTTCACATTTACTTCCCTTATCCCATCGGTGGTCGTTGTGAGAGATTATTTTTGGCATTGAATACACAACAAGAAAAGCTCTCTTTTAGCACCATAAGTTAGCACCACTTTTGTTATGTGGTGCTAATGTGGTGTAAATGTTTATGTATCATATTAAAAATGGAGTATATCACCATAAGTTAGCACCACTTAAGTTATGTGGTGTTAATATGGTGTAAATGTTTATGTATTATATTAAAAATGAAGTATATCACCATAAGTTAGCACCACTTAAATTATGTGGTGTTAATGTGATGTAAATGTTTATGTATTATATTAAAAATAAATTATATCTCCATAAGGTAGCACCACTTACTTTATGTGGTGTTAATGTGGTGTAAATGTTTATGTATAATATTAAAAATGAAGTATATAATCACCATATTTGACGGACAAGTTAGCACCATTCTTACTATGTGGTGTTAAAGTGAAATATTTTTTTATTGATCTTATTGGAAGTGGAGTATATCACCATATATTTAAAGAAGTGGTGTATGCTATATTGTCAAGTTCTATAAAGTAGGGTAGTTAACTTTGTGTTTGCCATGTTGGCATATATAAGTGGATTTATTAATGTGAATTGTCACCATAACTATAAAAAAAATACAAATATTCATATTATGAATATATAAATTAGAACTAAACTCATATTTATTTTATAATATTTATTTGTTTGTCATGTTTACATGTAAAACTAAAATTCAAAGTAATTGTTTTCTAAATATTTTATTTCAATTATTTACTTTTTATATTATTCTCATGAGAAAATAAATACACAAAACCATATTACGTAATTATTTATTTTATGAATAAGCCAATTAAGATAAATATTTTTATATTATTGTAATTTCAAAATAAAATAAGGGTGAATTCGATGGAGTTGGGTTACTCTTTTTTGGAAGAACTTCTGTTCTAAAGGTTGAAAATGTATCTTTGTGAGGGTATTTTTTAAGCCCTCCATCAAAGCTTTTAAAAGGTCCATCTAGGACTAAATAAAACCCTGAATTAAACTACATAGCTCCATCATCAATATGAACTTGATCTTTTCGAACTCTTTTCCTCTGGAACTTGATCTTATCGAAATCGCTCTTGTAGTCTGGGAATTCTTGGGCTAATTTCACCAGGCTCATAGAGATCTTCTCCAAGGCTTTGCCAAGAATGCTCTTCATAGACCAATAAAGATACAATGTCTGCTTGAATTGTGTTAGTCTGCCCCTTGTTTGTCCCAAATATGGTATTAAACCTCTCTATTCCTTAGTATCCATCTTTGTCTCTACATGTCTCTTTATGCCAGCTTCCCATTTTTCAATGAGCTTTTGAATTTCCTCTGATGTGTTCTCGTGGTATGCTTTCGCTGCCTCTTGGATCACATCGATTGCAGACCTCCTTCCTCTCGACTTGCTTGGGGATGAGCTGGGTTGGGCTTCTACCGCCTTCCCTTTATCTTTTCAGCCATGGCCTCAAGCTGCATGGCTCTTGGAATGGTCACGACCTGCAGGACTCTTGGAGCATGCCATCCCACAATCTTTGACTAGGTTTTCGGGTAGGTGACCTATCCACAAAATCAAACAAAGGCGTAATTCCATATAATGAAAACGATTAAAGGTCCATGCATCCTAGTTATCAGAATAAAGGTGACCCGGGGGCCTCTTCCCAGGACTTCTCCCCTACTTGTCCCTTTGCGGAACCATCGCCCTCATACCCTGCTTAATTTCTACCACCCCCTGTCCTTGACGGTCGCACGCACCCCATAAATTGTCCCCATAACCCAAAGAGCTCATGCCTTCCTTCAATCTCCTGACCTCCCTTCTGGTGTCCTCTCTCTCGTCATACCTCACACCCTCGAAATTGACAAAGGAGGCGTCGCTACCCATTGCTCGGCCCTGGGTGGAATTCCCTCTCCCATTCCTCATGCGCACTGAGCCCAAGTAGCTCAAAGTGGTATAAACCAACAAAGCCTTTGAACTAAACACAACCCATGACTGCTCCTTACCTCTATACCCTGGTAGGATTGCTCGACCCCTCACCATTCCATCTTGTTGGCATCCCTTACCTGACAGACTCACACTCAGGTGCAAGTCGAGGCCATGCCCAATTCCTACTCTAACATAGAGGCAGAGACCCAAAATAACCCCAACCTTCCCCCAACCAGAGTCATAGTTGTTCCGCTCTCCCCTACCCAGGAGAAGACTATACCAGTCCAACTTAATCACCTTATGCTCCCATAGAGACCGGCCCAAATCATAAAACATAAACATGGCATGAACAAGGGAGAGGAAACCAAGCACATACCTAAGTTTCATCGTGGTGGAAGTGAAATGGAGGTTTTTTATCCCGCTGTTGCGCCTGCACCAAAGTATTTTGTCATAACAAAACCCCCACGCCTTCCTCCACCCTTTTTTAAGCTCCATGCGTGGGCCTTTGTCCCGCTACCTCACCTCGTGCTGCATGCGACAGTACAGCCTGTCGGCCTTGCCACTCATGTGGAAGGTGGTTGGCTTCAACCCTAGGGACACTACCATTAACACTGATGGGAGGGTCGATCTTCTTCATTACACCCTGATCAGGGAGCTAAGTTCGAGAATTGTGGGTGAGCTCTGCCCTCCGACCTGTCCTGCTCTTTGATGCTCTGCAGCTTGATCCATCGTTCTTCCCCGAGATTAGGAGGTGTGCTTAATTCAATAGGTTCATTCAGGTGAGCGCAACCATAATTTTCCAGGAGGTCAGCTGCTCTATTTCCTTCCCTCCTTACATGGGTGATAATGATATAATCAAATTTCTTGTTTGTATCCTCCAATCCCTGCACATGTGAAGAAGTATGCCATCTTTGGCTTAGTTTTCCCCACTTCATTCCTTGATTAAGTTTTTTGAGAGTGTTCGTAACCAACTGAGAGTCTCCTTCGATTACTAGCTTTCTGTATCCTAGCCTAATGGCCAAGAGGAGACCTTCGTGCACTCTTATGAATTATGCTTCATTGTTGCTGGCAAAGCCATATGAGTCATCATATATGAATCTTTTTATGCTATGTTGATCTCGAAAAATCCCTCCAACCCCTGCTTGCCCCGGATTGCCTTTCGAGGCTCCATCAAAGCTGAGTTTGATGAATCCTTCTAGAGGAGGTTTGAAGATCCTGATGGTGTCCCCTATGTCAGGGATAGCTTTCCAAGAAGCTGGGGAGACCATGCTAGGCACTAGGTGGAGGCCCTGGAGAATCCTTTCTTCATGAGGAGCCATTTGCCAATCATCTGGCATACATTTCTCCGAGAGGATGCACTAGTAGAAAATGATGAAATTAGTGACTAGGTGACTAAAAAAGTTAGTCACCACAATTATTTCAAGTGAATTAATACTAAATTTGATCAATTTTAAGTGACCGAACTAAAATTGACTAATTTAGTCTAGGGTTAAAATATACGACTAGATGATTTTATTGTACCAGCTAGCGCGCGCTCTGATAGGTTGAGAGCGAGCTGACCTACCTGCGACCTCTCAGACGCCATGGCATCAGGAGGGGGACCCGAGGCTCCCCTTCCTCCTCCTTTATAAGTCCTTGCATTCAAGAAAATTATAGCAGCCAGCAACAAGCGCCCTCTTACTGGATCTCAGCAAATGTTCGTGAAGAAGTTGGATAGCATCCCTTCGATGGCCCTTCAAATCGAAGAAACTTGTCGATCTAAATTGAACCTGGCTGAAAGAGGGCTCATTGGATAGTTTACTGGCCTCTGGCCCTATACCAAAGCTGTGGAACACTAGGTGCAGAGGAACTGGATTCCTTTAGTCTTGAAGGCATCAAAAGCCACTTCGTAGGCAAAGGATACGTTGTTTTTGTTTTTGAGAATGTGGAAGACAGAAGCCTCATCTTCAGGAATGGCCCATATTTTATGGGTCCTAAGGGACTATACTTAAATAAATGGAACCCTAACTTAGATCACGCTCAATATGTGCCTTCAACTGTTCTATTCTGGGTGAGCCTCCCACATCTCCCACTGCATTGTTGGAACCAAAAGTCTCCCCAAACCATTGGCAATACCCTCAGAAAGTATATTGATCAAGCAGTGAGAAAAGATCAATACTCATGCACACGTATATGTGTCGAGGTGGATTTGGAAGTTGGGCTACCTAAAGCTATCAAATTAACGATTGCTAATTGGACCCATATCCAAGAGCTAGATTATGAGAAGCTTCCATTTAAATGCAGGCACTATCACGACTATGGCCATTTTGCAAGGCACACTAGTACATTTGGTCAAAATTCCAACAATTTAGTTCCGACAATTTTGACGTATTGTCGAAAATTTCCCCAATTTTTATCAAATTTTCAAATCCTGCCAACAACTGTCACTCTAGTGATGCTTTTGGAGTATCGTCGGAACAACGACATTTAGGACAATCATCGGAATACCGACGTTACATGACAAACCGTCAGAATACCGACGCTATAGGACAAACAGTCGATATTGCGACGTTTACGAGACCGTCGTCGGTCTTGCGACGTTTAAGGAAACCGTCGGTCTTGCGACGTTGAGGGAAAAACCGTCGGAATACCGACATTTAAAGGCCTATGATAAAGTTTATATTACAACTCTCAAGCTAAATAATTTGATTTGTACTTTTTGTTTGGGGTAGCATTTAATTTACTACATATCGGAAAACACATGACATTCAATGATGTACTTAAGTAAAAAAAACAATTATAAAATTTTTGACTATGCATTTCAAAATCCTATAGAAAATGTAGGTTTTAATACCTAGAATGAATTTAAATTAATGCATCACTCAACAAATTTTTGTTTTATCTTGAAATTTTGTTTTACCATAGATAAGGGTTGTCTGATCTCATAGTTCACCATTATATGGTGGGATACATTAAGGGTTGACATGAAATGTTGTAGGCTAAGCTCTTAGTTTTGAGGAATATTGTGGAAATTAAAAAGTAAAATATTTGGTTTAGTTTTTTTTTTTTTTAAATATCTTCAATAATTTATTTATTTATTTTTTTTATTATTTTTATTTTTTATTTTTTTAAATTTCGTTTGAGAAAGGTCGTATAAAATTTGCTAAGTTGTGACCGTACGGGTGCCTTTTACACGTTCGTGCAGTCCATTTGCCATTTTCTCCCTTGTGCCTTCGTTCGGTAGGGCACGTCGTGTCAGGGCGCCTGCCCAAACGCGTTCGAGTTAGGTCATTTCGTTTGAGGGCACCCGCCAAGACACGTTCGGGTCAGGTCGAGTCTTTTCATTTGAGGGCGACCGCCCAAACGCATTCGAGTCGTGTCAGGTCGTTTCATTTGAGGGCGCCTTCCTAAATGTGTTCGGGTCGGGTCGGGTCGTTTCGTTTGAGGGCACCTACTCAAACGAGTTCGGGTCGGGTCGAGTCGTTTCGTTTGAGGGCGCCTGCCGAAACGCGTTCGGGTCAAGTCGAGTCATTTCGTTTGAGGGCGCCCACCCAAACGCGTTTGGGTCAGGGTCGTTTTGTTTTAGGGCGGCTATATCAAATTTGCTAAGTTGTGACCACATGGTGCCTTGTGCACATTTGTGCGGCCCATTTGTCGTTTGCTCCCTTGTGCCTTCGTTCGGTCGGGCATGTCGTGTGAGGGCACCCGCCCAAACGTGTTTGAGTCAGGTCGGGTCATTTCGTTTGAGGCCGGTCGTATCAAGTTTGCTAAGTTGTGACCGCACAGGTGCCTTTTGCATGTTCATGCGGCATGTTTGCCATTTTCTCCCTTGTGCCTTCGTTCGGTCATGTGCACCGTGTTGCGCCGTGTGAGGGCGCCCGCACAAACACATTCGAGTCGGGTCGTTTTGTTTGAGGGCGGATGATTCAAATTTGCTAAGTTGTGACCGCATGGGTGCCTTGGGCACGTTCGTGCGGCCCGTTTGTCGTTTGCTCCCTCGTGCCTTCGTTTGGTCGGGCACGCCGTGTTGTTTCATTTGAGGGCGCTTGCCCAAAACCGTTCAGATTGGGTCATTTCGGTTTAGGGCGCCTGCCCAAACGTGTTCGGGTCGGATTGTTTCGGTGGAGGCCACCCGCCCAAACGCGTTTGGGTTGGGTCGTTTTGGTTGAGGGCTCCCATATCAAATTTTCTAAGTTGTGACCGCACAAGTGCCCTGTGCACGTTCGTGCGGCCTGTTTGCCATTTTCTCCCTTGTGCCTTCATTCGATCGTGCACGTTGTGTCGCGCCATGTGAGGGCGCCCGCCCAAACGTGTTCGGGTCGGGTCGTTTCATTTGAGGGTGGCCGTATCAAAGTTTCTAAGTTGTGACCGCACGGGTGCCTTGTGCACGTTCGTGCAGCGCGTTTGCCGTGTGCTCCATTGTGCCTTTGTTCGGTCGGGTGTGCCGTGTCATTTCGTTTGAGGGCGCCCACCCAAACCCGTTCAGGTTGGGTTGTTTCAGTGGAGGGCGCCTGTGCAAACGCATTCGGGTCGGGTTGTTTCGGTTGAGGGCGCCTGCCCAAATGCGTTTGGGCCAGGTCGTTCGATTGAGGGCACCCGTATCAAATTTGCTAAGTTGTGATCGCACGGGTGCCCTGTGCACGTTCGTGCGGCCTGTTTGTCGGTTGCTCCCTTGTGCCTTCATTCGGTCCGGTGCGCCATGTGAGGGCACTCGCCCAGCCCAAACGCGTTCGGGTCGGGTTGGGTTTTTTCGTTTAAGGGAATCTGTATCAAATTTGCTAAGTTGTAACTGCACGGGTGCCTTTTTCATGTTCTTGCAGACTGTTTTCCATTTGCTCCCTTGTGCCTTCATTCGGTTGTGCACGCCGTGTTGCGCCATATGAGGGCGCCTGCCCAAACTCGTTCAAGTCAGGTCATTTCATTTGAGGGCGACTGTATCAAATTTGCTAAGTTGTGACCGCACGAGTGGCTTGTACACGTTCGTGCAACTCGTTTACTATTTGCTCCCGTGTGCCTTCATTCGGGCGGGCACACCGTGTCATTTCGTTTGAGGGCACCCATCTAAACCCATTTGGGTAAGGTCATTTTGGTTGAGGACGCCTGCCCAAATGCGTTCGAGTCGGGTCGTTGCAGTTGAGGGCGCCCTCCCAAACGTGTTTAGGTCAGGTCGTTTCGGTTGAGGGCGCACGTATCAAATTTGCTAAGTTGTGACTACACGGGTGCCTTGTGCAATTTTGTGCGGCTCGTTTGCTGATTTCTCCCTTGTGCCTTCGTTCGGTCGTGCGTGTCGTGTTGCGTTGTGTGAGGGTGCCTGCCCAAATGCATTCAGGTTGGGTCGTTTTGTTTGAGGGCGATCGTATCAAATTTGCTAAGTTGTGAGCGCACAGGTGCCTTGTGCACGTTTGTGTGGCCCGTTTGTCGTTTGCTCCCTTGTGCCTTCCTTCGGTCCAGCTCGCCATGTTGTTTCGTTTGAGGGCACCCGCCCAAACCTGTTCAGGTCGGGTCTTTTCGGTTGAGGGTGCTCGCCCAAACGCGTTCGGGTCTGGTCGTTTCAGCTGAGAGCACCCACCCAAACGCATTTGGGTCAGGTCATTTCGGTTGAGGGTGCTCGTATCAAATTTTCTAAGTTGTGACCGCACGGGGTCCTTCCGCAGGACTCGTGCAGAACAGTGTTCAGGGCGGGTGCATTCAGGTCGAGTCGAGTTTTTGTAATGCGTCCGTGTTCAGGACGTGTGGAACAATGTTTGAAGGCGCGAAAGTCGTTCATCAGGGTTAGGCCGGGTCAAACGCGACCCAAACGCGTTCAAACATTTTTCCAACATAGAATCACAGCTAAGGTGCAAGAAAGAGACTGAAGATCACATCCTAGTTGGCATTATGGTAAGGGTTATAAACAAGGGTTTCAAGTTTGTTGGGAATCTCGCTACATTCATCAAGGGTTTCATTTTGAAGATCATTTCCAAGCTAGAAGTAATGGATGGAAGTTTATTTTCCACTTTGTCTGGGACTTTCAAGAATGAGAATGTATGGGTTATTGATAATGGTGCTTCTAGACATATGATGGGAGAATGCATCTAGCTTCAGAGTTGTCAGAAGGAACCTCCATCTCCTAGCTCAATCTGAAATTTCATGTCCTTCTCGTTCAGGTAGCTGAAATACTTCTTGTTCATGGTCATGTGGAAGGATTCCCACACCACCTAACTCATCTTGAACCTGAGTGAACTTTGAAAGATATGTGATGATGGGCTCATCTTTGCTTATCTGCTTACTTCTTAGCTTCTCTTTGAGAGCAAGCTTCGTGACATCACTAGAAGCTTGAAACAAATTGAAGATGGATTTAAATTTAAACATCTCATACTCTATCTTCTTCTCATTGAGATGAGGAATAATATGATCTCTGGCCCCCTCTAGAATGATCCTTCTTGCCTTCGTGTCATTCTTAGGATGTTGGGCCAACCGTTGGGGATCTTGAGGTGGCACTATGGCCTACTTGACATACTCTGCTACCCCATTATCTTCCAACACTGCTGTGATTTTCTTCTTCCATGCACGTAAATTTGAGGCTCCTTCTAAACTGTGATTTGATCTTAGCCCTAGCACCGACATATTGCTATCCAAGGAACTGCTCTGCTCTTCTCTTCAAACATTCACCCTGAAAACAATCTTGTCCTCATGTTGTCCTAGCTGGACTGACCTTGAAAACACACAGACCCTTGCTCCTAATTTCTTGCACTTAGATAGTCCGTATTTCCTTGTGCACAGGTTTCCTAGTTCTTAGCGTAGAGGACTCCCTATTATTTAGGGGCTTGACTCCTATTTCCTAGTGCAGAATTGCCTTATTTCCTAGCGCAATTCTGCCACGAGAAAAGCTCTCTTCAATATTTCGTATTGGCTCCTCCAAGATACGCACTCACAACAAAGATCTCTCACACAATTTTGTGCTCTCTCTCACAATCTCGTGAGCTGTGTCTTGTCACAGTCCTTTGTGCACAAAACAACTATGAAACTTTGTGCCTTTGTCCTCCTTTATTGATTCGATCCATGCTAAAATTGGAAAGTTACAAATTTAGAACATGTGTTTTGATTGAATAGTTAATAGAGTCTAAGGATTGAAGCTCCCAACTCGTCCTCTTCTAAATTTATAATTGCCTCTCGAACTTGTAGTCAAACTGAAGAAGGTCCATGTAACTGATCCTCCAACACTACGCATGAATTCACCATCTCCACGAACTCGTCCATGGGCAAAGGAAGACAAATCATGGTCTTTTTGGCTAAGGCACACACCAGAGAAGACCTTCTCTCGCTACACTTTTGAACAATCCCATTGTCCATCTTGATTACCTACGATGTCATTGGGTTCATGGTCTTCATATCACGCTTGACTAATTGTGGGTTTTGCTCCTAACAACTATCAATTAAGACAATTCAGTGCATCCTAGGGTTGACAGGATCACAGTTATGCCATCTCCATAAGATCAAGTTTAATGATCACTTTTTTTAGGGAGGTTCTGTTGTTTGTTTTTGGACTCAAGAGGTTCTCTTGTGACTTTCTCTCATCGATATGATTAGAGAGGCCTAGATTTATCTGTTCAGGAGTCGATTCTCTCTATACAAGAGACTTTGGATGGCCTCTCCAGACTCAGTACCACTATGCGCATTGCTTGTTTATTCCAGCCTATTTGGGTTCTTGATGGTGTGAATCCTAGGTGGATTCCTTTTCCTTGGAGTTAGATGGCATCATTTATTGACACAATGAAGTTTTCCCACATGGTTAGTAGGTACATCACCTTTGTGATTTTAGAGCTTGATTTGCCTAGTTCAAACTATGGTCTCCTCAAGTTGGCTTGAGTAAGTCAAATCTCCATTGTGAAATTATTCTCATCAACCTCTATAAAGAAGAGAGGAATTACCACCCTCTATAGAGAAAGGAAGCCCTTCTTGGTTCCATCCCTTTGCCTGTTCCTGGTTTTCTACGCTGTTACTTGTACGTTGTTCAAAATTTCAACTAGTATCCCACAAAAGATATTCAGTGAACACTAGCGTAGTTGGGATCCCTTGCAACAAAGATGGTAACTGTGATGTAGTTATTTGTAATGCAATGGTGATGATTATGATTATGTCTAATACTAGCTGAGAAACATTAGGCATGGGATGAGTGGGGCATGCTAGGTGATTGGATAAAAGTGAGTCCAATATATATATATATATATATATATTTAAAACTTGGCCTTTAGTTTGCTTGAGTCCCTTTTGATTATGCATCTGGTTCCCAATGTAACCTTGGGGTGATTCAAATGGTCATTAACACCTAGGGTCTAGGCCTTGGTTCCCCATGAGACCTTGCTTTGAAGGGGCATGTTATAAATAACCTATGAGAGTATATATGCTTTCATTGTCGTTGGGATTTGGAGATCATGATATCAATAACAGAGTTATGTTGTTGGTTAGAGCTTGTTAGGTGTGTAGGGTTATGCTATTTGTTTGATATTTCATACTAGAGAGTTAGAGAAATGCTACTAGCATTGGTTAACTGTTTTTGAGATATGATAATATAGATAATTTAATCTTAATAAATGTCCCCACAAATAACTAGAAAAATAGGTCAATGAGATTAAAATATTTATATTTTATTGAATTTATTAAAATATTAATTATCAATATTTATATTTTATTTGTTTGAATTATATTATATAAAATTAAATTTTAAATATATTGTAACTTTATATTTAATTAATAATTAAAATAATAAATATTAATATTTTAATTATTAAAAAAAAATTGTTTCAAGATTTGTAAAAGTTTGACAGAAGATTTTGTAAAAGTTTCATGGCATGTTTTGATTTCATTAAAACAAATAGAAACCCAAAGTGTTTTATTTCATTACCGAAGTGTTCAAAGTTGAGACAAAGACGAGGTTGAAGCCCTGTTCGACTGCGAGGAAGACGAAGACGAGGTTGAAGCCCCTGTTCGAAGCCGCTGTTCGACTGTAGGAAGACGAAGACGAGGTTGAGGTACTCGCACATGGGTGCCCCTGTTCGATTTCATTAAAACAAATAAAAGCCCTAACTGTCAGGAAGACGAAGACGAGGTTGAAGTACTCGCACATGGGTGCCCCTATTCGATTTCATTAAAACAAATAAAAGCCCAAAGTGTAAGAAATCCCCTATTCGAAGCCCCTGTTCGAATGTCAGGAAGACGAAGACGAGGTTGAGGTACTCGCACATGGGTGCAATCGCCTAGAGAAACTTCCAGATCGATTTGGAGCAAGACTAGTTGTTCTTACCCAAACTAGATGTGGTTATTTGGCGCCAATTTTTTTGCTCTAGGGGCTGGTAAATTTTTCTATATAATTAGAGCTTTTATCATGGAATCTGCTTATATTGTATTGTGGGAGCTAGTGAATACCTTGTGGTATACTTTGGCTTAGGATATCCAGTAGGTATATTATCTTTTGCATTTGCTTTCCCTATCATCAATTTCAGTTGCTACTAGTGATTATTTATTCTGCCTCTTGTGCCCTCAAGTCCCATATCTATTTCTCTAAGACAGTTTTATCTACAGATCCTGAAACAAAAGCCTGGCCAGAAGAAATTAAACATCCAGTATTTGGATTTCCAACATTGGTACGATTCAGTTGGGCAACTTGCAACAGTTATACCAAAGAGGGTGCTACAGTGATCTGGTAAGTCACATGCCAAGATTTTTTAATGCATAAAATTAAGTTCGAAGTACAATGGAGGACAAAGGAGAATAGTTAGGACTCATTTAAATGCCACAGTTGGCTATGCTTAGTTTCACTTAAAGATTTATAAGTTAAACTATAAATTGATAATTTGATAAATCATGGATTCGAGTCCCTGTTGTAGCTGCTTAGATTACATTCTGTTTGTTTATATTTAAAATTTGACTTTCCTATTTCTAGTGTTCAAGATCCAAGGCTGCTAAACATCCAAATCTTCAAGGCCAAAATTAGGCTTGACAATGTTATCAAATTAGGCTTGACAATGTACAGGACTTGCAATGAAGAACTAATCTCTGTCAATGTCAAACATTTTATGTCAAATGTTCTTCTGTCACCAATTTTTGCTTCGTAATTACCATACCGATAGTAAACTTCTTACAACTGCTTCAAAACATTATTATAGCAATCGTTTCATTAATAGGATTCTACTAGTCCTTTGAACAAATCCCTTGATGCAATATCAGAGAGGTGTAGATATAGCTCAAAAAAACCTTCAAATTTTCACAAATGGAAAGCTTCAGATGATGATGAACCTTAATTCTGTTGAAAAAACAATGCTTAAATGAGCCTTAGATTGATGCTGCCAGAAGTCTGAATTCAAGTCCCAAAGTGCCACTGTAGAGACCACAGGTCCAAGGCTGCTAAACATCCAAATATTCAAGGCAAAAATTAGGCTTGACAATGTTATAAAATTAGGTTTGACAATGTTATAAAATTAGTCTTGACAATGTACAAGACTTGCAATGAAGAGCTACTGTCAATGTCAAACCTTTTCGGTCGAATGTTCTTCTGTCACCAATTTTTGCTTCAGAATCACCATACCAATAGTAAAATTCTTGCAACTGCTTCAAAACATGATTATAGTAATCATTTCCTTGATAGGATTCTATTATTCCTTTGAATAAGCCCTTGATGCAATCTCAGAGAGGTGTAGATATAGCTCAACAAACCCTTCAAATTTGCACAAATGGAAATCTTCAGATGATGATGAACCTTAATTCTGTTGAAAAAACAATACTTAAATGAGCCTTAGATTGATGCTGCCAGAAGTCTGAAGTCAAGTCCCAAAGTGCCACTATAGAGACCACAGGTCCAAGGCTGCTAAACATCCATATCTTCAAGGCCAAAATTAGGCTTGACAGTGTGATAAAATTAGGCTTGACAATGTACAAGACTTGCAATGAAGAGATAAACTCTATCAATGTTAAACCTTTTCGTTCAAATGTTATTCTGTCACCAATTTTTGCTTCAGAATTACCATACCAATAGTGAACTTCTTGCAACTGCTTCAAAACATGATTATAGCAATCATTTCCTTAATAGAATTCTATCAGTCCTTTGAATAAGCCCTTGATGCAATCTCAAAGAGGTGTAGATATAGCTCAAAAAACCCTTCAAATTTGCACAAATAGAAAGCTTCAAATGATGATGAACCTTAATTCTGTTGAAAAAACATTTCTTAAATGAGCTTGATGCTGCCAGAAGTCTAAAATGAAGTCCCAAAGTGCCACTACAGAGACCACAGATCCAAGGCTGCTAAAAATCCAAATCTGCAAGGCCAAAATTAGCCTTGACAATGTTATAAAATAAGGCTTCACAATGTTATAAAATTAGGCTTGATAATGTACAGGACCTGCAATGAAGAGCAAAACTTTGTCAATGTAAAACCTTTTCGGTCAAATGTTCTTCTGTCACCAATTTTTTCTTCAGAATTACCATACCAATAGTAAATTTCTTGCAACTACTTCAGAACATGATTATAGAAAAAATTTCCATAATAGGATTCTATTAGTCCTTTTAATAATTCCTTGATGCAATCTCAGAGAGGTGTAGATATACCTCTCTTTCCAGTCAAGTAAATGTCGGTCTCTTGTATCTGCAGTCAATGAGCTCAGATATAGTAAAAACATTAAAAAATTACTGATAAATTCCAATAAAATAGACCCAACATTAACACAGCGTTAAGTCGTTCAAGGACGAGAAGAGACCAAACAAGAGCTTGTCAAGACTGCCGACTGGGAGGTATTAGTAAACAAGTAGTATTTTTGAAGTCAAATAAAATAAACAAAACATAAGCAGCCTTAAGTCGTTCAAAGACGAGAAGAGACCAAATAAGAGTTTTTCAAGACTCCCCATTGGCAGGTATTCATACACAAGTAGTCTTTCAGAATTTTGAACAGAGCAACCAATCAATTTCACTAGATTCATGTGCTGAACATGAATGATGAGATTTGTTTCATTTAGAAACTCAGCTTCCCCTTGCTTTGAACCTAAATTCAGTCGTTTAACTGCAACCTCTCAGTCGTTAGGTAGAACCCCCTGTTAATTAATTTACTTCATCATTAGTCAAGCTAAAATAATTTTATAATGTCTGATTTCTCATTGGATACTTCATGGAATAAATTGTTATGTTATTGTGAAATTCTCACTTTAAAGGCACATCCAAAACCTCCTTGGCCAAGCTTGTTCTCTATTTTAAAGTTGGAAGTAGCTTCTCTCAATATATCGTACTTGAAAATGAGCTCCGGATTGATTATAGTTTCAGATATGATAACTTCTGTGCAAAAATAACAACATGAGGGTATATATATATATTCATGTAGTAAAGAAATAGAGAAACAATTAACAAGACACACTATTCAGCAGCGTCTTATATCATAACACTGAAATATTGAAGAACAGTCTCAGGACTTTGGGTTCCAGAAATTTGGTCCCGACTTTTCAAGCTAGAGGAGAAATACCACAGCCAAAGGCCTATGCTTACAGTAAATCCAATGATAGCAGCTATTACGCCCAGTGTTATCACAATAACCTTGCCTTCCGCAAATGCTTTCATGAAATCTCAATAAATAGTGTTTTAACTCATTAAAATGAATTCTTTACAAAAAAAAATATAACCCTAATCATTGCAAACTATGTGAAAGAAAATACTGGATGCTGGAGGGCCCTTTCTCAGCGAGAGATTGCTCCCATTTTTTCTTTCTGCAAATTTGCACAAGAAATTTTAGTAAACTGTTTATGTTTTGGTTCACGAAAATGAAATCGTTACAGAACCATTATATAATCCCGATCATCGTAAACTATATGAAAAAAATATACCTGGCAATCGAGGACTTTCTCCTTGGGGCATCAGCGAGGAGTCGGAAGTGTTGAAAAATTGAAAAACCTCATAACGTAAATGGCATTTGTCAGCTCCGATTTGTGCCCCAAGAGCTCCACTTTGGCATAAGAATATATATTCCAAGGCTGATGTTAGGCACGATCTGTAGCTTGTTTGGGACAGATCTCCCCAACACTGCGCTAAGCTGTAGATATGCCCTGTTAAATTTGAAGGCGCACCGACTAGATCTGCAGCGAAAAGTTTGGGATTCTTCACCGCTTCAGCCGTGATGTTTGAGAGCAAAACCTTTAGAGTTTTTTCGAACTCTTGTGGCTGAGTACTCTTACCATTTTTGCAACGAACATCTGCTGGGGTATTTTGCGTGCTATCAATGTTGAAAATATTATAATTGGCGTAGCGTAAGAAGCAGCCATCCAGTTGAATGGCTGCAGAAGTACTGTGGCATTTCTCAAGAAGATTTGCTTTGTCTGTCGATGCGCACTGTTTGCAAGTGGAGGAACCTAAATCTCCCCTGCACTGGACCACCCCCATAAACCGTACTAATGCTTTTGGGATCCTCAACAACAATTGAAGTCTTGAATCCACTGGCATTTGAGTTCCCTGCCAATGATTCCAAAACCTTGTTTAGATTTCGCTGGAAGCAGCTACCATTTATATATTCGTTATTCCCACACTAAGACCAAACTGCAGAAGTAAAATTTATCGGACTCACCCTAGATTTGTAGTAAAAGCTATGATAGTGGTAATTTAAGTGGCAGCCGTTTAGTTGAATGTCTCCAGAAGTGCCATTGCATCCCTGAACAAGTATTGTCTTCGCTGTAGATGCGCACTGTTGACAAGCATCAGAACCTAAATCTTCTGTGCACTCCACAAACCGATAAACCAGTTTATTGGATTTCTCATCACGAATACGATAAATATTGAATGCATTGTAATAAACATTCGTCATCAGTCTGTCCAAAACCACATCTAGGTTACGCTGGAAGGCACTACTGTTCCTATATTCGCTGCAATTCCCACAATGATATGAAATGATATTAGTGTATGGATCAGCCACTGAGAGAGGCATAAGCATGACCACGCTTAGGACAAGTAATGGGCTCATGATTAATGATTTAATCTTCATTGCTGCAGGGCATTCTCATCTGCAAGGGCAGTATCATAGTATTTCTTTGCAACCCAACATTCCACAACCTATTCCCTTGACAACTCTTCTGACCATTTCCTTGGGAAAAAATAGTCTCCACTTTCTTAGAAAATTTAGGCATTCTTTGAGGGACTTTTTTGGGGGCTGTGGCAGAAGTTTTAGATTATGTTTGGAATTTGTTTCCCAAATTTATTTTTGAATCTACCCACTATCTGTTGTTTCATACTCCTCATAATTTCAGTGATTTAATGTTGTTGTCAGAGTCTAAGAAATACCTCCCGAAATAAACCGTTCCTTGAAGCCCTCATCTACCCTTCACTTATTGATGTATGACACGTATTGAAATATTTAGCGACTGATAATAATTCACCCTTCATCGATCCTTTCATATTGAGGATGACACGCATTTAAATCTGTGGCATTTGATAATTCACTCTTTATTGAGTATTTTGTACTCAGGATTTTTTTCTTCCTTTTTATTGAGTGTTTTGTACTGACTATTTTGTTCTTCCTTTTTATTGTTAAAGATTTTTATACTTAACTTTTTTTTATTTGAATTTATAGAGCTTTTACCAAAAAGAAACCCATAAGATCCACACAAACTGATAAAAATTGATTTTCATATTTAGTGTTTCGCTATGGATGTGATGTCGAGTGCCGACCACTACGTATAGCTCAATAAACCCTTCAAATTTTCACAAATGGAAAGCTTCAGATGATGATGAACCTTAATTCTGTTGAAAAAACAATGCTTAAATGAGCCTTCGATTGATGTTGCCAGAAGTCTGAAATCAAGTCCCAAAGTGCCACTGCAGAGACCACAGATCCAAGGCTGCTAAACATCCAAATCATCAAGGCCAAAATTAGGCTTGACAATGTTATAAAATTAGGCTTGACAATGTTATAAAATTTGGCTGACAATGTACAAGACTTGCAATGAAGAGCTAAACTCTGTCAATGTCAAACCTTTTCCTCAAAATGTTCTTCTGACACCAATTTTTGCTTCAGAATTACCATACCAATAGTAAACTTCTTGCAACTACTTCAAAACATGATTATAGCAATCATGTCCTTAATAGGATTTTATTAGTCCTTTGAATAAGCCCTTGATGAAATCTTAGAGAGGTGTAGATATAGCTCAACAAACCCTTCAAATTTTCACATATGGAAATCTTCAGATGATTTAATGCCATTGTCAGTGATGTTATTCTTGTATGAATTTTAGAAAACCACCAACATTTTCACTATGGCAATATGGTTTCTGTCTTTGGTCTGAGCATTTGCATCTATGTTGGGATTTGGTGCCTAGAAGTGGACTTCACAATTTTCATTCATCTATTTCAATTTTTTTGTGACCTATTTAAATGCCAAATTTTTCATCAATGCCACTCATAAATCTCACGGAGTACTGGCATTGCCCTTGTTAGAATAAAATCTAGCACCCACAAAAGTGCAAGGTCCCAATTACCAATGTGTTAGTTTCGTGAAACTTAGGAAGGCTACACATTGTGACCTCAGTAGCTCTTGCTCTCTCTTTGGTTGGATCTTCCTCAGCTACAAGGGGTATTCCCTAAATTATTTATAAATTGTGGTGGATATTCCACTAGAACAGTTCATCACAACAGATATGCTAAAATTGCTGAAATCTTTACTGTGAATGTTATTACGTTTAGATCTTAGATTATTTATTTTCTGATTTTATCCTTAATGAATAAATTAGTTGAAATGTGAGAAATAAGAATAAAAAGAAACACAGTCACCATCCATGATAGACAAAATCTTATTGGAAGAAATCACCATAACTCTGCTGCTTCACTAAACATAGCAGAGTTACCAATAACAAAGTTATGTTGTTTCCATAAAACTCGCTGCTTCACTAAACATAAAATTTATTGGAAGAAATGTAGGTTGTTTGCTTCTTCTTTCCCAAGATTTGAAAGAAGGGAATTCTGCTTCTTTAGATCCATGTCACCCAACATCTGATGTACTGTGGCTTTTTCCCTTAATTCTACCTTCACAGAGCTTGTTCACATTCTGTGATTTGATGATGCAGACTGTGAATCCATGTTTAGGTTGATGACCATGTTTCTGAGCATGGTGCATTCAGCTTCCAGAACCTCAATATTTTTTGCTGCTGCATTCACATTTTTGGGCACCACATCTCCTCTATAAATTAGACAACAGGCCATGTATTTTCCGTGTCTGGGATCACATTTAGTCATCATGTTACTGGCCTCAAACACATAATTTGTTATTTCTTTCACTGACAATGCTTCGTGATAGGCTTTCTCTTTAGACACTACTGGTGCATAAGATGAAAACATCCTTATAATGGCTTTCTCTTTTTATAACATATCATGGCATTTGCACAACAAAATACATGAACACAGATCGGGATTGCTAGAACGGGAGGTTAGTTATATGGAGGGACAAGGCCCACTATTGGCAATGGGATATGAACTCTTCCGTTCACATGGTGGGAACCAAACCTTAGTTGCAACTCAGTGCAAATGTCAAGTGCCTAGTAGCATTTACTGCTCTTCTCCGCTCCACCTTTCAGCCTAAACAAAATTCGCCAAGGTCACCACCTACTGACAATATGGACAAAGTGATCCAAGTCAAACTTGTTCATTTTTTGATAATAAGTGAATATTTGACAAGATCCATACATTTTCTTAGATGATAACTGTTTTTGCAGGATAATTCTAGCTGGTTTTAACTTTTTATTACTTCAGTGGACTAATAGGTCTGGCCTTTACTTATGACTTAAATCCATAAACTGCTATGGGCTTTGCCATGATTGGAGTTCTATGATATGGTATAAAATCCTCCTGCAATGTTATTAAGCGTTATTTCCTTAAAATGGCCAATGTCAGTGATGTTATTCTTGTATGAATTTTAGAAAACCATCAACATTTTCACTATGGCAATATGGTTTCTGTATTTGGTCTGAGAATTTGCATCTATGTTGGGATTTGGTGCCTAGAAGTGGACTTCACAAGTTTCATTCATCTATTTCAATTTTTTTGTGACCTATTTAAATGCCCAAATTTTTCATCAATGCCACTCACAAATATCATGGAGTACTGGCATTGCCCTTGTTATAATAAAATCATCTCTTACTACTGTGGTTAGTGCATATTACGAAAACAATAGACAGTGGAAAGTCTGTCGTCATAGAAGACACAAGGTCTATACACAGAGTCCTTAATTGAAAACCAGAACTTGACTTCAGACAGATCCCCTTAAGCACAAAAATGGGACAACAACAAAAACACTGTCAAATCCCCTTACAGAGAGCCAGAGAAACATAAATCGGTGAAAAATCCTTTTACCATGTCTCAGGCAACATGCAAGGGAACATCATGTGCCTGTTTAAAAAGCTTCATTGAATTTAAGGTCACCTTTTAAACATTTTAGCATGTTATATTTTTTGTTTATTGTTGTCAACATAATCTTGCTTACTTTGATGATCCTGATCCTTGAACAATGAAGAGAGGTTCATGGAACTTGAGCTTCACACTATTATGTGTCTAGATTCACTCAAACATTACCATTTGTATGTTGAATCCATGTCAAGTTCTATTACTAGAACAACAGTTTAAGCTTTGGACACAGGCACTTGGATCTTTTGGTTCGTTGGTGTATGTATAATATTTGTGATTACTTGAATATTTTAGCTTCAGGTAGTATGAGAACAAGTTTGTGAGAACTCAGTGAAGATTGTTTATAATAAATTACAAGGCATCCAATTTAATAAACATTCAAACATCTATCATCTCTACGAGGTTTGGTACCTGGAATTGCTATAGTTTTTCAAAGACAAGATATATTGTAATAGCAAGCTAATTTGTCAAGCATTCTCACTAGATGATTTTCACTAAAAAATTCAATGAAACTCAGAATGAGGAAAAGTAATTTTCACAAACATGGCAGAGCTTTAGAAGCTTTCACAGTTATTCACTCTTTGTACCAAAGCCAATTTTTTCTATTATTAGAATCTGGCTTATTAACTCTCCCTCCCTTTCCCATGCGCCCTTGCATACATTGATTTTGTTAACTATTTGATGTCATCACAGATAACATTAATGCTTTGTCACATCAGGAATTTAAGGAAGAAACAACTATAATGGATCCTGCATTTTTTTATCATAATTTCCATTTATACATTACTATTATTTTGTCAAGGAAGCTGGCCCTGTGTTAGCAATAAGTGCCTATCATGTGATGCACAGGCTTATGAATGCACTGAGAAGAACATTATGTATCCTGCCTCAATTAACATGTAAAATTATTTTAAGGGTTTGATATGTAATAGGGAAGAGTCCTATGGAAACGAAAGAAACAAGTGCAATGTTTATGCATCCTGGAGCACAGGTACAAGCAAAAGATTGCGTTCAGGTTGTGAACCCCTATAGGAATGCAGTGATCGGTATTACTATTAAATGTTTTGTGATGCAAAATTTCTGCAATGCAAATTTTGGGGAATAAGACAAGGGTTCTGGCCAAGGCAAGCCTTTTGGGTACATAATGTGGCAACAAGGATTCAGGATGATAATTTGGTTGTGTGGGTCTGCTGCAGCAATAGTTCTTCCCTACATTGTTTGGCTATAAGTTTTGTTAGGTTTGGTGACCTACTATTCCGTGTAGTTACCAAGCTTCCTGATTTTCAACTGAAAATTCTGGATGGGCAAAGTATGATTTCACTACAAGGGAAATTACTTTGCACATCTCTTGCTGTTGTGGTTAGGGAAAATAATAAATATCCATAATGATAACAACATTCTACTAATTGGTTTCATAACTGAAACCTGTAGCCATTGAAAGCATATTCAATGGATTTTTCATTTCTGCAATGGTAATATATTGCAGGAAGCAATAGGGGCACTTACCTGAACCTCTTTTTGAGATCCAGTTTGAACTTTGACATGCTGCTTCAAAGTATCATGCTTGAGAATAGAACCTATTGAGAAAACTAATTTCTTCTTTTTAATAAATATAGATGATCTCAGAGAATGAATTACAGTAGCTAACCTCAACAGGCCTTCAAGAGGTCCACAACAGACAGTGGGCACTGTCTTGAAGACCTAAATAGTCAGATCAATTTAAATTTTACCCTCAACATCTACAACAGCACAAGCTACTCTATTTTGTATGGTTATTGCAAGGCTACCATTATAGGTTATAGCATAGATGGGGTGAATCCATTCTAATTCAAATTCTAGGTTATTGCAAGGCTATTGGGTGAATACATTGAGGGTCAAGGTTGCCACGTGGAAGGAGGGATCAAGGTGCTAGAACTCATCTCCCCTTTGCCAATGCCAAGTGTTTATCAAATCCATTTGTTGGACAAAGTATTATTGAGGGTTCCTTCAATAAGGAAGCGATTTCATTCATAGTTGACCTAGTGGTTGGAGACTTCTCCCCAAGAGGGATCTTTCATTGCAAAATCCACAGATTTTATCAATGTTCTAGACTAGATTGGGATGTGATAATCGCCTAGACTCCAATCCCCTTTTCTAATCCAACATGCATAGCTAACAAAGATAGAGTTGTGATCTTGATCCGACACTAATCTTGTTAAATGGGCACTAACTTTTAAGTTTACAAAGTGCATACATATTCATTTTAGCTTTAGATAGCCCTATGATTAGATCCACCTTTACTATTACCACCGATACCATTAGGATCAGGCTTGTGAATTTCCCCTTCACTTCTGGAAGGAAGACGTTGTGGGAGAAATCAGCAACCCTCTGTGCACATATCTAGGCTCATATAGCATAAACGGGGGAGGTTTATTCGCGTGTGCTAGATTATGTTGGACTAAGCTCAAATAACAATTTGTTGGACAAAAACATTTCTATATCGAGGGCTTCCCATGGACTCAAAAGATGGACTATTAAAACATCCCTTTCAAGTGCAAGATCTGCAATGGCTTAGGCCATTTTATGGAAACTTGCCCCAAAAGAATCCCTAAACTTGAAGTACAAAATATGTTCCTCCCACTGTTGGATGCACTTCTATAAGGGGATTGACATAGATCTTTCTACAAGAAGATCTGATGATTAAAGTTCAGAAGTATAGGGCTTATCAAGCTTGGTATATAATTCATCTCTTTTCACTGTCTCTCAAATTCTAATGATAATTTTTGTTCCTTAACACTGAAAATGCCTAAACACAAAAAATGCCTAAACAACCTTCCTTCCTTGGCCTCCTTTGAAATCTTCTCTTCGTTTATGCCTACACAGGACTGTTCCACTAGTCTAGGACTTGGTTCGAGCTCAAGTGATGGCTGCTTTTAAGGTTTTCAATTAGCAAGGTCTGTCTCCACAGTCAACTGTCCAAGGTCTGCTTAGGATTTTTCAACACTACTTCCTCTGTTATGATGTTTTTAACCCTTAAAATAGATTTAACCCATCTAATACACTTCTCCTCGGCCTTAGTTCACCTTCTGTGATTCTTCTTTGAAATATTGACCGAAATAAAATGAAGAGTACGGATTTCTATTTATACTGGTTTGACATTTGATGAAGAGACACGTCTCTTGGATGACATGTCAAGCCTACGCAAGTCACAGTTAATTTCCTTAACTTAAAAAATCAATATCTCCCAAACTATTTGGAGTTTCAGGGCAAGTAAGGGCTCATTAGAAAGGGTAAAATATACTCTACAAGGTGGTATAGGATCCATTTTGAAAGGTTTCCTCTAAGGTGGTGAAAAACATTTTTCTTTGTGACTGCGCTTGAATTATTTAGTGCAGAAAATGATTAGTACAATATGGCTTCTCCATTGTTTGTCTTCTTCATCATAATAGGAACATGCAGGACATCCATGTCATCATGATAATGTCCAGCAATGAGTTCATCACCCATGTCATCACATAATGGTGTAGTGATATGTTATAGTGCAACATTATTAGGAGAACTCCAAAAATAGTTTTCCAACCCTCAAATGATCTCCAACCATGATCATCATATGTCATCATCAAGTATCAAAGTGTATGACATCATCACATAACATCAAGGGTTAAGATCTAGATCATCAAGTGCATGCAACATTAGGTCAAGGACTTCTTAGGGCTTCTTTCATTAGTGGTTTGACTTCTTCGTGATTTAACATCTTCATTGATGGCATTACATCATCATCTTGAACCAGACATCTCAAGAATATTGACATCTCGGTCAATGCCACATTGACATCAATGACAGCCTTGATTAACAAATAAGAGGTCATATTACAAGCGTTGTTCAAACTTCATGATAGAAATGCTTTACCTACCTGAGCTAGTTCTGCGTTGACAGGTCCTCGAGGTACTAAACTCAGTTTAGCTCCCTAGATTCAGCCAAATAGTTAGGGTTCTCTCTAGAATTTTTGTCCTTCAAACTTGGACGGTAAGAAAGTGGGGCAACCTTGGATGGAAAAAATGTGGGGCTGATTTGCTCCCACACTTCCCCAATATCAATAGCCAAGCCCCCTCAGCCCTAGTTAGCTCCCAAATGGCATCATCAGCCATTTTACAATGGTCAACACCTCTACCTCGGCCATCAAGACTAGCAGCCAATGCATCCAACTCGAACTGCCCCAAGTGGCCTGCCATCAATTCTGCCACAACAGTAAACATGTACTGCAAGATAGTAGCAGCAATAGTGGGAGCTGCAAGCTTCCATTGGGCCTTGCACTCGGACCAGGTTGTCCTGCTCAATTCTTTGTGCCTGTGACTGCTATTTGAGGTGGGCATTAAGCTGTCAAGCTGCATGTACTTTTGAACTCCGAACTCATTGTTGTGTTCATTGGAAGGATTCTGAACATTTGGGTACCTACCTTAACATCATCATGCTTTTATGTATAAAACATTAGTCACAGCTGGTGCACTTTATTGGATTCCTTTGCAACTCTTTTCATGGGCTCTTTCAGTGGTGTAGATGATGATCTAGGGTGCAACTTTGATTGTTGTTATATATCAGATTTGGGCACTCTCTTTGAATGCTCTTCTGATGTTTATCTTATGTTCATCCTTGCTTGAAGAGGGCGCTGCCATAGGTGGTATTTTAGTCTGTTTCTTATAGAATTGAAAACTTATTTTTTACAAGGGAAAGTTAGATATTAGAGGATTTGTTAAGATTTTTTTACCCTCAAAAATGATATTTTATGATTAAAATATTTTCAAAATGTTTCATTTGATTATGAGTTACTATTTTTTGTTGTTTCTTGTATGTATTTTAATTCATTTACATATTTTTCATTTTATAATATATTCATTATTCCACACACTTTTTATGGTTTATTTCAATTCAATTGAAGTTATTGTTTTTGTTTTTCTCCGTTTATTTCATTTATGTATTTTTATTCACAAACTTATGTTTATAATTTTCTTTTATGATTTTTCCATGCAGGAGGCGACAAAATTTCTTTTAAGGATGAGCAATACAGAGGATTTCAAAGGAATTGTCAGCTTCATTTTTTTCATATCTCATAATAAACAAATTTCAACACCTAAAACATTTCATTATATTAATAAATGAAAAGTGATTTTTTGATAATCAATGTTGGAACATATGTATAACTTTTATTTCTCTTTAATTAAATTATCTCTTTTTATATACTCATCATTTTGGTTGTTGTATAATATACTTAAAATTTTAACATATGTAAATATTGTTATTACTTTGTAATTATTCATTTAATGTGAAAGATATCCTTTTAATATATTTTTTCATAACTAGAAAGATATGTAATAGATTAGAAAAACAAAAGTTTTTGAAATATCATGCCATCTTGAAGATTTCACTCAAACAAAATTCTATGAGTCTTGGAATTGAAATGACACTGCTTAGAACTTTTATTTATTTATTTATTTTAATTTTCAAAGATTGAAATGATTCATCTACATGATCAATACCATGTTGACCAAAATGATCAGTGGTGATATTATGTATGTAAATTTATTATGCCCATCAACTTGGAATCATGTGAATGTTTCAATGGAGAAACTCTTCCATTACTTGTAATTGATACTAGCCATAATGTAGCCAAGCACAAAAAAAGCTACCATAATCTTATTGTACACAATGAATTAAAAATTTTGGATGTAACTATGAGATACTTCAATTGTGTTAATACATTTGATATTAATTAAATATTTTTATGGTAATTGGATTTAAGCGTAAGAAAATGGTCAAAATGTTCTCTTTCGTAATAAAATCAAGCTCTTCCCAGGATACTCACCACATGCAATATATAACCTTTCTAAATAAAGGAGGATATTTTTTTTTTGCACAATTTCATATTTTATGGTGCTTTGCACCATATACAATTTTATTATAATAATAAAAAAAATGTATTTTTTTGCACCATTTTTATTTTATGGTGCTTTGCACCATATACAATTTATTATTATTATAATAATTTTGATATTTTTATCATAAATATTTAATTTTTGTAAAATTAGTTTTGGTGCTTTGCATCACAATATCTTGATCCACGTCAGATTGGTTTTTGGTGGTTTGCACCATACACCATGGAATGCCACATATGCATTTAACACCAAATTTAACATTCTTTAATTAACTCCACTTTTGCACCAGAAAACATAGCACCACTTGCGTATCTCCACATTATCACCACTTTTGCACCACTATTTGAAAAGTAAAGATTTCTCAAATCCTTTACAAATTGTGGTGCTAATGTGTGGCTAAATGACTCTTCTTCTTATAGTGATAAATCACAACAACAAATAAATGACCATTAAGTTCTGAAAATACCTTTTTCTTCGTGAAGGTTTAATTATCACATAGAAACTTCATTTCCATTTAGTGGTTGGCGTTTTTCGTGTTATGACGCTTTTGTTCAAGCATTCACTTGCCTATCACCCATGCTTGGCCCTATGAAACATGATTCCATGAAGATCATGACGATAAATGACGAGAAGTATCATTATTAAACGTTGCAGTCTGGAGTCTAAACATCATACCAGGCACACAAAAACTAGAGTTGGAGCGAGAAAGAACAAGCTTGTAAGGCTAGATAGGTTGACAAGTTCCATTGGCAAGCTAGGTTGACTAGCTCCAATGGCAGGGACTTGCTGCCCGGAGCCCTCCTTGTTAAATAAAAGACTCCATTGTAAAAATTAAAGATTACGTGGAAACTTTTAAACCGCAAGATTTATACCATACCACCATAGGACTAAGAAAAACCGCTTGCAAAGATTCAAAGGTATCATTTTAAAGAAGACACTTCATTTCAAAAAAATCCCAATAACAAAGGGTAAAGGGTAAATTTAAATAAACTCTAGCGTAAAATGTGAGGATAAGTTTTAAGATTCCTAACAAACGAAATGCCACTACAAAAAAGTTCCATTAATATTATTTTGAATCACACTAGCTTCTGAATGGGAAGCAATTATGTTAATAACAATAATAATTTGCATTTTGAAACAAATCTACACCAAAGAGTTATATTTTATTTGTTAGAATAGTAAATGTATAGAGGAAAGACCAAGTTTAAAATATTTGCTTGTAACACTTTACTTGATAACAAAATTTCATATTCTAAGAGTCTTCACCTGATACATATTCTTCAATGATGCAATATGTAATTTTATGTTCTTTGTCTGATACAAATTCAAACACACGGTTGCACCAAAATTCTTGAGTTCGGGGAACGAAGCTTTTCTGGTTATGTGGAGACAAACTCGTAGAGTTATACACACTTTTGCGTGCAACATTTTCGGACCATTATAATGGGAGGCTTCACCTTATTCTTAAACCCACACATCCACTCCCTCAACCTCTACCTTCATAAAAACATTGTAACTCTCATTCAAAATAAAAAGAAAATTATAGAAATTACTCCTACTAATTTGCAATGTTCCATCAAAACAAAAAGACAAAAAATAACAGAAATTACTCCTACTAATTTGTAATTCCGGGACCCATTACATTGTTTTCAAGGAGATTACTTGGAAAATCCACATCTCTGGATGCGGTCATTTTGGTTTCTCGACTTCACTTACTACGATGGCTAATGGAACTCGAATTAGTAATTCTGGGACCCATTACATTGTTTTCAAGGAGATTACTTGGAAAATCCACATCTCTGGATGCGGTCATTTTGGTTTCTCGACTTCACTCACTACGATGGCTACTCACTACGATGGCTACTGGAACTCGTGATGGTTCTTACTTTGTACAGAATTTGTGACCTTTTAATATGTGGAGGGGTTTGGACAAATATGCAGAGACTTGAACATTGTGTGGTGTGCAGAAATGATTTTGGAAACATAGTGTTCTCAAATAAGCGATTTTCATTGCAATATGTCATTAATTAGCTATAGCAATAAGGAATATGTTGCGTTGTAACTATTAATATTGTCTATAATAATGCAGGATGTTAATTTAAATAAAATATTGTTCATTCATATATGAAGTGTACCCAAGTGAATGTATGAAGATTGGTTACACTTTTGGGTCAAATGTGGTAATGAAATTTCAAAATTTTATTTTTTTATCGAATTGAAGCCCTTAAAATTCATATAAACATTTTGACTTTTGATTCGGAGTAAAAAAATAATTTGTGGAAAATTATGTTTTTGTCCTAATGATAATTTTTGCAAAAACAATTAGTGTCGTATAATATGTCAATTTTCCAATAAATAAATGCTTGTACTTACAATTTTTCACACACCTTAAGAGATGTGTGTGTGTTCTCATAGCATAACTTAGTCTAAAGTGTGTAATTTTAAAAAAATATTTATATGAGCATGATATACAAGGAGAGGACTCATTTTTTTATATTAAAAATGTTATTTTTTTATGCAAAATTATATTTTTATTTTTTTTCAAAGTTAGTGAAGTAATATTTCAATTGCATTTTGCAAACACATGTTTTGGCATAAGGTTTTTTTAAACTATTTAAATAAATTGAAAAAATAAGAGTATTTTTTCAACTATTTAAATAAATTGAAAAAGCATGAGTACCCTTTTGAATATGACTCGTAAACGAAGATAGTGATATTTTCTGGAATTTTTTCATTGTCTATGTTTTATGCTATTGATTTTTTAATCAAGCTCTGTGAAATTGTCCAAAAACAATTCAATCATTATGTTTAAAAGAAATTAGATGAAAATATGATTTCAAAAATGTAAAAATCATATGACATTGGATAGAGGATTCATTCATAAATCCAACATGATCAACTCCACCACTTGAGGACAATTTTTTCCCTATGGCCGCTATGGTATAAAATAGTGTTGCAGAGAAATTTGCAGAAGGGTTGCTAAAATTGTGGTTTTTATGACCTCAAAAGCTCGATCAAGTGCTTAAATTATAAATTCAAATAGTTTGATCAAGGGCTTAAGAAACCCTCGATTTATCCATTTATGTGGTTAAACACGGGCTCGATCAGGCTACATGGCTCGATCGAGATATTGACCTCGATCGAGCTAATAAGCTTGATCTAGCCTTTTAAAAATAATATTTTCACGATAGAATCCTTACGTGAATAGGTTTAGAATCAAGAAATATCTAAAATTTAATCTGTAATAGCCCCTTGTTGATTTTCCATGTAAAAAAATATAAGACCAACATCATGGGACACATATTCCAAGATTAATGATGGTAAAAACATCCTAGTGGGTCACTTCAGTTTATTAATGGCTAAGGAAATTGGAAAAGACATTGGAAAATGAAAAGATACATTAACTGGCGTTTGATTTATCGAAATAAAGGAAATATGAGAAAAGAAGGTGAAGATTCACATGTTTTCATGCAAGGGAAATTAGAGGAAAAATGAAGGAAAATGAAGAAAATAGAGGCATCAATGATAAAAGGCTTCCGAGGATCAGTTCATGGATTTTTCAGTCTAGTTTTGGAGCTCTAAATTCATTCACTCTCTTTCTCATACTCTTTCACACTGAGACCATTCTTGGAGCACTCTAGTTTTCACTTGGATTGGAGAAAGAATCCAAAGGAAAGTAAGGGAGCATAAAGAGGACAGTTGGATCAGTAACTAAAGTATGGATACTCTGCAGGTAATAGGCTACATGTGTGATTTCCTTGCTGGTTTATGGATGCATTATACATGCAAGTGGTTTTTTGGTTATGTGATGTCATTGGCATGGATATTTTCCTGGATTAACAGTGGTTTCAACCTTGCCTTGCCATTTACTAGATATCCATGGTGTTGTGAATTTTTCCACTTATTATTTTATGGGTGGTGGTCATGTTCCTTATGGCAGTGGGTTGGAACAAACGCTATGGAATCCCTAGAACATCTTGGGTCGAGTTACTAGTCCTTGATCCTAGGTTGGGACAAATTATTTGGAGCCTTTGGTGGGTTGAGTTACGAGTTCCTAAGTCCCTGGACAGCTTGGGTAAAGATCGATCTAGTTGGTTTTAGTGATTTATGGCCCTGAGGTGGAATCACTAGTTGAGGGTTGAGGTGGTTTGGCATTTAAAAGTCTTGGTTTATTCCATGAGATCCCACTTTCATGGTTGGAATATGACACATGGGTGATTGGCTGAAAGAAAGATTTGGTTCAGCCTAATTTATGGTCGGGTGGTACGTAGAAGTCCCTGACTTGGTCGGTACTTTGCAAATGTTAATATGTGTTATTCTTTATTGATGATTAATGAGCATAATTGTTGATTCATTGTTTTATGAATGAATGGTTTTTTTATGGATTTGTTTCTTATTAACTATATGCTACATACATGATGTATTTATTATTATATGATGTTCTCTTGATCTATATCTAATTCATGGTTCGAAAGGATCTTGGTTATTTTATATGGATGCATGACATAATATGTGTTTGTTGCATCAAGTATGTGAGGGAAGAAAGCTAATCTGGATTTATAAAGGAACGAAATAGAATACACATATAACCATAAAGACAAATATGTAGCGGAAATAACAATTCATTTCATTAATACCAAATAACAGAAATATGCTTACAGACAGAATGGAAATAAACTAGCTAGGGTGTTGGTAGCTTATCTTTGAGAAACGATGTGGCAGATATAGGCCTATGAATTGTGCTACAATGAGGCTCGAAGGCATATTTATTGTTGAGAAACAATGGAAAACCCTAAACATCCAAAAACCTAACCCTAGGAGATGAAGCGCCAAAACTGTGGGCCCCGTTTGGGAAAATTGGTACATCAATCTTCTCGGGGACGTATTTTTGGCATACGATCTCTGTTTGACACGATCAATACCTCGTTAGAAATATCTATCTAAGGACTACAACTTTTGACATGAGCAACATCAAAGGAAATTCCATGTTGCTCCCGTTTTTCCCAAAAAAACGTCGTTTAGGGCCTCAAAACGGCCTTGGAAGTTCAGGACCCGTAAAACTACTAAAAATAGTAAGTTGTGCTAAAACTGAAAAAAATGATAGAACCAATGGTGGGGGTCCAAATGGAATAGGTGGGTGGCAACCAATATCCACCTATATCATTAGGGCCTCGAAACGACTCCAGAAGTTCAGGACCCAACAAACTACTAAAAATAGTAAGTTGTGTTGAAACTGAAAAACTGAAAGAACCAATGGTGGTGGTCCAAATGGAATAGGTGGGTGGCCACCAATATCCACCGGGATCACAAGCCTTCTTGATGAACATCTAATGAAACTAATGTAAATAATGACTAGACTATGCATCCATGAATTACAGTTACTACCGTCACAATTTGTTTGTAAAGATGAATAACATGTGCTTGCAAGTCAGACCCCATTTCTGTAACTGCACCTTTGAATTTGGGTCATGCATAGTAACTCTCATCTCATGTTTAAAATGGGAAATATGTTAAAGTAGGTAAATGTGGGGTGGGGTGTTACAGAGTGGTATCAAAGCTTCCAGCTTCAAAAACTTGGACTGGATGGGCTCTATCATAGGTGAAATGAGGAGCAAAGGGATCAATGAGTAAAATCAATTTAATTTATGTTATATATTTTATTATGTCAAGTTTTATAAGCTGAATTTTTTTCCACGTTTAGGGTAAATCAAACTGATAATGTGGTTAGAATTTCAAATATTGGTTCACAATATTTTAGGAATTATGATCTGAGGTAGATGACCCTCCTCAATGCATCATTAAAAAGGCCATGTTGGTATTTCTATCATAGCTTATCATCTGTTATGTTCCAGGAGCTAAACAATTTTCCATATTGAGGGGGAATAAATTTCAAATATTGGGTCGCAATATTTTAGGAGATATGAGAAGAGGAAGTCGATCCTTCTGAATGCTCCTAAAATCAGACCTCAAACATGTCATATTGGAATTTCTGTTATAACTTTTCATCTAGATAGTGTTAAGAGCTGAATTGTTTTCCAAAATTATGGGAAATACCATCAATATTGTGATTAAAAATTCAGACATTGGGTCGCTTTATTTTAGGATATATGACCATTGGAAGTTGAGCTTCCAGAATGCTCCTTGAATTGTGCACCAAATATGATTGTGTTGGTATTTTTGTTATATATTTTCATATATGAAATTACAAAAGTTGAAACTTCAGCCATAGTGAGAGAAAATCCCTCTCATCATAGGGTTCATGTTGAAAAATGAAACAATAAATTCTCAATTTTATTTTTCCTTAATTAGATTAAGAAATTTTGAATTTCCACATCAACAGACAACTTAGATGCAATTAACTTGTGGAAATGGCTCTTGTCACTAAGTTAGCTCAGTAAATTGGAGTCAGAGGAGTTGGAGTTCAATTAAGCATATATTATTGCTAATTTGTAGCAATAAAGGTCGGTTATTTCAAGTTGTTTTCAGTTAAACTAGTTCTAAATATCGGAGGAACTATTGGAAGGTCAATTTTGCAGTGGGAATTCAATCAAACTTAGTGATCATCCAGTTAATTGATCAATCAGCCCAATATAGCTAGTGCATGCAGAGAATTAAAGTTCCCCGACTGTGGTGGAGATTCCAAGGCAGAGTAACATGATTTGTAGACTAGTATTGAGTGTACAGGTGTTGCATGCACTCAGATGATCAACCTTGGGAATTGCGCAAGCATTTTGGAGGAAATTCCTAAATAATAGGGGCCTAATTTCTCAAGGAATTTTGCAAGGAAAAAAGGGCTCAAGCGGAGGAAAAATTTGACGAAGTCTGGGTTAGAACCTTGCAGTGAGTAGAGAGATAGGTTATTCACTTGTAGGTTGTCCTCAGTTGATAAAATAAATTGTAATGCATCTCTATTCATCATATTAGTGCAAGAAGAAAAAAAGGATTTTAGCAGATTTCTTTCCCTTAGAAAATATTATGTGCATGTTTTTTATTTATCATTACATGTCTTTGATTGATGTTCTAAATTATGAATTTAATTTTGTAGAGTATTAGAGTAGGATTGTGTCTTGTGATTTATATTAAATTTTCATGAGCAGTTACGATTCTACACCATAATTTCTACATGGTATCAAAGTAGGATTCACATTAGAGAAGGAATTTCGAAGTTGTTTCTTAGGAGGATTGATTTCGCAGTTTAGTGTAGTAGGATCTACAGATTTGGGAAGATGACCTTAAACATGTTGATATTAGAGTATGATTTGGAAGGAAACTCTAATTTCATTGCATGGAATGGTCACATGGAGGCGGTATTGGATGAAAATGGATTGATAGAATACATCAAGACAAATGTTGCAAAGGCACATGAATATGATGCACATAACCTAGACCAATGGAAGAAAGATGTAGCCCAGGCGAGTAGAATAATATTGGAGGGAGTATAGGATCACATTGTCTCAAATCTCCATGGGAATGAAACTCCTTTCACGATGTGGAAAGAAGTGACATAATTTTTCAAGAATAATAGTGACCAGAGGAAGCTAACACTCAAGGATAAAATTCAAAATATCAAGATGCAAAAGAATGGAACTATTCTGAAGTATATGATGTAGAAATATCTAAATAGATTCAACTGAGATTGTAATTTACTAAAACAAAATACTGAATCAATTCTACAAATTCCGGAAACCAATTACGATTGCACAATCACATGAAAAAGAAAGAGAAATAATTTCAATCACACAACACAAATATTTATCTGAGGAAAGCCTCAGCTAAAAACCTCACTATCTGTATATTTGATAAGTCAAGAAATGAAACATTACAATGTTATTTATCTTCTTGAGAAACCACTGCACTATGTTGACTATCTCAAACTGATCTAAGCAAGTTTGGTCCAATATTTATCCACTTCCTTGCATCTACCTGACCAGCCTTGCTCACACATTCATGGGCTAATTGAGCCCCTATTGATTAGGAAATTTCCATCAATAAATTGTGCAATACATCCAAGGCGTCCTGATTACCTCATGCGTGACCTGTATAGTTTTCTAATTATACAACTGATAGTTCTCTTCCCTTTAACTCCAATCTCAATTGGGCCTTCCTTACAACTGACATGCAATAACTATTTATAGCGAATTATAAGTTATATGATTAATCATTGCATGTGAATTAAATCAGATTTAATTCACTTGACCTATCACTGGCTCATCTTAGATAGAACTAGTTAAACTAATTTTAACTCAAATAATTGAGTTAATTAATTACAACTCAAAATAAATTGCAACTGGACCCCTAAAAGTGAGGGAGAACTCTACATGCCTCCAGTTTGACCCTCAAATCGAATTGAAGGAGCTAAATAAGTCTTCCTAACTTAGTTAACTCGTACAAGCTATCATGTGATGTGGAATTACAATTTACTTCTCAGTTAACTCGTACAAGTTGTCATGTGATGTGGAATTACAATTTAATTCTAATTTAATTAAGGGAAAATTAAACTAGAAGCCCCCCTTGGGGTGTCATTTTCAATATTTCTTGTTGCCAATTTCAACATCTAAGCATGTTCACACAAGTTCATGATGATATTGCCGAGGTTGGTGTTAATGTTGCAGAATATGACTTGGTAATCCTAGCCCTTCTAGGCCTTCCCAAGAGCTAGCATAACTAGGAAGATTCGGTGAACGAGAGGGAGAAACTATAAAATTGGGAATGCTTATGGTCTGATTTGGTACATGAGGAAATAAGGTGGAATACCATAGATGGGACCTCATTCAAGCACGAGGATGAAGAAAATTTTTCATTGGTTGGAAATGGAAAGAAGGGAAAAGGTAAGAAATCTCAAACAAAACCAGAATCCAGCCAAGGGGGCAAGAAGAAATATTTTTCCAAAATTAAATGCTTCAATTGTTATCAATTTGGGCACTATGCCACGAAGTGTCCACAGAAAAATTCGAGCAAGAAGAACTCAAGAGGAGTAGCAGATGAAGCCTTAGCTTCACAGTTCGAGCTTGGCTTCATCCTTATCACACGCATGGTCAACAAAGTGATGGGAAGAATGTGGTACTTGGACTCAGGTGCATTTCTTAACATGATAGGGTGTATAGAGTTTTTGAGTGACTTACAGGAGAAATATCTGCAAATTCAAATTATGCTAGGGGACGACAGAAGGTACAACGTGTCTGGGATTGGTACAATCACTTTTTAGAAGGAGTTAGGATCCCCTATTAGACTCAAGTATGTCATGTTTGTTATGGGCTTAAATAAAAATCACATATCTATTGCAGTGTTGGAAGATCGTGCAACAGGGAAAATTTGAAGGATGGAATTTTTTCTTGAAGTTTAAAAATATTGGTGAATCTCACTAGTCCTTAATATGTAAGCTATAAATTTTTTGTTGATGTAGTTGTAAAAATATTCAAAATTATAATGATTTTATATATACTCTCTATATAATTTTAGAAATTTTTAAGGTAAAATAAGTTTATATTGTAAAATTTGGGAGAATCATTCTTATAAAAAATGGAAATTGGCGAATATTTTTTTTGGAAAAATCAAGGAAAATTAGCCCACCTATGAATATTAGCCCCTAAAAATTTCCATGCCGTGTGGATGTGATATTCAAAAAAGTAAAATCATTCCTAAGACACATAGCCACGAGACATGTGAAGCATATTGGGGTTCATGTGAAGAACTTGTATAAGCTAGATGTGGAAGATGATGTTGCATTAAACACTAAGGCAGAGATAGTGTAGGGCCATGATTTCGATGAACTTTAGCACGAAATAATTCTCCATTTACATCATCACACCTTCAATATTATGTAGAAAATAACCATTGGCCTCCCTAAAGGAGCACTTGAGCAGCAAAATGTTTGCAAAGGATGTACTTTGGGGAAGTATACAAAATCCACATTCCATGATCGGGACAACAAAGAACATGCAGTCCTAGGAAAGATCCACTCTAATGTCTGTGAACCTTTCTCAACAGCCTCCACTTACAAACACAAATATTTTGTTATTTTTATAGATGAATTCTCATAGAAGTGTTGGATCTTCTTCATGTAGAATAAATATGAGACATTCTCTAAGTTCGTGTAATTCAAGGCACTAGTTGAGAAATAAACCAAAAAGAAGATGAAGTCTCTCAGGGGAAATAATGGAGGTGAGTACGTGTAGAATGAATTCAAAAAGAATTGCACGAAAGAAGGCATTCAATGAGAGTTTACAACACCCCAAAACCCACAACAGATTGGGGTGGATGAGAAAAATAATTGTAGCAATGTGGGAGCTGTGAGGGATATGTTGCATAACCAAGTCCTACCACTACATTTTTTGGTAGAGGCATGCAACAAAATAGGATATTTGTGGAACCAGATTCCTCATCAGATTATGGGCATGATTACATCGAACAAGGCTTTCTCGGGGAGAAATTTAGATGTGTTACACTTCAAGATTCTTGGAGTGTCTGTCTACTGCCATGTTTCCAAAGAATCTGTGAAGAAGCTTGAGTCAATGACAAAATTGGGGATATTTGTGGGTTACACAAAGACTCCTCACAACTACCATGTGTGCTTTCCATCCCTCGAAGTAATAGTTATGTGAAGGAACATAAAATTTTATGAGGAGAAAGCAATGCGATGACCTCTTGAGGGGAAGCTCTAGATCCCATTAGAAGAGGATTTTTTAGCTCCAAATGAGGATCCTCAAGAAGTTGTGGAGCAACCACAAGTTGAGGAGCAGAGAGTGGAGACATACACTCAAGCATAACCATCCATAGAAGGAAAAAAAAGGATCATGGAAGCTGATAGACTTGTGTAAGATGCGAGGGAGAATGTGGGAGTTCCTTCAAATTTGAGCTGGCAGAGAAGGTCACCTTATTGGTACACTAGCTACATGGATGTAATGACTGAGCTTATAGATACTAAGCCATACTCCTTAAAGGAAGCAGTAGAGAATCCTGTATGGGTTGATGCAATGGTGTAGGAATACCATGGGGGCTTCACTCAATGAACCTATGACATAGCACATGCATTCATGGCATACTAAACAATACCCTTAATCTGACTACATATTGGGTAAATACCTCTAAAAATCCTTTATTTAACCCCATACCAATACTAACCCAATACACCTTCCCAGTTTAAAAAACCCCTACTTCCACTAGATATTTTAGGTATCCATTTTTTCATGAACAAATTTTATACCCCTTTATATTTTGTAATTAACTTTGAGCTCTGTTTTTTGTACGCAACATTAAAAAAACCCTTTGCCCTCTATTATATGCTCAATATATAATGTCATTTTTCCATCAATATATATCACCCAATATGAATTCACATGGTATGGTATTGCTCCCTCAGTGAATCCCCCATGAGGAATATGAATCCATTGTAAAGTACAATGTTTGGGAATTGGTCCCAAGACTAACAGATAAATTGGTTGTGGGTTCGAGATGGATTTTCAAGTTTAAGCAGACAACAGATGGAAGAATAGAAAATTATAAGTCCAGATTTGTGGCCAAAGCATACTCTCAAGTTGAGGGAATTGACTATGAGGAGACCTTTGCTCCTGTAGCAAGGTACTCATCCATTAAATCAATTATTTCCCTAACTGTGCAAATGGGGTGGAAGATCTGCCAGATGGATGTTAAAACAACATTTCTCATTGGGTTATTGAGGAGGAGGTTTACATTGAGAAACTATAAGGTATTGATACATTTGATTGGGAGTCCCATATGTTCAGACTCAAGCGAGCGTTGTACGATCTCAAACATGTACCTCGTGCTTGGTACACCAAGATTGATAACTATCTCACTGGTTTGGGCTTCACGAAAAGTGAAGCCAATGCAAACCTCTATTATATATTGGTAGAAGGTAAATTGATTATTATTGCCTTATATGTTAATGATTTAATTTTAATTGGTGATGAGAAGCTAATAAGTTCTTGAAAGGAGGGCCTTGTAAAGGAATTAGGAATGAAGGACATGGGTCTCATGCACTACTTACTCGGGTTATAAGTATGGTAAGGTGATGGGGAACTATTTGTGTCTCAAGGAAAGTATGCAAATGAGATACTACAAATATTCTTCATGGAGAGTTTTAAACCCATGGATACACCTCTAGCAACCAACTGGAGGAAGGAGGATGCCACTTCAGGTGAAGAAGTCGATGTTATCATTCATCGGGAGCTAGTGGGTTCACTGATGTATCTTGTGAACACATGACCATATATGTGTTATGTAGTCAAAAAACTGAGCCAATCTATGGTTAGGATAACCAGATTATATTGGAAGGAATCTAAGCATGTGTTACGGTACCTTAGAGGCGCTACCCAATTTGGACTATGGTATTGATGGACAGAGGAAGTGAAGTTGTGTGGCCTCATAGATGCAGACGAGACACAAAGTCCATCAAACAGAAAGAGTACATCAGGTGGAATTTTTAGTGTTGGATCCACAGTTGTTTCCTAGTATATTAGGAAGCAAATATTTGTTCCTTTCCTCTTGGTGGAAGCAGAATACATGGTCGTAAGTCAAGCAACATGTGAGGCGATCTAGATGAGAAAGATACTTGTGGGATTTTTTGGTCAGATGATGGATACAACTGTGATCTATTGTGATAATCAAAGTTTCATCAATCTCTCTAAGAATCTTGTATTTCATGATCGATCCAAGCATATAGATATCGAATATCACTATTTAAGGGACTATGTGTAGAGGCAGATAATGTTGCTACAATACATTCCAACATAGAACAAGATGTTGACATTTTGACAAAGGATTTGTCAAGAGGGAATTTCGAGTTCCAAAGGTGCAGGATAAGGGTGGTTTATAATCCCTTTCTTGCGGAGTGGGAGTGTTGAAACATGCGACAATAAATTCTCAATTTTATTTTTCCTTGATTAAATTGAGAAAATTTGTATTTTTACATCAACATAGAACTTAGATGTTGTTAACTTGTGTGACATGGCTCTTGTCACTCGGTTAGATCAGTAAATTTGAGTTAGAGGATTTAGAGTTTATTTAAGCATGTGTGAATGCTAATTTTTATCAATTAAGGTTAGTTATTTCAATTTGTTTTAAGTTAAACTAGTTATAATTGTTAGAGGAACTAGTGGAAGGTTAGTTATGCAGCAGGACTTCATTCAAATTCATTGATAATCTATTTAACTAATTAACCAGGCCAAAATAGATATTGCATGTAGATAATTCGAGTTCCCCAGATGGGGTGGAGATTCCAAGGCAGTGTAACATTAGCTATAGACTAGTCTTGAGTGTACATGTGCTACATGCATTCAAATGATCAACCTTGGGATTTTCACAAACAGTTTGGAGGAAATTCATAAATAATAGGGGCATAATTTCTTAAGGAATTATGCAAGGAAATAGGGTCTCAAGTAGAGGCAGAAATTGACTAAGTCTAGGTCAGATCTTGTCAGTAAGCAGAGAGAAAGGTTATTCACTTGCAGGTTGTGTAAACACCCTCTTCCCACATCTACCCAAGTAACCGACCAACTAGGGTAAATGTGTGACAAGAGGCTAATAATATGAGATTCAACCTCCTATATGACCTTAAGGAAGTGGAACTAGCGGAAACACTAAGAACACACCTTACACTGCATCACTGACATCCCCAGGAGGTAACCCAACCTTCCAGGGAATTGATTTTTAGCCACTTTGAGGTTGAGATGCAGGCTTGTAAGGGAAAGGTAGCAGATATAGACCCTATATTCATGGGATAGCCTTGTCAAGGTAGTAGCTAAGGCCAAAAAAACGAATTTTGGGCCTGTAGCTCCAAGATCTCTACCACATTCTCAGCCCTTGAGCCGAGCTCACTACCCAAAACTTCCTGTAACTTGAGGGGAGGGTAAATAAAATTAAAACAAACATATGGAAGCAATCACATCAACCATAACTCATTCAACCCCACCCATCCATGACATGAATTTCGTCAAACATGTCAGAAACACATCATCTATAGGTATAAACAACATATTTAAACAAAGGGGTCTCTTTCTTATCTAAGAATGGCTAAGAAGAATTTATCCCCTACATCATAAGCTATCATACAATAAATTTGACCATAGATTCATTAAATATTCATTTACAAGTAAAAACATGGAGAGAGCCATACCTCAGCACTGTCACAATACCTACTCATAACTAACATAATACCAACATAAATAAGATCGATACATTGGCAATATATTCCATATAATAAACCATTGCATATACGCATCAAATACCAAGGCATTGAACCTTTCAGTAATGAATGTAAAAACCAACCCATAATGGGACTACCATGTTCCACCCTACCATAGACATTATTAAGCCAAATATCACTTCAGCCAGTCATCCATGTGCCATATTGCAAGAATGAATGTGGGACTTTATCAAACACATCAATCAACACAAAACCAGAGCTCCAGAGCCAAACCACCTCGTCCCGAAACCAGTGATTCCACCTCACGGTTGGACATCACTAATCGTCACAGATTGGTCTCCATCCAAGCTACTCCAGGGCTGCAGAGTGTTTGTTCCAACCAATGCTCAAGGACTAGTAACTCAATCCTAGTTGTTCCCAGACTCCAGAGAGTTTGTCCAACCAAGGGTCCACGACTAGTAAATCAACCCACCTAGGGCTCCAGAGCGCTTGTCCAACCAAGGCTCCAGGACTAGTAACTCAACTCAACAACTGTCCGCCGGGCTCAAGAGAGTTTTTCCAACCAAGGCTCCAGGAACTAATAACTCAACCCAACAAATAAAGGAACCATGAGAACCAACCAGAAAAAAAACCAATGGAAATAAAACCAAAATCAACATGGCTATCACAGAAATGGAAAGGCTAGGAAAAGAAACTATCAATCCCATCCATCCTCCATGCCCATGACAGATCATAATTAAGAAACCACATGTAATACCATGCATGCCAAAAATAGTGAGGAAATCATACATGCAACAGTTCGGTACTTGCACTCAGAACCTATTGTAGATGTTGATCCTGATGTCCTCTGCGCTTTCTTGTTCTTCCTTTTATTTATTGATCCAAATCTCCAAATAGGCCACACTCTCCAAGGGTGCTCCAAGAATACTCTAAGTATCCAAGACTATGAGAGAGTGAGTGAATAATGAGAGCTCCAAAACTGAACTGACCAAGCCTTGCCCACTGATCCTTAGAAGCCTTTTTATTAATGAGGCCTCTATTTTCTTCATTTTTCCATTATTTTCCTTCATTTTCTTCCTCACATGCAATCTGTGACTTTTCACCTTCCTTTTCTCCTATTTTCCATTATTTTCATAAATAAAATTCCTATTAATGTCTCATGTCTTTTCCATTGCCTTTTCCTTTTCCAATTTCGTTAGCCATAATAAACCAAATGAACACCCACTAGGATGTTTTTTCCCACCATTCAACTTGGAATACGTGTCCCATCCACTATGTTATTATATATATTTTTACATGGATTTTTACCAGGGCTGTTATAGAACCCTCCCGTTTTGGGGAAAACTATCCTCGGTGTTAAATTGTATCTCCAAACCATAAAAATTCTAAAGACAAAACATATTTCTTATGGAGATTTATAACACAACTCATTGTAGTATTTACAATGAATAGCCTGCTAAGAAGTAAAACCCATAACAACCACATATACTCATGCACATTTTCTTCAACCAAAAAATAACCATACTGTCTGTGGAGCTTTATAAACCAACTTGATACAGTATTTATAATAATATACACATACACATATACACATTTTCTCAACCAGCAAATAGAAGGATACAATGCCCATATCAGCAACAAGGGAAACTAGAGGCTCACACCTCCACCCTCAAGGTAATACTAGGATTCATCTCCTTCCCAGGAAGTCCAGAATCCACTTCCAAAGTCAAAGTTGCATCCAATGTCTAGCGCTACAATCCCGCGCCACTTGTACTCTCAGTGAACAGTTACTGACTCATTGTTCCGGGGCACACTCCCAATGTACATCTGATTCCATATGGAAATGTTAATGACCAAAACCAATCCATCCCCGACCTTCCCTTCTCTGCTATATAGTCCCTCAGGAAATATGGTAATCCCCTTCCGTGCAGTCACTCACCTTCCAAGTTCCGCTGGCACCCCCATCTCGGACAGTCCATCCCTTGGCAAGGCTTCCTCACATTGGAAGATATAAAAACCAAGCATATACCTGCCTCAAAACCATCATACCTTAAAGGATTGTCACTATATGCACTTACAACACCCCTATTTAAAGGAACGTCACCATATGTGACATTGGTGACAGACCTTAAAGGTCTGTCATAGGCATGACCCTCACTAATGTCATTTTTTTCTTGTAGTGACATCGTGATACCTAGTTATACATTTGTACCGCTATTGATAAAGTCTTGATGTGGAAAGAGGTGACAGTTTTCTGGATTAGATTTAGAGAATTTCCCCTATCAAATTTAAAGGTAGGATGTTTAGATAAACTTTGCATGGTGAAAGATTCAATCTTGTTAGGTCAATAGTGGTGGTTTCAAGAACTTGGTATCAATGGTCCATGGTATTACAAAAAGTTAAATCCTTGAAAAGGATTAGGGATTTCCATTGTACTATGCTAAGGTTGAGTGAAAATCTCACTTAGTCAAGGCTTGGGTGTTTGGATGGTTTGGTTGTGCTTAAGTCAAGTAATGACTCTTTTTAAGCCTAGGGTAATTGATATATTATTGGCTAGTTTTTTCTCAGTTGGAGTTTTCTAGGGAAAATCATTTGTGTTGTTGCTATGTGTAATTTATATTTAATTAATATTTTCTTGAACCAATTAATTATAAAAAAGGTATCAAATCCAAACGAAGCGTTTAAAAGGAGAAGTTGCTACTTGGTGATGAAAGAACTATAGTGTTTGTTCAAGATGCGAAGGGACCATGAGTAATGCATGGGGCACCCCCTTGGGGATGACATAATAGCATTCATTCAACAACCAAATGTAAAGGTAGAGCCCCAAGCCAACATAGATGGAATTTATTTCAAGATGTTGGTTGTGATGAAGCATCATGAAGAGAGTACCTACTATGATCATTCGTAGAAAAGCGAGATAATGACATCATAAGTACTGCATAGCAATAACAAAACAAAAAAACAGATAGAAAGTTGTGAGAGATAGAGTCATAGGGGAGAGAAGCATACCAGTTTTCCATATTAGATTTAAAAAAAAAATGTAATCAAGTTTAAAAGGAGGATAGTCATGTAACTTTGACACGGTGAAAGATTCAAGGTTGTTAGGTCAACAATGGTGGTTTCAAGAACCTGATATTAGTGGTCTACAACATTGAGTTAATGATATTACATTCAGTTTGAGGCTTTACAAGGCTTGGAGATTCTTCACTGTACTAAGCTAAAGTTGAATAAAAGACTCACTTGATTGGGGCCAGCGCCTTTAGTTGTCTTAAATATATTTATGTTAAGAACTAGATCCTTTTAAACCATAAAATAATAAATCTATTATTAATTAATTTTTTTAATTAATATTTTTTAAAATAAATAATGTATGTTATCATTATATATAATTTTATTTTAATTATTTTTTTCTCCCCTCAACTAAATTATTGACATTAATAAAATTCAAGATATTATTATATAGGTTCACTCCCTATTACCATAGATTCAGTACCTATTATAATACATGTGACTCATTTCAACCTCCTCATTATTTACTCATTTAATTCGTAAAGACAACTATGTAAACTTGAGTCCTCTCACCCACGTAGACCGTCTATGAAGTTTGTAGTTCCACACTTCGTTCAGTAAGTTTTGTACCCATTTAATCAACAATGACTATGTGTGTTAAAATATCCCTATTCTGTTAAAATATCAGTCTAATTAAAACTTGAGATGGGCAGCTTATCAGCATCATTTATACAATACCTTCCCTACGACATTTTACTAAGATGTTTTTAAATAATTCTCATGTTCTTAAATTATGTGCACTGGTAACATTCAGGATAGCCTTCAAACGTAATTCCATATTTTTTTAAATTTAAATTACGCCTCACCTTTTTATACTACAAACCCCAACCCCATTTAATGAAAAAAATTAGAAGAGTGTAGTATCCATCAAATGAAGAAGAGGGCAGTAACAATTATTTATTATCTATCATCGAATAAAACTATAATATAATCCTCCTCCTAGTAACCAATAAAACTTTATCAATTAATTATAACGTAATCCTACACCTAAGTCCGAGTTTCACATTATTTGTGTTTATGCGTGCGTTACTTGTCACCGTCAACTTTTAGTTAAAACGGTAGTTCAAATCGCAAACAAGGACACAACGCTTTGCAAATGTGTAGGAAATGTGGGTCTTAACAACGGTTATAGGTGTTCCGTAAATTGACACTCATAGTGCAGTAGACTTGAAAACTAATATTATTGTGATTATGTATAACAATATTTAGATTAATTTTTAACCAACAAACATTTTGTTTGGATGGTGTGATAATAGAAGGTTGCAAAAGAAATGGATATAGTTGCGATGAGGATGTTAAAGAATGTTGGGGACAATACAAATTTACTCTCCAAAATTGACATTATAGTAATGATATGAGTGAGTGTAAATGCTATATATTTTTGATGATTAGTAATGGGATAAAATAAGGTATGTCTTCTTTGCACCAAATCATTCAAAGTTAAGAGGATGGTGCGTAGTCAATCTAAATTTTTGCAAGATGTGGAAGATTTTTGTAAGGAGAAAAGTTATTTGAAAGTGGGTGTTGTAGTGGTAGGTTGTTATGATGCTCTATAAAAAGAATTAAGTGATACTAAGTGAGATAGGTGATATTATGATTGGGTTGCGAGATAACACTCCCCATAGTGGGAGTCACATTGCAAGCCCTAGTCGCAAGGTTGAGAGGGAAAGGAGGAAAAAAAATTACATTAATTCTTTAATGATTGCACCTAGACTTACCATGTGCGTAAAGTAGGTGCAACCTAGTTAACCAAAACTGTAAGTGAAACGGGAAGCTTCTAGCTCATGTACAATCATTGGGGCTGAGTAAGACATCCTCTTGGCCAAAAATTGTAAATGCACCAAGACAAAAGTATATTCCTCCATGGATTTCCTATAGTTGGTAAGATGGCCATTGAGTATATGTACAAGGAAGTTAAATAGCAATGCAGGGAAGTGATTGCTAAAGAGGTGACATCCCAAGTGGAGGGATGGGTGAGGGACTTGGGGAACTCAAAGATCTTAGAGACAAAGTTCATTCGACTTGCATAAATGTTTTGTGTAATGAAGAACATAATGGCCTATGCAATTGTTTAGGAGTGCTAGGAAATTGTGGACCTGAAGCATCAATTGGGCATATTTAAAGGGAAGTTGGAAGCATTTATGAAAGGGATATTTGGTATTGACATTTCACTTAAGAAAGTTGATGGGGAAGTTTGCCAAATAGAGGGAGCTAAGAGGTCATGCAACTCTTTAGGAACCCATGACAACTCCATTGTCATTATAGAATATCCTCAACCACAACTCCATTGTCATTATAGAATTTAAGGAACCTAAATTTATATTAAAAATATCAAAACACATAAAATATATATTAACTATATTGTTTATACAAATTTATAATGACAAATGTTATAAATTTGAGTGAAATTATAAATCACCCAAATGGAAAAAATAATTAAAAAATGTAATCCCTATAAATCACCCAAATGGAAAAAATAATTAAAAAAATGTAATCCCATTAAACATTAAATATTTCTAGAGTCAAGATAGATGAATACTATTATGTTACTAAGTGGTAATATGCTACTAACTTGAGATGGATAAAGACTCTTATGCCATATAACGTACCATTATGCCGTTGAACGCTAAGTGCATGAAGCCACTTGGACAGCGCTTGTCTGTTAGCCATGTCATAAACTAAGTTGGAGGAAATTTAAAACTTCCGATGGCTCTTCCAGATCAACTGCAAAGATCAATGCTTTGTTACTAAACAAATACAGTTAAATCGAAAAAAAAATAAGAAACTGAGCTGTTAGCTTGAGTTACGGAAAATATTCGATGAGATTAAACAAAGATGGTCTAACGTCGCTGAATCAAACCGGCTGTCGTTGTTGCTGCTAACCATGGATGAAATGATAATTGATAATCAAAGCCTTCCTGAATTCTTTATTTCCATTAACCTCCCATGCCAAATTCATTGCTTGAATGAGTATTCCTAATTTTTGCGCGTTTTTCATTTTAAGTGTCTGTGTTTTACAGAACACAAAAATCGTGACAAAAGATGGGCAATTCAGTGCACACACTTTTACCTATAACGATTTCTGATAAGTGCGCTGCAGCTGCAGCAATCAGATATTTCTACCGAATGAACCATATAGACGGCTTGGTGGTTTGGGAGTTAATAAACTTCAGATTTAACTGTTCTTTATTTATTTATTTTGTTACATCATATAACTCCAGAACATCAAACACCAACCAGGGTTGTTTTAAAAAAAAAAATTGATTTATTTTTGGGATATAATTTTTCTAAAATTTAATAGGAATTTATTGAAACCACAAGTTTGATAGGTAATCTTAAGTCAAAGTGTCTTGCATATAGTCAAAAAAATCAGTTTAAATAATACAAATTAAGATTTCTCACAATTTTTTCTGCCAAATTCTTCGGAATTTTAAAACAGATTTGTGGATTATGTAATGCCTTTTTTTTCTCTTCCGAGTTATGAAATCGGAAGAGCAGTTTGTAGTGATGAAGTTTTGACCGCTAAGCTAAAATTAATTGGTTATTTGTTCATTCAAAGAAAATGACAGTAAACTATGTGGAATACTCATCTGAGCAAGAAACCTGACAAGGGAGGACTTAAATTCGTTGCAAAGCTTACAAGATTTCATGATACAAAAGCTTCAGCGAAATTCGTTGCTGGATCCCACAAACAGATCACACAGAAAGCCGTTAATTGAAAACGATATAATAATGTAAATCGGAACTGAACATTAAGAAAAAAAAATACCTGAAGGTGCCATAAACCCATTAGGGTTCTGTACACACGATTCGACAATTTTGACAGAGTCCTCAACTTTATCAATTTTGATTAGCGCTTAGTTGTGATGAATCTGCCAAATGCTGTTAAAGAATTAATCTCAACCACTTTCTAGGTGTAAGATCCGTCAGTCCAAGTGTCCAAGTTTAGTTTAAGTCAGTCTAATTTAGTTGAGTTTATCTCCAGTTATTTATTGCCGATGTTTCCAATGTAATCTATTTAATCTACTTGTAATATTGTGAAGAGCAACTCTCTGCTCCAGTTCGTTTTCAGTGTCTCAATTCTTGTCATAGTATCAGAGCGAGTTTGCATAAGTCTCCGTGGAGAGCAGCAACAGAGCCACGAAAGAGCAGAAGAGAAAAGAGCAGTATATTGGCGCGACTGTGAGCTGATAGGCGCGAGAGTACACAACATATCCGCGCGACTGTTTCAATCGGGAACGTGCCAATCAGCCAGCAAAAAAATTACTCATACACGTGAAGGTAGAAAGCGTTCCTGTTAAATTCGTTTGTGTTAAAGTTATTTAAAAAAAAAGAAAATCGTTTTTTCAAACGATAGGAAGGTCAACAGCGTGGATTTTAAAAATCGATTCAAAGGGAAAGGCATTCAAGGTATTGTGGTATTGATTTTTTAAAAGAGTAAAAGCCCTTTTTATAAAGTTTTATTTATTAAAGTTTTTTTTTTTTTAAACTTTAAATTGGATTAAAGGGTTTGAAAGAGCATACGGTGAAACTTTTATAAGAGTGAAAGTTTTTATGAAGAATTTTTTTTAAGTTTTAAAAAAAAAAAAACTTGAAATTTGTTCAAAGGTATTTTTTAAAGAGTATGTGGTGAAGTTTTTTAAAGAAATCTTTAAAAAAAAAAGGGCCTTTTTGAGTTTTGGAATTTTTTTAAGAAAAACTTAAAGTTGTGAGAAAGTGAAATTGTGAAAGCCTTGTAGAAGTAAGAGATATTTTGAAGAAGAAGTTTTCGAAAGCAAGGTTGCATAAGACTCATTGAAGAGCAGCAAAACTTAAAGTTGTAATGTGAGATGAAAGTGAAAGGTTGCATAAGACTCATTGAAGAGCAGCAAAATTTTTGAAGAAACAAGGTATTCGATGCACATGTAGAAGCCAAGCAACGAAGTCATGGGAAAAGCCAAGAGGCTAAAGCAAAATCAGATTATGTTCGAGATCTTTCTAGATCTGGAAATCAAGAGGCAAAAAGACGCCTATGCATTAAGATGCATAAAAGAATCTGTCGATGACAGCATTCTTCCCTTAATCTCAGATGCCAAGACAGCCAAGAAGGCATGGGATACCCTTGAGAGATGTTTTGGTATAAGGGGGAGCATTGAAGCAAAGGGGAGCTTTGAAGATGAAGATGAAGGTGGATCTGTAGCAGCAGATCTACAGCCAGATGAAGAGTCAGAAGAAGCAGAAAAACAGCATGAAGATGCTCGTGAATCCCACTATGCACAGCCACAAGTGGATGAAGAGAATCCAGCAACAGAGCTTGCTGACGAAGATCTAAAGATTCCAGCAACAAGGATTGCTGACGAAGTTTTAATGATACCAGCAATAGAGCTTGCTGATGAAATGGTAAATCCAACGATTGATATGACTGATGTGAACTTTGATAATGAAATTTTTGCTAATGATGATTGGTTGCAGATGATGCAACAAAAATATGATATCGACATGATGTTATTTGGTGAGATTACCCCACTTCAGTTAGTGGAAGATAACTTGTTTGCAGCAGCACAGGTCAGTGAAGAAGAGGCAGAGAAAACGACAGAGACAGAGCAGAAGGAAGGAACAGAGAAAGTAGCAGAGACAGAAGCAAAGAAAGAAGTTTGCAAAGAGAAAGCATAAACAGAGAAAGAAGAAGAGACAAAAGCAAAGAATGAAGTCTGCAAAGGGAAAGCAGAAACAGAGACAGGTGAAGAAGCAGATAAGGAAGCGCAACAGCAGAAAGCTCTCATTACAGAGCAAAAAGACCAGAACCAATGTCGTTCTGAAAATGTTTTTTATTCTAACATTGATCTTCAGTGTGCAGGTACACAGATTAATTATGAAGAAGAGCTAAAGTTTATTGAAACATGGCTTGCAACACCATGTCTTGATGAGATCTACACAGAAGATGTAGATATGAATGATGAAGATGACATGCATGATGAACACGTCAATGAAATTTTCATGCGTTGGAGTTTTGAAGAGATAAGATATTATTCTAATCCTATGTTACAGAAGATTGATGATGAAAAGAGCACTACAGAAGACAATATGTGCCAGCAACCCACATTTCTTGAAGATGTCCAGAACATGCTTAGACACCCTGGAAAAATAGAAGACCTGCAACAGCAAATGAAGAAACAGAGTTCTCAAGGATACAATAAAGCGAAAAATCTAAAACAATTTAGAGGCTACAGAATATGGAAAAAGAGAAGAAGAAAACTAAGTTTAATTGAAGTCATTTTTTTTAATTGTAAACCTCGCTGAGACATAGACCAGCAGGTATCTTAATTAATTTTTTTGTGGTTGATATTAAAGGGGAGTGTTAAAGAACGTAATCTCAACCACTTTCTAGGTGTCAGATCCGTCAGTCCAAGTGTCCAAGTTTAGTTTAAGTCAGTCTAATTTAGTTGAGTTTATCTCCAGTTATTTATTGCCGATGTTTCCAATGTAATCTATTTAATCTACTTGTAATATTGTGAAGAGCAACTCTCTGCTCCAGTTCGTTTTCAGTGTTTCAATTCTTGTCAGATGCGAATCCATATCTGAATTTTCACCACTCAGAACTAGTATTATGCACAAAATCCTATTTATTTGCAGAATTGGGTTTAGATTATATTTAGCCCATGATTATCCGCTGCAGTCCGTATTTCTATATCTCAGGTGATAGCACTGAAAGGGTTGCGAACCACGGGAAATGTGGATAGGTGAAAGGTTGTTTTGAAGGGCAGGAAGTGAGGGAAAGCTGTCAGTTCATGCATCTACGTATTATTGACTAGTTAGTATGCATATGCATCTCAAATCTAACGGCCAGGAACGAATCGAAACTTATCTTCAACGACTCTTTGCTTCATTCCAACATCAAATATTTAATTCATTTGAACTAAATTGTTGTTGTTCGGCTAATAAGGACTTTGTCTTAATTTACACTACTGAAGACAAAGTGTGTGGCCATGGTTATTGCTACCCCTTAATTTACTGTTTAGAATATTGACCGAAACGTTTTGGCTATGGTCATGCTTGGCCCATCAGCCCATCAGTGAATTGATTGAAGGGAACGTTGGAATCTTTTCTTTTGGGGTTTTAAACGACAATTAATTAGGGTTTTGAACGACAATTATTTGGTCTTAATGGTTGGTAAGAAACCAAGAGGGTCATACCGGGATGATTATATATCTATGTATGGGTATAGGGGGATAGTTCAGAAGGGGGACTTAATAGGAAGGATAAGGAGTAAGGGTAGTTGGAAGATATGAAGGATAAGAAGTAAGGGTAGGAAGATGCATGAGTTGTTGTGGCTATCTGGTAGACTTAAATATATGTATCATCCTCATATGGAGGGGGAGAGCACTTTTTCATAAGGTGGGTGTGTTTTAACTGCATTTTGATTTGAAGTTGTACATTGCTTATTTTGATAATGTATTAGATTGGATGGACTAAATGGAGGGTGATTGTGACAGAAGTTGAATAGTGGGAGTTGTTCTATAATAATATATGAATTCTCTTAATGTGAGGGAAGAGGGGAAAAACTTATTGAACCAACAAATCAGAATAAATTATTAATTAGGTATTTAAACGACAATTAATTTCCCTTATGGTTTTTATTCGAAGAGGGCAATAACAACATCAACAAATTGTTCAGCGCAAGCGCTCCTGAGGACGTGGAGCGCAAGCTCTATAACATCCTTGCCATGGCCATCTCTATTTGAGTGCCTCACCAACCCCATTGCATGTTGCATGAGCCTTTTCTTAAAGCACTTGTTCTAATTTCTTTTCGTTGCAATCCAACTCTCTCTCAAGTTCTCTTGAATCATTGTCTCTCATGAATACTCCAATGTCTAGAATGTCTAGTGGAAATGCCTTCGTTCTTCTAGGTTTGTTCCAATCACTCCTGGACCCAAATGCTTTGGTTCATTTAGGATGTGTTGTAATCACCATCAAGATGCTTTGGTTCTTTTAGGATTTTTTGTCATCACTATTGTATCCAAATCTGCGATGAAGTGAAAAATGCTTTGAATCAAGTCCTCTTAAATTGCATTATATTAAGGGTGGGCTTAAGATTTTTTTTATTTTCCATCTCCTTTTCACATATCCAAAAAGTAATAGAGGCTTAAACCTCATCTATTGTAGTGGTACTTAAAGATATAAACCAAACATATTCACTCCAAAGAAATGAGATATCCTATAAATTTAATGGCCTACGTTGAGAGGTCACACACATTCATACATGGATTTCTGTAAATTGGAAACCTTTATCTATATTTGTATGAAATTATTTCTTATCCTTGAATTCAACCTTGATGAGGATAGGGACTTGATTCGTAAATGTGGCTCAGTTTTGGGGCAAAAGGTATATTATGCATGAAGCCTAAACATAAACATTCAAGCCTTCTTCAAACTAGATTTTCTCCACTTTGAAATGGGAAATGATGCATAATCCCTATTGAGAACATACTAAATTTCACATCAAAAGGATATAAATAAGAAGGAAACAAATCACCACATAGACTTGAATTTAAATACAAATCAATTTCAGCAAAAGATTGTACAATTTTTTTTTGACATAAATCAAGTTACATAGATAAAAATATATTCACTTATAACATTTGTACTATAAACATATTTCCTTCTAATAACCATATTACCTTCTAATGACCACTTTAAAGTTAATTAAATTATTATTTTATTATCTAAAAACCAATTACACAAACTAATCAATAATAAAAGCTCAGAAAAAATCATTGTGAAGTCAACTTAATGAGCCCAAGAAAGAAATTTAATGAGTGGGAATAAGAGAAAAGCACTCATCGGGGAAAGAACCTCCCTCTAAAGCCTGGCCACCTAAAAGAAAACATATCCCATCATCCTCATAAGACAAATGGAATAGAGAGTGGGATTTAGAAATTCACACAACTATATTGTGTTTTTCTTAAAACATTTTACTTATTATTACATCCCTAATGAATTTTAGTGATTTGTAGTTATGTGAAAACTCGATGACCATCAACAGTTGGTGTAGGCCTTCCACATGAGATGGAGAAAAAAAACTTAACATGCATAATCACACACAAAGTGTTATGTTGCTTTAACAAGTGCTGCGAGTTAGCAACATTAATGGGAACCATCTATGGCAAGCCTCCCCTTTGATAATTAACATGAGTCATGGACGCAAACATTACTCTATGATAATGAAATAAATATAATCCATCGCTTAGATTCCATGGCTCTTTAAAAGTGTCGGATCATAATAGGGAAAAATGCCCAAATAGAAAGTATTAGGGAACTTAGAGCCATATGGTAGGATATATATAAGTAATGGTTGATGATTAATAAGTGCAAAGTAACATTTAAGTCACTAATTTATGGGACATAATTTCTAAATGTTAAACTATTAATTCATTTTAGTATTTAAAGCATAGGCAAAATAAAATATATTCCACAATGGATGCAAGTGAAGCACATGGTGAAGCCGAGGATGTCTTGGTGTGAGCATGGCATCATATGCTCCCTACTTATCCTCTTTTAGTTGCACTCTTGTTGAAGTTTAACAATTCCCATCAATGACAACATTATGTGGATCGTGGATACGGTGATAGCAGGTCATCATATCCACTGTTAACACACCTTTCATAAATTCATCCACGGTTAGAAAGATCACGGATGTACAGCAATTGCATTACATCATATTCATCGTTAGTATGCCTTTCATAAACTTAACTTATTCATGAAGAGAAGTTGCCATTTCAAAATGTTAACAATGTCAGGAGAAACTTGTGTGGATCGTGGATATAGTGATTGCAAGTCATCGTATCCACCGTTAATATGCCTTTCATAAATTCATTCATGGTGAGAAGGATCGTGCATATGGTGATTGCAGGTCATCATATACACCGTTAATATGCCTTTCATAGATTCGTTTATGTTGGGAAGTCGCCATTTCGTGTTATAATACAGGTAAATGAGTGAAATCAATAGTGTTGATTTAGTGAGTGATTAAATAGGCTGAGTTTCTCTATTGTTATAGGTTTGGATGCTCACTTAGCTGTCTTGACTTTATTTGGTGACAGACCTCTTATCCTAACAAGTAGTATGATATTCATGGTTGTAAATATGAATATAACTAGCAATTGCACCGAGGGTGCAAGGGAACGCCGGATGGAGGAGATACCCTGACCATACTATAAAAAATATATATATAACTAAATTTGACTTTAATGAAAACAAAAACCTGCCAGTATTACCAAAACCCATAAATCTTATCTGAAAGCGCTTAAATTTCATCTGGAAACAAATAGAAAGAGGTAAAATGCATGAAACCCTCAAATCCCAGAACCCAGAAACCTGATTCATGCAAAGATGAATCAATCGTATGCTACTGTTGGCGTCTCCACATTATACATGCCGTTTTCATCCAACAATCACCATCCCTTCACGCCCAACCGACCGATCCAACGATCATCAATGGATCTCGCACGGCTATTATACACGAAAAATAATGCGCGTTGAGATTGGTATAGCGAAACTGCTTCCTCCACGTGTCACGCAACCTATGGCATCGCTTTGAACTCTTATATACTGCTTACCGTGTAAAGGTGGTGCGATAAAAACCGCTTCCCACCTTTGTGACTGGCGATATACTGCCGGATTAACTCATTCGTATAGAATTATGGATTCTCCACATGTACACAAATTCAAGTGTGATTACTTCACCGAATTGTTCCATACGACACAGGTTTATAGGCTCGGTTACGAAATCAGCGAACTTTTTGTTACACCGCTCGATTCTTCGAACACACAATTGAACTTAGATCTGGTTATAAACTTCAAGATCTGTGCAACAAGTCCTATTGCTGATTCCTGATGCTCGCTTCGTTGCTCCATCACAATCTTCAAAACCTGGCATAAAATATCACAAGGAATTAATCAATTGGATGAAATATTTGTGAGATCGAATTGTGAACTCAAAAGACTGTAATTTTAAAACGAAACACTATATATTGAATAAACTCTACCTGCGCTGCTGTTGCACTGATTTTCCTCAATTCAACATAATCTGCCTCTGCATATGCGCACAGATTCCGAAGAATTCTGGCTACATGAAAACCCTGAATTGGGTCGTCTAGCACAGAGGTCAGTCTCGTGATCAAATTTGGGTGATCCCGTAGCTTAATGCTCATCATTCTTTAGCAGTTTTGTTTGTTCTCGAGTGAAAGTAGAGCCAGGGCTTCTCCTGCCTTGGTCACGAGGTCCTTTGTTTCATCCTCGCCTGATCCACTTATTATATTATTATTAATCCTCTCCATGAAAAACACACAGAGAAGACTACGGAAAACTCCCTCTGTGCCGCCGATGATCTCTCGGCCCTCTTCTTTGAGAGCCAGACTTGTTAATATGTCGATGGGAGGATTTGCAGATGATGCGTCGTTACTTCTCTGTAATGAATAATGTCCCTTAGATTTCTTGTGGCGAAGATTATCTCCAAGATCCCTTTCCTCAGGGCCTTCCCTGTCGAGCCTGTACTGCCTGCCAGCATTCCCATGAGCTGAAGAGCGAGCTTTGTCGTCTTGATTTGGGACTCGGGCGCGTTGGGATTTAATTCTGTGAGCCCTATAATTTTGGGAAGTAGCCCTCTACTTCTTCCTATCTTAGCGCAGTTGTCGTGCTCGTTGGCCAAGTTTTTCAATATCTTCAACCCTAGAAGACTGAAAACAGAGTAATCGTATGCATTCCCGGATGGAGAAGATGTGAATCATTTTGTGCTATATGAGGTGTACAAACTGAATTGTGATTCAACAGAATAAAATCCAAAGCTGAATAGATAATCATAAATGGTAAGTAGAAATATGATCACCTAAGGTGGAAAGCCTATAGCTATTAATGTCTCGATTCTTTTCACGTTCAAACTATCTATATTGTATACTAATGAAGCAACCTGACGACATGTCACAAACTGGCCATTCAAATGGCCTGCACATCCTCGAGACTGATGGAATCCTCATATATGAAGAAGTGAATGAGACCTTGATGCGAAATTCATGTATTTTATCTGCCTGTCCTTGATGTTATGTTTGGGTGGTCGAATTGAGTGTGCTCATTTTGATTTGCAGAAGGCCGAATAGGATGAGCAAACCCATTATCATACGTTGTTTCCCCATAGAACCTTTAAGTTTGTCGAAGGCGGTAAACCCTGCCCGTGTGGTTCATCATCAAGATAAGATGGAGAATTTGATCAAGTAACCTCTTTAAATAGAAAGTATAGCTCCTACTTGCCATTTGTAAAATAATGGCTAGGTTACCTCAAATAATAAAAATTAATTTATTTTATTTTAAAAAGAGTAAACCAAATGATCAAATTTTATAATTTGAATTTTAAATATTTATATTTAATTTTTAAAAAATAATAATTTTTAATTTAATATTATTTAATTGTAATTTATGTAATTTTATTTTTATTTCATTTTATCTATTTATTTATTTATTAATCTTTATTTTATTTTATTTCTATTTATTTATTAATTTTATTAATTTGTTATTAGTTAAAATTTCCATCATTAAACTCAAACTTTGAATAAGAGAGCCAAATAACTTCAATAATCTTTTCAATTTTAAATTAGAAAACTTTCTACTATAGAGTCAAGACAAAGGCAAACACTATAAATGCTTTTAAAAAGCAGGTGCTCATTAGTTAAACTTTCCATCATTAAAATCAAACTTCGAATAAGAGAGCGAAATAACCTCAATGAAGTTGATCAATTTTATAGTAAAAAAATTCTATTATAAATTCAAGAGAAAGACAAACACTCCCAAGCAGCGTATAAATGCTTCTAAAAAGCTAATTATACTTTTCCATCATTAAACTCAATCTTTGAATAAGAGAGCCAAATAACCTCAATGAGCTTGTTGAATTTTAAAGTAGAAAAAATTCTATTATAGAGTCAAGCCGAAGGCAAACACTCCCAACACTCCCAACGAACATATAAATACCAGCTTCTAAAAAGCAAGTGCTAATTAGTTAAAATTTCCATTATTAAACTCAAAATTTGAATAAGAGAGCCAAATAACCTCAATTAACTTGTGCAATTTTAAAGTAGAAATTTTATAATGTATAAAATGATTTAAACCACCTCTTCAAGAATCTTTGATAAGTTTAACCATATACAATTTTACATCTAGAATTTTAATCAAATTTTATATAAAAATAATTTTAAAAATATTGGGAAAAAAAATTCAAATACTCTCATATTTATGAGAATAGTTATTCCTTAAATTACAGAGATGGGACCTACAGAACAACTCTGTGAGAGGATGGTTGGCAGAATAGAAGGCAAATGTCTACAACTTTGATTTTGACTAGAGAGCTACACGAATAAAAATTTCTCCATTGCTAATTTCGTTGTTAGCTTGAGCTTCAATTCACGTTACTTGTGGATTCAATTAGGTGCAACGCTTTGACGAACATCCTGTCTAAGCGACACAAATGAAATTTCACATTCTGATTGTCGAGGTACACCTTCTTTGTTGCCTCCCACCCTTTCACATTCACTGACTTTGGATCCCTCAGGTACGGATGATCCTTGGGATACTCATCATACAACGAGCTTTCCTGTGACAGAATTTGGTATTCAAGGTATGAGATCGAATCCATTTTCATGGTTGGCCTTCTGAAGAAAGTCTGAGAAGCCCACTCTATTCCCAGAGGAACCACCTGTACGAACACGGCCCCCGGCGGAAGAAACATAAAATGTGTCAATGCGGTGCCATGAATTCCCATGAAAACATCGCAGGAATTGATAATTCTAATCTGTATTCCATGATTAAAACCAATACCGATACATATATTTGATCAACTCAACTGTGGACTACATTTTCAATCTGTTTTCTGTCGTAAAGCAAAGATGCTATAGATTCCATGGATCCAGCAATGGCCGTCACTTGAATGCGATTCTGGTTTTTCTTGACCAATTTCGAGATGATCTCTACAGCCGCTCTTCGAATCTCCTGGTCGTGATAGTTCCTCCAATTCAGTATCTCAATCAGCCTTTCCACCACGTCTCGCATGGTTCCGATCGCCCAAAAAGTCTCCTTTGCAAACTGATCTTTATTCGCAAGCGCCGATAGAACTCGAGCCCCACCCATAACGCGACCTCACCCAATACTATTTCTCAACGTGTCAAAATATTACCGGATAAAAGGACGATAAAGAAACGTTTTGATTGGCTGGGGTGAACAATGTTTGCTCACCCCAAGCCCGCAAAGAAAATGCCTCCGGCGTAAATATTCTCGTGCAAATAGATATAAACATAGAAATTTAAAGCCTAGATGGTTATTGCGACGGATACAAATGGAATAGTATGTGTTTGTGCATAATGCCCTTGTGGATGGATATCCTATGTTTCGCAATTTGGAGTATGAATGTTGTGAAGGAATGAAACTAAAACGATGAAGCAAAGAATTGTTTTTTATAACATTATCAATTAAATAAAATAGATTATATATGAAACATCAACAATAAATTATTAGAGTGAGATCGAACTTTTCTACATCTCAATCGAATTGGACCAACTCTAACCGATTGTGACACTTGATGGACAATTTGATTGCATTCTTATGGACAATTATGACACCAGCAATGATTAGAATTATATTCTCCAACACCCTCCTAATTACAACCACAATAAAATTAAACTAAGATGTTTGTTGGTCTAAATCTCACTGGCTTACAATTTAAAAAAAAAAATGACATCAACCAAATTTCTTTCTTTTCTTTTTCTTCCATATCATGTATCAGGTATCATCTAAATCGCTTAAACTTTATATTTTCGCGTGTATCTTTCAAACTTTGGTTTCTTCATTTGTCGTGTGTGTGTCTTCTATTATTTTAGGTTATGCACGCATATAATCTATCTCTTCAAAAATATGTTTATATGTGTATTATTAGCACATGCCATCTTTTTTAGTATGTTTTTCATCATAAATTTGTTGCAACATAAGATGAGAATACAATTTTATCTCTTCAAAACTGCAATACTTGAAAATATCATTAATGTTTTCATCATCCATGTTCTCTTCAACATTCATTTCTGCAACTTCTATGAAAACTTTATCAAGGCATGGTGTTGCAAGTCATGTTTTGCCAGGGAATTTAACTCTTCTTCGTAGTCGTCCTATTTACCTCGCACATTGGAAATCAATGATAAGTTTAAAAATATCTCAGGGAACCACATTGGTTATAAAGTTCTCTGAATGGAGAGATTTCTTTGTTGTGCTTCTTTGCCTATGTCTTCCACTTTCAAGTTGCTCGATAGATGTTTTATTTCACTTGGTTTTCGCAGTGAAGTGGGCTTGTCTTAGTAAATAACACCATGTTTTTATTGCATCATATGCAACCATTCATTACTAGGCAACTATTCTTCATCAAACTTAACATCAACAAATTGAATTACTAGATTTACCATAACATTGGCTGCTTCAATGGAAACTTCATTGTCATCAACAAGATCTGTTGATGGATTCGCCAAATATTCATCTACTTGTGGTTGTGCACAATGGGATTCAGACCATATGTGCCTCTTTATCCTGTCTCTTTTCCGCAAATTCATTACATAATCATCCCTTACTTGTATTCGAGTGGTCAGCAAGATTCACCAACTCTTTCATTTTCAACTTGATTACTTCCCCTTACATGAAAAATCCTTTCATGGCATAAGGCCCTTTTTGGTTGTATTTGCATCTACAATAAGGGGAAGAATGCTATCATCTACACATTTTATGTATTTGCCCAAGATGTTTTTTTCTTTCAAATTCCAAATATTTCAAAATATATTAAACATCTACTCGTTGTCACTTTGATCTTCTTAACCTCATGACTTTTCCCATTTGTTGAGCGTCGTTAATGCAACTCAACAAGAAAATTGACCCGCAAAAATAGTGGTTGCTTGCACAAAATGTATGATTTCTTTGTTACTTAGCTTCCAAAACAAATAAGTGTACAAAATTCTCTACAAAAGCGATACTTTCAAAAAGTTTTCACAAATCATCTCTTTCAAAAAAAATAAAATTGCAACCCTTTCTAAATTTAACAATACCCCTTTAATAAAATTTTTAATATTTTTTTAATAGACTCTCTTTAAAAAAAACTATTAACTAAGCCATTTAAAAGTAACATAAAAGCATTTTTTAAAACTACTATCTTCAAAATATTTCCAAAAAAAATACATAATCTCCTTTCCTTTTAATAAAAATAAACCAACTCCGTTTAATAGATAGCCCCTTTGTTACTACTACCCTCAAAGTCTTTCAATAGAAATTACATAATCCCCTTTCCTTTTAATAAACCAACTATGTTTAATAAATAGCCCCTTTGTTTTATAACAAAACTTTGTTTTGGAAAAACACAATTTTATTTCATTAAACTATTTAAAATATATTAATTTAAATAAAAAAATCATGAATTAAATACTTCTTTTACCTTTTTAATGAATTCCCATTCGTAATTGCTTTCTTTTTTTTAATTTCCTTAAAATATGCTAAGGAAATAATATCCCAAGGAAAGGATTCGCTTAAAAAAACAATTGAATTTTCTCACATTTTTGTGCTTTATCTTAACAAAAAAATGAAGTCACGTCAAGGAGTAAGAGTAGAATTGTTCGGACGGCAAAAAATTTCCTAGACTGGGCAATTTTTTTAAGAAATTAAGAGGCAAGAAGAACTATGTTTTTGATGGTGGAAATGGGTTCAGACCATCAAAAACCTCTTAGGCACCCAAAATATTGAAGTTCGATAGTCATATCCTTGATTTACAAAATCCCTACCGCATTTTCTTAAAATATTACCAAATTTCCATGATTTTCAAGGCAAACAACAGTTAGACTACGACAAAAACAATCAACTTTGTCTACGACCCTCGTTCTTGAACAAAAGGCACAACTTTTCGTGCTTCGACTTAACAAAAGGCTTGAGTCATAAAAACATGGCTTTGGTAGGAATGTTTCTCACCGACTTCTACATTGACTTAAAACAGATATGGCTATGACTTCAACTTCAACTACTTTGAACCTCTTCTCGTCTTTTCTGACCTTTGTGTTTCGTGCTAGAAAGAAAGCCTTGTTACGCCACAAATTTGACGTTATGATGCCGCACTTGTTTTATGAGCATGGGTGTGTTGGTCCCACAAACAAATTATAAAATAAAATAAAATTTGCCACCATATATTATTGGAAGTGCCTCTCAATATTGAGCGGTAGTTGTCTATGAAGGCGAGAATACTGACAATGTGCTATTGGAATCTCGGCAATTTTTTTGGAAAGAAATTCAACATAAATGTTTTGAATCATGTTTTTTGGTAAGGGAAATGGATTCCGCCTCCTTCAAAAACCTCTAGAGCACCCAAAATATTGAAGAAGTTTGATATCTATAACCCGCTTTACAAAAAAAATCCCCGTTGGAATTTCTTAAAATCTTACTAGAATTTCCATGATTTTCGTGTGAAAAATGCAAGTTAGACTATGACATATTGAGCCCTTACACTTATGCGTTTAGGATCTCCTCGACGACACACAATCGCCTTATGGAGTCGTATGCAACCCGGGCTCGACATCGTTGATAATCAATAAAGACTAAAAATTGTGGAGCATAGATTTGCTTTTCTCAAAAGTATCAAAAATCAAATAGTTTACATAGGAAACATCAATAGAAATTACTATAGTGAGACTCAACTACATCACAATTGAACTGGACTAAACTCTAATTGATTTTGACACTTAGATGGACAATTACAACACCTAGCAATTGGTTGGAATTTGATTCTCCAACACATGTAAGTGTTTGATGGAATATCTTAATGAGATGATGTATCATGGACTAATATGATTACATATATTCATAAAATAGTTTTGATGATGAATGCAAAGTGTTTGATAATGCTTTAATGCGATGATATCAGACTTACGATTATAGATTTTCACACAATGGGGTTTTTTTAGGAGGTAATGACATTTTTTAAGTATTACTTAATGACATAGGTGTTGTTAAAAAAATAAATGCACATATTTACTGCATTCAGATGGATTTTGAAAGCTATGCTAACATTTAAAAAATATGATGGAGTTTAAATTTTTAGAATTACATGTAAATGTGTGTGCAAGCAAAGATCAATCGTACATGTATACCACCATTATTAGTAAAGTATAGAGGTAGACCTAGGTGATAAGAGAGGGAATGTCGAATTTTCGAATATGGTAGTGATGAAATTAAAGGTAGCTACAATATGAACAATTTTTAAATCAATTTAAACATGGGAATGTTAGTGTAAATCCACTAGGTAACAACTAATAAGTGAAATATGTTTTATACAATAACTTTGGTTTTCAATCCCATGGTTTTGTGCCTGTGAATATTGATGTAATGAAGTATTTAACAAGCTTCAAACATTCCATTATAATAGGCGTATAAGTGAGAAATATTGTTGTTGGACTTAAATTTAATGCTGATATGATTGAAAATTTATACAGTGATGGAGATTGCCTTTCTAAGTATTGCGAATTACTTAAATAATATTACATTGGGAACATCAACAAGAAATCAATCGTAGTGTAACCTGATCTTTTCAAACTAGACTCGAATGAAATCCTAATCTGGGACACTTGGATGGACGATTTCGACACCTATAGAAGGTGGTTGGAATTAAATTCTCCAACACTCCCCTTAATTACAACCAGATAAAAATTTAATTAATATACCCACTGGTCTATGTCTCGCCGAGGCTTACAATTTTAAAAAATTGACTTCAACCAGATTTAGTTTTCTTTTCTTCTCTTCTTCCAAATTCTATAGCTTCTAAATTGTTTGAGCTTTTTTTTCTTTGTTGTATCCTTCAAACCCTTCGCTTCTTCTTTTTGATGGTGCAGCAAAGGCCTTATATTGTGCAGGTTGTCTAAGCATGTTCAACTTCTTCAAGAAGTGACTCTGGCAGGCTGCCGCCACATATTGTCTTATGTATTGCGCATTTCATCATCAACATATCGCAACACAAGATGAGAACAATATTTTATCTCTTCAAAACCCAATACTTGAAAATGTATCGACGTGTCTATCATGCATGTCAGTTTCAACATTCAGCATTCACAAGCGTCTTTGTAGACCTCATCTAGACATGGTAGCAGGCCATGTTTCAAGAAACTTTAACTCTTCTTCATAATCTATGTTTACTCGCATATTGGAAATCAATGGTAAGTGTAAACATTCCAAAACCGTATTGGTTTTATTCCTTCACACAGGTGCAATGAGAGCTTTCTACCGTTGTGCTTCCTTCTCTCAGTTTACCTCTATTCTTGTTTTTGTTTTCCATTTGTAGACTTTCATATGTATTTATCTCTCGCTATGTATCTTTCTTTATCTCTCGTCATTTTTTCATCACTAACCTGGTGGCCGGCCAAAAGAATAAGGTTGTCTTCCACTCGACACAGATTATTCACAAAATACGCTTGCGTTTATCATATGTTTTTGTTGTATCACCGCAAACTACCATCATTAGCCAAAATTATCTATCAAAGTTTACATCAACAATATTAATTACCGAAACATCAAATTTTCATCGCCATGCTAGATTCAATTATATCATCATCAGCAAGCTCTATTTTTGAATCACCAAATCATCAACACCGCTAGTTGATTCATCACCATTAAAGTGCTTGCGTTGCTAGATTCACCATATCATCATCGAGAAGTACTGTTGCCGAATCATCAAATTTTCATCAACAATATGTGTCATGGATCCACCATGTCATCCTTTAAACTTCACGTTCTCCTTGAACCAAAATGCAACACCAAGCCATGGGTATCCCACGCCTCCTTGGTTGTTGGAATTCTGAGGAGAATGTTGTCATCGACAAATTATTTTATGCATTTTAATGCCAGCATCCTTTTTCCTTTTCACTTCCGCATCTAAAAAGATCTCAAACATCTCTTGTCGTTGATTTAGCCTCTTGGCTTTTCCCATTTGCTTATATTGCCTCGCTCGACTCAAAGAAGAAAATGTTGGAACAATTTAGAGGCTATAATCTCAGGAACCACGCATCCACCTCAACTGTACCTCACACACACATTGCCGTAGGACCATTGTAAGATCTACGTCTTTGATTTCCCTTTGTTAGCTCCTCTACCTCCTAAATAAAACAGAAAAAAATGCAAGGAACTCATTCAAAATAAAAAGAAAATTATTGAAATTAATCGTGCTAATTTGGAATTTTCATTCAAAACAAAAAGATAAAAAATAACTGAAATTACTCCTACTAATTTGTTTCTGTAGACCCATATACATTTTCTTTTTTTTTCTGCTGGAGATTTCTTAGGAAATACACATCCGTGGATGCGCCTTTTGGTTTCTTGACTTCACTCATTACGATGGATACCTGAACACATGATGGTTCTCACTCTACTTAATTTGTTCCCTTTTAATATGTGGAGGGGGGTTGGAAAAATATGCAGAGAATCAATATTCGTGGTGTGCTGAATGATCATGGAAACATATTGTTCTCAAATAACGATAAAGTATCGATTGAAAACAATTTGCATTACAATATGTCATTACTGTTGGAATTTCTGAATATTCCGAACAACAGAGAGGAAAATGAAATTTCTCTGCAAATAGAGAGATTGAATAAAAAAATGCGGATAGAGATGGATTAAAACACTTCTATTTCATTAAAAACAAAGGCACTATTACAAAATGAAATTCTTTAGAATTATGGTTTTCTGGATTCACCAAAAAAAAATTTTCCTACTACTACACACGCATCACTTAAAACTCGTCGTTCTTTTGTCTTCAACCCCGTTTTAACACGTTGCCTTCTGATACATATATATTTCACTCTTCTTCCTTCGTGCTTTTATACTGTTTTTTCTTTTGCACATAGTCTCACTTTTTGGCTTACTTCCTTCTGCATTACATTTTCTCATTTTTAATAATAATAATTTCCTGATATAATATTATTTTTATATATATTATAAACATATTATGTTTATACATATATATAATAAATCTATATATATATTATAACCTAAGTTTCAAAATCTTTATGACTAAACTACATGTATATATATTAAAACATATAAATATTAACCCAAAGTTCTAAAACCTTATACCACATTCATCGCATTTCTAAAACTTAAAACAAAATTTCTTTTAATGGATTTAGGATTAAGACCATTTAAGGGATGCAGACTCAGACACCAAACTTATGCGAACGAGTTCACTATTTACAAAGAGATGTTAAGTATTCCAAACTTTTACAAACCGGTTCAATTTCTTATCGCTACCCATTTAAGGTCTTGTGACGTATGCACAAAACCGTGATACGCTCTCCTATTGGTTTATGGATTAAATGTGGTTCAAAACAATTTCCATGGAGGTTGATGTGTGCATTCAAAAGAAATGAACAAAGGTAAAGTCAAACATGTTGGTGGTGTTTTAATGTTTACAGATGTAAATGAATGGAGGGATAGTATGTTTAAACCACAATCTTCATTGCGTACACAAGGCTACTAGCATTTATCAAAGAAAATGAATTTATGTGTGTTTTCAAAACTCAAAATCTCATTTCCACGATATAGAATCAAACAGAAGTTTACATGTTGTCCTTCTATTTTCAAAAAATCAAAATCAATGTTTTTCCTTCTTCACCTGAGTTGGAATTAATTTCCAACACTCCCTTAATTGCAAATGCTGAATTCTTTGTATACCAATACATTTTATTAATTAATTAAAATTACCTAAAATGGTTTGTTATCATATCAAGAACTTCTTCTATTCGCAATGTTGCAAAACTATTTCTCCATTGTCTACTAACTCTCTCGATGTAGTGATATTTTATATCAATGTGTTTCGTTATCTTATGAAACACCGAATTCTGGATAATCTCTGTTCTAGCTATTATCACAATAAATTGCTGTGCTTCACCTGCTCACACACGGCCACTAAATATTCTCTTCATCCAAAATGCTTGACATGTCAAGTACAAATAGCCGCCACATACTCGCTCATTACAGCCACAATTGATATTTTTTAAAGCCCATGAGAAATGGCTCGATCCCATATAAAAACATATCCGTAGGTGATTTTCTGTCATCTATACTTCTAGCCCAATCACCATCAAGATATCCAATCAATTCAAAATTTTCTAAAGTGGTGTATAAAATCATACCCTTTTATTCATTTCACACACCAAAATTCTTGTCATTATACAATGTGCTCTCCCTCCTTTTATTTTACAACTGAAATTAAAATTACAAGATGCATAATATCGTACCTGCTGGTAAATAAATACATAAGGCCGCCAACTATGCTCTTGTACAAACTTGGATCAAAATCCTTTCACTCATTTTATTTTTCTTACCTAACCCTATCACCGTAGGAGAATTATCGCCTTTCAACTTTATGTTAAACCTTTCCAAATTCTTTCACATGGTTTAGCTTGAGAAATAAAAATTCATTTTCATTTTTCTCTACTTCTATTCCTAAGAAGTATCTTAGCACACCATATAAGTCATCTCAAATTCATCCTTTCCATGACCTGCTTTCTTTGCAATTCTCAATAAGGTAAGACCAATTGGGAAGATCACATCATCACCATACAAACAACAATGATAATTCTACCATCTTTCTTGATGCATAATTTGTAGTTTTTCTCACATTTCTCAACCCATTTTCTAGTAGATAGGTATCTATCTCATCTATTCTTTATATATTCTATGTTTGTTTTCTTCCTAATAATATTTTCTTCAATTTGCTACTTTGTGCTCTTTGGCCTTCTTCTCATAGCCCTTGTGAGGTTGTTCAACATAAACCTCTTCCATAAATACTCCATTTAGAAATGTTGATTTCATATCCATTTGTAAACTTTCCACGGTGTTGTATTGTTATGGATAGCAATGCTCTATCAAGTCGATTCTTTGTGCCTAGTCAAAGTTCTCGTAGTCTCTTTCCTTCATGTTTATAGCATGCCTTTCACAATGTCCGCTCGTGCCTTTCAATCTTACTCACATTACTCTTGGTTTTATAAACTCATTTAACTCTAACCACTTCTTTGCCTTTTTGGAGATCAACTAATTCCTCTCATATCTTATTTTTTCACTATGGCATTTATCTTCAATCCATAGCATCTATCAATTTATTATCTTTTTTATCGTTTTTTTTAAAAATGAATAGGATTCATGAAAATAAAATGTAAATAAAGTTCATACCTTCTTCTTCTTGCCTGCTATAAATTTCATTCAGATTTCTGAATTTGGTTCTCTTTCTTACTTCATTAACTTGTGCTTTGTAGAAACACCTAACGCTTCCTTGTGACATGTGCTTTGAGAAGCACTATCACTTTCAAGGGTGCTTTCATACATTCTTGTGGTGTCTCTGTTGTCCTTAGCGTTGTGGAGGTGGTGTTACGACGATGTCTTTTAGCCATTTCTTCTTCATTTGTTAATACCGACAACAACTTTTTACATTCATTGTTTTCTCAATACCATCCAAGTTTCTTCTCAATAACAATAAAGATCTATGATTATCGAAATCTTTGTGATGGGTTATACAATCTTTATAAGCTGGATCTTCTAAATGATCTAAAAATATAAATTTCTTCCCTTATTATCCAACTTCTTTTCACTATCCGGATTGTGTATAAGCTACACACCAAATTGCGGTGACAAATCATGAGGTTATCTAATGCTTCTTTAGAAATTCTTCAATGACTTTTTGTTGAGCATCATCTTCATAAATATGTTTTCAATAATGTAATAAGTAGCCTGCACCAGCTTCTAAAAATGTTTATATCTTTTCAAGATGCTTCTTACCATATATCCGGCGATGGTTCTATTTTTCCTTTCAAGAATTACTGATTGGTGTATACCTTGTTGTAAATTGTTTGTATCCCAATTTTCTCCGCAAAAAGAAGAATTATTTTGAGATATTATCTTCCTCTTCTCTGCCCTGCTCAAGACCTTAATTTCACCCACTTTGATTCTCAACAGAGTTTTTTAAAGTGGTAGAATATCAAACACTTCACTTTTCAACTTCAAGAAATAAACCCATGTTTTTCTGTGTAATCATCAATAAATGTCACACAAGATATAGGTGGCCTCCTGCTAATTAATAAGGTGTTTTCCATTGGTCCGTCATAAACTCTAATGGACTATTTATGGCAGGTATTTTCCATTATGCTCTTTCCTTGCTGGAAAGATTTTCCATGTTTTCCCCAAGATGGCCTTCAGCATAATAACTGCTTTTCAATCAAAAGTAAATCCCATTTACCATTCCTTTCTATGCACACCCAGACCTCCAAACAGATGTTCAAATTCAAATCTAAAACTAATTTTCTTTTCTATCTGCTTCTTTGTCAAATGTCTCTTGTGTCATCGTTACCATTGCAGCCTTCTTTTTCTTCTAATCTAATTAACTTGAGGAGGAACATTCGTTTACCATATCTGAATTTCAGGCAATCCTCTCGCTTGCTTGGTGGTATGTCCATGATGGTACATCCATCATCTTCAAAGAACAGCATTGTAGCCTTTCAATGAGCCTACCAATTCTTAACAAATTACATTTCATACCTACATACACATACATCAGATATGGATTTCTCTTCTGTCAAAACACTTGCTCTTCCTTTTCCATGACAGAGATTCTTACTATCCTGTTCCCAACGTTACTTGAGACTTTACATTGTCATCAATCATGGAAAACATAGAAATGTTTCCACTATGGCTGTTGCACTGAATCTAGAAATCATATCTTCACTTTTCTTCAAATATATTATATAAAACAAATTTTCTTGATCAAATTTTCTTTTATAAAGTTAGCATCAAGTCAGCTACCTATGTCACCAAGCTTTCTTCCTGCATACTATTGAAATATAATGTTCATACGCGTAATGACATTGGACTTGGTATTTATCACATTCTTTGTCTATGTGCTTGATTTCGTCCAATTGTTGGTTATGTTACTTACAATTATCTCCGACTTTTATTGCCTTCCACCAGTATTTGCAGGGTTGTTTCTTCCTATTTTTGGCTTTTGCCTCTTCCTTTCCTTCGTAGTTTCTTTTGCCTTTGAAACCTCTCTTCTTCCAAAGGACATTTGGGTCTTAGCTGCATGTCTAAAGATACATGAGTTTTAATAGTTCTACCTCAATCTTTGTTCATGTGTCATCAATGATGCATGAACTCATCAACAAAGAAACAATGAGAGATTCTTTGTCTCTTCAATGGCTTTTGAAAGCATTATCACATTAAACCTTGAGGGTGTTTCTCCTAATACTTTGTCCAATATTCTTATTTCTTCTATTGTCTCTCCTGCATGAGATCTCATTTGGGTAACTAATCCAATCTAATGTCTAATTGTGAAGAATGAGTCTAATGATTTCATTCTTCATGCAAATAACTTCAAAATCTCTTCTCATTAATTGTGCTTTGTTGTCTTTACCTTCTCCATACCTTTGCAGTTGTCTAGAGGGTATCACATAACTTTGACCTCTTTATTGCCGCAATTTTGGAAATATGCTTTTATTCACTGTTCGATAGAGATAGGAATAGGATTTTGATTTTCTTTTCTATTACTTTTCAAAGAACCATCTCCTACCGTGTTAAGTCATTAAATGCTTGTCTATTCGTTGGTTCTTCTAAACCATCTTCAACTAGCTCCCATAAATCTTGAGAGTAAACAGTTCTCATTGTATTGCATATTGTGTCATAGTTCTTCCCATCAATCAATGGGAGTTGAGTATTTCCATACCGTGCTTGTGTTGGCTCCTTCCATTGCTTTTCCACTATGCTAAAAACTTGACCGTGTTTTTAAATAAACTTATTTCTGCTAAGATAAACTTGCTCTAAATGTTCTTGAGACTTATTCTTTAATAAAATTTCTTCCATGAGATTTCTTTAAAACAAACTATGTTTTGGTAAATACCTTGTTTGTTGAACTTTCACTTTGTTGGTCAAAAGTTTAAATAACTCCTTCTTTTTAGCCTTCTTTATGAAATGCAAATAGCTCAGATTAACTCTCATACCATGTTGGAATTTCTCTGGTCATTCAACTAGAGGGAGGCAATGAAATTCTCCAAGTAAAATGCAGAGATTTAATAAAAAAAATGTGGACAAATAAATGGATTAAACACTTCTATTTCATTAAAAACAAAGGCATCACATAAAAATGAAATTCTTCTAACTATGGTGTTCTCTGTTCGCTGCCAAAAAACTTCTTCTCGTTGTTATTACGTGTTTCAAACTCGCTTTTTACACTTGCCTTTCAACCTATGAATATCATCATCACGTTGCTCTCTCGAAATATATATTTTAGTCTTTCTACCTTCTCGTTTTATAATTTTATTTTTCTTTTTCAAAAATACATAGTCTCACTTTTTGCTTACCTCGGGCATTATATTTATGTCTTAACATGCTTGTTATTACAATACTACTATATATATATTATAAACATATTATAATATAAAACTTAATAGGATGATGGGGAATGTTAGCAGATGGCCGGATTCCCCGCCCTTCACTCTTAAGTTTTTTTTTTTTTACTCCTTCTCGTATCGTGCCTTTCTCGATCTTGATTCCTCTCTCCATGTGCTCCTTTTATTTTATTAATTTGGTTTTGATTAGTATTTTTGTTTTGTTTTTATTATATATATATATATATATATATATATATATATATATATATATATATATTTTATGAATTTTTTATTTATTTATTTATTTATTTGTTTCCTTATTTATTTATTTATATTTATATTTATATTTTATTTATTTATTTATTTTTTTAATTAATTAATTAATTTATTATTATTATTATTTTTTAAATCGAGAAACATACCTCTTTAGTAATATTAAACTAATTGATTAATTAAGTATGATTATTAGTACTTATTTATTTATTTGATTCGATTTGATATAGAATTTATAATAAAATATAATTAAATTTTAAAATATAATAGGATTAATATTAAAAAAAAAAAAAAATTCCTATTCTAGTCAAACTAGCCGTTTTTCCAACGGCTAGTTGGAGATGTCCTGATCTACTTAAATTGGTTTCCTGATCAGATTTCTCATCTTGTCCTAATGATGAACCACACTGGCTGGTTTGAAACGCGTCGACAAAAATTTCTTTTATGTGATTTTCACCGAAAATTATTACACACATTTTATGGATCACAGAAGCCAAATTCCTAATATTATGTTTATAATACATATAATAAATCTATATATATTATAACATAGGTTTCAAAATATTTATGAATTAAACTTTTTGCGGGCATATTAAAACATATAAAATATTAACCCAAAATTCTAAACCTTATACCACATTCATCGCGGATTTCAAAACTTAAAAAAAAAAATCCTTTTAATGGATTTATCGCATCCATTTAAGGGAGTAAGATCAGACACCCAAACTATGTGGAACTAGCTCATTTGGTTGACAACATGTCTTATGCAGACTCCAACCCTTGCTAAAATCGGGTTCAATTGTTTACCGCGTCCATTTGCGGCCTGGGAAGACGTATGCACAAAATCGTGTGATACGCTCCTCTATTGGTTTTTATGCAGGTAGTATGGACCGGCCGATGTGTTCAAAAGGCTCCATGAGGTCGACATGGGTGCATTAAAAAAACAAATGAAATATGCGGCAAGTCAAACAAAGTTTGTGGAGTTTTAATGGTATACATAAATGAATGGAGGGATGGCATGGTTTAAATCACAGCCTTTCATTGGCATTAATAAGCACACGTCCAACAAAGAAAATTGAACTCACAGTGTTTTCAAAACTCAAAATTATCATTTTCACTATGAGGTAGAATCAAACAAGAAATTGGCCGTAGTTGTCCTTCATTTTCCAATAAAAAATGTATGTTTGTCCTTCTGCTCTTCTCGTAGTTGGAATTAATTTCCAACAATTACGTGGAGTGCAAAAGTGTGGAAGAAGCTTTCATTGTGATTTTTCCACATTTTTTATAGTCTTAAACCATTAATGAACTATAGAGACAAGTAATATGTTGCATTGCAACTATTAATTTTGTCTATAATAAGGGAGGATGATAATATAAATAAAATATTTTTCATTCATATATGAAGTACCGAGGTGAATGCATGAAGATTGGTTACACTTTTGGTCCAAATGTGATGATGAAATTTCAAAATTTTACTCTTTTATCGAATCAAGCCCTCAAAATTCATATAAGCACCTGGTGAATTTTGATTCAAAATAAAAGACAATTTCTAGATAATTAGGTTGTTTTCCTAATGATATTTTTTGCAAAAAAAAAAGGTTTTGTATATACGGTGTTAATTTTCAAATAAAATGAAATGCTGGTATCTACAATTTTTCACACATCTTAAGAGGTGTGTGTGTGTTCACATAACATAACTTAGTCTAAATTAGAATTTTAAAACGAATTATTTGAGCATGATCTACAAGGAGAGAACTCAATTTTTCATATTAAAAAAATATTTTTTTATGCAATTTTTTTTTTTCAAAGTTAGCGAAGTAATATTTCAATTGCGTTTTGCAGTCATATGTGTTTGCATAAGGTTTTTTTCAATTATTTAAATAAATTGAAAAAACAAGAATGCCTTTTTGAAGATGACTCGTAAATGAAGATAGTGATATTTTTTGGAATTTTTTCATTATGTATATATTATGCTATTGATTTTTTATTCAAGCTCTATGAAATTGTCCAAAAAAAATTCAAACATTATGTTTAAAAAAAATTAGATGAAAAATATGATTTCAAAAATGTCAAAATCATATGACATTGGATAGAGGATTCATTTATAAATCCAACATGATCAAGTCCACCACTTATAGAAATTTTTTTCCCTATGTCCGCTAGGTATAAAATGGTGTTGCAGAAATTTCATGTATGGGTTGCTAAAATTATGTTTTTTAGGGCCCTTTTGCTCAATCAAGTGCTTAAATTATAAATTCAAGCTTGATCAAGGGTTTAAGAAACCCTCGATGACCTACGATGTGGTTAAACAGTGGGCTCGATCCTGCTGCTGGCTCGACCGGGCTATCTGTACCGCTCAAAGCTTGAGGGCCACAATTTTTTTTTTTTAATTTGTTTTAACTTTTTTTTTTAATGTTTTATGAAGTTTTTTTTTTATTTTTTTTTAATTTTAATTTGTTTTGTGTTTGTTAGGATATTCCAACACATAGTAAATAGTTAAGTATAACTTGTTCTAGTGTAAAGTTAGGTAAAGTGTGTTTCTTTAGTATGTACTTTTGTAACTTATAATCTGATGGTCACGATATGTAGTGACCCAACACTTCATTCTCTCCTCAGTATTACCGACACTTGATCCAAGCCAGACACCCAATTGGTCCATGATATCTATTTAAAGGAGCATGGAGGGTCATTTGTATAGTAATCGTTTATGAGAAGCTTATGTAAATTTGTTTTCCTTATATTAATAAATTGCCCTAAGTGGTTGTGTTGGCTCGTGTCGTAGATTGTTTTCGAGGGTTTTAACCATGTCAATGAGTTTACCGACCAGGATCTGTTTGTGAGCAATGACCTTTGGTGTTTGATTTAAGGAACTTACCCTATAAATTCCTACATGGTATCAGATTTTTTGAGGGCTGCATCCGTTGTTGATCCAAATCCGTAGCCGATTTTCGTTGATCGCATGTGACCGTCGTTTTTTGTATCTACCGTTTCCGACCACTTTTGAGTCGCGTAGAACTGCTATGTTGTGTCCGGAGCCTGCTCTAGTGAGGAACTCTTTTTTTCATGCTAAAAGGTTTAAGGTGCCCTAGCTATGTCATTTTAGATCCGGTGGTTTAAAGTATTTTTTTGCGCTATTTTTATTTATCCCTCTAGCCATTTCAAATATTACTAGTCATCTTTTTTACTACCGGATCTATACCTCTTCTCTCGCATATTCTTTGCTATGCTAAAAAAGTAAATCTCACAAATAATAAATAGAAAGATGATTTTTTTCTCCTACGTATTCTCTTTCCCCGCGACTTTGTGTGATCTCAAGAAATCATAAATAGCGAGAAAAATATTTTGTTGCCGGGAAAAATAACCATAAATCTAAAAGCAAACTAGAAGGGATATATTTTTTCTGTTTTTTTGTTAGCATAGTTGTTTTTTGCAAGTAAAATAACATGCACCCCAAAGAGAAAAAAAATTGAGCTTATTATATTAAGTTTGGAGGGGGTGGGGAGGGGATAGGCGGGAGATTTTTTTTTTTTTTAAGTACAACTTCATCATCAACTTTAAACCTATCACGTGACTACTTGGCATCTACTTCAACATATTTTCAAAAATTCATAACTTATTCATCTGGAAGTTGTTTTTTTAAAACCGCTCTAATTTTTCTAGAGATCTTTCCATTATGCTTAGTTTCAACCTTTACAACTTCAGTTTTTTCAAAATAGAAAGTGCATGCCTTGTTATTCTTAACAACACCAATTATTTCGAATGGTTATCCTACATGGTAGACTTACTTAGAAGTAAAAGGATTTATAAAATAGCCACGGGACTAGAATCTAAACCTATCGATGAAGATAAAAAGGATAAATGGGAAAATAAACAAGATCAAGCACGAGGGTTGATTGGAATGTCCATTGCTCAAGATCTTAGATTTCATATCCAAGAAATTGACTCCCCTGATGAAGCTATGAAAAATATAAACACTCTTTTTGGTATTCAAAATGAAATCAAAGCCCACCAGCTTGAAAATGAGTTGCTTACTTTGGATCCCAATAATCTCTCCTCTATTGAAGATTTTTTGTCCAAATTCAAGACCTTTTAGACTTTCCTAGAAGGTTGTAAGGTCAAAAGAAGATGGTATTATCTATTCCATTCTTACTAATAGAAGGCCTCTATATAATGTGTATTTTTTCCACAAGATATTCCACTAGATAGTCTTCATTTCTCAAGGAACACCCTACAAGTCCCTCTATTTGATACCTGCATTCTTTTGATAAGAGAACAAGAAAATCTACACCTTGGTCTTATTAATACCTAAAACTCTTCTAAGAAAGCCTTAACAACCCAAAGGTAACCAAATCCAATGAAATCAGGAAGAAAGCATCCAAAATAATGTTCCTATACCAAGCAAGGGTCTTATTCAATCTCAAAATTTTCAAAACTAAAAAAGAAACTCAACAAACTGATATATAATAAAACAAAGGGAAGAAGATAGATAGGCATTGCAACTTTTAACTATATGTATTGCTGAACTAAAATGTTTTAAGAATATGGAAGATCTGGAAGAATCAATGAAGAAGCACAACATCCATTTTGAGAACTCTTCAAATTCTCTCTTCGGGAATGGCACTTTACATACATATACATGTACATCTTCTTTACATTGAATGTATCTTCTTCTTCTAATTCTTATGACTACTCATTGATTCTGCAGAGCCTCTTACCACATGGACAAAACAAAGCCATGCTTTCTTCTTTAAATTATTGTAACACAATAAATATTTATAAGGTTATGATGATAGACTTAGTGTTGTAGGATCTGAACCATTCAAGGAGATAATGTCTAGTTTAATGATGTATTATGTGTTCTTACCTTGTCTCTTGCAACCCCCATTCACATGAGACGTATAATCTGTCTGTGTGAAGGTAAAACCATAGAATACTCACCTCATGATGTTTAGTGTGCCTAAGAGATCTGGCAGAATATTTTAGCTACTATCATTGCTTTTCGGGAGACCTGTAGGTTGTATATAAGTTTTATAACTTTGGGTCATCATGGCCTGTTTTTTTTTTTGCTCATAATGATGAAGTGAGAAACTTTGACAGAGAAATTTGGTCTCTTAAAACTATCACTCTCTTCAAACTCTACAAAGAAAAAATATATGGATGGTGCCTATGGTCTCTTGGGTTGAGATGGTGCTTTCTGTTCCCGATTGTAGGTACTCGAAAAATACTGTCTTAGATAGTTTTGACAAATGTGCCTCTCTTTTTGAATGCTTCAACCCCTTTCGTAACTTCAGGAAATATTGATTTATGTGGTCCACTTCCATTTGTTTCTTTCTATGGCTACAAGTATTTCTTAAATTTCAAGGCTCATACATTTTTCAGACGCACTTGCATAATTCTTAAAACTTGTGAGAGTGAAGTTTGAACATTTTCTTTGCCTTTTAAGGCTGTTGAGGAAACAATCTAGACATCAAATTATTACGTTAAGATCCGGAAATGGAGGAGAATATGTTAACAACAAATTTATCAATCTTTAAAATGAGCATGGTATTCAATTGAAAGGTATTGTTCCATACCTTAAGACAACACAAATAGATGCGAAATCAAAGGAAGAATCATACCCTAAACTTAAATGGCTAATTTTATGCTTCAATCTAAAATGAATTAATATTATTTTTTAAGCAATGAATCCAGGAAAATTACATAGTAAATTGTCTAATTCTACAAGGTTTTAAGGAATATCACTTGTGAAGAAACCGAGCTTGACCAAAACGTATGTAAAGCCGCTATGTTTTTGTAATGAAGCTTGAAAGGGGCCCATATTCCCCGATGGAGAAACATAAAGTCTTAGAACCTAAGAGAGGAAAAAAATGTATTTTTGTTAGATATTCTAAAGATGTCAAAGGATATAGACTTCTTCACAACCCAAATCCAAAAATTTAATTTGTAAGAGATGTAAATTTGGATGAAAATATATTTGTACCGTGAGCCGAGTCTGCTGCTTAGTGTGCCACTTTTGCCCTGTGGAGTCACTTCTCCGGCATATGTGCCACCTCTCTCTATCTCTTCTACTTCTATTGTACCTTCTACTTCTGATGATGATAACGAGGATGGAAATCCCTCCTCCACCTCCTCATGATCTTCTCTTAGCTCCACAAATCCCAAAATAGGTCCTTCTGCTTCACTTAGATGCAATAGGTTCTCTGTAGGTGACCCCTGCAATCAACGTCTTACACGTTATCGCCGATGTCCTCTTCTTTTTGGCTCAAGTTCCAGAAACTATGATCTAAATACCCTTGAAGAAAGCTTCAGTCATCCGTATTGGGATGTGATATGAATGAAGAATATCATTCCTAATTGGAAAATGATACTGATATTGTTCCCTTCCAAAGGGGAAGAACACTTTGTAAGATGAAAATGGGTTTACAAAGAAAATTAATTTACAAATGTGGATAAACATAAAGCTCGTCTTGTCGCTAAAGTGGTTTTCAAAGGTTGAAGGTATCGACGAGCATCACCGAAACCTTCTCCCAGGTTTCCAAAATTGAATTATATCTACCTTTTTCTTCCCCTTTGCCGCTCCTTTTAATGGGAAGTCCACTCATGGATGTTAACCCGCCTTCTTACATGGGGACTTTATATGAAGAAATCTACATGGAACAACCCCCGCATTTTATCCCAAAAGACACTATCCTTATTTTTTTCCTTGCTACAGTTTCATGGTCTCAAACAAGTCTTCGGGCTTGGTAAGGTGTCAAAATGGATAAATTTCTCTTCGATAATGTCTTTTCTAGATGTCATTCCGAGAACACCTGCCTACACCAAGAAAGTGGGCAAGTCCTTAATCATCCTCGTTTGCGTCGATGATCTTATCCTTACCGGTAGTGATCCTAACCATATAAACCATGTGAAGTTCATCTCAAAAATAAGTTTGAATGACCAGACTTAGGACACTTGCATTATTTCCCTCGATCTTCAAGTCTTGCAATCCAAAGAAGGTGTTAGGCCAGCTTATAAAATTTGTTATTATATCAAATGTCAGTTAAAACATTTTTGGAGTCTTCTAAGAAACAAAGTTTTATTGATAAAAGATGTTATCTCTTGAAGACTCTTGAAGGCCTCATGCTCGTCCAAATCTTCACCGTTGTTTCCATTTCACACTCACCCCGTTGATTTCATGAGAAAAGACCGTTGCAAAACCCTTTTTCCCCCTTTCCTCCACTAAAAACTAACCTTCATTTTGTTCTTCTCCATAAACTTCATTTTCATGATTCCCCTTCTTCCATTCATGAAAAATCATTTTTACATAGTTTAAAACTCATTTTTAAACTATAATTAAAACCCCCAAATCCATTGAAAACTTGAAAAATTCATAAAAAACACCTTTTTTTTGTATCAGAGACTTAAGCCCCTCGGGCTAAGTCCTAAACCACTTCCTCCATACGCCTTGCATAGAACCAAAGGCTGTCCTTGTGGCACCGAACGCATCGAAAATTTAAATGGCTGATTGAAAATCCCAAGCCCGAAGTCTAATAAGTGTTGGCCCTTTATTGTATATGCCCAAGCTATTATCATTCCATGTAATTAAAGGCCCCCGTACGGTGCCTATCCATTTCATATATATATCCCGCCCCCAAGCATTAAACCTTGCTTATAAATTTGGGTTTTCTATACATTATAAAGGTTTTCCATGAATGAGAAAATTAATCTCCGCCGTTGATCTTAAGCTGACAACGGCCCGCATAACATCGCGATCGCCATTTTCATTTGGTGCATTGATTGTCACTGACAAGGTATGGCCTGGACAAGGCACGATCGGGTTTCCGGACAAGCAAAATCACATCGGCGACTTCACCGCATTCATCGCATCAACCTACCTTCGACGCCATTCTCTGACCATTCTAACCGTTGATCCAGGACCGCCTTTATCAACGGCAATCGCATCTAATCGGGCCAGATTTTCGTTTACACCCTCCTTTCCTCCTTCGATCATGAGTCCTCCTGATTGATAACTGACCGTCCACGGTCTGGGGATCTGACGGTCCTGCATCATTCCCATGATCTCATCGCCCTCAGCCTTCCACCAAGAGGATTTTAACACACAATCCCCACCGTTGACCGCTGGAATCACTAGTTCAATCGATTTCTCCCCATCAGTTCTTCACCTTCAAGAGATGATCTACACCATTGAATGATGCCATCCAACGGCTGGGCGCACTGCCTCCCCGTACCTCAGCTAGCCTCCAATCCACAACTCAAAGATTTCTTAATAAGTTTTGTATTTCGTAGGTGCTTAATGGTTTATCCATTATATTAAAGAAAGGTCAAGGCCGGGAAAGACGTTTCGTGCCTTTTATTCATCAAAATGAAACCATTCGCAGGGTTTGCAACTCCCGTCCGGTCGATGCTTCATGGGAATTGATGCTCAGAGTTCTCATGGAGTACCCACATCAACAAGACACAGTGAGTGGAATCACAATAAAAGAGTATTAGTGTCGAAGATTCAAGACAAATTTGTGGGGATTAAGGCTAAGAATGATTATCGAAAGCCTAATCCCTCAAATTAAAACACAATTAAAATAAAATCATAAGCGTTTTATCAGACAGAAAGGCCTCCACTGCCACATCTGAGGAAAATCGATTCCTCCCGCCTACCACAAAGCCACTTGTGCCTCAAAGCATTCAAACAAGGTCGGGTTATTGATCAAAATCGTATATTTGCTCAACGCAAATTAAACAATTAATTCAACAAGGGAATTTAATGAATAAAAATATCAAAGGTAGGGGTTACTATATACGATTACGTAGCCTCCAAGGTCAAACAAAAAGCTCCACCGAGCTTAAATTCAACAACAAGAATAGACAAACACCCGTAAACTTCTCCATAGAGCCCTCAAAGGCCGAATTCATTAATATGTATTACTGTCTTGGGAGATCTTTTATCAGACCTCACCTCCTCATTCTTCTATAAATATTTCCCCGTAGAAGACGAGAAATTGTTGGTTTCCAACTTGAAATAATACTACACTTGAGCTCAAAACTCTTACTTCAGATATAGTGTTCACCGGCTCTTTAAGCTCGTTTTTGATTAGATAAGAATAGAAAATTGAAGATGATTGCTGAACTGAAACATTGGACTCCGAAGACTCGAATCGGTTTGACATCAATAACAAGATGTTTTAACTTCTAGTCTATATCATCAGTGAAGTGCCCTTTTCTTTGTTATTTTTCATTCCTTCCTTCTATGTATGCCATATATTGTTCACTATATTTCTTCGATAAAGAACAACAATTATAGAGTTAGGATTTACTATTTACCAGATCTTCTTTAACTCGTTAAGTGTTCTTCAATGTTTTCCTCTAAATTGTTTATTTAAGAATGATTCAATCCTGCCATATTAGGAATGTTGGCGTTCGTCTTGCAGGGCATCGTTTTTCTTTCCTTAAACATTATTCTTGAATGTTATTTTCATTATTTTCTTATTAAAGTTAGATCAGAAAAGTGATGGTGTGCTCCTATTTTCTAGCTATTTTCCAAATACTTCCCCGTCAAGGTTTCCTCGGGTGCTTATTTAAAGTAGACTAGGCTTAAAAGTACCTTATCTGATCCTAAAGTTGCACTTTGTTTCTCTTATGTGTTTCTCATACTTTCAAGGCAATTATGCTAGATTACCGGATTGTTTGTCGAATTAAGTCGCTTTAATACAAACTTTCCCAAGAAGTATATACAGCCCCGGCCTTGGTTGGTTTTAAATAGTTACTTAAGAGGCTTTCCTTGTTTGACCGACTATAAATCCTTGTTGAAATTATTATCGCTTTCCACCTCCAACACTTTATTGTTTCCATTCCATCATTTTAATCTCAACACCCGTGATGCGATGACTTGCCCCTTGGATCACTTCGATGTTGCTGCTCAATTAAAGCCCCGTTATGTCTCCATAGCCCACGGACTAAAAAAAAACCAAATAAGTATATCTATCTTTAGCTAAAGCTTACTCGATTGCTTGCAACTTCACACCTTTGAAACTCTTTTCCATTTAGGACTTTCAAACACAATCATGCTCAACCATCCAAAAACAAAACAAACCTTTGGCCTTCATAACTAGCTCATTATCATTACCATAAACCTTTCAAAGACAAATCCAATCTTTGCACTTATTGGAGAGATCCCTCTCGATTCCTGTGTGAGGGCTAGATCCTAGAATCCCAAAGTGGTTGAAATAATGTTGTTTCTGTGATTGGACTTTTCCAATCTTGCTAATTACAGATTCCTAACATTTCTAGCAACTCCACTAGGGATTTTTCAAAGTTATTAAAAGTTCAAATACACCTTAAAAATCTAGATAACCCCTGATTTAATGACCATTTTGAGTTCATAGTTGCTTGGCCAGCTTTTATAGACTTTTTAGTTTTCCATACAACCACAGAAACTAAAAAAAAACCCAAAAATATTTCAAATTGGTACTCAATAAACATTGGTGGTGGACCATTAAACCTTTTAGCTCCTTAGGAGTTAAAAATCTTCCACCTGGAGACTCCACACTCTGAAACTCCCAAAAGACCAAAAATGATCACCAGTAGAAGACCTCAAGAATCGATTGACCAGACATAGTGAGACTCCTTTCTTGATTTACAAACATGATTCCAAGAATACAAAGAAGAGAGGCCCAATGGAGGTAGAGAGATCATATCCTGGCTTCGTTATTGGAGATGCCTGTGTGAATTGAGATGACAACCCGCTCAGTTTTTCAAGGGTGAAAATTTTGATGACCCTTTATTACATCTCATCAAATTTCACATACATGTATGGAGGTTGAAAGTTGAATGGCATGAAGATTTCCTAATGAAAATTTTCATGTTAACATTAAAAGGAAAAGCCAGGGATTGGTATGAATGCTTGAGATCTAGTAGTTTGTTTTCTTTAAAAGACCTTGAATATGTGTTTTACGAGAAATATAAAGAAAACACTACATCATTATCATGGGGTGCAATATATTATGATCCATCACAAAACATCACCCAACACATTATAGATAATGATGAAGCTTTGGAAGAGATGCATCCTGAAGATATTTGAACAACCATTCATGAGTTTAATATCCTATTGAAAAAATTTAAGAACATAGATGAATTCATTGGAGAAGAGATGATCCAAGAAATAAAGAGCATTCCTCAAGATATCCTCGAAAACTCGATATAATGATTCATCATCCCTTATAGATGAGGCTTAGGAAGACATCCAGCCACAAAACAGTTTTCACAAGAGACAGAACTCAAGTAATTCTGCTCAAAGGAAACATAGAAATATCTTCCCTTTGACTCAAAAAAAAAAAAAAAAAAAAAAAGAAATAGATCGTACTATTAATAAAACAACTGGGCCGAGAGACTTTTGCAAAACAAAAATCTTGCCCATTCACATAGTATACCATTGTCAGACATATTTAGAAAGTTTTGTATATCAGAATGAAGAAGGACCTCGCTAATAACCCAAAGATGTCTGATTGCAATATTACTTATATTCGTGATTCTCTTAACTTGACTCATCTAGTGATGATGCTTCCTAAACAGGTTAATTTTGTGATCATCATTAGCAAATTTATGCGAGGAAGATCAGCTTCCTTCAAAGAATTAATGAGCCAGTAATAAATATTTATGATATGGATGAGGAAATTTTTCAAAGCCTAGAAGTAAGTGAAGATTCATTCGATCTTTGCTCGTCTACTTTGCATCATCATACTCTGTGTGATTGGGAATCAACAGACTTTCAACTCAAAATATGAGGAGGAAAGAAACAAAGAAATTTTTTGAGCAGCAGTAACCAAGGAGCCTTCTGAAAAAGAGTGGAAGCAATTGAACATACCGCTTCGAAGAATATAATAACCTCCTCACAGAGTACTACCCAATAAACCAGCTAATAAAGACTACAAGAGGACAACCCCGCAATATATGATGAGTCCTCCAAGCTCTGTATAATAATGAAGATGAGGAAGTTTAATTCTCTCAAAAGAGAATATTTCACTTACATCCAAATAAGGAAGAAATTATCCCGGTTGAAAACATATTCTCCAAATACTCTTAACTAGGTATTATCAAGATCCCATGAAGATTTCAAGACATCCGAAGGAAGGGATAAAAGTTGTAGACACTAAAAGATATCACCATTACAAGTGAAAAAAATTTCAAAGCTGTTATCAAGAAACAAGTAAAACATGGGAGTGGCCCTCGCCATCCAAAGATGCTCAGAAATGAGCAAAGACCAACAAGAATCATTTGATTGACTGGATGTATTGGAAGAGAGTGTTCATCAGCTAAACATGTAAATATTCCAAGTTAGAATAGGTTAGATAGGAATGTCAAAAAAGAAAAAAAGAAAAAAAAGAGGGCAGATTGTAAAAACAAGAAAGGTATAGCCCCATACCAAAAAAGAGAAACAAATCTGAAAGTGTGCAAGCTTAAATGCCGCTCCTGAAAAAAACACACTTCTAATTAGTCATATAGCCTAATCATGACTAATTATCTTTAAATTTTCTGCTGATAGGATAGTGAATTTGATTTGCCAAACTATTTAATATTGGCTTATCAGTAGATATATTAGGCTAGAAATTAAAGGTTCAAACATGATCAAAATCTAAACGTAAGTTTCCAAAGATAATGACTCAAATCTGTTTCAAATTCTGAGTCAAAAAATATGTAAATCTGGTTCTAATTAGCTAAAAATATGAACTAGAGGACAAGCAAAGAACAACTCAAAGTAAGAGTCAAAACAGAGTCAAAGATGAAGGAAGTGCTTGAACTCTTCGCATCCTAAGCCTTCCATTTTGATTTAATTATTCTGAAAAATAATGTCTATGTGCAGCTTGTCTTTTATTCCATAGACCAGCATCAAGTTAGAATATTTAATCCTGACTTGTATGTTTTTAAATTTCTGTTGTATAATTTAGAGAATAAAAATCTCTTAGACTATTTAATCCTAGCAGATTAGTAGATTAGGTAGAGAATCATATGGACTTAACTATTTAAACTGAGTCCATGGAGAAATAAGGAGTAGAAATAGATTATATTTCCTGCTTTCAAAAGAATAAAATGTTTTAAAGAAGTTTTCCAATCCAAGTGCGGCACTCTAATGAAGAAAAATGTTAGATCAGAGGATTGGGTAGTATAAAGCTTGTGTTGATGAAGTTCCATTGTTTTTCATGGTCGCTAATATTTTTAGAGCAAGATCATCCCAAGAAGGAAGGCACCAATGGATGAGGCACTCGATCAACCTCCCGCAGAATACAAGTCTAAGTTCTTGATGCCTTCAAGAAGGCACCATCCTCAAGTGGAGCCACCTCATAGCTGCCTATAAAATCTGTTATATCAAATGCCGGCTAGAACATTTTGGAGTCTTCATGAAATGTTTTTATTGATAAAAGACGTTATCTCTTGGAAGACTCTTGAAGGCCTCATGCCTCCGTCCACCTTCACTGCCACTTCCATTTCACACTCTAAAATTCTCGCTAATTTCCATGAGAAAAGATTGTCAGCAGTAAAAACACCTTTTTCCCCTTCCTCCACTAAAAACTAACCTTCATTTTGCTCCTTTTCCATAAACTCTCTATTTTCATGATTCCCCTTTCTTCTATTCATGAAAATCATTTTTACATAGTTTAAAACTCATTTTTTAAACTATATCGAAATCCCCAAATCCATTGAAAAACCTGAAAATTCATAAAAACACCTTTGTATTGTAGACTTAAGCCCCCTTTGGGCTAAGTCCTAAACCACTTCCCTCCATATGCCTCGTGCTTCGGAACTAGGCACTAAGTCCTTGTGGCATTGATCGGATCGAAAAGTTAAATGGTTAGACTGAAAACAAGTCTCTAAGCTCGATCGCGATTGGCCCTTTATTATATATGCCCCTGGGCATATTATCATTCCATATGTATCATACCCACAGACGGCGCTCTGCCTCACATATATATATATATCCCGCCCCTCGAAGCATTAAACTTTGTTTTATTAAATATTTTGGTTTTCTCACATTATAAAGGTTTTCCGCCATGAATGATGAAAAAAATCTTCATCGTTGATCTTAAGTCGATCAAATGTACCGCTACAGAATATTGCATCACGATTTTCATTTTCGTCGCATTGGATTTTCACCCTCCTATTGCGATGGCCCGATCGTGCACCTTTGCATCGCCTTCCTTGATCACGCAATCGCATCGCTATTCCCCGACCGCACCATCGCATCAACCCACCGCACGCGTATCTCCGATTCATTCCCCACCGTTGATCCGCCCTCAACGACCCGTCTGTGATCGACCGCGCCGAGATTTTTGTTACACCCTCCCTCTCCTCCTCCGATCATGAGTCCTCCGATTGATCCGGACCGTCCATCGTGTCCAGATTGGATGGTCCTAGATCATTCCCACATGATCTCATCGCCCTCACCACCAAGAGGATTTTAATGCATAATCCCCACCGTGCTCATCTCTGTGTGTACATCATTATTCCCGACCGATTTCTCCTCTCGCTCCTTCCGACCTTTGTAGATAGATCTACACCGTTGGATGATGCCATCTAATGGCCACGCCCTCTCCCGTACCCTCCGGCTAGCCTAATCCACAACGCAAGATTTCTTAATAAGTTTTGTATTTTATGGGTGTTTAATGTTTTTTTATCCATTATATTAAAAGCAGAGCGTCGAAGGTCGGGAAAGACGTTTTCGCTTTTGATTCATCAAATGAAACCATTTGTAGGGTTTGAACCCCGTCTGGGGTCGATGCTCAGGAATTGATGCTCAGAGCTCCTGCGCAACACCGCACATCAACAAGACACAAAGGAGTGGAATCACAATAAAAGAGTATCGTGTCGAAGATTAAAACACTAAGAGGCAGTATGATTCACATATTTGTGGGGATTACGATAAGAATGATTATCAGTAAGTCAATCCCCAAATTAAAAAAACATGCTTAAAAGAAAATCATAAGTGTTTTATCGACGTAAAGGCCTCCACCGCCACATCCGAGGCAAATTGATTCCTCCTGCCTACTACAAAGCCACCGTGCTTCAAAGCATTCAAATCAGAGGTCAAGGATAGATCAAAATCACATATTTGCCTCACCACAAATGCTTAATTCTTCCGCCTAAGGAATTTAATGACAAAAAATATCGCCAGAAGTTACTATAGCATGGCATGAGCTCCCTCAAAGGTCAACAAAATCTCCACCGAGCTTAAATATTAAATGTAGAACATTAATACAGACAAACACCGTAAAATTTTCCATCGAGCCCCTCAAAGGTCCTAGGAAGTCATTAATTCAGATACTTATCTTGGGATATCTTTTAGGCAGATCTCACCCTTCATTCTTCTATAAATACTTCCGTAGAAGATGAGAAACTGTTGGTTGTTGAACTTTGAAATACACTTGAGCTCGAAACTCTTACTTGTAACATGTTCACCTACTTAAGCCTTGCTTGTGATTAGATAAGTTAGCTGAGAAAAGGAAGATGATTGTCAACCCAGTTGATTGACCTCAAGACCTAACGTTTGACATAAATAACAAGTTGTTTCTTGGGATCCCGGTCTATATCACTGGTGAAGTGCCCTTTCTTTGTTATTGTTCTTTCCTTTCTATGTATGCTATATTGTTCACTATTATTCTGATAAAGAACAATAATTATAGAGTTAGGATTTATCACACGCACTTCTTCTCTGATCGTTAATCTTTATCTCAATGCTTTTCCTTCAAATTGTTTATTTAAGAATGATTCAACATGTTTTGCCAGTTAGGAATGGGCTACGTTCCTCGTCCTACTCGTTTTCCTTAAACATTATTCTTGAATGTCATTTTCATTATTTTTATTAAAGTTAGACTAAAGTGATGGTGTGCCTCGTTTTCTAGCTTTATTTCTCCAAAGGCATTCTCAAGGTTTCCCTTGGTGTTACCGAAAGAAAACTAGTTTAAAAGTACCTTATCTGATCCTAAAGTAGCACATTGTTTCTCTTATGTGTTTTCATACTTTCGAAGGTAATTATGCGGATTACTAGATTGTTTGTCAATTAAGCGATTTTAATACAAACTTTCCCAAGAAGTCTATGGTTAGCCCCGGCCTTGGTTGGTTTTTTGTGTAATAGTTACTTAAGAGTTTTTCTTGTTTGGACCGACTATAAATCCTTGTTGAAATTATTATCAGCTTCACCCCTCCAACACTTTATTGTTTCCATTCCATCATTTTAATCTCAATAATCTTGTGACAGCGTATGATCATGGCTCCTCGGATCACTCTTGATGCTGTTTCTCAATTAAAGTCTCCGTTATGACTCCATAGCCCAATGGACTAAACAAAATAAGCATATCTATCTTTTTAGCCAAAGCACTCGATTGGCTGCAACTTCACACCTTTGAAACTCTCTTTCCATTTAGGACTTTCCCTCAAACAATAATCATGTCTAACCATCCAAAAACAAAACAAACCTTCACCCTTCATAACTAGCCTAATATCATTACCATAAACCTTTCAAAGACAAATCCAATCTTCGCACTTATTGAGTAGAGATATCCCTCTCGGATTCAAAAGAGGGCTAGATCCTAGAATCCCAAAGTGAAGGCTGAAAATAATAAGAGCTTCAGGATTGGTCTTTGCCATTATTTCTAATTACAGATTCCTAAATTTGCATAAATTACCTCTTTCTTGTCCAAGTATGCATGATATTCTATGCCACTTTCACATGTAAGACTTTAATCCAACTCCCTTCTCCCTTTCATTCTCAAATACGTTTTCAATCACTTGTACCTCCTCGTGCTGATGCTACCTTATATACATCAACTTGTTGGTAAGCTTATGTATCTAACCCATACCCATCCTAACCTTTCCTTTTTCATTGGTCTTGTTGCTCAAATTTATGCACAAACCTCATGAAAGTCACTCAAAAGAAGATAAAATAATACTGGATATGTTCAGAGAAAATGTTCTCTCGTAGATTCATTACAAGCAGCAGAGCATCTCCATTGTTCGTTGGTTTCATTAATTCTAATTGGGCCGGTGACCTCGATGATCAAAAATTCTACCGTAGTTTATGTATTCACTATTGTCTGTACCTATTACATGGTCTGTTAGAAACAAAGTACCATCTCTCTTTCTTTAGCAAAACGTCAGTATCATGGTGTTGTTGAAGCCGTAAGGAAGCCATGTGGACTCGTAAGATCCCGTCCGAATTTTGTCTTTCCTTAAACATCCAACTACACTTTGGTGTGATAATCAGAGTGCTATTAATCTATGCAAAAATCTAGTTTAGCATCAAATACAAATGGCACACATTTACTCACACATGCACTTCACTGAAAGTCATCCATGATTGTGTTCCTTACACTATTGTTCAACCAATAATCAAGTTGTTGATATCTTTACAAAGGTTCTAGAGAAGCGAAGCTTACCAAACTTTGATCTATGCTTGGAGTTCTTGAAAGTCTTGTTAAGGGGGATGGCCTCTAATGCCTCATTCCTTCTCCTGCATATTGTGTCACCTTTGTAAAATCCTTCAATCCTATCCCAAGTTTTTCTTAAGGGTAGATGTTAGAAAGGGTTTGGAGGGGTCCCGACCTAGGTTTGGATTTAAGGTTTGCCAAAAACCCCTATAGTACTAACCTCGATGCTGAATCTACTATGTGCCAAAGTCTCACTTATAGGCAAGGGTGGGGGTGCTGGAACCGTGTTTCTACACCCCGGGAGAGAGTGGGTAATTAAGGCATCTGTTGAGTTCTATCGGTTCACATTGAATCAAGCTATTATCTAGCCCCCTTAACCATATAACAAAGTTATTAAACATAAACAAAAGCTACTATTATTAAGCATATAATGCCAAACACCTTCGCATCCACGTGCACATCAAAAATTATCATAGAACAACACATTATCGCAAATTTGTCTCATATAATACATAATCAAAGCTTATTCAAATACGAAGAGGTACTTCAGCAATCAATACAACCAGCTCGTATAACATAAATATACTTCAACATATTCCATGTTCATTGACGTCCAAAATCCCGCTACAAATCCAAGCTGCCCGTGCACACAACTGTAGGAACAGACACAAGAGATCTAAGATTCCCACATACAAAGCCAACAGAGTCCTTACCCAAAAAATACCCAAAATACCCGTAGTTCATACGTAGCATCAATATTACTTACCTCTAGACTCAAACTATCTATCTATTTATATCATCATGGCCCGTGCTATTCCGTGTCCACAAACCCCGGTTTGCGGACTTTGGGTATACCCTTTGACCCATTACACACATTGGGGGCTTTTACCCACCCCAAAGCCCCCGTACAAGACTAATTACTATAAAAATATATCAAAAACACACAACATTGGAACATGTCAAAATGCACGCCTAGGTACCTTGTCCAAACAAAGCCCCAACACAATCTTGTGACCCGTCCCGAGTCACAATGGCCGGGGTTTGCAGTGGCAGATTCCGTCTGAGCTTTAATTGGCACGAACGTAGGTGGCAATACCTTGATCTATGTGCGTTGTTCTCATTACTTCACCAACTTCGCTCTAAGTTGGACCTTCAATGGCACAAGAACATACCTGTCCGATTCCAGCTTTTGACCACAACATATAAGTCTTGAGATATCTTAAGGGCTTCATCATCGTCCAAGGCTTAGGTGGTCACTTAGAACCTTATTCTTATTTTGAAGCCCCTTTCCAGTCATCTCTCCAGCACATGGTTACCTTCCGTACGTGCCAAGCATTGGAGATGGGATCGTAGTGGGCATTTTAGCCTCCATTTGCTCGAATTCTTTCTTCCTCCCCGGCACAGCTTCTTGGGTAATTTCGCATAGGGGAGAGGCCGTACAGACCTTAAACCACAACCGATAGTTATTCCAAGAAATTCAGCACCCCGGGAAATCCGAGCTATAATGGTGTTTGTAGCTTCGCACCGGAAGGCAGCTTTCCTGCACGTACATCGAGGAGTTTCCGGTCGCAACTTATCTTGTAAACACACAACAACTGCTATCCATCTCGTCTTAATATTCTCGATCTCATTCGAGAAGCTTTCGTGGCCGCGATTGTCCCTCACTCTTATCCCGGGGTATATAGGTCGGATGTTCTCTCGTCACATCCCACATAGTCTACTAATCGCACACTCCAACCCGCTCCCGTTGCGTGACGGAAAGGATGCACGCAACTCGTGCTTGAGATACCTCGGTGGTATTTTCTTCGACAATTTTTCCGTCTTCCACCGTACTTAGCTACCGTTGTACCTAGCGGTCACCGTGCCGGATTTATTTGAAGAGAGATGTGGAGAACCCATGCGTGGCTCGCAAGCCGCGCCAAGCCTATATGTACTTCGCACAGGCCTAGATTTTCGCAACATACAAGGCAGTGTGCGTACCGAGAGTGATTGTTGTGCCCGGCGTGTGGGGAAGAGGCTAAGCCTGGGCGATGAGATCAACTCGGGCAGTGGTTGCTGAGGCAACCTCACTTGAACCACGTTTGTCTACAAAGTATCGGCCCTGAGTTGAAAAGCTGGAGTTCAGACCATTGTCGGACTCATGCAGGTTTCTCTACTACTCTTCCAAGGCAAGCCATCTCTGCCTTCTCTCGAAGCGAGGGTGACCGCACCGCAACTGGCCCCAAATATTCCTGAAGGTAAACTCATCTTCTATCGGGCCTTGCAGCCCCTCTTTGTTCACCAGCCCTGAGAGGTTCGAGACTGGCCCATTTCTGCGGCCATGGGGGAACTAGCACCTTGCGCATCCCGCACCCTTCATTTCCATGTCCCCACGCGGACCATGATCAATGCCCTACGCTCGTATCTAGGGGACCCTTCTGCCTGTGGAGCCTTCTCGTCACAAATCCTCTCTAAATTCTTGGTGGTATTAGGTGGGGTCTTCGGGACCGTGCTTGTATCAACAATGTCGCCAAGGTCGATTTGAATCTCAATTTCTAGTGCAAGGAAGCAATGACATGAGTCGATTTCCTCATCGTCGACCATGTAAGGCGTTGACATCTAAGATGGATCCTTGCTGCCTCAAATCAAGACGTTGTGCATCATCACCCGGAATGCCGCGATTCTTATATTACTCGTAAAGCATCGGCGACAAGCGTGGCCATGAGGAATTGCCGTTACAAGTGCATCAACAGGCACCAAAAATACCTATTTTCCTTAATACGCTCGCTCATCCTTTGAATCCCATAAGTTTGTAGTATTTCCGCCTCTTCACATGTCTAGTTCAAGCTCAGGAGGACCGATCCTTCCTGTGGGGCTTCCATGCGACCAATTCACCAGGGAGCAATAGCCAAGAGTAGTAGAACGTCTTCATAATCAAATTGCCGCGCACGTTTTCCAAAAACTCATTGCAATATAGAACCGCGACTGCCAGTGCTGCACTTCGTCAAGGCCGCAAGCTGAATCAAGACAGCGGGGATAATCGCCACCCGGTACTTCCGCATCATTTTACAAGCTAGCAAAGCAGGGTACCCATGTGCACTCTAGGGTCGTCAATGGTGTTGATTGTGAACCCTCTCGTGTTTCTACCTGAGATGGTAGTCTTCTCTCACCTTGTCGGCGATCTCGTTCGTACTTCTGCCAATGCACTTCATGGGATTCGGCCCCTCCATGGGGAGACTCGCAGAATAAAATTAGAGCGGAATTGATAATGGTCCGGGATCCACAAGCCGCCGTCATGGATCGTGCCAGCGCTGCACAACGGCACGCCCGCCATACTGTATCGACCAAAGCAGCATATCTGCGTAAGTTTAGTAATCCAAATCCTTCTAATCACACACCCACAACATTGGTAGTATCCTAGTACATCGTCCTCTAGTACTTTTTGAGATACATCTCGGTGTGCTAATTCAAAAGGCTCTGAAAGTTGGCAAGGTCGTGATCATCGAAATTAATTGAGGAGAGCTTACCAAATTTTTCTCCAATTATGGGGACTTCACCCATAATTAGTTTTATGTATATTTTATTAATTATTAGTTAGATATAGTTATCTTAGGTTTTATTAAGTGAAAGGCATGATCAAAAATCATGCCTTCTACTCAAGGGACACCATGAGGCTATATTTAAAGCCTCTCAGTGATTCCTCACGTAATCATATCTCATATATCATCTTTTATAAATAATAAATATATACTTATTCAAGCTTACCGCAGTTTTTACACTCCATTGGTATCGGAGCCATCGCTCTTTCCGGATCCGTGTGATCATCGTGCTAAAGAATTTCGAATTAAATTTCAGAATTTTTTTTTTAACCAAGTACAAAATTGTACACTCTATTCCCTATGCTCACTTACACAAGAATTTGGCAGATAGGCATGTAGATCCTCGATATTCTCGTGTGCAATATCGAGGGCCTTTGGGGACAAACATAGGGAGGTAGCCAAGTGATTGGGAAAGCGAGTCGCAGCTTCTTTCCATAGACAACAGAGGTTGCCTCGCCATGTTAGGCAATCGTGCTCAAACGTTCGGGGAGATTGCACGTTCGGGGAGGTGCACGGCTTCAAACCCATTTTGTGTCTCTCCCCTACCCTTGCTCCCCGGTCTTTTCCTTTACTCTTCTTTTTCTCTGTCTACTTCCCTGGTTGGTGTGGACACGACTTCTTCGACTTCTGTGGGTGACCTCCATTGCTTCATCGGATACTTAGTATGCCATGGTATGCGATGATTCAATTCGGATTGGTCAATGGGGTCATTCTTAAGCTCGAAGACGAACTCGGTTACTACTTATCGCAGGGGTAGCACAACGTACATGAACAGAAAGTCAATAAAGTTACAAATTTCCAGGCACAATATTTTCAAGATATGAGGAGCCCAATTCGCAGCTTCCCTCCTCAATTTATAGCTTTGAATAGTGAGTAAATCTGGCCGAATGACGCTTAGCTGAAACTCACCATCAAGCGAGCCGAAAAATATTCGTAAATCACCGCATTAATTGCCTACCGCCCGCTCCTTCCAACTGCAAAGGTGGCTTTTTACGTGGGCGGGGTACCGTTCCAATGGCTGGTTTTCAGCTTGTGTACACCCCCGCACCCTGAAGGCACCTCCCCGCCCCGACCCACGGTCGACCCCCCGTGCTCCCGCCGCACCTCCCCGGGCTTCTCCCCCGACCCGTGGGGCCGACCGCACTCCCGGCCGCACCTCCCCGTGCTTCGGACCCGCGGGGCCGACCCCCCCCCCCTATGTGTATAATGGGCCTACCCGTGTTTTTCTCTCTGCCCGTGTGTATCCATCCCAATATAGATACTTCCGTTTATATAGTCATTTGTCGAACAGTTGGTCAGTATGGTTTGGAGACTCGCCCATAAAAATATCCGTAGAGGTCCCCATAAAATAGCCAATCTCATTACACCGTCATTCATAATTTTTGTTACGATGTAAGGTCCCAACCAATCTTGGCGACTCCTGGTGGCGTGCAAATGTTGTCATATAATAATACTAGATCATCTTCTTTTTAAACAACTTCTCACGGATATGCCTATCATGCCAGGATTTTTCTCAGCCTTCTAAACTTCAATACGAGTTAGCAATGAATCAGCTCTTCTTCCAAAGAGACTATCAAGGCTAAGTGTTCCTCCATGATACTTCCAGTTCTAGCCTCTACCATGTTCGTAAAGGCTATTGCGATGCGCAAGCTAGGAGCAATATAATCCATGGGCATAATGGCCTCCTTTCCATAAAACCATCCGAAACGGTGTTTTCCTAGTCAATTTCTTGCACGATTATCCGATAAGCCCAAAGGACCCACGGTTGCGCATTATCCCAATCGTTTCGATCAAGACACAGACCTTGGTCAACGCTCGTCTAATTTTATTAAAAGATTCTATCATTCCATTTGCTTGCGCGTGATAAGGTACCTTTTTGCATGGTGGATTCAAAAATAACTACCAAAGCTTGTATTATTTCATTAATGAAATGCGTACCTCTATCGCTCATCAATATCTTTTGACAACCAAACTGCTAGAATATGCTCAAAAATTAAGTGCGTAGTATCCGCGAGACAACTTTTCACAACTTGCACTTCCGCCCATTTGGTTACATAATCATTCTAGTGAGTGATGAGATATAGCGAGCACCTCGTCTTCTTACTTTGGTTGTCGATGGCCCAACGAAGTCTATTGCTCATTTATCGAATGTTAAGTGTCATCATAATAAGTACTTGATCCCCAAGGCTGATGGTCTTCATGTCCTTTGGCATGTGCTCTGTGCTTTGTACAGTCATAAGAGTCACTATGCTGTGGGCCACCACAACCCAACTCTTAAGATCTTCTACACTCGTCACTTTTCCTACGTAGTGACCTCCTCGCTACGCCCTCCGTGGGCTTCTCACAATGGCTTGCCTTTCATTTCGAACATATCTTCGTAGTACCTCATCACCTCCCGGCCTTATAAGCAAGTGGCCCTCGATGATGGTAAATTCGCTATGCTGGCCACGTAGCCTTTTTCTTATTGTATCGATTATTCTACAGTAGCCTCCCCGTACTTAAGAATTGAATAATATCGGAAAGTTCTCATCAACCACCTTAACAGAAAATAGTCGCGCATCGAGCAATCCTTCCTCTAGGTTGGTTGGTTCTCTACTCACTCTCGATTCGTGACAAGTGGTCTGGTCCAACATTTAATTTCCTGCCTCACAATTATCTCAAATTCATATTCTGAAATAGCAAGAACTATCGACAAATCTTCACCCCAACACAAAGTTTATCGATCAGGTACTTCAAAGTCATATCCGTCAACACTTAAAGTGCCTCCAGCGTATAATGCCAATATTTTGTAGGATACATAATCATTTCCACCGCAAATAATAGTGGAGTAGTTACGCTCCGCACTAGAGAGTTTTCTACTAGCAAACACAACCAGGTGGTCAATGTACCCCTCCCCAGGCTACATAAGGACATCTCCCAAGGCGATCCTTGAAGCATCTACATGGACATGGAAAACCTTCACCCAGTCAGGAAATATGAGGATAGGTGCAGAGACCATATTTTCCTTGAGTAGCTCAAAACTCTTCTGACACTCCGTGTCCCAAAAAAATGAAATGTCTTTCTTTAGCAACTTCTCCATGGGTGTTGTGATCAGTGCATACCGTTGAATAAAATTTATATAGTAGCCCGTGTGCCAAAGGATGGAGTGAAAATGTTTCTCAGTTGTGGGGACTCCTAAGTTGATGATAATTTCTACCTTGGCGGGGTCAACCATCAGTCCCTGCCAACAGACTATGTGGCCTAACAAGATCCCGAAAGGTACACAGAATATGCACTTCTTAATGTGTAGGGAAATTTGGTGCTTTCTACAGGCATCCAACATCATGCACAGGTTCGATACGTGCTTCTTTCCAAATCCAAATATTTTCCAATCATCAAAATATACCTCCAAGAACTTGTGAATGAACTCCTTGAATACTGCGACCACTACCTGTGAAAATGTGGCAGGGGCATTTTTGAGCCCAAACGGCATGACGATGTATTGGAAGGATCCCCATTCACTGGTGAACGTGGTTTTGTTGCAATATTGATCTGATGGTAGCCTGAAAATCCCTTAGTGAATGAGTATGCTTCCTTCCCTCCCACACTATCGAGGATTTCATCAGAGAAAGGCGTAGGGAAGGGATCATGTATGCATGCATCATTCAACTTACGCAGGTCGATGCAAATTCTTCTTTTTCCTTTAGTATTTTTCTCTTGGACCACCATAGATCTTACCCAATCTGACTATTCTACTAGTTCAATGATACCTGCGGCTAGCATTTTGTCAATTTCTTCCCTGAATTTTTGCTTATACTTGGGGGTTCAAGTAGTAAGGTCCCTGCTTGACAGGGCATGCATCCGGTTTTAAAGTGATGCGCATGACCCCCAGGTCCCTTGTAATACCTTTGAGTTCTGAGAATATCGTAGGAAACAGGTCCTACTACTCCGTGAGAAGTTTTGCGACTTTTACAATAGTATCGTCAGCCCAGTATTCCCCAATCTTAGCTAGCTTAGTTTGTTCTTCTATTCCAATGTTGACTTCCCTTAGCTTAAGAGGCTTGGTCAGATCGATGGTCTGCAGTGCGGGTCCAGCAACTGCTCGTTCACCCTCTGATTCCGAGATAGTGATATTTCGCGAGTCTTCGTCACAGTTTTCCATTGATAGATTGCAGCAGTTAGCAATATCCTGCATCTACGTATCCCAAGCTGATGCCCCAAACTCCACATGAGGGTGTGATTCATCAAATACTAGGGCATATATGTCCTGCAGGGCTTCGTCTAATGCCTCGGTTCCACCTATCAACCCGAACGTCCCCACAAAATTATTCTTCATGGTCTCCCAGTGGCGACTGCGGTGATGTAGCTCTGCGTCCAAATACCATGCAGTGGGGATTGGCCCCAAGGAATAGATGAACAGGTGGAACCATTCATCCCTATTCCTTCTGCACCACACCTCCATCCACGTGGACAAGTGCTTGCGCGGGTCCTGTTGGCCAAGGAAAGTCTCCATGTGTAGGTGAACTGGGGGTTCAAATCGTAGGATCATCATCTTGCGACATTCCTCCCAATCTTGAAAAATCCCCTTATGAGTTTCCCACCACCGCGCATGGGTCTCACGCATGGCTAGGTTAAGCCCCCACATTCTTTGCTCCCTTGGGACTTTTGCTTCGAATTCTCTAAGAAAATCCCTAATACCACCAGAACCATCAAAGTAAGGCAACTCTCTTACCTATGACGAGATACACCAGAAGCTCTTTTTGATCCTAAGATACCATAGCGCAGATTCGTCATGTAACCGATTCTGCCAATTTTCAATCTCCCCATCGAAGTTGGAGAGGCATTCTCTATCTTTATCCCAGCAAAGTATTCCATCAACCATAGGATTGATCCATTCCTCATCCCTAACAGTTAGTTTATAGATATGATCCACTTCCTCTTCTTCGTGCATGGGTTCTGTATACCGTTTTCCTTCTACTGGGTCTAGAGGGACTATTACTCTCGTACCCTCATTCTAAAATACCATGCTCCTTTTCTTCAAGTTGATAATGCCTCCCATGTCTATAGCCCAATCCAGGCCCAAGAGCACAGGATAAGGGTCTGCATCCTCTACAATTTGAATTACCTCAAAATCTATGTATACCTTAACCCCTGCGATATCTACCATAATCTTTGATAGTATTCCCAATGGTATGGTCTTTTGTTGGTTAGCCATGCGTAGTTGTATAGTAGACATTCCAGCTTAGGTTCTCCCATCCTCTGCCACGTCTGTTTGGGCAGGACATTCGCATCGGATCCTAGATCCAGGATGGCTTGATCCATTTCATAATCTCCAATCTGTGCAGTTAGTCGCATTTCCCAACTAGTGTGTTTCTTATGCTTGTAAAGTTTTTGAAAATATTTAACTTCTATTGGAGGATCATTTTTTTCTGCGCAGCTGTCTATCCGTGCTTGAAGATTTTCTACTACCTTCTAGTTGCATAGCAACTTTATACATGCCTGTAGGAATGGTTTAACTTCATCGTCTGCTTTTAGGTTTGTTGGAGCCTTGGAAGTAGATGCCTCATCCTTGGTAAAGTCTTTGCAAAGTTCTATGAAGGTTTCTTTCTCCTTCTGTAGGTCCAATATTTCCTTTTTGATAGCGGCTTTTCAGATAAGGGGTTCAACTACAGCTATTTCCTTAGCTCCTCCAGTAGCCATGCCGTTGTGCGTTCTGACATTAATACTGTGTCCCTCATCACATGGTTCTGCCTTAACCCTTTACACATTCTGCATTGTCATATGTTGTTTGTCCTGCATTTTTTCTATCAGTACTGGAAAATCTTTGATTACATGACCGAATTTTCTAAAATATCTACAAGATTGTCGTGCAAGGTTCGGAAAGTCCCTTGCGAAGTGCCCAACTTCTCCACAATTATAATAGATCAATTTCCCTCTTCCCCGACCTGCGCTTACACCTCTTCCCCCCCCCCCAAAGGCCTCTGGTAGGGGAGCCTCCTTGTCCTGAGGGAGATAATGGTGAAGAAGGGTCAGCCTGTACAATGTACATGTTTCCTCGGTCTATCATTAAGTCATATGTCTTGTAGTTGTGTTCATCATGTCCCACAGATGAGCAAATTCAGCACCATTGTTGCTTAAACTCTGGAGCATAGGCACCAAGATGGGGGTAGTGGTTGGTATCATGTAGTCCAGCTACATGACAGTCAGCGCACCATAAAGTGGGACCGCTTGTTCCCGTAGCCTCTTTAGGGCACAATGGGTTGGGCCCCCCATCCTGCATGTAGTCCACCAGCCGAGGGCACTGATCCTTGGTGTGGCCAGACACCCTGCATATTATGCACCATACGTCTAGGCTAGCTTCATTTCCTCACTCTTTCCAAAAATTCTGGATTTCGAGGTGCATTGCCTCCAGTTGTCCCTGGATCTTTTGTACCCTAAACTGGGCATCGTCTCTTGGCACAGCTTCTAGCTTCATAGCAATCTCCAAGGATTTCTCTTGTGTCTAAATCGCTTGCTGACCCATAGGTCCACGCAGGTGAGGTAATAGCATGGCAATGAACCATTCCTTGTGTTTTCTATCCTCACACTTAAATTCCCCATCTCTGATAACCTTCTTTAGCCACTAATCAACCTCCCATACCGACTCAGTGGGTCCTTGTATAAAGTATTTCAAGTCAACAACCAGTTGAGCATAGGACTTAGGCTTCCGAAACTATTGTTTTAAAGCATTCTTAATCTCTTTTATTGATGGATCTGCATGTTGTCTTCTGTACCCCATGAACCAATCCAGGGCCCTTCCTTCAAAGGCGAGGGATTGTTAGACAACATTTTGTCACCGTCCCTGCAATCCCTCGCCCCGCATATTAGAGGGTCTTTCCCATGACCTGTGAGCAATGTCATACTCTAAAAACACCTTCTTTACATCCTTTTGCATAAGGACAACATTTATGCTCTGAAAATTTCCACAAAAAACCCACAAAAACCTATGTTTTGGCCTTGGCGCGGGTAGCCAGTTCACGCTTCGCGCCAATGTGGAGGATGTACACTAGAGCCCGCACCACTTGGCACTCTGTCTCTTTGTTGTGCCTACGCCAGCCATTTTGGGAATGTTTTCTAACAAAATAGAGGCAGAAGTTTCCTTTAACCACCTCAGGGATGAGTCACAGGAAGTGGTTAACTTGATGAGCCACATATCTCCCTCTTTAGGTAGTGGTTTCCTCCTCCCATGGAACACTCTTGAAGATAGGTCTCCCTTCCATGATTATAGGTATCCTAACCTCTCCCACTCCCTCTATATAAATAGGCCTTCTCCCTTTATGAAAGCTAGCTGAGCATATAGCCAAGAAGCTGAACTTGGAGAAGAGATACTATAGCTGAGTAATTTCCATTGAGAAGGTAGAACTGAGGAGAATTCCGTAGAGAGAGCCCCATCCGAATTAATATACTCGACTATGGTATTGGTTCCATCATTGTGTTATGTTTATCTGATGAAATTGATTTAGTTTTCTTAGACTGAATGATAGTTACGAATGTGAAATAGTATGTTGTATATCGTCTTTGTTTCTTGTGTATGTGCAGGTATCCGGGCGTGAAAGCGAGCGGATCGTGATCTGTCAAACTAGGAGTGAGAGGTAGCCACTCTTTCCGATGACAACAACAACGTAGGAGCTCCGGTAAGTCATCTATCAAATCTCTATACATTCGTTAACTGGGAATTGATGTTATATCTTATCTCTTTTGTGGCTAGACCCACTCTAGGGCTAGTGAGATCGCCTCTGTCCGGAGAGGGGATTTACCTCACCAATAAATTGGCAACTCCGCTGGGGACCAGTGTGAGTTTGTCTTTCATCCATTAGGTCTTCTTCTTGGTATTTTCTTGATTAGCTTGCCTTTTCTGATTATTTTTGCTGAGTCTAAGACCCCTGTTCAGCCCCAGAGGATTATATCTGACCTTTGTTTTTCCAAAATTTTCCTTTTACTAGGGTTGGCTTGATTGGCGCAGTTTCGAGTCTGACAGTCGCACCCACTAGTGCTTGTTACTGGTTCAACAACCGCGCCATCCCCTGTTTGGCGCTGATTACAGCCAAACAGTTGCGCCATTTCCTGTAGGTATTAGGGTTTGCCTTATTTTGCAATTTGTTGGTCAGTGCTTGTGCTTATGTGTTATTTTTTGGCATGTTTTGAGTTCTTTGGGATTGTTTGTGACTATGAACAACCTCCTTCCTTCAGTTGTTTGTCCATTTCTTGTCAGCGTCATGGCCTTAGGGTTTTCTAGTGCTTTGGTATGTTAAGCCTCCTATAGGAGCTTCAGTCTTTTGTTTCACAGCCACCTTCGTTCTTTGTTTGATTGCATTCGACTCTCTTGATCCGTTTGAGTGATTGCATTTGGTGGAATGAGTCTTGAATGAGTCTTGCCTCTTTCATTCAGTTGTGCTTCTTGTCACTCCAAGCATAGATTACACTGCTTGTATGGGTCAGTTTCAACATCTTTCTTCAATTTGAGAGATTGCAACATTGGTTTGAGTTTTTGTTTTGTTTGCCTTTGAGTTGATTGAATTGTTTCATTTCGACTCTCGCATTGGCATTCTCGAACTAGTGTGAAGATTTGTTTTGCATGTCATTTAGTGCACTATTTTCTCTATTACATTGAAAAAAAAAAAAATTGTGCTTGCATTCTTGTTTTCATTGTGGAATTGGAAAATCTTTCGCATAACTAGCATTTGGCATTCTAGGAAATATTTTTCATTTTCATTAGCTTGCATCAGATACTGTAGTGGATGCTTCTGTGTGTTCTCATTATCTGCTATCATTTGAAAAATCTTAATCTTTCTTGTAGATAGCTTTTCATTGAACGAAATGGTATTTTATGGCATGTAGCTTGCATTTAGGGATTTGTGAGATCCAACATTCGGTAGGACCTCAGAATTGAAACATAAATACAAGATCAACTTAAAATTTATTCAATTAACCTAAGGCAACATTGAAACTTAACGAAACATTTAGTGGTCTAAGTTAGAGACATGTTCCGGCGTCTTTAAACCTAGCAGATGTGGCTCGCCATCTGGCTTCAGACAGCACTAGTATGGACTTGCGCTCCCCATACCGTCGAGTATATAAAGGGAGACCCCTCTAGGTTGCAATCCTTTGATGCGTAGGAAGCCGAGTCTGATGCCTTGTAACCGTGATACACTGAACACAACATTTGGGGAGATTACCTGCACGTACGTCAAGTCCTTGGTAGATTCTTGTTTCATTTTATAACCAAGGTGTATATGGCAGTTCACGAGAACCTGGTACACCCTTTTACCTAGACTACCTGAGCAGTCATTTTCGATCTTTAACGACTCCATAAATTTGAAAATATCATCGAGCACTTGTCCTTTTGCGCTCGTTTCAAACTGAAAGAGACTAGAGTAATCTTTGACTGTTTCTTGACTCTTAAAACATGAAACAACAAATTTTTGGTTTCAATGTGGTAAAATAAACTACCTATGATTACACGCCCATTAAAGTTTGATTACTTGGCCTGTCTTTGATTTCCTTGGTTTTGATCCAAGAGTCTTCATTCTCGATCTTTTTCCCCTTTCTAGTGTGCTACAGTCACAGTGGCAGAACCATCGGTTTTGTCTACTGGCATTCCTTTCTCGGACGATTCATCTGAAACTTCTAAAACCTCTAGGTCTGCCGAGCTTCAGCAGCCTATCATCCCATCAAAGTACCCCTTTGGAGAACCAGTTGAGTTCCATTCGCTCTTTCAAACGCTTGGTTTGGGTTTGGGGTCAAGGAACATTTTCCCCCTCTTACCTCGGGATCACCATTTTTGGCTGCTATCATACCTCCTAGCCCCCATAGTCTTTTACAAGATCTCACGGTGGATTCAGACATGGAATTGTCTGGTCCTAATGGCAGTGAGGGTATTCCCTGATGGAGAATACCAACTTTTCTGGGAAGACATCCATCAAGAGCCTGCTCAATCTTCACCATCGGTGTCTTTTCCAGCTGAATATAAGTCTTTGGTTCAGATTATAGCCAGTATTGCCTCCATGGCAACATCAACTCCATCGAGGGGTTCGGTTCTGCTGTCATTAGGGATGTCACCGACGACACCTGTCTCGTCGACACAATTTGCTACGTCTATCCCTACTAGGCCTACTATCTGCGTGGCTGCTTCGGCACCAGTTGTCACCACTCAGTCATCAGAAGTTTCGACTTCAGTAGAGAATTTGATTTCCATGGCGATCCCTGACGACCTTTATTTTAAGGAGTATCCGCTGGTTGTTCAGCAGCAGAGCCCCTAGACTAATCAGTCCCCTCAGGATCCTTATCGGTCTTATTTTTCTCATTATGGCGCGAATGGTACCCCGATTTATTCACTTCCATTTCTATATGATGAGCAGGGCAACCCTATCTACTTGCCTTCTCCCAAGGCTTATCAGTTCCTTTCCAGTTTTAGACCTACCTTGCCTATGCAACCCTCTAACCAGCAAGGACACCCCTTTCAGGGACAACCTTTGGTTGAGCAAGGGTATGCTTATGACCCACAAGGACAACCCTTTCAGGCACAACCTGTGGTGTAGCAAGGGTATGCGTACGACCCACAAGGGAAACCCTTACAGGGACAACCTTCGGTCCAGCAAGGATTATTTTATGCCCCGCAAGGGCAGCCTTACAATACTCAAGGTCAACCTTTACAAGCTCAACCTATGATCCAACCAGGGCAACCTCAAGGACCAACTGGGAAACTGGTATATCAACCCAGACCTTCATATGGTATTGGGGGCAGATCCATCCATCTCAACCTTTGGTGCAACCACAACAGTCGTATCTTCCAATTGGTCCAAATGTTGCATAGCCAGGACCATCTTATGGTCCTGCTCCAGGCCAACCTAGTTATCAGGCATAGCATGGCCCACCGCAGCCATCAAGCCAACCTGCTCCGCAGGGGCAACCTGGTGGCCCTCATTAGTCAAGTCAACCTGCTCAGCCAGGCCAACCTGCAGAGCCCATTCACCCTGCTCAGCCACCGCTTTACTCTATGGCGCAGCCGAATCAACCTCTACGCCTGACTTATCCAGCTCAGTAGGGCCCTACTTATCAGCAGCCTGTTCGACCCCAAGGTGGTTATTACCCTCAAGGTCAACATCGACCGGTATACAACGCGCCTCAAGGTCCTGCTTATTACCCTCAACTACTAGGCTATACTTATACTCCGCAGCAAAATCCTTATGCTTCTCAATTGGGACCCTCGTATACTCAGAATTAGTATCCTAGTCTTTAGCCCCCGTATCCCGGTCCTCAGCCGCCATATCAACCGAATTATCTGGCTTATACCCCTTATGGTCTGAATCCTCCAAGACAGAACCAATGGGGGAAGAGTTATACTCAACCAGGATGGAGTATGGGTACGGGTCCTTATCGAGGACCTGCCATGCCTTTTAACCCTCAATAACCTTTCCTCGCCACGTTGGAGTTACCATATGTGTCCAAATTGACAAATGATCCCATTCTTCATAATCCTTATTAGCCTCCGATTCCAACGAAGGTTCCTGGTGATTGTCCCAAGTTTGAGGGAAAATCTGGAGAAGACCCCCAAGCACACGTCATGACATACCATTTATGGTGTTCTTCCAATTCTTGGGTGGATGACTCTGTTTGACTCCATCTTTTCTAGTGCACTCTTACCGGCGTTGCTGCTAAGTGGTACATAAAACTGCCTCATGGTATCTTTCAAGATTTCAACACTCTCGCTATGGAATTCCTTACTCATTTCCAGTTGCCGGTTCGTTATGAAGCTAGGATGCATCTCCTAACATCCTTGAAATAGGACCGGGCTAACCCTATCTCAGACCACATTCATGAATGGAGACGGTTTCGTCGCCTGATCAAGTTCGAAATTCTTGATCAAATTCTTACTCATTGGTTCATTACCTCTTTTTTCAATCAGATTGTGAAAGACATCGCCATGGGGCATGCGTAACCGAGGAACAAGCCATCGCTCATGCCCAATACCTTGATTTATTGTGATCTTAATTGGGCATTTTGTATGACATCTTGACTAAGGATCCATGACCTGGGACCTCTAAAGTGCTGGCTACCCCATCAATCGACGGTGTTATTGGTTCTGTGTCTCAGAATTCACGCAAGTCTTCCAATGGGAAGAAAAAATCAAATTCTTCCAATAATTCTGCTCCTCAGCCTACCCCGGATTCTGGTAAAACCTGGGAGGTCAACGCCATTCAGTTTAATCCTGCAGAAAAAACTTCCAAGGGAAGAAAGAAGGGCAAAGGCAAGACCAAAGCTGATGCCCCAAAACCAGAATCGTCTAAACCTCGTGCTGACGATGGTTCACAACAAAAGCCGAAGTATCCCTATTTGATTTGTGATGAGGAACACTACACTAAGGATTGTCCTAGATGATCCGAAGTTAGTCGACTGATCAAAGGCGCTAAGGGAACTCTGGCGGTCTTTAAAGAACATTTCCCATCTCAGCAAACCCAAATGGTCGAGCAACCTCCGCCATAAGCATCGTTCAACTATCAAGTATTCATGATGAACGGTTATACACCCGTTTCCATCGCTACTCGGTCGAAAGATTATGTCAGATCACGCCAGGCAGCCAGGAAATAGGTCGCTAATGGTCCTCCTCCCCCACCTGCCTCTGGTCCTCTCGAGATTGAAAGGCCCTGTGTTGAACCCGTTGTACGGCCACCTTCTAAAGGTGTTCTCCGGAAATATTCTTATAATCCTAACGCTCGTGCTGCTCAGCATTACAGTATTGTTGAGGATTCAACACAGGTGCCATCCACGATGTCCACATTAGAAGTGCTTCAGAGTTGTCCGCTCAACGGAAAGCGTTATTGTTTGCAATCGGTGGGATTGATCCTGCTGTGTCTAGCCTTCTCTCTTTCGACTTAGAGAATTTCATCCCCCGACTTCTGCACCAGATTTTTCTTGTTATACAAGTCGGCATTAACGGTCTCAACATCCACAGAGCTGTTGTGGATGAAGGTGCATCTACCTGTGTCATGTCATCTACTTGCTGGAAGGCTATTGGCTCTCCAGCCCTGATTTCATTACCCAATTCCCTTGAGGCATTTGATGGAAGGGAATCGAAACCCTTGGGTGTTCTCGCTATCTTGCCATTCAAAATGCAAGAAAAGACGGTCAACGTTGAAGTAAAAGTCATTGACGCAAAACTCAATTACAATATTCTACTTGTTCGTAGTTGGACTCACGCTATGCTGTGCGTTCCGTCCACCCTCTTCAGACTTTTAAAGTTTCCACACGAGGGAAAAATCATTACTGTCAACCAATTGTCGTTCTTTACTTCGTCTTCTGAGAACAACGTGCCATACGTGGATCTAATTCCTTCTCCCCTTGATAGTGTAGGGCCGGGTCTTTTCAAAAATCCCACTCTCATGGGTATCTTTCCCCTTTTGCCACCAAAAACCGTTCAAGTTAATATGATCTCTCAGTCAGATGACCGATGGATCATCCCTCTACCTGAACAGGTTGATTCATTTGGGGATTCAATGCCGCTTAGTCCCATTGAAATCAATTATTGTGAGATTACAACTGCATCTGATTCTCCCCCTCCTGAAGGTGCTCCTTTGAGCATGTCTCTCGACGTTTATTCTCAATCCCCCTGGCTCGGCAATGCAGATTCGCCTGATCCTTTGAAAGAAATGTTTCCATCTGATGAGGCTATAATGGAAACCATGTCTCTCGAAGATCTACCGTGGAGCGATCCGCATCATCGTTCCTTGTTTATGCCTGGCCTCGAGGCAATGTCTAACTATCTTGAGAATTTTGCGTCTCAAGCTCCTTCTCCACCACTTCAAATGCCTATTTTGACTCATGAAGTCTTCGTTGAGGGTAACTTGGGTAACATTACTCAAACGATGCCTATCGACATTTCTGTGAAACCAGGGATTGTCGAGAACATCCATGTGGGAGTAACTTTCTCTTCCGAGGAAGTCCAAGTGTATATTAGCCTCTTTCACGAATTCCGTGATGTTTTCACCTGGTCTTACGAAGATATGCTTAGAATTTACCCCAGTATTGTGGTGCACAAGATTCCCACCTACCAAGGTGCGAAGCCTATTCGCCAGTGTCTTCTTCCAATGCATCCTCGGAAATCCGCCGCTATCAAAGCTGAAGTTGAAAAACTTCTTAAAGTGGGTTTCATTTATTTGATTCCTCTGACAGAGTGGGTTTCTAATATTGTTCCTGTTGATAAGAAACAGGGAGCAATTCGCGTCTGTGTTGATTATCGCAATATCAATCGGTCTTGTCCTAAGGATAACTATCCCACCCCTTTCATCAATTAGATCATTGACGATTGTGCGGGAAGTGAGATTTTTTCCCTTATGGATGGTTTTTCTGGCTATAATCAGATCAACATTCTCCCGTCCGATCAACACAAGACCGCTTTTATCTATCCCTAGGGAACATTCGCGTATAAAAAATTCCCTTTCGGCTTGAAGAATGTTAGGGCTACGTTCTAGCGCTCGATGTCTTATGCCTTTCACAATATTCGTCATATTGTTCAACCATACCTGGATGACCTTTCGACCCATTCAGCTGCATGAAAAGACCACCTGGACCATCTCCGCCAGATCTTTATTCGTTGTAGACGCTACAACATTCGGCTCAATCCGCATAAATGCGTCTTCTGCGTCGACTCCTGTAGAATTTTACGGTTTATCGTATCAAAAGATGGAATTCGCCTAGACCTACTTAAGGTTGAGGATATTGTTAATCTCCCCTCCCCATCCTCGTTACACCAGCTTCAGAGTCTCTAAGGGAAAGAAAATTTCTTACGTCATTTTATCCCGAACTACGCCGAAGTAGCCAAAGGATTCACACGAATTTTAAAGCAAGACGTCCCCTTCTATTGGGATGAGATTTCTTAGCAGTCTTTTGATAAGCTTAAGACGTTGCTTGTCAACGCTCCTCTATTACGTCCTCTGAATTATCATTGTGATTTCACCCTCTACCTAGCTGCTGCCTTCAGTATGATTTCCATGGTTTTGGTTCAAGATGATGATGACAGTAACGAGCATGTCATTTACTACTTGTCTCGGAACCTTCTCGACCTTGAAACGCATTACGCACATGTCGAGAAGTTAGAGTTGGTTGCGGTCCAGGCTGTCTAGCATTTTCATCATTATATCCTTTTACGCACGGTGATCGTGGTTTCTGATTGTAACCCCATGACCTATATTCTGTCTCGGCAGTTGCTGGGGGGGAAAATACTCGAAGTGGATCATTATCCTCCAAGTGTTTGATTTGGAGTTTACTACAGCCAAATCAAAGAAATCACTTGTTTTCGATGATTTGATTTGTTCTTTCCCCACCGACTCTACTCCTTCTCATTCCGAGGATCATATTCCGGACGAAACTCTTTTCTTGATTAGCACCCTCAATATGTCGTACAGTGATATCATCGTGTATCTCCAAACTTTTACTTTTTGGTCTAAGTTAACGAAAGATGCTCGACACCGCATTCGGCATCAGTTGCAACCGTATCATATTGTCGAAGATACCATCTATCGTGTTGGAGTCGATTCTGTACTCTACCAATTTCTAACCCTCGAGGAAGCTAAGAAAGTTTTAAATGACTGCCATAGTGGCGCCTGTGGTGGTCACATGTCTGGTTATGCCACCGCACAGAAGATCCTTCGTGTTGGTTATTTCTGTCCATCCATTTTTAAAGACTACATTGTCGCAGTATGCAAATTACATGCGTGCCAGATATATCAACACAAGATACATGCGCTACCTGTTCCTTTACACCCTATCATTACCGTTGGTCCTTTTGCCAAATGGGGAATCAATTTTATGACGTGTAATCCTCGCTCGGCCAGGGGGAATGCCTATATTATCATCGTCATCAATTATTTTACAAAATGGGCTGAAGCAATGCCTACACTGGCTGCGAATGGGAAGACAATAGCGCAATTCATATTCAATCATGTTATTACTCGGTATGGTGTCCCTCAAGCCATCGTTACCGATCATGGTTCTCATTTTTGGGACTATATGATGGCGGATCTGACATCTAAGTTGGGTCTGCGTCACGACAACTCAACGCCTTATTACTCTCAAGCTAATGGCCAAGTTGAAGCCGTAAACAAAGTCCTTGTTACAATCCTTCAATGAACAATTGGGATCCATAAATCAAACTGGCATCTCATGTTGTTTTCAGCTCTATGGGCTTACCGAACGTCGATTAAGAGTGCGACCGGATTTACCCCATTTCAGTTGGTATACGGTCTGGAAGCCACTCTTCTAATTGAATGTGAAATCCCTTCACTCAAACTAGTTGTGGAATTACTGCCTAATACTTCGCTTGAGGAAGAGTGTCTCCTCTACTTAGAGAGATTGGATGAAACTCGTTGCTTAGCTGCTTTGGTAATTGAAGCACAGAAGAAGAGAGTCAAAGCTTATTTTGACCAAACAGTTTCTCCTCATTCTTTTATCGAAGGCGACCTCGTTCTTCTATATGACCAAGCTCATGACAAGCTGGGTGTAGGTAAATTCCAACCCATGTGGCATGGGCCCTACATCATCAAGCGTGTGTTACAGAATGGGGCTTATGCACTTATTGATTATGAAGGTTGTCCCTTATCACAACCCAGGAATGGGTTGTACCTGAAAAATTATTATGCTTGAGTCATTCATGCATGATATGTGTACATAGGTGATTTTTTTTCATTTTTGTGCATGCTTTGGTTTGATGTGATTTGTGAGATTTTTTCTGCTTATTGGGTCTTGTTTGTTATGCAGATGTCTATTTCCCCTTATGTCGGTTTCGCGGATGGTGCTTCCCGTAGTACCAAGAACTTGGCTTCGGCAGCGTGGGTAATTTATGATCCTGTTGGTGAGTTGATTAACTTACAAGGTATTTGTCTAGGACCAACTACAAACAATGTCGCTGAATATAGTGTTTTCTTAGAACTATTAACCGAGGCAGTTAACCTTGGCATACGTGCATTGCTTGTGAATTTGGATTCACAACTTGTTGTTCTTCAACTTAACGGTCATTATTCGGTTCGAAACCCGTGCATTTTGAGATTGTATTTGCGTATTTGTTTACTTGAAAGACATTTTGATTTCATTACATATCAACATATACCAAGATGAATGAATACATTAACTGATGCAATAGCTAACATTGTGCTAGATAGACATTTTCGCAATTTATAAAACATCATCATATGTAAATACACCCATGTAGAGTATATATATATATATATATATATATATATATCGATTGTTTGCAACGTGTGCATCATAAAACCCAAAAATTATATATGTCTGTTTCAGTTACATCACGATACAACATGTCTCTAAAAAATGTGCGGAAATAAAATCCTAAGTGCCTAATCAGCGTGGTGCTCATGATAGCATGTCACCGCCTGTACCAACCGCCTCAGTAAGTGGTGGATACGACTCGGCACCCCTATAGTGTGCCTCTGATAGGCCCGAGGGACATCATCAAAATGAGCATAATCTCGAATCCCACGGGTGATCCCCTCCAGGTTATGTACTATCTCCTCGTCACTGCCCTCACCATGAGGATCAAAATCACGAGGATTTCGCCTCGCTGTTGGCGACATACCTGCAAGACGCTCTGGGCCAACATCTGCATACATATAAGAATAACTGTCAGAACATGCATATATGCCAAAAAATCATAAACTCATGAAAATAAAAAATGAGTCTCACCTAGCTCTTCGTCCCAATCCTCTCCCTCCGGGAGCGGGAGGTCAGAATCACCAGTGAATTCTGTGCTAGTGTAGGTCCAATCCTCCACGATAATCAGTTGTTGGCAGATCCAATCAAAAAACTCTGGCCTCCAGGACATCTGTTGGCCACCCCCTGCTCTAGGGATCAATGCAGCCCATCGGGCCATCCGTGGCTCTCTGGGTGGTGGCATCGGGACAATAACCTCCTGACACTGGAATATGGGTAATCGTTCCAAGAAGAATGATACCAGAATTGATTCGTACCCAAACTGATTTAGTTTGGTCTTCTTGAACTTAGTGAGTTGCCTCTCGATGTTGATAGTCATGGCCTCGGCCCAGTTGAAGAGAGTCGGGTTCATGCACTCTGAGGCAAGAAGTAGTTGTGTCTTTGTGGCCTCATGCGGCGCTTGCGATCCTACAGCCCACATGATAGTGTGCAGCACTACTCTTAGTTCCAGATCAGGGACGGTTTGGATGTCCACTTTGCCACTCCCTATTCCTTTTTGTGCCCCTCGGCACACCCTGTCAATTACCATTTCCATGCTTTCCCTGGAAAGATGGGTACCGGTCAAGATAGGGACTGCAACCCTACGCGACAACCCAGTGATAAAATACACATCAGAGAATTTGAGTTCAAGCTCTTGATCCTGAAGCACAAACTTTTATTGATCTTCGTCCCAAATGCTTATCAAATATTGAAGAAATTCGGGCTGAGCCCGGAGGCACAGTGTCAGAAATAATTTCTTTAGCCCAAAATTTCTGAGGGCGTTCATGCATTGTTCATTCTCCATGGCTTGTTGCGTGTTCATCCTCCATGGCTTGGTACTTGCACACATTGTTCATATGAGCATTATAAGTCTCCTTAGGCGTCAAAATTTGTAATCAAATGGTTGTATTTTCTTTAAATTTTGGCGGATTTTGGGTTGCGCGGTTGGCGCGACTGTTTTGCTAACAGTCGTGCCACTGGGTGCAACCCCTGTGTAAAAAAGGGTCAATTGGCGCGGGTCCATGCCCGAAACCCATGCCAACCGCGATGCCCTAGTTTTAACAAATCCTCCCCTAAGGGATTCAAAATGAAAATTAAAGGTAATAAAAATTATCTCAAAAGATGGCAAAAGATGTCGACTCTTACCTGAAACTGACGGGATCAAGATTGGTTCACTGGATCGCTCGCAATCATCGCCACAAGATCACAAGGAAAATGGGTCACTGTTGCTCTGCAAAGAGGTAAAAGTGAAAATTAAATAATTTTTACCACTTATGGTCTTTATAACTTTTCGAAATCTTAAATTAGATTTTAAAACATATTTTTCAATTATTTTATCATATTATTTTCGAGGAATACGTTTTACATGCGTCTTTTTGTGCAACGACAGGTTTTCACATGGTTATGGCAAAGAAACAAGTTGTATTTTATATTTTTTTGGACTCGGTAAAAACATGAAATAGTCACTACTGGAGTCACCTTTCAGCACTTTTCTGACTCTCTAAAACTGAAGATATTGTCGAGTCGCTTGTCATTTTGAACTCGTTAAATTGGCTGCGAAACGATATCTACCCAGTATATGTTTGCCCTTTTTCGGGCTGGGATAGATTATTTACGAAAAAGGAATACCTTAGCCTATTGCGACTAAGAGGTTCTCTCAGACACAGTTTTCTACCTTTTCAGATATGTCAGACTAACTACGAAAAGGGACTGTTGGAGTTTCCTTTTCCTCCTTCTTTTCAAACTCTCTAAACATGAAAAGTTGTCGAGTTCTCCCTTTGTCAGACTCGTTAAAAATGATGACATCGGACTACGTCGTCATGAAATTACTTGAGTTCCTCCTTCCTAGGGCTCGTAAAATGTACTAGGTTGGATTTGTTCGAAGGAAAAACTTACATCCCAAGCATATGAAATCCCCTTCAAGCTTGTTTAAAAAAATAATTGGGGTACTCGCCATAAATGGTGGGGGAAAATGGAACCAAATTGCAGTCATATTGGCAGTGTGTCGCTCTTGAACATGGCACTTGTTTGCATTTGTGTCGGGTTGGGGATATCTCATCTTGTTATTTGTTTGCCTCCATGGGTTTGGGTAATCTCTTTTGACCGCTCATCTGCTCTTTTCCATGTCGCCATGACCTCAGATCCCTTGATGTCAAATACTGCCAAATCCAGTGTCGTGCCGCCGATATGTTCAAGAGAAGTTTTCCTCTAAATTTTTCAACCTCCCTCTGATTCTCTGTTGGTCTTTATTCACAAACATCATATTCCTCTATCTCGTGTTGATGATGTGGGAAACATTATGGCCCACCTTTGATCAAGGTCACTTCCTATCGACTCCATCTTATTATCCAGGAAATTGATCTAGAGACTCCCTTCAGGTACCTTGGAGTCTGCATGCCTCAATGGCAGGTTCTTTGCATTCGACGTAAGGCCCACATAATTGGCCTTCGATTGACTGACTCTGCAGGTGTTTGATGTCAAATCACTGTTCACATTCTGTGAATTGTACCTTTCGTACCTTGAGAGCCATTTTCATTATTGGTGGTTTCTCTCACATCTGTTAACAACTTTCATCATTGGCTAGTAATCAGACGATTTTCTTGCATGTTCGACTTCAGTTCACATATTCGCATGCTTGAATTTGTAATTTGTTCGGGTCAAGATGGAGTGTAAGACCCTGGGTTTTGTCTGATGAAATCCAGGCTGCGGGTTCTTTGTGGATTACAATGAATTATTATATGACTATTCTGATTGGATGGCTGTGACCATACCTGAGTCTGTTTGTTGATCCCTACTGCTAGATGGTTGTGTCCATACCTCATATCTCATTGTTTATGTACTCTATTATGGATGGTTGCGCCTATGCCACATGTCATGTATAAGATGTATCAGTTGTATTCATACTTGGAGATTTTCTAACAGTAGTGTTTGGGTCGAACGCGTTCTCATAAAGCATTTCACCCGTCCCTTTCTCTCGGACCTCATGCTTTAGGGGGCATCTGTTACACAACATTTTGTCACCGTCCCTGCAATCCCTTGCCCCACATATTGGAGGGTATTTTTTATGACCTATGAGCAGTGTCATACTCTACAAACACCTTCTTTGCATCCTTCTACATAAGGACATCAATTCTCCTGTTGAATATTTCCTCAAAAAACCCAAAAAAACCTATTTTTGGCCTTGGCGCAGGTAGCAAGTTCATCCCTCACGCCAATGTGGAGGATGTACACTAGAGCCCGCGCCACCTGGCGCTCTGTCTCTTTTTTGTGCCCACACCAGCCATTTTGGGAATTTTTTCTAACAAAATAGAGGCAGAAGTTTCCTTTAACCACCTCAAGGATGAGTCACAGGAAGTGGTTAACTTGATGAGCCACGAATCTCCCTCTTTAGGTAGTGGTTTCCTCCTCCCATGGAACACTCCTTAAAGATAGGTCTCCCTTCCATGATTATAGGGATCCTAACCTCTCCCTCTCCCTCTATATAAATAGGCCTTCTCCCTTTATGAAAGCTAGCTGAACATATAGCCAAGAAGATTAACTTGGAGAAGAGATAATATAGCTGAGTAATTGCTATTGAGAAGGTAGAACCAAGGAGAATTCCGTAGAGAGAGCCTCGTCCGAATTCCCAACGAACCTTTGTGAGACGCACTCCGCTGGAACCCTATTAGAGGAGACCGCAACGTCAAAGCTTGGTTGTACTCTTCCTTCCTTTCATTAATATACTTGACTATTGTATTGGTTCCATCATTGTGTTATGTTTATCTGATGCAATTGATTTAGTCTTCTTCAACTGACTGATATTTACGAATGTGAAATAGTATGTTGTATATCGTCTTTGTTTCTTGTGTATGTGCAAGTATCCAGGAGTGAAAGCGAGCAGATTGTGATATGTCAAACCAGGAGTGAGAGACAGCCACTCTTTCCGATGACAATAATAGCGTAGGACCTTCGGTAAGTCATCCATCGAATCTCCATCCATTCGTTAACTTGGAATCGATATTATAGCTTGTCTCATTTGTAGCTAGACCCACTCTAGAGCTAGTGGAATTGCCTCTGTCCGCAGAGGGGATTTACCTCACCAACAGGGATAATTGTGCCCTTTTTATAACATCGCTAGAAACATTCTATGCAGTCCATACTGATTCTGCTACGAGCCAAAACCAATCCATGTCTTCGTCTCCTACACCCTTGAAGGTGGGAAGCTTCATGTGTGTGGCCATATCTTCTTCCGGTAGTGGCGGAGGTGTAGGGGAGTTCTTTCCCTCATGCTAACTCGACGATGGTGTAGCCGGAGGACTAGTTCCTACATGCGCAGATGACTCTCTTAATGGGCTTTATATGGATCTATCCCCTTCTTGGTTGACTTGGTAGTACTTACCACTTCGTGTTGTACTCTCACTCTAATCAGAGGTCATTCATTCGGTGTGGCTTCACAAAATTCCCTTTTCGCACAGTAATATTTTAATTAGTAGCAGCAATGTTCGCAAGAACCTACCTCGGAATCCTTTGAAGAACCTCCGCTCCGCCTTAGGGTAGGATACAAACTGATTGACTGTGAATTCTATTACAAAACCTCCTAGCACACTATTCACCCAATGATCTACAGTTCAAGTGATTGTGTTGTTAGCCTTCTCCAACAGTCAATTCTGGATTTCACTGCATAACCTGATCATCTTTCCAACACGTCAGGAATTCTACTAGCCTTGCTAGCCACTCCTGGAGCTCGTGCACAAAATTTACAAAGAAAATTTCATATACTTCTGTGAAAATATATTTGTTCTTCCACTTCTCAACTGTTAGCTTTTTTCTACGATTATATTTTATAGAAAATTCCTAAATCTGCTTTTCGAAGCAGTCTTCTAGCTCCAATTTCTCAGGTCTCCAACGGCCTCGTGGCATTACCTAATCTCTCTCTCAAAATTCTCCCGGTCCCAACAACGTAACCATTTGTTGGCTTGAGGGGTCCTGACCCAGGTTCAGATTTAAGGTTTGCCAACAAACCCCTATACTACTAGCCCTTTTGGTAATGACCTACTTTCTCAGGCCAAAGTCTCACCCGAAGTAGTATGAGTGGGTGTTGGAACCAGGTTTCCACACCCTAGGAGAGAGTGGGTAATTAAGGCAGATCTTGTTGAGTTCTATTGGGTTTGCACATAATCAAGCTTATTAACGAGCCCTTAACCATATAACAACATGTAACATAAACAAATATACTATTATTAAGCAGATATCAACAACACCTTCGCATCCACATGCACATCAGAAATTATCATCATAGAACAACACAATCGCAGCTTATTCCTATATCATAGACATAATCGCAGCTTATTCGAATACGCAGAGGTAATTCAGCAGTCAATACAACCAATTCAAATAACATAAAGATACTTCAACAGTTTCCATGTTCATTCACGTCCAAAATCCCAGTTACAAACCCAAGTCATAGCCCGCGCACACAGCCAGCGGGGTCCGCACACATCAGGACTAAGGATCTCCACACACAAAGCCAGCAGGAGTCCTTACCCAAAAACTACCCAAAACATATCTTAGTAGTTCGTACGTAGCATAAATCTTACTTACCTCTAGACTCAAACTATCTATCTATTTATATCATCATAGCCCGTGCTATCCTGTGGTCCACAAACCATGGTTTGCAGACTCTAGGTCTACCCTTTGACCCATTACAATACATTGGGGGCTTTAACCCACCCCAAAGCCTCTGGGAAAGACTAATTACTACAAAAATATATAAAAAACATAGCATTGGAATATATCAAAATGCAGTTAGGGGACCCTGTCCCAACATTAGGATATTCTGACAAATAGGAAATAGTTAAGTATAACTTGGTCTAGTGTACATTTAGGTTTAAAGTTTGTTTCTTTATTATGTACTTTTGTAAATTATAATCTAATTGTCATGATATGTAGTGATCCAACGGTTCATGCTCTCCTCAGTGTCACTGACACTTGATTCGTAGCTTAACACCCGATTGGTCCATGATCTCTATTTAAAGAACATGGAGGGTCATTTGTCTAGTGACCGTTTATGAGAGAAGCTTATCTAAATTTTATTTTTTATATTAATAAATTTACTGAAGTGGTCGTGTTGGCTAAGGCCGTGGACTGTTTCCCTCTTCGAGGGTTTTAACCACATCAAATACTGGTGTATTGTTCTGTGATATCTTTATGCACGAAAATTTTTGGTGTTTGATCTAAGGAACTTACCCCGTAAATTCCTACAACGTTAATTTTTTTTTTATTTTTACGTTTTTTGCTAGATGTTTTAATTTTATTTTTTCTCGTTTATTCAAATATCTTTTATGTTTTTTTGAGTTGTCTAATATTTTTTATTTTTTATTCTAAATTTTTTTACTATGTTTTTTTTATTGATTTTTTAAAATGTAATATATATATTTTTAATTGTCTAATAAATTATTTTTTTATTTTTTTGTTTCTTTCGTTAATTTTTTTCTTTAATTTTATTTTTTTGATTGTTTATATATATATATATACTTCTTTTTTTTAATTTATTTTTTATTGTTTTTTTATTGTTTTAACTTTTGTTTTTATTTGTAAATTTTTGTTTCCATTTTTATTTTGAATTTTAAGTTTTTTTAGAGTAATAATATTTTATCTTTTCCATGGTATTTCAAAATTTTGAAAATTTATCCTTAAAAAAATACGTTATTCGAATACCTTCACTTTTCATTTTCATGGTGTTTTTTGCAAACAAAAATTGGTTTTCACTACCATTTTTTAAACATGTTGAAAGTACACCCCATAAAAAATTTGTGTTCCAACATCACTACTTTTTGTTTTCGAGCTATTTTTTCATGTTTTTGGGGTTTTTTTGGCTAGATTTCTCGTTTTGTGTTTATAGTTCTCGTTTCATAGTTTACATTGTTTATATTTTTGTTGGGATCATATAATATGTTATTCGGTATAGATTGGCTATATCTTGACAGGAATAAGGTAGACTGCTATGATAATGCTATTGAGTGCTTGGATGACAATGGGGAATAGAGAATATTACACGGTGAGAAGAAATAAACATTAGTCAAAATGATTACAGTTATGCAAGAAAAACGTAGTCACAGAAAAGGGTGTTTGTTATTTGCAGTGCATACTTCTAGTGATAATGGGAAGGATGATGAGGATGCATAGATATTAAGTAGGTATCCAATCTTACAACGGTTTTAGGATGTGTTTCTAGTAGATATTTCAGAGTTTCCACCTCACAGGAAAGTATACTTTTTTATTGAGTTGGTATGAGTGGTAGCACTAGCATCAAAGACACCATACAGGATGAGCACTCTAGAGTTAGTAGAATTAAAGTTTCAGTTGAAGGAATGTTTGACAAGGGGTAAAATAGGCCAAGTGTGTCGTCATGGGGTTCACCAATGTTGTTTGTGAAGAATAAGGATGGTACCCTTAGGCTATACATTGATTGCAGCAAGTTGAACAAGGTAACCATCAAGAACATGTATCCATTGTCAAGGATTGATGACTTGTTCTATGATTTGAAGGGAGCATCAGTGTTATCGAAGATTGATTTGAGATTATGATATCATCAGGTACGCATTAAAGAAGAGGATATTTATAAGACAACTTTGTGGACCAGGTATGAGAATTATGAGTTTGTTGTAGTTCCATTTGGTTCGAATAATGCTCCAACTACCTTTATGTGCTTGATGAATAATGTGTTTCATCCTTATCTGGACAAGTTTGTTATTGTATTCATTGATGACATCTTGATGTATTATAATAATGAGGAAGGACATGTCAAAAACTTAACAACAATATTGAGATTCCATGGATTATTGTTGGAAATTAAGCAAGAATTGGATTCCAACTCATTCCTCTTGACTTTCCCTCTGTTCCTCTGCCCTTCTTTTTCATTTTATTTCTAATATATGAGGTATCTATTATTCTTAATTCTTTTTCCTTTCTCTTATTATCCTGTATAATATATATATATATATATATTGATTTTCTTATTTTATTTATATTTATTTATTTTAATTAATTAAACTTTATATTTCCAATTTACATATTTTAACCTTCCACTAAAATTTAATTTAACAACTAATGTGGTTATGTAATTGCTAGTTTATAAGAAAATATTAATTTAATTATTTCAATAACTAATTCCCAATGGCTATTCCTTAACAGCTAACTATGGACCATGATGCATCTCTGCTATTTATTCTATGGAATTTATTGGCTTTTTCACCTTTGCCCTGAGGATGAACCACATTAGTTGATTCAAAACGTCGATCCAATCATTCAGATGTGATTAATACGCAAGATATCCCACTCAAATTATGGATCACAAAAGTCTAAGATCTAGTACTGAGATTTTTGAGAGATCATTAGTTGTATGCTAAGCTTAATGAATGCAGTTTATTTTAGAGAGAGTTACTTTACTTGGGATATGTGGTTTCCAAGGAAGGCATATAAGTGGATCCAGAAAGGATAAGAGCTATCGCGGAGTGGGAAGCTCCTAGAAATGTGGATGAGGTAAGATCATTCATGGGGTTGGCACATTATTATAGGAGGTTCATCAGGAACTTCTCTCAGATTGCATATCCTATTACGTCACTGCAGAGGAAATGTAAGAAATTTGAATGCATAAAAGAATGTGCAGCAAGTTTCAAGAAATCGAAGTAGTTGTTGATGGATTCTCTAGTGTTAAAGATTGTAAATACAAATAAAAAGTTTGTGGTGTGTACAGATTATTCCAAGAGAGGGCTTACTAGAGTTGTTATGTAGGAAGGACATGTATTATGCTATGAGTCATGAAAACTGAATGAGAATGAGTAGAATTATCTGACACGTCATCTTGAATTGGCAGCGATCATTCATGCACTGAATATGTGGATGAAATATATTCTTGGCTGGAGGTTTGTACTAATGAGTGATCACAGTGGATTGAGATAATTGTCTGTCGACCAGCCAAATCTGAAATGTAGGAAAGCTAGATGGTTGGCCATGATCAGTGAGTTCAAATTTTAGATCACGTACATTAAGGATAAAGAGAATAGGGTTGCATATGCTCTTAGAAAATAGATACATGTGAATCATATAACAACTATGAGTTCTTATGGGACATACTTACAAGATCATATCTTACAGGTAGGATAGCATGATAACATGTACATGGAGTTTAGGAACATTTTATATTAGGGTAAAGGTGATCAGGGGCTCAATTTTATGCTCAAAAATCAAATTTCTCATATTGGCTTGGAACCTTAACGACCGCATAGTGCTCGCCATTATGAATCTGACACACTTCGTTCCATGAAAAATGGTCTCTGTATGCTCCTAGAAACAAGTTATGTCTGCTTTGTTAAACATGCAAAATTAAAAAAAAAATGACAGTCAAATGCCCAGTCAACATTCCTTATTGCTGACGTGGCATGATGACTATGTAAGGTCATTTGTTTTTCGTTTTCTTCGACAAATGGCAAGTTGCCAAGTGGCAGCATGACGCTGGTCAAAATTTTGGGTGATGGGGCAGAGTTTTATTGGGTCATTTTTGAGCCAACCGGGTGAGGGCACGTGGTGCAGCCTAGGGCTGCCACGTGCCACCCCAAGGTTGAAAGATAGTGTAAAATTGTTGGGTTAATTCTGGGTGGAGGCGTCGAGGTTCAACCCCGCGACCTCCCACCACATAGTGCCATGACCTATCGTCGCGCCTACCGGATGGATATTAACATTCATAGGTTCCGACGTATATTTAAATTCAAACATTGTTTATGGTGGGGAAAGGAGGGGGCTAGTCCCCATTCTATAAGACCATTGCACCAAGACCACTGTCAGAGCTCCATTAATGCAGAGTTTTAAAACCATTAACCATGTCTATTTAACCTTAAACTTACCTATTATGCACCTAATCTAGAATTAATTTTGGATTAGTTTAAAGCGCAAGTTTAGCATTAAGTGCATTTAATTTTCACTAAAACCTCACTTAAAGTTAATGAAAAATTAATTGGCGGACCCCCAAATTCAACGGAGAACTTCCAGCTTAGTTGCAATTAGTTAGTTGAGGGCCTGAAATAGTGGGAAAAATTAAAATGGTCATAAATTTTGAAGTTTTCGACAAATTCAAGCTAAGAAAGAGGCTAGATGACCATTTTGACTCATTATGGACTCATTGGAGTAGGTTACAGGAGAAAAAGAGCATTGTAAATAGGACAATTTGACAATTTTAGCATAATATAGAGGCCCAAGCTGTGGAAGCTGGACTAAGAAGATGTAGCCCAGGAGGGGTGAACTCCTTCATCAGATACATGTGTTAATGTTATGTATGGCGATGTTCTGTACTTTGTTTGTTGTTGTTAAACTCTTTTTTTATGTTAAATTGATCACTAAATTGACATGAAAAACACTCATGAGACTTGATAATTTGCAAAATAAATTGAACCCTTTGGCACATATAAGACATTTAATTCATAATATGAAAGATTAACTAGCACAACAACACTAGCATACTCCATTCAGATCATATTTGGTATCATATCCCAAGTTATTTAGGTTTTTCTATGCAAGAAGGGATCTAATTGTTTGCAAGTTTGTGTCATGCTTATAAGGTTGAAACTCAAAATAGGAGAAGGGAATCTGGTTGAGAGCCCTACAGTTAGGTTAAGAGAAGAAGGGCAAGGTTGTGAAAGTCTTCAACACCAATACATGCTCAAGTTGAATTTGATACTTCAGTGAGCATGTCTCATGAAGGAGAACCTATCATGAAATAATATGAGAGAGCATTCAGGAAGGCATTACTTGAAATGACTGAGATGGTTAAAGTCCTCTATGAGGAAAGGAATGTAAGGATGCAAGGAGAGAGTTCAAGGCCTCCAAGAGGAGAGGGCTCTCTAGGAGGAGGAGGCCATGGAGATGGTAAGAAGACACCATCAACTCCACCATCAACCTCACCACCATCTTCACCTTCCTCATCATCATCTTCCACTACTACAACTCTTCCATATATTCATACACATGCTTCAAAAGGAGTTGTTAAATAACCCTTACTTAAACTTGAAGTTAAATTTGAGCTTCCAATGTATAATGGCAAAGTGAATGCAGAGAAGCTGGATAATTGGATTCGTTAATTGGAGGTTTATTGTAGAATTCAGAACCTTCAAGAAGATGACATAAAGATTCGATTGGCTCCCTTGAGAATGGAGGGTTCATCACTTGTATGGTGGGAAGCAAAGAAACAAGAAGAGATTAAGAAACATGGTAAGATCTCAATGTCTTGGTCAATTTTTTTTTTTTTTCCATTAAAAGGAAATTCTATCCTCTAGCTTACGTGAAAAAAGCTATTATGAGTTGGAAAAATATTATACAATTGAAAGGTCAAAGTGTGCAATATTACACTCATGAATTTAGGAGAAGATCTCTTATGTTAGGAATCAATTTGCATAGCCAAGAAACTTTGTTGAAGTACATAGGTGGATTGCATAGTTACTTGAAACATACCATCCTCATGTTTAATCCCACTAGTTTAGATGAGGTTTGTGTGCAAGCTACACGCCTTGAGGCAATAGGGAAAAATATACAAGATGAGGGTAAAAATAAATCATTCAAGAGTGGTGAAAAATGAAAGGGTTTCAAGGGTAAACAAAAGAGGAATGCATCCATTAAGAAAAAAGGGGAGAAAACACATGTACTAATTTTTCCAAAGAGGGTCGTGATGAAGCCCACCATTGGAAACTTCATTCAGAATTGAGGCCTAAGAAATTTAACAATAAGGGGAAACAAAAGACAAATTCTACCACACAACAGGATTTTGGATCCGATTCAGGAGATGAGACTAAAATTGCAGCCATGGTCACAAAGGGAAAGCAATCATAGAAAGTACTAATTCCTCAAATTTTCATAATAACACTCCAAATGAAGAAACAATAATAGAGTTGTTTCATGTAAGAGTGATCTCAAAACATACAAAATTTCACACACTATTTGATAGTGGGTCTCAAGTGAACTTAATCTCTGAAGACTTAGTCAAGAAGCTGAATCTTGAAACCTTACCTCATCATAAGACATACCCATTGGGTTGGATAACCAAAGATACAAATTTAAAGGTTACAAGAAAATGCATTTTTCGGTTTGCAATTACTGCAAACTTTATTGATGAACTTGAGTTATATGTTGTACCGCTTGACACATCTGGAATTGTTTTGGGTAGCCCATATCTCTATAATAAGAAAGCAGTCTTCTATCACCATGAGAACAAGTAACAATTGTTGAAAGACGGGGTGGAATATATTGTGAGAGCTCATCACAAAAAGCTAAACCTCTCTTTGTTTAATGCTAGGCAAATGAAGAGACTAGTAAACTCAAGCAAAAAATTTGTGCTTATTATGATCAAACAAGAGAATGATAAGGATTTTGAATCTTTTGAAGGTTGTGATGATAGATTAAAATCTGATTTGTTTGATGTGGTAATTCAGCATGGCGAGATGTTTCAAGAGCCAAAGGGGTTACCTCCAAAGAGGGGAATCCAACATGAGATACAGTTGCAACAAGATGCTCTACTCCCTAACATTGGCATGTATCACATGTTGACAATGGAAAGTGTAGAAATCAAGAAGAAAATCCAAGAATTGTTGAATAAAGGTATCTTTTGTCCATCTACCTCGCCATGTGGTTTGTTGATTATATTGGTACCCAATAAGGATGGAACATGGCGCATGTGTGTGGATTTCTGAGTACTTAACAAAATCACGATAAAGAATCATTATCCACTCCCAAAGATTGATGATTTTCTTGATCAATTAAGGTATTCAAAATATTTCACTAAGTTATATTTAAGAAGTGGTTATCATCAGGTTAGAATAGTTGAAGAGGACATATGGAAGACCACATTTAAAACTAAACAAGGATTGTTTTAGTGGCTTGTTATGCCTTTTGGTTTTTGCAATGCTCCAACTACTTTCATGAGAGTTATGAATGATGTATTAAGACCATTTCTAGATGAGTTTGTCATTGCCTACTTAGATGATATTTTTATATTTAGCAATCAAGAGAAGAACATGTCATGCATGTGAAGAAGGTGCTTGATGCCTTGAGAAAAGAACAATTGTTTTTGAATATGTCAAAATGTGAATTTGAAAAAAAATATTTAGTGTATTTGGGACATATTGTTGGATGAAGTGAGCTGAATATAGACCCCTCTAAAGTTGAGGTCATTGTGAATTGGCCTACACCCAAGTCAGTCAGGGAGGTAAGAAGTTTTCTAGGAGCAGCAAAATATTGGAGGAGGTTCGTTGCTAAATTTTCCTCTATTGCAGCTCTGTTACATGCATTGACAAGTGTTAAGAAAGTATTCCAGTGGGGAGGAAATCGGAAAAGAAAAAAAAAATTGATGCTTTGAAGAAGAAGAACATTTTAGCCCTAATATTATCATTACCGGACTTGACACAACCGTTTCAGATTCAAACAGATGCAAGTGACTATGACATGGGTGTATTCCTCTTACAACATGGTAAGCCTATTTCATTCCATTCAGAAATGTTTAATGGTGCAGTGATAAATTACCCTACATATGACAAGGAGCTATATACATTGGTACAAAGTGTGAAGAAATGGAAACATTATTTGATGGCAAAGGAAACCATCATTCGGACCGATCACCAATCATTGCAATACTTGCAATCACAAACCAAATTGTAGTAGTCAACACACTTTCGATGGATGGGATTCTTGCAATAATTCCACTTGGTCATCACGTATAAGAAATTTATATACAACAAGGTTTTTGATATGCTTTCTAGGCCTATTATAAATGTAGCTACTTTACTCAAGAATACTTCTGTTTTACATTAAAGTTACATTGAATAATATGAATTTGACAATGAATTTTAAGATGTTTATGCAAACTTGAGTCAAGGTCACCAAGTTGAGGAATTAGATTATCATGTTCATAATAACTTGTTGTATCATTTGGGGAAGCTTTGTACTCCACAGGGTGAGAGAGTGAATGTCATAAGGGAAACATACACTTCTCTTATTGCGGGTCATTTTGGTGTAAGAAAAACAGTGGAAAATATTCAGAGGTATTATTATTGGCCTCGTATGCTTGAAAGTGTGTCATGTTTTATTAAAGGTTGTTATTTATGTGCAGTTAGTAAGCATAGTAATAGGAATTTATGATTGTACACACTGCTCTCGGTTCCTTCACGTCCATGGGAAAGTATCTCTATGGATTTTGTAGGAGGTCTTCCTTTTTCGAAAAGAGGTCATTATTATTTTGATGTAGTTGTGGATAGGTTCAGAAAAATGTGTATTTTGATGCCATGTAAAAATAAATTTATAGCTGAACAAACAACTCATATTTTCTTTCAAAATGTTTGGGTTCATTTTGGGTTGCCTACATATATTGTAAGTGATCGAGATTCTTGATTTTTTAGGAATTTTTGGTTAATTTTGTGGGACTCGATGGACACTAAGTTGAAGAAGAGTACAACCTTTCATCCACAAACATATGGTCAAACCGAGGTGGTTAATAGAACAATCATTCATATTATTAGAGTTTATTGCATCAAACATCCTAAGTTGTGGGATGAATAGTTGCATTACATTTAGCATGCATACAACCGTGCAAAACATTTTTCTACTCAAACATCACCATTTGAGGGATGTCTTGGTTACTTGCTAAATTCGCCATTGGATTTCATCTTTGGGAAAGATGTAGCTATTGATGGACATAGCGACATAGATAAAGAAAAGAAATTCATTGAGCAAATTCAGCTGATTCATCAAAAAGTGCAAGAGCAACTAGAGAAAAGTCAAGGCAAGTACAAGGCGAGGCATGACAAATATCGAGTGGATCATAAGTTTCAAGTTGGTGATGAAATTTGGCTTCACATTAGCAAAGAAAGGCTTCAAGGAGAAGGTAAAAATTTGAAACCAATTTGTTATGGTTCTTTCAAAATTCTGGAAAATATTGGTAACAATGCCTTCAAGATTGATCTGCCTTCATAAATGAAAATTTATTCAGTTGTTAATGTTCAAAATTTGAGATTGTATGAGCCTCCTTTGATTGAAGATCAAGGGGAGAATGTTCAACAACCATATATTGAAGAGTTTTCTCCAAATTTCTTTGTTGAGCTACAACAAGACACCATACTTGATAGGAGGACAAGGACATTGACAAGAGGAAGTGTTGAAAATCTTCGAGTGGGGCTTAAAGGAACAAATCCTTCAAAGGCCAAATGGATTGAAATTGGGAAGGTGAGGGAATTGTACCCTCACTTGTTCAGTAAGTGAATATGGTATTTTGGGGTCCAATAACTTCCAGTAGGGAGGAATGATCAAGGGCTAAGTTTTATGCTCAAAAATCAAATTTATCATATTGGCTCAAAACCTGAACGATCGTGTAGAGATCGTTGTTATGAATCCGGCGCACTTCGTTTCACGAAAAATGGTCTTTGTATGCTCCCAGAAATGATTTATGTTCACTTTGCTAAATAGACAAAATTTAAAAAAATAAATGGCAGTCAGTTGCTCAGTCAACAGTTCACACTACTGACGTGGCATGCTGACTATGCAGGGTCATTTGTTTGGCATTTTCTTTGGTGTGTGGTAAGCTACCAAGTGGCAACACGACCTTGGTTGAAATTTTGGGTGATGTGGTAGAGTTTTATTGGGTCATTTTTGGGCCAATAGGGTGAGGACACGCGGTGCAGCCTGGGGCTGCCATGTGCCCCCCCAAAGGTTGAAAGACAGTGTAAAATTTTTGGGTTAAGTCCAGGTGGAGGCGTCGGTATTCGACCTTGCGACCTCCAAACACACATTACCACGGGCTATTGTCCTGCCTACTAGATGGATCTTAACATTCATAGGATTCGACGTATATTTAAATTCAAACATTTTATATGTCAAAGAAAGGAGGGGGCCAACCCCTGGTCCATAAGGCCATTACGCCAAGACCATCGGTGAAGCTCCATTAACGTGGAGTTTTAAAACCATTAACCACGTTTATTTAACCATAAACTTGTTTATTATGCGCCCAATCATGAATTAATTTCAGATTATTTTAAAGCACGAGATTAGCATTAAGTGCGCTTAATTTGCACTAAAATCCCACTTAAATTTAATGGAAGATTAATTGGTGGACCCCCAAATTTGGCGGAGAACTGGCATTTTAGTTGCAGTTAGCTAGTTTAGGGCCTGAAATAGTGGGAAAAATTAAAATGGTCATAAATTTTGAAGTTTTTGACCAATTCAGGCTCAGAAAGAGGCTAGATGACCATTTTGAAACATTACAGACTCATTGGAACATGTTACAGGAGAAAAATAGCATTGTAAATAGGTCAATTTGACAATTTGAGCATAATATAGAGGCCCAAGCCATGGAAGTTGGACCAAGGAAATGTAGTCTAGGAGGGGTGAACTCCTTCATCAAATAATTGTGTTGATGTTATGTATGGTGATGTTATGTAATTTATTTGCTGTTGTTCAGATTTTTTATGTTAATTTTTTCACTAAATTGACATTAAAAACACTCATGAGACTTGATAATTTGAAAAATAATTTGAACCTTTAAGCACACATAATAAATCGAATTCATAATATGAAAGAGTAATTAGCAAATCAACACTCGCATACTCCATTCAGATCAATGGGTGAGAAGGATGTGGACTATCGCCTTATAACAGATGGTTTGATCAGATTTAGGGACAAGATATATGTGCCAGAAAACAGTGGGCTAAAGAAGACTATCTTGTGAGAGTTTCATGCAAAATCATATTCAGGTCACCTAGGATACTGGAAGACATTGACAACAGTGAATAATTTTATCATTGGTCGAACCTAAAGAAGGACATGGCAGAGTTTGTGGCTATACCTTTGGATTTTCAGCAGGTAAAAGAATAATGTAAGCATCTGGGTGGACTAGAACAGCTGATTTTTATTCCAAAGTAGAAGTGGGAGGTCATTTCCATGGACTTCATTACTGGTTTTCCAAGGACATCTATACAACATGACTCCATCATGGTTGTAGTGGGATGGTTGAAAAAGGTACCGCACTTCATCCCAGTGAAGTCTACACATTCAGCTAGTGATAAGGAACATGTATTCATCAGGGACATAGTGACATTACATGGTGTTCCATGGAATATTATGTAAGATAGGAATGCTAAATTCACTTCCAATTTTTGGAAGGAGGTGGTTACAGGATTAGGGACAAGAGTTGGCCTCCAACACAACCTATCATTCGCAGAAAGATGGACAGATAGAGAGGGTCAACAAGATATTGGAGGACATGTTTAGGATATATGTGATGCATCAACAGAAAAGATGGGAGGATTACCTTCCATTGTTTGAGTTTTCTTACAACAATGGTTACTAGGAGTCACTGAGGATGAGTTTGTTTGAGGAACTTTATGGGTGGAGTTGTAACACTCCCATCATTTGGAGTGATCCAGTGAATAGGTTGTTGATAGGAACAGATATGTTGGTAGATATGGAACAATAAATGTAGGTAATCAAGAAGAATCTAAAGGTAGCACAGGATAGGAATAAAAGTTATGCAGATCAAAACATGATGTCTAAGGAGTTTTAGGTTGGGGAACAGGTGTACTTCTGTGTCAAGCTCAAGAAGATCTCCTTGAGGATTGGATCATGTGCCAAGCTAGCACCTTATTTTTGTGGACCTTTCAAGATTGTTGAAAGGATTGGACCAGTAGCCTATCAACTTACACTGCCTCCAACAGAAAAATTCCATGATGTTTTCCATGTGTCATTGCTGAAGAAGTATGTTAAATATGTTTATCATGTGATTGATTGGTATGTATTGCAGGTAAATCTAGAAAGACAATTCCAACCGGAACCACGGTGTATTTTGCATAAAAAGATTCTCATGATGCAGAACCAAGAAATAGAGCAGGTTAAAGTTCAATGGAAGCACTTTGGGACTGATGAAGCTACATTGGAGATGGAGGATCATATGCAGGCTTTGTATCCTTCTTTATTCGTTGGTTGAGTGAATTTTTTTGGTATATTTTTTGGTGTGGTGTTTTGATATACGTATATATGTATATGGATGTAAATACTTCCATGAGCTATGTTATAAAGCTCCAATAAGAAGTATGGGTTTCATGTCATTATGGTTGTCTGGTTTTTATGTTTGTCATGTTGGTTTACTTATGAGTAGGATGATCATTTTAAATACTACAATGAGATAAGTTATAAAGATCCATGGGAAGTATGTTTTGCTTTCAACAGTCTTGTTGGTTGTAGGTGTCATTGAACACCAAGGACAATGTTCCCTCAAGGGGGAGGGTTCTGTAACAACCCTGGTCAAAATTTCATGTAAATAAAGTTAATAAAGGCAAATAATAACCAAGGTCATGGACACATATTCCAAGTAGAATGTTGGGAAAAACAACATAGTGTGGGTGTTCATTTGGTTTATTATGGCTATGGAAATTGAACCCAAATATGTGATAAAGAGACTATAGCAAGCATGAATACCTTGTCGTTACACTTTAACGAGCTTTGAAAGCCCTTTATCTGAGGGAGGTCAACTTCATGGATTCTAAAATTCCTCCTTCGACTTCAAGCTCCACCAGTCAGGTCCACACTGATAAGGAACACTTCAAATCTCTCATTTTGTTGCGCTCCTCATTAACAATCGTAGCAGTATTTGTGCTAGAAGTTGCTTGGCTTCCATGAAGAATGGCTTTGGATAGTTGTTTTCGTATTACGGAGAGAGCTTAGATATTGAACATAGGAAAAAAAATTATTTCTTCTTTGATTTCTTGGTAGAACCTTATCTATATCAACCAATAGAAGAATCTTATTCCATTCGAGAATCCATAGAATAATAATATCAAACAGGAAAGAAAGTTAATAATGAATTAATTGGTAAATCCATAGAGAAGAGAAAATAACCTAGTATTTATCTCGTATTGATGCTAAGGAATTTATTGGTCCATTTTATCTGCTCTTTCTCCTATCCCTATGCTTTGGTTCCTCTTGGAGTTCTTGTAACCTTTCAGAAATATTTATAGGAAATTCAACCCAAAAATGCGATAAAGGGGCTATAGGGAGTGTGAAGACCTTGTCATTACACTTTAGTGAGCTTTGAAAGCCCTTTATTTGAGGCATGTAGACTTCATGGATTCTGTAATGCCTCCTTCAGCTTCAAGCTCCACTGGCTGGGTCCATACTGACAAGGAACACTTGAAATATTTCATTTTGTTGTCCTCCTCGTCAACAACCATAGGAATATTTGTGTTAGAAGTTTCTTGACTTCCAAGTAGAATGGCTTTGGATAGTTGTTTTCATATTGCAAATACAGCTCAGATACAGGACATAGGAAACATATATATTTCTTCTTTAATTTCTTAGTACCAACCAATAGAATAATCGTATTCCATTAGAAAATACAAAGAATAGTAATAGCGAGAAAGAAAGAAAGTTAATAATGAATTAATTGGTAAATACAAAGAGAAGAGATAATAACCTAGTGTTTCTCTCGTATTGACACCAAGGAATTTATTTATCCATTTTATCTATTTCTTTCTTCTATCCCTATGATTTGGTGCCTCTTTTATTTTTTGGAACCATTGAGAAAGATTTATAGTAAATTCAACCCAGAAATGCAATAAAGAGTGTATAGAGAGTGTTAAGACCTCATCGTTACACTTTAGAGAGCTTTGAAAGTTTTTTCAGAGGCAAGTCGACTTCATGGATTATGAAATTCCTCCTCCAGCTTCAAGCTCCACCAGTCGGGTCCACACTGACAAGGCATTCCTATTTGTATGAGCCTAGCTTCCAAGACAATTCACCCTCCACATCCTCTGAAATTACTCTGAAAGGATCCTCGCACATCAAATATGCAAAGGCCTGGAAGAAAGATAAATTATTAACCAGTAACTAACATATCTTAACCAACTAAAACTTGCATCTGACGACAGATAATATTTGAATACTCTAACACACAAGATCGATGGTGCCAAACAGTGCAGAGTGACATCTCAGAGAGTTCTTCTCAAAGAGAATTCTTTGCGGCGTAACAAGAAATTTAGGTTGGATCACCTCAATCACTTAATCAATTTAGCTTAGTTAAGAAAGAAGGTTATCCATAAAAGGGAATTTGTGGTAATCTGAACTTCCTCTCTACGTTATTGAGCTCTTCATAAAATTGACATAAGATTTTCTTACCTTGAATGTTAATGGTAAATTATATATATATATATAGATGTCTGTGTGTGAGAGAGAAAGACATTAAGTTAAAGAAGTAAATTTAGTGCAATTGATTACCCAACATTTTAGATGCGATGTGAGACGAAAAATATGATTTATAACCTTTAAAATATCAAATTTTTAATCATATTCTAATCCTAATTTAATTTATGTCTTTATTAATATTTAATTAATCAAAAATAAATTTAAAATTAGTGTAAAAAATTATAAAAAATATAAATAGGAGTTATTGTTGTTAATTTAAAAGTAATTTATAAATTTATAAAAACTATAAACCCTTATTATTATTATTATTACATTACTTATATTTATAATATTTATAAAATTTAAAAACATAATAATTATATATCATAATAAAACATAGTAAATTAAATACATAATTAAAATAAAAAAAAGTAAAGTCTTCAAAATGTTTCCTATTTTTATAAGATCTATACTATATTTTATGATAAAATTAATACTAATATTGTTAAAAGTAAAGTCTTCAAAATGTTTCCTATTTTTATAAGATCTATACTATATTTTATGATAAAATTAATACTAATATTGTTTTATCTGTACAAGTTATTGCTCAAGGTTCTAAATAGGAATTACGAATTTTATCGCATGCTTATCTAATAATTTATTACTTTCATTTTTTGGGTATATATGTATTCTATAAAATAAAATTAAAAAAAATAAAAAATCTCAAAAAAAAGCCAACCTTCTATCAAAAAGTTAATTTTGGTTATTTAGTATATACACATTTTTATTTTTTAATAAACAATGGCTTAGTTTTGGTTTGAATAAAGATTCGGACATATTAGAAAGAATATAATGAAGGATATACTAAATAAATTCAAGGTTAAGATTATGGTATTTGGAAGAAAAAATAAAATTGAATGTTAGATGAGAGTTTTATGGGGAATGGAAAGTTATGTACAAGTGGCCGAGAGATATAAAACACGAAGAACAAATAATTAAGAAATGCATATATTATGAAACATATAATGTGATTGGATCATGGAGGATAAACATTGGTTGTTTTACTATGCGAAATTATCCATAAACTTTTACAATCTAAATGGGTATTTATAGAAACGAAAAGAAATCAAAACTTATTATAGAGCACAAAGCATGCATTTAGGGCACATGATTGACTAATTATTCATGAAAAGTCAATCATCCATAAACTTTCACAAGCTAAATGGGCATATGGAAATAAAAAGAAATCAAAACCTATTATAGAGCACAAAAAAATGTATTTATTGAAAAAATAAGCAAGGTGCAGTGACAACTATAAAATCAGTTTATTGGATTGTAAAATAAGGTTTACGTCTCTTGAAATAAAATATAAATCATTTTACTAGTTTGTAATGTCTTTACATGCTCAGGACTAAAGATTACATATCCTATACAAATTACTTATTGTTTTTTTTGCTATATAAGTATTATGAAGGACTACATATTGTAAAAATGTTCGATAGTAATTTTATTCATTGATGTTAAATGAGAAGATATATTATAGTTCAGAGAAACATTTCATGGTTTATGTCGCATTTTTAGGCTTATAAGTGTTGGAACCTCCAATTTTATAGTTTATAAAACTCCTAATTGTTGGTGATGGAAGGGATACAATATCATCTAATGCAATTAAATATTTTTTTAGATAAAAGATTAATAACATTTTCCACAGAATGTGCATCATCAATGGTTGGTAATGAAAATGAATTTTTTTTTTTTTTTTAAATGATGTAATCTATATTCTAGGTATTCATTATATTTTGGCGGTGAACCTTTAGCTGCATCACATGTTTCCAAAAGAACACATGAATTATTATTTGTTGATAAATTGGCAAAAAAATGTATATCCTTGGGTGCAAAATTCTACTAAATGAAATTATCACATTATTGTTGTAGAATAAATATTTGTAACTTCTTGATTTAATTTTACCTTTTACTTGTTGATATTTTACTTGTTGTTACACAAGGTAAATAGACATAGTCTGAGTTAGTACGAATAAGACACTGTTAAAGATGTTAACACCTAACTATTATTTCTTTTGAAGTATTTAATTAAAATGACAGTTTTTATTTTGAGGAAATGGTAAAAGTAATTGTGCAGTAAATTATTCCAAGAAAAACCCAGGAAGAGGTTGAGACATTTCTGATGGTTACCAATCCCAAAAAGGGATTTAAAGGAAAATCCTAGGAGGGAATGGGGTTGGTACAAAACATTTAGAGGATTAAGCATTGAGTGCTGAATTCTGAGTTGTCCAGAGCTGGTGAGGGTACCAGTAGAACTCCAGAAATCCCTGAAGAAGTAGATTGGATGTTGCAATCCTGAGGTCAAAACTTCTTGCCTCGCTCAAATGATTCCTCAAACCTGGTTTGGAGCTAGGGGGAACAGAGGACGTAATCGCCTCGCTCAAGGTTGGGTGGACCAAGCAGTTACTGAGACATATATTTCCTTAAATTGGAAGTAGGTATACACAACTCTAAAAGTTTAAATGTTTGTTATTCTGTATTTAAGTTACTAAATTTTTATCAGATGAAGACATATGCAGAAGAAATTATAGCACTGTAAATGCCTAACAATGTTTGAGATATGAGAAATGAATTTTGGTTTTCCTCAATTGCAGATTCTTATTTTCTTTCCACAAAAAAAATAAACAACATGAATACTCAAGATATTATTTTAGAGAAAACAAAAGGAAAGTTATATATATATATATATGTTCCCAAAGGCACAGCAAGGCCAAAATTTGTATATGTAAAACAAGTATACAGATGCGTATTATAAACATTTCCTATAAGCAGAATATTAAAAGTTTAGAACTGTCTTGATGATACTATCTTGTAGAGAATGTAGGAAAAATGCTACAGATTTCAACCTATAATATACTCTGCTACAACAAAATGTAATTTTTGGTATTCTCCATCCGGAAATAAAACAAAGAAAGTACAAGCAACATTTAAGCTAGATAACATAATTAGAACCTGTTACAGTTTAAGACCCCAAGGGTGAATGAAAAAGAAAAAGACAGTAAATTTTTATCTGAGAATGTTGATTAAAGAAGAGTGAGCACAACCATGTATGGAATGGTCTAAAGTTCATAAAATAAAGAATAGCAATTTATTTTAGAAAGAATAGTCTCTCTGTAAGAGATTCTGGTGACACTGAGGGTTACGAGTCAGAACCGGGACAAAGTCTTGGACTCGAGTCCCAGCAGATAACTCACTGAAGCAATGAGGGATAGTATAGAACCAAAAAAATAAAGATTAAACTAAAAACTGGACTAGAAGCTGAAAAATTGATCATACTGGTAAATACATCTTACAGAAAAAAATATGGAACATTCATTAACTGTATATTTAAATAAAAAAAGAACTGAATGTATGTCAAATTTCGTGTTACAAGAAGGATCTGGAATTATCCAATGGAAAGTGCAAAGTTTGAAACATAGTCACAAATATTCCATTATACCAATGACGATACCATTATGTAGATTAATCATCAAATGCAAAGGCCGCGACGGGCTAAACCACAATAAGTTTAACGGTAAAACCCTTGACGAGAAAAATTCTCTGAATAGACATTTTACTTCAAAATTCATGCATGAATGTATAATAACAGGCCAGAGAAAGCAGTCTGTATGAGCCTCATTCTTCAAAAGAATAATAATAAGGAGCTAGTTCGTTTTCAAAGAAAGAAAGAAGAAAACCCCACTTTGGAAAACAAGGGATTCGCCTACAGAAGAAGGGAGAAAAGATGAGTGTTACATTTACAACTCTGTCAGTTTATCTTAGGGTTAAAACTGATATAGACTTACCGGTTGGCGAATTGGAATGGACCTCTGATGTCGGTAACTCCGCCAGAAATTTCCACAAGCATCAGGAGGTAGTGGGTTTCCTTGCAATTAACCAGCAATAGTGAGGGTTAATAACCAGTATCAAATTCTTAGAAAAACCGAATATAAATACCAAATGAAATTAGCGTCATAACAGAAGGAAGAATAATTTAGAAATTCTCTTCATAATTACTCATTAAAAAGGAAACCGCAACGTTACCTTGGATAGGACTGTGACAATGGCCCAAGCGTAGCTCTGCGGCAACCTTGTGCAGGAAATCCATTGAGAACCAGGTCCTTAAACAAAAGATTACCACAATAAGTACGCACCAGAAACTATAGAAGTTGCAGAGTCGAATCGCCGACAGAGCAATGCAACAATGGACTCGAGGCGGAGGACGAGTGAGTGGGAAGTAACCAAAAACCGCCATCGATCCATGAGCTCGGTTGATCCCAAAGATAAAGATATCCAACAGTGGAGGAAATGCCAGCACCACAGAGATAGCTGGAGTTCGTATTATCAAATCAAGGTTGAATAAATGTTGAGGGGATTACGTGTCAGCGTATTGGATTTCATTTAACACAAACCTTATGATAAAACCAGAGTTGAACTGAATTACATTAGTTAAAAAATATGCGGAATGTACGCATGATGACTATGCGTACTCGAATATTAAATATACCAAATTCATATGATGGAAATATTTATAGTAGTGACCGTATCAAATCCCACTTGAGTACATGGAATCTATCGAGGTAAATAATGCGAAAGTAAATCGTGTTGTGAAAGTTTATATAAATGTAACTATGCAGATTTATGTAAGTTGTTAATATATATATATATATATATATATATATATATATATATATATATATATATATATATATATATATATATATATCTGCGTAACACAAATTCGGAGGTTCAACCTGATATTATTTTTATTCTTAATTATATTCTAAATTATGTATATATATATATATAATTAAGTGTATATGTGACAATTGGTATCAGAGCCAAGTTTAAAAACTAGGACAATCAAGGCCTAAACAATACTTACTGTTTTATTGGAAACTTTATGAAAATAATGATTTGATGACTTGATGTTGTGATACGTACAGGAAGAAGAAGAAGAACCAGAATATTGTAGATCATCATGAGAAGGGGATCAAGTCAAAACCCCCCTCAAAACACGAGAGAGACTCATCCTGTAGCTAATCCTGAAGTCAGTCCCGAAATGTGGGTGAAGTTAAGCATGGACTAGCATCAGCAAATCAGTAGAATGCTGGAAGAACAACAACGGCAGAAAAATAGGTTGTTGGATACTATTCAACAGTTGCAAACAAAAATTCTTAAAGTTCGTAATGATAATGAAAAATTGATGAGAGAACAAGAGAGGATATTGAAGAGTCTGTCAGACAGACATAATCCTCACAGTGATCAACCAAGCCCTGAGAGAAATACTCCAGAAAGCAAAGATCAACATCAAGGAACACATGATCATGTGAGAAATAGTCGAACGCTTAAAAGTCATAAAATTCGAACCTATAACGAGGCTGAAACTGGAAATGTTGTGGATGAGCAGGAGATAAAAAAACAAAAGCTGGAGCTATAGGGAGAATTTCAGAAGATTAAGCCTCCTACCTTTGATGGTGAGGCAGAGGATTTAGCAGAAGCGTGGATTATAAATATGAATAAATACTTTCAGGTGTATGAGTATAACAGCAAACTTAAGGCTCGCCCAGCCATTTACCAATTGCGAGAGAAAGCAACATTGTGGTGGGAGGAAGTGAAGAATGTAAGAGGTGTGGAGGATCAAAACGTTACATGGGATGAGTTTCAATAGTATTTTAAAGACAAGTATTTAATTGAAAGATTTTATGATGAGAAATCCCCAGAGTTTCATGATTTGAAACTGGGTCAATTGACTATGGAAAAATTTATTACAAAATTCACATCCTTATTAAGATATGTACCTTACTTGCGGGATTAAAAAGCCAAGGTGCAGCGTTTTTTGAGCAATTTGCCAATTCATATGAAAGAAAGAATTGAGTTCGTCAATCCAAAGAATATGGATGGAGAAATTAGGAAGGCACAAATGTGTTATCAACAGTCTAAGGCAAAAGGAGAATTTGGGAAAAGCTAGCCACCACGAAAGGGGCAGAAAAATTTCTCCAATAACAGGAGTAACAAAACTAGTAGCTTAAAAAATGTTGCAAGACATCCACCTGGCAAAAAAAATGGTAAAAATAGAAGCAGAACTAAGTGGACAAGGGAAGAAAGGCCTAATGAAGCTTCTAGTAGCCCAGATATTGGACAATCCCAGAAAACCCTGTTGCAATGCTGGGGGTGTGGAGAATATCATTATTTTAAGAATTTTCCATATCGGGGATGGAGTGAGGTGGTAGCAAATCTGCAAGAAGCATCAACAGTGGGTGATGTAGCTCGAAACATACCCAGAATCAATGCAGCACTCGAAGATCAACAAGCAAATTACCAGCCGACCATGATAGAATTAGAAGGTAAGATTCAAAACCAAGATGTTTCTATTTCAGTTGATCCTGGTGCCCGTTTAAGCTACATACACCCTCGTGTAGTTGAGAGCAGTAAATTACAGGAACAGAAATTTAAAAATCCATGGCTAGTTCAGCTGGTTATAGGGACTAGGAGACGGGTTCAAACTAAAGTACCAAACTGTGAATTAAAAATTGGGGACTAGCACATAACCGTGGAACTCAATGTTTTACCATTAGGTTCTTATGATATATTGCTAGGAATGGATTGGCTGGAAAGACACTGGTCTTTGGTGGACTGTAAGAATAAGATTATACATTTTAAGTCTAACGATGGGTCAAGACAAGAATTTCAAGGTATTAAAAAGCCTTTGAAGCTGCAACCCATTACTACATCACAGTTAAGTTAATGCTTAAGAAAGGGCTATCAGCTTTATGCAATTCAAGTTGGGTTCACTAATACAAAAGACAAGACCGCTTTGTTGGAACATATTCCTATTATGCAAGAGTTTCAGGATGTTTTTCCTGAAGAGACTCTAGGACTGCCACCAAAAAGAGATATTGACTTTACTATTGAGTTAATACCTGGAGCGGCACCTATATCTCAGACTCCCTATAGAATGAGCATACCGGAATTAACAGAGTTACAAATGCAATTGCAAGAGTTGATGGATAAAGGGTACATTCGACCAAGTGTGCCCCATGGGGAGCACCGGTGATGTTTGTGAGGAAGAAGGATGGTACTATGCGTATGTGTATGGACTATCGTCAACTCAACAAGTTGACAGCTAAAAACAAGTATCCCCTACCACGCATCGATGATTTATTTGATCAAGTCAAAGGAGCGAAGGTGTTCTCCAAAATAGACTTAAGGTCTGGTTATCATCAAATTCAAATCAAAGATGAAGAGATAAGCAAGACAACTTTCCGCACCAGGTATGGTCACTATGAATTTTTGGTGCTGCCGTTTGGATTAACCAATGCACCAGCAACATTTATGAGTTTAATGCATGGGATTTTTCCCCCATACCTAGATAATTTTTTCTTAATATTTATTGATGATATCCTAATTTACTCTAAAAACGAGGAAGAAAACAAAGACCATCTGCGTATTGTGCAGAAAATGTTAAGAGAACATCAACTCTACGCTAAGTTTAGTAAATGTGATTTCTTTAAAGAGAAAATCCAATACTTGGGGCTTGTAATTTTAGCAAAAGGAATAGGAGTGGACCCAGAAAAGATTAAGACAATTATGGAATTGAAGGTACCAAAGAATGTGGCAGATATAAACTTGTTTATGGGGTTGGCTGGTTACTACTGGCGATTTATTAATGGCTTTTCCAAAATAGCTTACCCTATTACATCTTTGCAAAAGAAAGGAAGAATCTTCAAATGGACACAGGAATGTCAAAACAATTTTGAGTTATTAAAAGAACTGTTAAATATTGCTCATGTTTTGAAGGTAGCAGATCTAAGCAAGGAATTTGAGGTATGTACAAATGCGTGCAAAGTAGGTGTAGATTGACCCAAGAAGGAAAAGTCATACCATATGAGTCTAGAAAACTGAAGGATCACGAGCAGATATACTCATCATATGATCTGGAATTGACTGCAGTGGTGCATGCCTTGTGGGTATGGAGGCATTACCTGTTGGGGAATCAATTTGTACTAAGGACGGATCATAGTAGCTTAACTAGCTATATTAAGCAGGCTGATTTGCATGCTTGCCAAGCAAGATGGAATGCATTCCTTAGCGAATTTGACTTCGATATTCAGCATGTAAAAGGAAAGGAAAACAAAGTGGCAGATGCCTTGAGTAGAAAATTGCATGGCATTTATGAATTATATTTCAACCAGAATGAATCAAATTTTCAAGACCAAATTTTGGAAGTGGCAAGGGAGAATTCAGAATATCAGAAATTATGGTAGTAGGTAAAGGATGATGAAGAAAGTGGAAAACAGACTGAATATGAACTCAATCAAAAAAAAACTTCTTGTTTTCCGAAAAAGGATATATATTCCTAACCAGGAGAATTTAAAAAGAATTATCTTGGACGAGTGCCATAGAAGTATCTATGTTGGGCATCCAGGTTACCAAAAGATGTTGACAGCAATCAGAAAGGACTACACTTGGTCAAAGATGAGAAAGGACATAGCAAAATATTTGAAGTTAAGTGTCTAGAATGCTAGCAAATTAAGATAGAACATCAGCACCCTGCGGGATTGCTGCAACCGATTCCAGTGCCTGAATGGAAGTGGGAAGTTGTCTCTCTTGAATTCATTATGGGTTTACCCCGAAACAAAAGGCATAATGATTCGATTATGGTAATAGTTGACAGGCTTAGTAAAGTAACACATTTTATTCATGTTCAGTCTACTTATAAGATTGTGCAAATTGTTGATATTTTTATGAAGGAGATTTTTAGACTTCATGGTATTCCCGAGCAGTTATCTCAGATCGTGATGTGAAGTTCACATCAGCATTCTGGAAGACGTTATTTAGTGGCCTGGGAATGCAAATACAATTTAACACTACCTACCATCTGCAAACTGATGGTCAAACAGAACGAGTGAATCAAGTCTTCGAATATATCCTTCGCATGTATGTCATGCAACAACCAACGAAATGGGAAGAGTACCTCCATTTGGTTGAGTTTTCATACAATAATGGATATAAAGAATCTCTTAAAATGAGCCCTTTCGAAGCACTGTATGGGAGACAGTGTCGAACAACTATAAATTGGAGTAGCCCAGAAAATAAAATGATGCTTGGACCAAATATGCTGGAAGAAATGGAATGGGAGGTTAGGAAAATTAGACAGAATCTAAAGGCGGCTCAGGACAGACGGAAGGTCTATGCGGATAGGAAAAGAACTTTTCGCGAGTTTTCTATAGGGGACCATGTATATGTAAGAATTTAGCCAAAGAGAAGCACTCTGCGATGGAATGCTTGTGCCAAGTTGGCTCCCCGTTACTGTGAACATTTTGATATCCTAGAGATGATAGGGCCGGTGGCCTATCGTTTGGCCTTACCAAGCCATATATTAGTGCACAATGTCTTTCATGTTTCCTTATTGAAGCGTTATGTGCATGACTCCAAGCACATCATATAGTGGCAGGGTATACATGTAAGTCGAACAATACATACAATTTACTTACAATAATTTTCTAGTTTGAACTAATTCAAGATATTGCTGCTTGCAGGTAGAACCAGACTGCGAGTTCTTGGTAGAACCGCAGCATATCCTATATTGGAGAGAAATAACGTTCTGGAAGTGAATCATCCCCCAAGTTAAAGTGCAATGGAAGCACTTTGGTACGAAGGAGGCCACCTGGGAAGATGAAAAAGCTATGTTCAAAGCTTTCCTGGAATTAATCTCAGGATTTGAGTAACACCGAGGACGGTATTTTTCCTTCAGGGGGGGAAGATGTAACTTCTTGATTTAATTTTACCTTTTACTTGTTGATATTTTACTTGTTGTTACACAAGGTAAATAGACATAGTCTGAGTTAGTATGAATAAGACAGTGTTAAGGATGTTAACACCTAACTATTATTTCTTTTGAAGTATTTAATTAAAATGACAGTTTTTATTTTGAGGAAATGGTAAAAATAACTGTGCAGTAAATTATTCCAAGAAAAACCCGGGAAGAGGTTGAGACAGTTCTGATGGTTACCAATCCCAGAAAAGGATTTAAAGGAAAATACTAGGAGGCAATGGGGTTGGTACAAAAGATTTAGAGGGTTAAGCATTGAGTGCTGAATTCTGAGTTGTCCAGAGCTAATGAGGGTACCATTGGAACTCCAGAAATCCCTGAAGAAGTAGACTCGATGTTACAATCCCGAGGTCAAAACTTCCTGTCTCACTTAAATGATTCCTCAGACCTAGTTTGGAGCTAGGGGGGAGCAGAGGATGTAATTGCCTCGCTCAAGGTTGGGTGGACCAAGCAGTTACTGAGACAGATATTTCCTTAAATTGGAAGTAGGTATACACAACTCTAAAATTTTAAATGTTTGTTATTATGTATTTAAGTTACTAAATTTTTATCAAATGAAGACATATGCAGAATAAATTATAGCACTTTAAAAGCCTAACACTGTTCCAGATATGAGAAATGAATTTTGGTTTTACTCGAATGCATATTCTTATTTTCTTTCCACAAAAAAATAAACAGCATGAAAACTCAAGACATGATTTTAGAGAAAAAAAAAAGGAAAGTTATATATATATATATATATATATATATATATATATATATATGTTCCCAAAAGAAGAGCAAGGCCAAAATTTGTATATGTAAAACAAGTAAAAAGATGTGTATTATAAACATTTCCTATAAGCATAATATTAAAAGTTTAGAATTGTCTTGATGATACTGTCTTGTACAGAATGTAAGAAAAATGTTACATATTTCAGCCTATAATATACTCTGCTCCAGCAAAATGTAATTTTTGGTATTCTCCATCTGGAAATAAAACAGAGAGAGTACAAGCAACATTTAAGCTAGATAACATAATTAGAACTTGTTACAGTTTAAGACCCCAAGGGTGAATGAAAAAGAAAAAGACAGTAAAGTTTTATTTGAGAATGTTGATTAAAGAAGAGCGAGAACAGCAAGGTATGGAATGTTCTAAAGTTCATAAACTAAACGTTAACAATTTATTTTAGAAAGAATAGTCTCTCTGTTCCGATGACACTGAGGGTTTCGAGTCTGAACCGGGACAAAGTCTTGGACTCGGGTCCCAGCAGATAACTCACCGAAGTAATGAGGGATAGTATAGAACCAAAAAAATAAATATTAAACTAAAAACTGGACTATGAGCTAAAAAATTGATCATACTGGTAAATACATCTTATAGAAAAAAATATGGAACGTTCATTAACTGTATATTTAAATAAAAAAGAACTGAATGTATGTCAAATTCCGTGTTACAAGAAGGATCTAGAATTATCCAATGGAAAACGCAAAGTTTGAAACATAGTCACAAATATTCCATTATTCCAATGACGATACCATTAGGTAGATTAATCATCAAATGCAAAGGTCGTGACAGGCTAAACCACAATAAGTTTAATGGTAAAACCCTTGACGGCAAAAATTCTCTGAATAGACATTTTACTTCAAAATTCATGCATGAATGTATAATAATAGGCTAGAGAAAGCAGTCTGTCTGAGCCTCATTCTTAAAAAGTATAATAAAAGGAACTAGTTCGTTTTCAAACAACGAAAGAAGAAAACCCCACTCTAGAAAACAAGGGATTTGCCTGAAGAACAAGGGAGAAAAGACAAGTGTTACATTTAGAACTCTATCAGTTTATCTTAGGGTTAAAACTGATATATACTTACCGGTTGGCGAATTGGAATGGACCTCTGATGTCGATAGCTCCTCCGGAAATTTCCGCAAGCATCAGGAGGTAGCGGGTTTCCTTGCAATTAACCAGAAATAGTGAGGGTTAATAACCAGTACCAAATTCTTAGAAAAACTGAATATAAAGACCAAATGAAATTAGCGTCATAATAGAAGGGATAAGAATTTAGAAATTCTCTGCATAATTACTTATTAAAAAGGAAACAGTAATGTTACCTTGGATAGGACTGTGACAATGGCCCAAGCGTAGCTCTGCGGCAACCTTGTGCAGGAAATTCCATTGAGAACCAGGTCCTTAAAAAAAATATTACCACAATAAGAATGCACCAGAAACTATAGCAGTTGCAGAGCCGAATCGCCGACAAAGCAATGCAACAATGGACCCGAGGCGAAGGATGAGTGAGTGGGAAGTTACCAAAAATCGTCATTGAGTCATGAGCTCGGTTGATCCCAAAGACAAATAGATCCAACGATGGAGGAAATGCCAACACCACGAAGATAGCTGGAGTCTGTATTATCAAATCAAGGTTGAATAAATGTTGAGGGGATTATGTGTCAACGTATTGGATTTCATTTAACACAATTCTTATGATAAAACCATAGTTGAACTGAATTACATTAGTTAAGAAATCTACAGAATGTACGCATGAAGACTATGCATACTCTAATATTAAATATACCGAATTCATATGATGGAAATATTTATAACAGTGACCGTATCAAATCCCACCCGAGTACATGGAATCTATCGAGGTAAATAATGCGAAAGTAAATCATGTTGTGAAAGTTTATATAAATGTAACTATGCACATTTATGTAAGTTTTTAATATGTGTGTGTGTGTGTGTGTGTGTGTGTGTGGATCGGCGTAACACAAATTCGAAGGTTCAACCTTATATTATTTTTATTCTTAATTATATTCTAAATTATGTGTATATATATATATATATATAAATTAAGTATGTATGTGACAATTATGCAACTTGAAACTCGTTAAGCTCTTCAAATCTATAGAGCTAGATGGATCTCAACATGACAATTCATTGGAAGTCTTATTATATTGATGCTTCCAATATTTACTTTGTGGAAAATGAAAGGAATGACTCATGCTATACGAAGGCAATGATATTTTCTATTCAGTTTTGTTTGCATATGCTTGCATATGTAATGTGTAACCTAAACAAGCTAAAAAAGAAAGTCTAGAAAGAGCATGTTGATAGTATGTTGATGTTACCTCTGTGAAGGAACCATAGATGTTACACTAAACACTTAAAAAATGGTTTTTAAGAATTGGCACATTTGTAGATGGCACATCCAATTTGTTACTCATCTTACTTATCTAATTTTGTAAACACCTCTAAATTTGGCTATCTAGAAATAATTGATAAAGATGGGATTTATTATAAGCATGAATTGTGATTGGTAGCAACTCTACATTTATATGGTGATTTTATTGATATACAAAGGAAATCATATAAACCTTACATTGATGGTTCATAGGAGAGTTGAAAAGAGCTTGCAAAAGAATATGTTCAAGCACTTGTAGAGAGTTTGGATAAAAAAATTCTCTATTCTTTCTTTTGTTAAGTTTATAAGATTGTTTATTCATTGTCATTATATGTAATATGCTCATGGTAAAGAAAAAAAAAAAAAAAACAACATTTATTTCAGAAATTGTTTCAATTCTTACAACATACTATATGTGAAAGGTAATAAAACAAAACATTACTTGATCTTGAAGCTTTTTTGAAAGAGTTACATGCGTTTGGTGATGTTATTAATGTTAAATGTGAAGGCTCATCTATAAAAGAAACTTGGAGAAGTTTTTGTGCCACTAAGTTACACACAAATTTTCAAATATGTCAAAAATATTACAAGCAATACTTATTATACTTATAAATACAATGACATGTAAGAGAGGAAATCATAATAAAGTATGTATCAAGAAAAAAAGAATGTTATTGGCTACATTACATTACATACCTTGATTAGTCTCACTAATAATACCGACTTCTAAATGGTGAAATGAATCGAGTATATGAAATTTGAAGAAATGTTAAATAAAGAAAAAATTTTAATATTTAATATAATTGTTTTTCTTCATCGTTTAAGTGGTGTTGTATTCACTATGTTTTATAAACATCAAATATTTTTTAAATTTCCATTTTGATGATTAGGTCAATTGTAATGTTATAATGTTGTTCATCTAATTATGAAAAAGGTGCATATAATATATGATATCTAAATAATGAACAAAAATAAATATAAAACATTAAACAAAATGTGATTATATATATATATATATATATATATATATATATATATATATATATATAGATATATATTTATTTGAAAAAAACTCAAGTATAAGAGCATATGTGATTTATATATACAAGGAAAACTTTAAGAACCCCCCTAAATTTATATATATAATAAATAGGCGAATCCCCATGATACATAGGAAAAATGGAAGGCGGTTTTATTAATAATATAATATGTATATATAATTTTTTGGCGAATCTCTCACGAGATTATATTATCTTGTAAAAACATGGTGAATCACCAGTGCAAATGGCGAATCACTACTACAAAATGGTGAATCGTTGTCTAGTGGAGTTCGGGTTGTTGGTTCCAATGAAGATATGGTAGTTGAACTAGGAGTAGAAGGAAGAGAACCACTGAGACCAAGCATGGCACATCGTGACTCATGAGGGAAGTAGTTCTCGTGCAGTTTGGAAAAAGTGTTCTTCTAGTTCTGCTAAGCATAGTGTTGTTGCTCATGCTACTACTAGCACTAATATTGAGGTTGGAGAGGAGTTTCAACAAATTGGGATCTTTGCAGATCATTTTGTTTCAACAATCCTCCAACACAAAGGCCCATGCCTCTGCCGATTTCTTCAATGAGCAGAACAAGTCGAACAAAAATTAAAACGCTAATAACTAATGAACAGAGTCAATATGACAATCCCAACACACCTCCAAACCGACAGTTGTGCCTCACTGTCTGCTACGCACATCCAAACCGACTCAGCTCATGGCAGAATTTGCTCGTGGGAATGGATCGGGGAATTCAAGGGGGCGGTATCATAAATTCATGAAGCTCAACTCATCCCTCCACAGTCCAATGCAACAATGGAGGTCATCTCTCCTCCATGCATATAATCACCAACAGTTACACAACTATTACACAATCCAGGCCTCTCACAACAGTGGCCTCTCACAAGTTTGACCGGCGACAGTGCTTGACTAAAAAATTTAAAAATAAAAGTTTGACCAGGCAAAGTAGTATTCAATTTTTTATCTTGTAATTAAAGAATTCAACATCCCAATATATAAAAATACCATCAAACAAACATTATGCACTCCACTCATAAAACAGTTTAGGATAAGAGAAAGTGTAACTTCTCATTCCATTCATAACACAACTCATGATAAGAGAAAGTGCAACTTCCCATAATGGTAAAACAAAAGGAGGAACTTTAATAATGATAAAACAATTCCAAAGTGTGGGGTATCCCACCTTTTATTCACACACCAAACAACCCATCAACAACTTACTTGCACTTGTCCTTGCCAAAAACCAGGAAATTGATTTTACATCATAAATTAATGAAAAAAACTGCATATGGTAGAGAGCCTTATTCACCAGCTAAAATTTTAATGTTGGTCGTTATGGAAATCGACTTATTGCCAACTATCCAAACCTTGAAGTGAAAATTACATTACAGTATGTACAAAAATGGATATAGTTTGAACATGTAAACTCCCCAAGTTTTCTTGTGCCCCTCATTCATGGCTGTTGTTAAGCTGTAACATGGGAAACCCCCCCTTCCCTTACAGTTCACTGCTTAGGGTTGCACAGTTTCCATATCCAACCATCAATCCAGTCAGCTTCTTATTATTCAGACGCTATTGGTAGACCGTTGGTTTTTCAAATCTATTAGCAAATTATGAAAAAATCAAATAAATAATGAATTCATGATTATCTTTGGAGAGTATCTATGTATGATTAATTTCATTGTGACATAATAGCTAAAGAAAAAATATCATTAGGTAAGCAACCCAATTTAAATCTTGAAGATACATAATCTTCAGTGATTTCAATAACTGAACAATAATTAATTTCTTTGTACCTATTAGGGAACAATATGAGGTGTGGCAAACCAAGCACATTTGAAGTCAAATGTAATCTTCAGAATTTTATAATATAATAGAACTCTCGTTTACTTACAAAAGAAAAAAAAAACATATTATAATCTCACTATCAAATATCAAATATCAAAAGTATGAATTATTTCTTTCATACGCCCCCTTCATGGATTCTAAATCTTTGAGTTGTTTACATCTTTAGTCTTTTACACACATTTTTTTTCCAAGAAAAAACTGTGTTTTCTATTTCAAGTGTGAAAGAAAAATATGCATGAAAAAGTTTGTGCTTTCATACAAAACTACTAGTCTAAATACATTGGAACTTAACCATTGGATTTATCCCAAATACATACCCCTGTCCACATCCATCTTCTGCAATTGGTATACACTATACATGACAACAAGAGTTACAAGTCAACTAGAGCACCTCCCATTGTTCTTCTAATTCAATAGAGGATTTTATATCTCACTGGGAAGCTTGCTTCCCCCTTGAACTCCTTGAACAAGAGCAAACCTTTTTGTTGTGCCATAACATTTTTTGAGATTCCATTGGCTGATTTGTTAAATTCTTTATACAAATGTTGCAACGGACCAAAGAGTGAACCCTGTCTCCCTAATTCTGTGAAGCAAAGGAGACAACACTAAATTAGTGATTTGTCACTATGTTGAAACATTGGAAAGGAAAGCTTCAGAGAGTAGAGATAGAACCCCTAGTCCTCCACTGTCCGAAATAGATGTGTTAAGAAGAGATAGGTACGAGCTGGAAGTAATTAATAGACATATCAGGACTGAGAATGATATTCTGAAGGAACAAGTTAAACTAAAAACCAGTATGAACTCAACCCTGTCTCTACAAATGGACAAAGTGGAAAAGGCTAATGAAAAGTTGAAAAAGAGGAACAAGAAGTTAATCAGGGCACTTATCAATTTAAGGTTCAAGTTAGTCATCAGGAAGCCCAGAAGGCCTTTAACTTCCAGGCAAAGAAGAAGAAGAGGGTTGGATGTTCTTGCAGAAGTCTCTGAGTTTATGGAATAAGTTGCATGAGGACATGCAAGAAGTCAGCAGTGGGGGTATGTTGAGCCCCAAGATTGTTCTTTCTTCCATCATACTTCACTCCATTTTCTTTTGTCCATTGTTATCCCAGGCTCAAATGATCAATGAAATTATTTAAAATTACTTTAAGAATGAATATCATGGCTAACTTGCTAAGTTTTGTGATTTTGTCATTGTAATGCATTTTGAACTGAAACTAGCTACAGAATGCACACATTCCGTAGCTAGTCGCCAATTCTGCAGTTGTCTTCACGTTCAAGCATGTTCCAGGTGTCCTCTCAGGAAAAGCCACACATGGGTATATTCCACATCATGTCCTCAACGTTTTTTGCTCACCATGAAGAATGAACGAAATTCTGGACGTGGTTTTGTACATGGGAACTCACACAAGGAGGCAGACTCCTAATAGGACAAGGACAGTCCAGATGTCCTTTGTCACTTTACGCTGCCATCTTTAGATTTCTAGTACGATTTTGATACGAAAAGACAATGATTCCCGTATTATCTCAAGTTCTGTTATGAAGATTTGTTATAAATGTACTCGGGAAACCGAGAGACAAGCTCTAGATTTTGATTAGATTTCGTGGATTGAATGCTATATTTATGAAGACCGAGAATACTCTGTTTTAAGTTATTTTCCTTTAATGAAGAAGACAGCATTTCTTTGAACGCGTTGAGTTGATCTTGAGTTAGATTTTGTGCTACTCTGGTGGTAGAGGGCCCCTGCCTCCTGAGCGGCTTTACTTTTGCAATTTAGATAAGTATCTTAGTTCATTTTCAAGTCTTTGAAGTTTGCGTTCATAGTTAATTTCATTAGTCATTGTGGCTATACTTGTTCTAAGAAACTCTTCCAAAAAATCATTATAATGAATGAGAAATGGCTATAGTGTTATAAATTTTATTTGCAATTCCTTTCATTCATTATCACAGTTGAACTTATTCTAGTAAACTCTTCCAAGAAATCATTATGATGACTAAGGCATGACTGTGATACTGTAGGATTTAGTTGCTTGTTTTCACTAAGTAGCATAGTTGATCTTACTCTTAAAAAGCTCTTCCAAAAAATCATAATAACGAGCAGGAAATAGCTGTGATGTCCTAGTTTTTAATTGTACTTGTTTTCAGTTTTCATGTTTGTATTCAAATGCATTGAATTGTACAGCCAGGATTGTTCTAACAAGCTCTTCCAAAATACCATTCATGATGAACAAAATAGGCTGTAGAATCCCATAGATTAATTGCATGATAACTTAGTTAGAGTACTCCGGAGTCAAATTGCATTCAATTCATGCTCTGTTATTTCGTTTTAAGTTTGATAATGGCTTGTTAGTTTAGCACTGTTTATTGTAGACTGGTAGCAGTCTAGTTCAGTTCTAGCTTAGCCCACTGTATTTACATTCCACATTTAGTTGTCATCCATTGCATATTAATTTACATTAGTTGTTAAACTTAAATACCACGGCCTTCATTATTTACAAAACTTCTTTTGTTCCAAACCTATATTAACTCATAATCATCTGGACAGAAGATAGTATCAGTCCAAGGCCTGGAGTACTTTTGCAACCTTTTTACCATTTCACAAACAAGCCTTTCCTCAAAAGACTATTGTAAAAGGAAATCTATAACTTTTGAGTAAGATTTAGTGGTGTTAAACTAAGTTGCAGAATAGAATTAGGAGCTAGTTTTAGAGTAGAAATCTTATGATGTTACAAATGTTCTTTTCCAAATATGTTTCAACAAACCTTTAATCATGGATGAGATGTTGTATCATTATAAGTTGATTGTTTAATTGTTTAGTTAGGAGAATTTTTACACTTAGCTGCCCATTTCTCAAGCTCTTCCAAAATATCTTTAATGAAAAAATTGGACAAGTTAAGTTCATGTTGTGATTTATTTTCTTGAAGTCATTATCAAGCTTTGTATTTTGCTAAGTCATAGTTTAGGTTTGGTTCTGTCTCAGTATTTGCATTTGTCATTTTTCATCAACAAATTAGGCTTCACTCTGTTTTTAACCAGTAGCTTCTTTCCACCAGCATTTAGTTCTTTCCCTTGTGAGCATAAAACCATAAAAAGACCAAAAACATCATAAAACACTAAACACAACGCAGTAAGAAACAAACACCTAGGCACATATAGTGCACCTCACTTCAGCAGTTTACCAACCCTGGTTGACAATTAAATGAACTCAATTTAGGAGACTAGGTTGAGCACAAACATTTTGGCGTCGTTGCCGGGGAAGTGAAAACTAGGTAACCTTTGTTTCTTAACTCCCAAAAACAATGATATGCGTAGAGAGAGAGATTCAAGTGGTAGATTCATAAGAAGCAGAAGCAGAAGTTTGATTCCTAGAACACCACTTATTTAACCTATACCAAGAGCTAGTACACCTTCAACTCAAACCCACATTCCATCCCTTACTGATCCTAGACTTCTAAAAGACCTAATATCAGATATTCCATTAGAGAGACCTTCCACTTCATCCACTGAACCTGTCTTAGAAGAAGATCCAAGGACTTCTTCTAGGGACACAAACTTTTCCACTTGCACAGAAGAATCAACCATGGCAGAAGAAGGAGGAGGAGGAGTCTTTAATGGAGAACACACATTATTTGGATGGGGTAGAGGTAGAGGTAGAGGAGAAGGAGGTAGAGGTGCAGAAGGAGAAGGAGGTAGAGGAAGAGGTAGAAGAGAAATGGGAAGCTCTTTTGGGTTCCCTATAATAGATGAAGAAACCAATACAACCATGAAAAACATTTCACCCTCTGTCCTTCCAAACTTCTATGGACTTAAAACTGAAGATCCTGAAACCTTCCTATTTGAATTTGAAATCCCGTGTAGAACTTATGACTACTTACAAGATGCTCAAAAACTTAAACTATTTCCTTCAACATTGAAAGGAGCAGCATTGAAGTGGTTTATGAGTTTGATCAACAGTTCTATTAGGACATGGGAAGACATGAAACAAGCATTTCTAGAGAGGTATTTGGATTATTGTATGCCGGTCAATCATAAGGAAGAAGTGTTTAAGATGTTAAAAAAAGAAGATGAAAACTTGGAAGATTTGTTGGAGAGATTTCATTACAACATCAAAAGAGCAAAAATGGAAAACTTAGATCAAGACACCTTAAAAGCTCTTTTGTTGAAAACAATTAGGGATGAATGGTTGGATATCCTTAACATGATGGGAAAAGGGGATATATCACAGCTCACATTACCTTAAATATTTGAGTTATGTATCAACCTTTCAAGAGGGAAATCTAAAACTGTAAAAGGTCCAAGAGATCCTGCTCTTGCAAGGGCAAGTAAGTCTGCTTCTGGGACAGTAAGTAGGTCAGAAATAGGACATATGCTTGATGATTTCAAATCTGACATCTTAGGGAGTCTTAGTGAAAAAATAGACACCCTTAAATTACAAAACAAGCAAAAATCCGAATCTGATGCCTTAGCAATCTTTTGTCCCAAATGTAGGAAGAAGCATGCCTTGAGAGAGTGCCCTTTGGATGTAAAAGTTGTAGAGACCTGTGTCATTTGTTCTGAAAAACATGAGACCAAGAATTATCCTTCCCTTCCTGGTATCAAAGCTGTCTTTCAAGAGGAAACTCCTACAAATTCCACATAATCTCTCAATTTTGTCTCTAGAAGGCCTTGGCAAGGACCTCAAACACAAGGATTCCATGATTAAATGTATAACCAACCTCCACCTTGGAATTCTTGGCAGCAACCTTGGCCTCAATTTCAAAATCAATCTCAGGCTTGGGCACAAGGAGCACAAAGTCCCTATGGAAGATACTCTCAGTACTATCAGTATCCACCATCCTATCCACCATACCCACATTTTTCTCCTCAAAATCCTCAACAACATCATCAGAACCTACCACATCAAAATCAACCACTTCCATTACCATTTCCTCAAAAATCAAATCAATTGCCTGCTCAACCCATACCAAACCCCAACAATAAAAATCCTCAGAACACATACATGATAGAAGGCCAACAGCTTCCAACTTATTTAATTACTCCTTTAGACCTTAGTAATGTTCAACTTAGGTCTGGAAGAATACTTGAAAAGAGGAAACCTTTTGTGATCATACAAGAACAAGATAACGCTGAGGAAGATTCTCTACGGGTGAATAAAAGTCTTGAAGAAGACACATCTTTTCAAGACCCAAACACTGAAAAATTAAAGCAAAAAGAACCAATAATTTCAACTCCTGTATTAGAGCAGCCATCAACATCTACTTCTACACCTCCCTTTCCAGAAAGATTACAAATTGATAGAGGTGTAGAAAAAAAATTATGGTGCCTAATTATGATTTCCTAGATGAGCTGAGAAATGTTTGCATTAAGATTCCATTATTACAAGCCATCAAGGAAATTGCAATTTTAGCCAAAACAATAAAGGAGTTGAGCATGAAGAAAACAAGAAAAAGAATAAGAGAGACAAAGAAAATTCAACTAGCAGGAAAAATAGCAGACATTATGATGGGTAAGATTGCTATTCCAAAGTATCTAGACCCAGGAAATCCAGTTGTTAAAATTAACATCAATGAAATTGAAATCCAAAACACACTCATTGATTTAGGAGCAAAAATAAATATCATGAGTAGACAAATCATGGATAAATTGAAACTTCCTAATCTTCTCTTTACACCCACATTATTACAATTAGCAGACAGATCTGTGATTAAACCTGATGGGGTAATAGAAGACATTCTAGTGTCCCTAGACTCTTTGGAGTACCCTGTGGATTTCATGATCCTAACTTCTAAGAATAATCTAGGAGGGCATCCTGTTATATTAGGAAGACCTTGGTTAGCTACAGCTGATGCTTTTATTAGTTGTAGATCCGGTGATATGTACATCTCTGATGGTAGTTCAACTAAGAAATTCACTTTGTATCCTCCAGCTAGGAAAATTACAGATTTAGATGATACTCAATGGATAGAGGATGAAGAAGACTTACAACCTCTCTTCACAATTTCAGAAATTAGTGAAGATAATCAAATTCTGAATACTCTAGAAAACTTTGAATCCTCTTCAGAATACAAATATGAACCATTTCAAGAGGGATCCAACATTGAGTTTTTGTCATCAAGACAGATGTCTCTTCATTCTATGGATAAATTTGGCAGCTCTACAAGTGAGATATTTCCAGGCAAAACTTTGAACATAAACAAGAAACTAGAAAAATATCAACAAGAAGAGTTAGTCAAGGTATTACAGAGACATTCTTCTGCATATGCATGGGAGTACACTAACATGAAAGGGATAAGCCCCAAGACTTGCACTCATCACATCTATATAGAGGAAAATTGTAAACCAATCAGACAACCTCAAAGACGGATGAATCCAAATCTTAGGGAGATTGTTAAAGAAGAATTGCAAAAATTGATAAATGTCAACTTCATCTATCCCATTTCAGATAGTCAGTGGGTTTCTCCTTTGGTAATTGTGCCAAAGAAAAATGGTAAATGGAGGGTATGTGTTGACTACCGGGAATTAAACAAAGCTACTCTTAAAGACCATTTTCCCTTACCTTTCATAGATCAAGTGTTAGATACATTAGCTAGCAAAAAGTACTTCTCATTCCTAGATGGGTTTAGTGGTTACAACCAAATCCAAGTAGCACTTGAAGATCAAGACAAAACCACATTTACTTGTCCTTGGGGTACCTATGCTTACCGAGTATTGCCATTTGGATTATGCAATGCACCTACAACATTCCAAAGGGCAGTATTAGGAATTTTTTTAGATTTAATACATGATTGTGTAGAGGTATATATGGATGATTTCACAGTTTATGGAAACACATTTGAAGAAGCCTTAGCAAACTTGGAAAAAGTTTTAAAGAGATGTCAAGAAGCAAATCTTTCACTCAGTCATGAGAAGTGGTTCATGATGTTTACTGAAGGTATTGTTTTGGGGCATCACATTTCAGAGGATGGGATTAGAGTTGATGAGTCAAAAGTTGAAGTCATCTCTAACTTATCTATTCCAAGTTGTCAAAAAGATGTTAGGAGTTTTCTAGGATTTACAGGATATTATCGAAGGTTTATAGAAAACTTCACCAAGATATCATCTCCACTTTTCAAATTACTTACCAAGGACTGTGAATTCAAGTGGAATCCTGATTGCCAGTTAGCCTTTGAGACCCTGAAAACAAAAATCTCTGAAGCACCTATTTTAAGGGGACCTAATTGGAAGTTACCTTTTCATATTTCAACAGATGCCTCAGATACAGCTTTAGGAGCAGTATTGGGACAAAAAGACCTGATTCCTTATGCCATCTACTATACCAGTAAAAATTTGACTCCTGCAGAGTTAAACTATACTGTAACTAAAAAAGAGTTTTTAGCTGTTGTTCATGCCATAAACAAATTCAAACACTATATAACAGGCTATGAAACTTTTGTTCACACAGATCACTCTGCAATTAGATATTTAATGAACAAATCAATTACTAATGGCAGAGTCATAAGATGGTTATTGCTTTTACAAGAATTCAACATTACCATTCTAGATAGGCCTGGAAAACAAAACACAGTAGTTGATTTCCTGTCTAGACTCCAAAACATCAAAGATGACACTCCAGTTGAAGACCAATTTCCTGATGAATATCTTTTTGGAATTTCTACTCAAACTCCTTGGTTTGCTGACATTGCTAATTATTTAGTTTCAGGAAAATTTCCTTCAATAATGAATGCAAGAGAAAAAAGAAAAATCATTTATGACAATGCAAAATATTCATGGGTTGCTAATGAGTTGTACAAGACAGCTCCAGATTTGATCATTAGGAGATGTGTTCGAGAAGATGAGATGCCTGAGATTCTCAAAGCATGTCATGATGAACCTTGTGGCGGACACTTTGCTGATAAGAGGACAGCCTATAAAATCCTTTATTTAGGATATTATTGGCAATCCTTGTTTAAATATGCTAAAGAGTATGTCAAAAGGTGTGACAGTTGCCAAAGGGTAGGGAAACCTTCTCCTTCAGGTGAGATGCCATTACAACCTCAAGTACATATTGAACCTTTTGAAAAATGGGCTTTGGATTTTGTAGGACCGATTAGTCCTCCATCAAGACAAAAGAGATATATATTAGTTTGCACTGATTATGTTACCAAATGGGTAGAGGCCAAGCCATTACTTTTTGCTAATGAAGCATCTGTAGTTAATTTTCCTTTTGAGGATATTTTTACTCGTTTTGGTGTCCCAAGGGAAATTGTTACAGATCAAGGAGCTCAATTTACATCAAGGCTAGTGGAACAAATGATGGAGAGGTACAAAATCAGGCATAGAAAATCTACTCCTTATCATCCACAAGCAAATGGTCAAGTGGAATCTACTAATAAGGTCATTGAAGGAATCCTAACAAAGACTGTTTATTTACATAGAAGAGATTGGGTAGATAGGCTTCCTGAAGCCTTGTGGGCCTATAGAACTACATGGAGAAACACAACAGGCCATACTCCTTATGAACTTGTTTATGGAAAGCAAGTTTTGTTTCCCATAGAGTTCCAGATTCAAACTTTCAAAATGGGAGTTCAGCTAGGACTTGATTTAACGGAGGCACAAAAGCATAGATTGGAGCAGATTAATGAATTAGATGAGATCAGACAAGATGCAGTTCAGAAAACAAGTCTAGTTCAACAGCAAAGGACTAGATGGCATGACAAGTACATCAAAGAGAAGAAGTTCAAAGAAGGTGACTGGGCTCTCTTGTTTGATTCAAAATTCAAGGATTTTCAAGGTAAATTTCAAACACATTGGCTGGGGCCATATGAAATTGTTAAATTTTTTGACAATGGAGCAGTAAAAATCAGGACAATAGATGAATAAGAGGTCACTTTTCTTGTGAATGATCATAGATTGAAGCTGTATCACAAACCACTCTCAAGAGAAGAATTTGTCAAGAAGTTCCAGGAAAACAGTGATGTGAAGTTAATGAAGAAGAATCTTTCTTCTTCATCAACTTGATTAAATTTTCTGAAGTCATTTCTTTAAAAAAAAAAGTATAAACATGAAAACCAATCACTGATTGGCATGTTTATACAAAAAATATAGGGTGAAAATCAGAGTCTTTCTGACACTCTAACTTTTCCATTTTGTTTCTGCAAGCAGCTGTTACAAAATCATAAGTTCAGATCCATTGCACTTATGATCCATCTCATTTCATTTCATTTACTTATCCATCCATACTCCATTCCATTCATTTCATTCATACTTCACTTCATTCCATATTTCATTCATCTCATTCCATACTTCATCCACCTCATTTCCATATCAAAATTTAAAGTTTGATGTCTTTTTGCAAATGAATAACACATGTCATGAATTGTAGGCCATTTCTTATACTTTTCCACTCCATTTCATAAATTGTAATCCATCTCACTCCATCATTCACTTCATACATATCCCATTATACCATTTTTCATCATTTATCTTCACTCATTCCATATAATATTCCATTTATATTCCAAACCACTCCATTCCATGATTAAAATTCTCTACAAGTACATTCTGCAGCTAAACAGACATTCTGCAGCTAATCAGACTTTCCGCAGCCAAACAGTCATTCCGCAGCTACAGATCCTGAAGGCACTGATCAGCAGACATTTGAATTGCAACAAGATGATCTGATATATCCATGAACAAGAAAAATCAAGAAAGATTATGAAGACTCACAAAGTAATGATTTCCAGAGGAGAACAAAGCATACAAAGACCACAAAATGTAGACGAAAAGCAAAGGTAAAAAGTTCTGATTATAATGGCATATCATAAAAAAACTTTAGTATAGTTTTAGTTATGAATCATTCGAAAATTTGTTTTGATTATTTTTATTGATCATGCCAAATATACCCTCCGCAAAACTTTGGATAAAAATCCTTCATTTCAAATTCTATACCCGATCATCATCTAAGCCGTTAAAATGCTGAAGTGATTGATTTTCTCACGTCACCCAGCCAAATCATTTAATGATGATTTTTGAATCTGTTGTAAAATATCTCTGCAGTCTTTTCACTCATTGATTTGTTTTCTTCACCTCACTTCATTAACGCGTTCCGTAACCACTCCCTATTACTCCATCCCGTAGCCAACCCTTCATCATTTCATTCTGTAAAACAGAGGTATCTCTATCATTGTGAGCAGAGGTATATTAGTTTGAAAGTTGAAGCCACTGTCACCAAGAAGCAAAGGTATACCAGTTTGAAATTTGAAGCCATTGTCACCGTGAAGCAGAGGTATATCAGTTTGAAGATTGAAACACTGTTACCATGAAGCAAGGGAGTATTAATTTGAAGGTTGAAGTCATTGTCTCCGTGAGCAGAAAGAGTACTAATCTGAAGATTGAAGAAGAAATTATGGGCATCATCGTAAGAACTGAACCGATAAGCACAAAATACCTATAAGGATACCCTCAAAGCAGAGAAATGTTGCAACAAGCAGGATGGCTGCAATTCCTTGAGAAATTTAATGGCTTCCACAAAGAAGTTACTAAAACATTTGCAAGGTCATTCAAAGGAGCCGAGGTTGAAGTTGGAGATATTAAATTCACTGTCACAGAGGTTTTTATTGTAGAAGCAACATGATTGCTTATACATGGAGAAAGATGGTTTAAGAACAGAGAATTTCATAATGAATCATGGAAGCAGATCCTCAAATCACCAAGTATGGATGTCACTGTGTTTAAAAAGGGAATTCCAAGCTCTGCATTAAAGAATAAATGGAGAAACATGTTTCTTATCCTACAAAAATTTATCACTTGTGAAGGTAGATATGGTACTTTCTATGTTTACCATATTAGGTTGATAATGCATTTTCTAGAAGAAGAGCTTAATTTGCCTTATTTCTTGCTTCAAAGTTTAAAAAAGATGGCTTCAAGTGTTCAAAGGAGAGTCCAATTCCTAGAAACAACTCTATACCATCATGGCTTGGTTAAGATTTTAATTGAACACCATTTAGCCAAAACAAAAGATACTTGGGATAATTTCTTGGTGAGAAATCACTTTGAGGAACCAAAAGAGCCTTCACCTGAACATCAACCTACAAAGAGAAGCAGAAAATGGAGAGCCTCTAAAATTGAAACTGATAAAGCAATTCAAGATAGCAGTGAAGAAATAATCTTTGAGAAGTTGACTCAGATTAAGAGACAGCTTAAGGAAGAGGGGGTAATCAAAAAAATTGCCACAGAAAAAGGAGAAGGACCATCCCAGCCGAGAAGGAGCCATAGACTCAGGGGGGAACTAAGGAAAACATAGATCAAACAAACCGGGGTGATAAACATAGAAGATGAGGAAACATCTATTGAAGAAGATGTTGATGAAGAAGCCCCCGAAATTGATCCTGCACAGCAAGAAATTTATAACTATGTTGAAACATTGGAAAGGAAAGCTTCAGAGAGTAGAGATAGAACCCCTAGTCCTCCACTGTCCGAAATAGATGTGTTAAGAAGAGATAAGTACAAGCTGGAAGTACTTAATAGACATATCAGGACTGAGAATGATATTCTGAAGGAACAAGTTAAACTAAAAACCAGTGTGAACTCAACCCTATCTCTACAAATGGACAAAGTGGAAAAGGCTAATGAAAAGTTGAAAAAGAGGAACAAGAAGTTAATCAGGGCACTTACCAATTTAAGGTTCAAGTTAGTCATCAGGAAGCCCAGAAGGCCTTTAAGTTCCAGGGAAAGAAGAAGAAGATGGTTGGATGTTCTTGCTGAAGTCTCTGAGTTTATGGAATAAGTTGCATGAGGACATGCAAGAAGTCAGCAGTGGGGGTATGTTGAGCCCCAATATTTTTCTTTCTTCCATCATACTTCACTCCATTTTCTTTTGTCCATTGTTATCCCAGGCTCAAATGATCAATGAAATTAGTTAAAATTACTTTAAGAATGAATATCATGGCTAACTTGCTAAGTTTTGTGATTTTGTCATTGTAATGCATTTTGAACTGAAACTAGCTACAGAATGCAGACATTCTGTAGCTAGTCGCCAATTCTGCAGCTGTCTTCATGTTCAAGCATGTTCCAGGTTTCCTCTCAGGAAAAGCCACACATGGGTATATTCCACATCATGTCCTCAACGTTTGTTGCTCACCATGAAGAATGAACGGAATTCTGGACGTGGTTTTATACGTGGGAACTCACACAAGGAGGCAGACTCCTAATAGGACAAGGACAGTCCAGATGTCCTTTGTCACTTTACGCTGCCATCTTTAGAGTTCTAGTACGATTTTGATATGAAAAGACAATGATTCCCGTATTATCTCAAGTTCTGTTATGAATATTTGTTATAAATGTACTCGGGAAACCGAGAGACAAGCTCTAGATTTTGATTAGTTTTCATGGATTGACTGCTATATTTCTGAAGACCGAGAATACTCTGTTTTAAGTTATTTTCCTTTAATGAAGAAGACAGCATTTCTTTGAACGTGTTGAGTTGATCTTGAGTTAGATTTTGTGCTACTTTGGTGGTAGAGGGCCCCTGCCTCCTGAGCGGCTTTACTTTTGCAATTTAGATAAGTATCTTAATTCGTTTTCAAGATTTTGAAGTTTACGTTCATAGTTAATTTCAGTAGTCATTATAGCTATACTTGTTCTAAGAAACTCTTCCAAAAGATCATTATAATGAATGAGAAATGGCTGTAGTGTTATAGATTTTATTTGAAATTCCTTTAGTTCGTTATCACAGTTAAACTTACTCTAGTAAACTCTTCCAAGATATCATTATGATGACTAAGGTATAACTGTGATACTGTAGGATTTAGTTGCTTGTTTACACTAAGTAGCATAGCTAATCTTACTCTTAAAAAGCTCTTCCAAAACATCATAACAATGAGTAGGAAACAACTGTGATGTCTTAGTTTTTAATTGTATTTGCTTTTAGTTTTCATGTTTGCATTCAAATGCATTGAATTGTACAGCCAGGATTGTTCTAACAAGCTCTTCCAAAATACCATTCATGATGAATGAAATAGGCTGTAGAATCCCATAGATTAATTGCATGATAACTTAGTTAGAGTACTCCGGAGGCAATTGCATTTAATTCATGCTCTGTTATTTCATTTCAAGTTTGATAATGGCTTTTTAGAGCACTGTTCACTGCAGACTAGTAGCACTCTAGTTCAGTTCTAGCTTAGCTCACTGTATTTACATTCCAAGATTAGTTGCCATCCATTGCATATTAAATTGCATTAGTTGTTCAACTTAAATACCACGGCCTTCATTATTTACAAAACTTCTTTTGTTCCAAACCTATATTAACTTATAATCATCTGGACAGAGGACAGTATTAGTCTAAGGCCTGGAGTACTTTTGCAACCTTTTTACCATTTCACAAACAAGCCTTTCCTCAAAAACTATTCTAAAAGGAAATCTATAACTTTTGAGTGAGGTTTAGTGGTGTTAAACTAAGTTGCAGAATAGAATTAGGAGCTAGTTTTAGAGTAGAGATCTTATGATGTTACAAATGCTCTTTTCCAAATATGTTTCAACAAACCTTTAATCATGGATGAGATGTTGTATCATTATAATTTGATTGTTTAATTGTTTAGTTAGGAGAATTTTTACACTTAGCTGCCCATTTCTCAAGCTCTTCCAAAATATCTTTAATGAAAGAATTGGAAAAGTTAAGTTCATGTTGTGATTTATTTTCTTGAAGTCATTATCAAGCTTTGTATTTTGCTAAGTCATAGTTTAGGTTTGGTTCTGTCTCAGTATTTGCATTTGTCATTTGTCATCAACAAATTAGGCTTCACTCTGTTTTTAACCAGTAGCTTCTTTCCACCAACATTTAGTTCTTTCCCTTGTGAGCATAAAACCATAAAAAGACCAAAAACATCATAAAACACTAAACACAACACAGTAAGAAACAAACACCTAGGCACATACAGTGCACCTCACTTCAGCAGTTTACCAACCCTGGTTGACAATTAAATGAACTCAATTTAGGAGACTAGGTTGAGCACAAACACTCATTGAGAAACATTTCAAATCTCAAATCTCGTGTGTCTTATATGGTTTGACCTACTATGGACAACATATTCACCTAGCTAGCTCAAGAAAAATGAGATCCTTCACACCAGATTGTATTTGTTCATCTCAGGTAATTGTTCATCCAGATCTTGCCCCATGAATGTTTCCCTGATAAAATGTGAGGGTTTAATAATGGAAACAATAGCTACCAAGATAGATTATCACCAATTCTGAGACTGAAAGGGAATTGAATAAAATGGGAATGTATTTTGATTAAATAGTTCCAAATCTAAAGATTTCTTGCAGTTGGGAATCAATAGTAAATTTAACTATTTTCGCACTATAGAAACAAGTGAAGCCAGGAAATAGAGTTGGATAGCTAGAACCAAATCCAGAGCCAAAGGGCAGAGTCGAGGTCCATGTTACAAAGATGCTGATAGAAGACACATTGATCCAATGTTTGGTTTCCTGAAGCTTTGGTTTCCAAACGTGCTCGGTTTGCCACACCTGATACGGTATTGGGATTACTATACCAATGGATTAGATCCTCTCCAAGGGATTACTCTACCATATTTGTATGTTCTAGAATAGAGTCTATTTTGTATGCAGATATCTTACCCTCACCTTTAAGATATGCAATGGTAGATCCTGAGATTTTGTATGTGATATTAGGTCCCACAGTCAGAGATGCATTGATTGTCACCATATTCAACCCTCTGTCCATGTCCAGCACCCATGCATCCCTCTCTGATAGTGTCTTGGCTAATGTGTACCATAACTGTGAACAGGAAATATTGCATAATTAGAACAGGAATACCACAGATACCCTAACATTGGATATCTATTTCTGCACTTGTTTCCCTTTCTTCTATCAACTATGTTGCAGATTTTGAAGCATACTATAGCCATAAAACAACACCTTATGAACGGATTGATGAGTAGCAATTTATCCCTTGAATACTGCTTTTCTACAACACATTTCCAGCGAACACATAAGGATCAAATGCATACATTAGGCCCTTTTCATCTCAAGTACACACCTTAAATATGAATGTATCAAATTGTTTCTTCATCTACTAATTGGTAGAAAATGATAAACAGAAATATTCTATCGTATGACCTGCTTCAAAGTAGTTTTTTGTGACATACAAGTTCTCTCATTTATCCAAATGCCTTATGGCTCCATTAGCCCATAACTGATAGGCACCAATTTCCTTCCTTCTCATTCATTCCTTGCTTTTGTCCATTTTTGTTTCTTCATCCTATTTCATACACTACAACCACCACTCATCTTATTAAATCACCTTGTGCCCCCATTCTATAGCCTAGCAATCCTACCTTTTAGGGATGCCCCCTTGAGTTGAAGAAGAGCCAACCAAAAGAGAAATGAAAAGCTACTCAAAGTGAGTAGGTAATATTCTTGCATTGTAAAAAACTAACACCATCGTGATTGAGACTTTATACTTTTTGCGGGTGCTAGGTTTTGTTGTAACAACAGGGAATCACAGTGTAGATGAAAGATCATATATTAAGCCAATTTTACAGTTCAAAATGTAAATAATTACAAAAACAAGATATAATCAAGAAATGTAAAAATCATTACCAATAACAAGGCATATATAAGTAGCAGTAAATGTGTTCAATGCAAGTTTACATACCAATTCAGCTCTAGGCAATAAATACATCCCAAAATATTAAAAATATAAGGTGATAATCACTAGTGTAAGTAGGGTAGCAGAAAATTACATATACAAATTCAATGCTCCCTCAAAACAACTAAGGAATCACAATAAAGAAGGAAATGTGCGATAATGTAAACTTACTAGAACTTTCCAAAAATTGGAACACAAATTTATTAACCAATGAATTTTTCATAAATGACTCCGATATGATGCTGAGTAACAACATTAGTATCTCATAACATTAGGCAGTTGCAGATCCACTCCATCCACTAGCTTCCACAATATCATTTAGAAAATAGAATGTATTGCTGAATAAAGGTATAAAAAAGCTGAATGTCTGGAGTCATGGAAAAATAAACTTAATTTTCTTCAAATTTTGGAAAATTAGACTAACAATAGTGGAATGAATAAACGGTGAAATTGCAATGCCTTGTATGAGGTCATTGACTTAATGTTGCTGCATGATCAACTTCATCTAGAAGTTATTCAATTTATGCATGAAGAAGCTCACTCAGCATGTTATCGACTATCAAGTGATTCAAAACCACCAATAACCAGGAAAAAAACTAAAAAGGTTCACCCTAAAATTAATTTCTTCAGTGTCAAGATTCAGTATGCAAGCGCACATAAGCAACGGACGGATGTGTGTCACAGCAAAGAAAACAAGAATGTAATTATTGTGGATTAAGAGGATAGCTTACTAGTCATGTTGAAAGAATTATCAGACCCCAACTAAAAAATATTTTTAAGCCATAACCAGCAGCACAGATGCTCAAGAAAAATCGTTAATAGTTGAATTTCATGGTTCCATGGTCTGTTCATCACAATCTAAATACCATCTATAGATTTTAGCGGGTATCAAACTCTCAATACTTCAAGCAAAAATATCATACTGGCATTTTTCGAAGGAAACTCATATGAATACTCAAAATGGGTTAACTGAAATGTAGGTTAGTGACTACAAGAAGGCCATACTAGGAAACATAGTAATGAAGATACGGAAGTGTTTTAAGCATACTTACAGAGATTAAACTTTTAGCTCCTGTATTAACTCGTAACATTATTAAAGTTGAGAAACTTGACCACAGCTAGCAGAAGATGATGTTATTTAACATAGGACGACTAGCAATTCTAATACAAGTGTTTTCTTGATCACTAAATCTAAAGCATTGCCGATACTACATAAAGGCTACTTAATAATAGAGAAAGTATACTTACCTCAAAGAACAAATACTGCAAGTGGATTGAATTTCTCAGTCCAAACAAAACCATGCAAAAAAACAGGAAACAAGATATGTACAACGAAAATCACTTTATGAAAGAGACATATTTCCATAATTTGGCCACATATACAAGGAATGCATGCAAGAAATATAACATGAGCAAGAAAGGCATCAACAAGAGGGAAAAAAAATACTTAGATTGTCTCAATGTGTACTTCCAGGAAGATTATATGGACTGAAAATATGTATGCCTATTTTAGAATCAACCGACTCAACTGCATTTTCCGGAGTTGTCTTTGTATTTCTAGGTGATTCATCCTGCTGAATTCCAGCCTCACCACACAAATCCTCATCTTGTTGATTTGGATCTAAGCACCTGACATTTATAGTATCCAAATCTACATTATCACGCCTCTCATGAAATTCAGAGACTTGAATAACAGTTTCTGAATTGGGCATCATAGAAATAGAATGTGATTCTCCTTCACATTCCCTCGCTAACTTCAAGGATAGGGAACTGGAAATTCCTAGAAATGCTGCAGCTTTATTTGTGACAGCAATATATGTACAGCTGTCTATTGGTACAGGAAAGTCCCTGGAAGAGTTTTCAGTCACTCTGAAATCAATGTTTCCTATGTGTCTATTTGACATTGTCTTGTGCTCTTCCGTATTCAATATTGAAATATTTCGTTTTATAAGGGAAGGGACATTGTTAACTTGCAATGGACCTACAATGTTAGCCTGCTCTTCTGACAAGACTACTACATCAACAGGATCCACAGGTGCTTTTGAGACATGCATTGAATTAATGCCATAAGTAAGCTCTTCTGGAGAAACTATGGTATTAAGATTTGATTCTTCTGAGAAGCCTCTCGGATCATGATCATCCACCAGTTCTGGGTCAGTGACACCATCTTCAGGTTCTACTGAAAACGCCCTAGTATTAACATCATCCAAAGGATGTTCTAAACAACCTTTGGAATTGGTATTGCATCCCATTACCAAATAATCTGCATCCTTTACATTCACCATTGGTTCTTTCACATCAAAAATTGGGTTGTTTTGACTTGAACTGATAGAGTTATTCATTTTTTCATCATCTTGAAGAACCATATAGGGGTTTTGAAGAACAATTCCTTTGAAGAACCATATAAGGAAAGCTCATCAAGAAGGAAGGATGGCTTTCTTTTTCAAGATTGGTCTACATTATAGGCTTTCTTTTTCAAGATTGGTCACATTCAGAAACATTTCTCCTAAAAATGCTCTACTTTCTTGGTATTAATTGTAGGCTTAATATGAATTTTTCTGTATTTGTAAGGTAATAATGTAACCGTTGAATATTAAGCATAGGTGATGAATTTTACGACAAGACCAAAATCTCAAAAGCATAACAATGATATATTTCCCTATTGCTACATTGGAGTACTTCTAATGTAAGGCACTGGATATTGAACTTGAAAGCTAAATTTGTCATGCATTCCTTCATGTCAGCATATTTATCATCTAGGAGGGATATATGCAAAGTTTGGAAGGCAATATGGTAATACAAATATATAGGATATCCTGTAAATTAACAATGGGTGTAGAAATCCAAACTGAATTCTGGTTATCCATGATTTGTTATACACTAGTATGATTATGATCCATGCTTACAATGACTGCTCACCTCAAAACCTAATTGACAAAAATACATTTATCATCCCCATTAAAGAACCTCATTATTTACTCCTCTTACCCATTTATCTCACACCTCCATTCATCTATATGAATGGGATCCAGCCACGTTGAGCCAGCATTACTGGTTAAACAAGCAAGGAAGTAGTTACTGGACAAAGCTTTACCCCTTATTATCACTTTGCAGTTCTAGGAAAATTTTCCCTGGACAAAGCTTTACCCCTTATTATCACTTTTCAGTTCTATGACAATTTTCCCTGTATCAAAAAGAAGAACCTAACTCTTTCTTGCGTACATAAAAAGATATCAATTGATTGTTAGGCATTGATTGATATCCAAATCAGCCATAAATCCACAATCACAACAAAACCCATCTTGGAAGCCTTGAAAGTTCACTATAGAAGAAAATAGAACAAAATAACGTTAAAAATGGAGGAACCTTTTGGGGCTGTTGCTTCTTTAAGGAAACTGATGAGTTACAGAGATCGATATCTATGTATAGTAACAATATCATGGCTGGTTGCCTTCGTGACCTATTATTCTCCACATAATGTTCACAAAAGCGATGATTGTAGCTAAACTCATTATCTTCTCCAACTACCCTGGGATGGCCACATTACTTCCCCAATGGCCATCCTCAACTCGATGGTAGATTCACATCATCACAAAGCCCAGTCACAAAGTCACTTTGTGGCTGGCCCTCCGAGGACCCATCTCTACAATCAGGTTCCCCAACAAGGTTCAACTCTTACAACTGATTCATAAAAAAATGTATTCCTTGCAAATTTATTATGCAACAATGTATTTGAGGGCTAAATTCACATACTAAACATCATTGTAATAAAAGACGGGAAAGAATATGTTGCCTAGTACCAAGTTTGTAGAAGAAACTGCAAATATACAAGACTTTTTAACCATGGAGAAAATTCATTGCAACTGCATTACTCTATATTGATTTTGTTAAGGTCTCTCTCATATTAGATCCAATACATGTCAAAGAAACATCATAGCATGCCATAGGTATCCATTGAGATAACTGTAGAAACAAGTTTCAACTGCTTGAGAGGAAGAATCACATCAAACTAAAACTTTTGACATGGAAACTATTGAGTTCTTTTGTTCTAGCAGGAGATTTTTTCTTGCAGAAACCAGATTCTAGCCCGATGTATTTAACAAAAGTTTTATTGAACATGCAAATTTATTTCTGGACCTTGAATGTGGTTATAAGAGATTGAAAGTAAATAAGAAATAAAGTGTATAAACATGTGTACAAGAAGAGAAGTGGTCAAAGAAACAGTCAAAACACCAACAAATAGCCCTACATCAAAAGGAATGCCTTAGGCATCTCTAACTTGGGTATAGCTGAAGTGTAATGAAATGAAGGAACAAAATCCAAAAATAAAGAGATTGAAAAAAGCACAGTATTAAACATCTAAAATCAAATTTCAAAGAAATATCCATAGATAAGTATAGTCCCAGCCCATATTCAGTTATAACTGGTATTAATGTTATATACGTTCAACGCTCTAGCATTGCTACAAGGATAATCTTAGCCCAAATGCAGTTAGCACTAAACCATCCTGAGAACGACAATAGACAGCAGTGTTAACTCGCAGCCCTAGTTTCGTACCCTACACTAGTTAACTAGTATTAATGTTATATAATTTCAAGACTCAAGCACTGCCACAGGGATAATCTTAGCCAAAATGCAGTTAACACTAAACCGTCTTGAGAATGACAATAGACAGCAGTGTCAACTCGCAGCCCTAGTTTCGTACCTTCATGTGTTGATTGCTTTATAGAATAGTGTAACAATCTGTCTGAGAATGTCAACAAGTGCACTAAGATTGCAAGAAAATGTCACAACAACACTGTTAGGCTTTTCAGATAGACAAGATTGAAACATCTGCAAATTTTGAGAGCTAGGAATTTGCTTCTGCTACCATATATAATCCCAACTAAATGTCTCTGATCCTGTAACTGCAACATTGGATATCATTCCATTCACTTAATTTTATTGGTAATGCTTAATAGATACTTAAAACCTAGATGCTCAGCTTAATTTTGGCATCCTTCTTTGTTTTTGCTATATGTCTCTCTGCTTTCCAAAAACTTTTTCTCGGAGTTTGTCCATTCTTCACCGTTTTCTTGGCCATCTTGACCTGAACAAAGGAATTATCTGTACCATCAACATCCATGTCCAGGTAGAAAGTAACATAATGGTCATGGATGACACCAATTGTATTCTGAGCAAGCAAAGTCCCATGAATCTCATCCTCGGATTTGATCTGGTTGACATTCTCATATTTTGTACCTTTGATCATCAAGATCCCACTTATTCCAACCTGTGTGCCAAATAAAATGGTCAAAAGCTTAACCCTTCTAATCTGCGCTTGAGTAAAAATAACTTGACAAGTTGCTTTCTCAAGGAAATATTTCAGAGTTTCCTACCTTAATTCGGATAAAGCCATCAGTCTGGAATTCCCAATCCACAATATAATCATAGTTTGCAACAGATGCTGCCATGCGGGCTACTAAGGTAACCTTTGGTCTGACTTCTCGAATCTGTCACACAATAGATTTCACAAATTAGAAATACAAACAATATGCCAGTGCAAACAGAAGCAAGAAACTTTTTCAAGGTTTATACATGTGCCAAGGAAACAATATACCAGTGCAAACAAAAACATCATCTTTTTTTCTACATTTATACAAGTGCCAAGCAAACATCTAAATGCCAAGGAGATTGTCAATGAGTACCAAGCAGCGACCTAATCTTACCCACCAAGGAAACAATATACCAGTGCAAACAAAAGCATCAATTTTCAGTCTTCAATCCGGTAAATATCTGTGAATGTAAATTTAGTCCTTACACAAACAACCTCAACATATAACTGAGGGAATTAAACTCAAGTATGTGCAACTCTTTTTCTTCACCTAGACCCAAAAAGTAATTCCCCATTTGTCTTAATGATTTGTCTAATTGTTGCAGAAAGAATTATGGTGAATTTATTCCAGAATGATATGTATTTTGGCAGCTTCTAGGTATCAATTTGGCCCACAACTTTGCTAAAATTGGAATTGAGTATATATAAAGAGAATAAAATTCTATCACAGAGCTAGGCCCTTCAAAATTTCTTTCAATTTTTCCCAAGTCTTCCTTGCCTAGGTAAAACTATGGAAAAATGGGATGAACATGAATGAAACTAGGTAAGTGTATTACCACATCAGAGGATACTTATGATCCAACCATGCAGCACAAGGTGAGAGTGACCAAGATGTGATTATTTGACCACCTTGATGTTGGTTCATGAAGAACATTATGCACCACTGAAGCAACCTCCACTGATAATCTAACCTTGTGAAGGCTAGAATCATCATTCCAACCAAGGCAACCACATTATTATCAAGGAGAATCACTATGCTGAACATCTAGGAATATCATCACATGAAGGAATACTCTCAACCAAAAATAAGTGTGTGTCTGTAGCCCTTGAGCATCCTACAAGTTACCCATGAAATATGCATTTACCAATCATGTCAACATTAGGGGTAACAACAACCACCAATGTGACCAAGTGGACAATGACAAGAACATGACTGCTGAGGTTCTCAACTGGAAAAGACAAAACCCAGTTCCAAACTTGACAAATTGATGATATTTTTCTTCAAATAAGATAAATTATAGTCTCTGCTGAAATATTTATTGACTGGTAGATCATATGTACCAGTTAGATCCAAGGAGAAAAACCCAATTCAAAAGATCGCATGACCAATATACCTCCATGTCAAGTAGGCAATCACCACTTCATAGGGAATCCCAACAGCAAGAAACTCTAAATATGAAGGGAGGAGACTTGGAATTTGAGTTACACACCAATACCAAACAATTTCAAGAAACAAGCTTGGATATTAAATCTGGGCTCCACAAGTATCCCAATCAACCAGTCTCATGAAAGGAACATTGGTCAGCATACCTTGTGCTGCATGCAAGAGACACAAAAAACCTTTAACCTCGTCTTCTGTCAATTAAATATGCTACAGCTAATGCACACAACCACCATTATCAGACCATTAAATGCTTGGAAAAAACTAGTTAATAATTCCAAAGGGTCAAAGATTATGAAAATACAACGCATCGATTTGAATGTAGAAATTAAGTGAAAACTATACATACAATGAAATCCACTGAATCAATTATATAGCATCCCTTGCACCACCAAGAAGAAGTAAGAGGGTCCACAACCATCATACATAATCTCCAAGCAAAAATCAAGGTTTGTGCCATTAGCATACTTGTGAATTACCCCTGTAAAACTTGTCATGCGATGAGAATCACAATTTATCACTCATGCCAATATGAAGGGTAAGAACCATCATAATTGGAGTATCTTTCCATGAGAGAGAGAGACAGAGAGATGAATGACCACTCTATCACAGATATAAGAAACAACTTCACAAGGTAATGACAAAAATCATTTGGCACACCCCAAAAATTGTAAGGGAAGCACTTTGCTTGTAAGCTACGTGCAAATTAGGAGAATTAGTTGCATCTCCTAGATAACAATATATATAATCTATTATAATTGTAAAGCAATAGAAAAGAAAAGAAAAAAAGTGAAGAGAAAGAGAATCCAGTATATGGCTAGTAGCTACATCAAATCAGGATGCACTTTTTGAAATGTATTCTGTAGCATCCCATTATGGTGGTAGTAACAGTTATTCATCATCTCTATGATATTGACCCAAAACTGGGTTTAAAAATATTTGAAAAACCCACTAATTGTTTCCTTGTAAGATGAAACCTCGCATAACTCTTAATATGACACCTTTTGTGCATAAATTTATCATTGGCAAGGATATCTCTCCAAGAGCAAAGATATCTCTCCATTGAAAATTTTGAAACATTTCTAACTGTAACTGTTATCTCCTTGTTGAAAATTTAAATTATAAGTTATAACAGTAAGTCTCATCACCATGACAAATATTATATTTAGATTCACTTTAAAGCCCACAAATATCTAATCTTAGAAAACATATATGATAACTAATTAAACCGAACCCACTGTTTATAGATCCAGAGATGATTTCTAGCTTTAAAGAATGCTTCCCTCTGAAAATCCAACTAGAAAAACAATTGAACCAAAATAAGAGGTCACTATAGGAGCAGGAAGGCACTTTTATAGTTGCTAAATCAAGGCAGAAAATATTTGACATCCATACATAAGAGTTGGTAAACATCTAATATTTATTCCAGATTTACCCAATTAAAGGAAAAACTGTGCATAACAATCCTTAATCTTAATTTATCCTGCTAAATAAAATTAAGGGAACATAGATATTTTGCTACAAGTTGAGATCAATTCATAAAGAAAAAGAAATATAATGGCTTGCCTGGAGGAATGCATGGGTTGCCAGCTCATTTGTAGCCATCACATCAGCTCCTACTCCACCTGTTAGCAGTTCTGGGTAAGCCTGTACATAAAGACTCACTGTGAATTATACATCACAATTAGCAAAAAACAGGTGTATGAAAATCTGTGCCCAACATTATAAGTATCCTTCCATCATGATATTACCATATTTGATTTGGAAATTTCATTAGTAGTGTCAAATGATAAATCTCTCAAATTCCAATCAGTTTAAAGGTATCAAAAAATAAATATGGCGGGATTCATTCCATATTAATAATTACTCTGCTCTACTCTTCAAGGCACATAAATAGGTTCAGTTTAAGTCAGAATTACGTTTTCCAGTTTCCTTTCCTTCTCAGGGATTTAATTTAAACACCTAGTACATAATTACAAATTATCCCTAGTATCTACATATATTAGAAGCATCTTATGATTAAACAATAGTCAAATAACTAATGTTATGGGAGTTTTATTTCCCCCGGCTCGGTATCAGTGAATAAAAATTATGGAGGGAGGTTGAGTAGTCCTTCATTACTCGTGGGTGGGAACGAGAACCGGAGGATCAGAAGGCTCACATCTAGTTGAATCTACATAGGCATGGTTTCGTTAAGCAACCGGACTACGGTTGGAACTATTGATCTCCCACCTCAACGCCTATGCCTCTGGAGAATCCGTTGGTGCAGGTGGTGCCTCTGCCTTAACTACCTTTTCTATAGCTGCTGCTAATAATCCTTTTGGACAGACTAGTGCTGCTACTGGTGATGCTTGGTTGGATCGTGCTTACGCTTTATATGTTGCTTCTACCCCCATATCGAGCTTTTCTCTTGCTTCTCCCAGCACCTCTGCCTCTCGATCTGGTGAATATGCTTGCTTTGATGCTTCCAGGTCTTTCTTTTATGGAACCTTAGAAGGGGAGATATGGGCTGTAGAAAAACTGCATCTAGATCTGTTTGGGGGTTTGTTCGGTAAGTAACTCACTCTGGGTCTACAGCATATGGATTTGTATCTGGGTATGGATCTGCATCTGCATCTGCATTGTATATATGAACAACTGCCTTTGCCCGAGCTACCTTTACTTCTCCCGCTGCTGGTACTAATGTTGGTTCAATAGATGGTGCTACTAGTGAGCGTGCTAGTCCAACCGGTGCTTCTTCAACATAATTTAGCCACCTTACCTTATTAGTTAGCCTTACAAGACCTTACTTAGTTCTATAATATGTCTAAGAAGTCAAGAAAATCCCCTAAACATGCCGACAGGATATAATCTATGTTTTCCTGCAAGTAAGAAAATATATGTGCTGGAAGGGAGAAAGAAAGGCATTTCCTTGAACTCAAACCCACATGAATCCTGCATACTTGTTGGAGGTGATCATAGATACTTTTCCTTGAAGGGACTCACAGATAAGGCATGCTACACCACCGAAACCCCTAGAAGCACTACAGAAAATGGGCCACTCAAGCTGCGAAGATCAAAAACTAGATAGTTGATTGCATATAGGAAAACATAGAGAGCAATTGAGCCAAAGTCAAAGGATGACTTCCACCACCACTGCCAATCCTCCACACATCGGTGCATGTATGTAAGAACCACGGAGACTCAGCACACACAATAAGAAGTAGGACAAGCACAACAAATAGGAAACCAAAAACATAACAAAACCTTCCTAGCCAGATGCTAGACATGATGAAGAAGAGCACAATGAAGAGGGTCCCAAAAGGCAAGGTACCTGCTCGCAAGACAAAGGACAAGAAGCCATGAGGGGGATCTGGTTATTTATTATGTAACAGCAATGAAAGTGGTGAAAGTAGTCCTTGAGGTAAGAATGTAAGTAAGAGAAACCCTGAAATGAAAACGTCACTGCTAATTTGATGATATATGCAACAAATTTCACTCACCAACATAAGAAAATCGAGCAACCAAGCGAAGATATAGTCCTGGTGGTAACTTAAATTTGTTTACCAGCACTCTTTCTAGCCCATCGTATACTGGCATAGCAAAAACCTGCAATTTTACGAGGCAATATCAAAAGCACAAACCTTGACATGGAAACAGAAATGATTGTTTGTGGTTGGTAAGAAGTAAATTGTTTGATTGAATGGTGCAAATTAATTAAGAGTCAAATTATTGGAGCTGGTATAAAATGTACTAGAGTGCTAGCAATAATTTCAACAACTAGAAAAATACCTGATAGCTTCCAATAACATGTATTCCCACCATCATATTTGCTGCTGCAATGAGCCAATCTGGTTTTTTTAGTGTCGGGAGTAAATTGTCAGAAACAGTCTGACCGAAGGCCCAGTAACCCACTATAGCTACTGGGAAGTAACAGAGAGCAAAAATAAAATATGCAAACATAACACCCTGCCACATGGGGATCTTATATGGCCTTTCTAGTGATGAAGGAATGGTAGCTCAGATCTCTAGAGCAACATTATGTCCAGCAGATGCAAATACAATTACTCCTAAGGAATTAAGAACATGAAACATTGTGGTGGCTGGTGTTTCATGTAAATACGCATAGCTTACATCCTCCACTCTACCATGATAAACGCAGGCTACCCAAGCAATGGTGGAATAGCTACACAAGATCCAGATGAACAAAGTCAAAATTGGATTCCTGTTCATTCCCACCATACTTCTAAAGTATCCAATACTTGTATCAATAAATGATATTTGACATTTAAAAAAAATATGAATGTCAAAGAAAAACATTGGAATGAGTTTACAAGCTATTTCCATCCCTAAGTCTAGTCCTTTAAATTTTTGGACAAGCTAAATACTTTCCATCTTTGAGACTTTGGAATAGTATGTGTCTCCAATGATAGTAAAGAGTATATCACAAATTAGGTATAAACAAATAATAATACAGGTTGTAGTACTAGGAATACCACCTATTTCCTATTACAGTCTACTGAAATAGAAACTAATAGACTCCTATCGATGAAATTGCAGAATGCATACCATAGAGACGTAAGTGCTACAACCATTGAGACCCCTGCCATAGAACTCAAATTGGGTAACAGTGCTAAAAGGTAGTGAATACAACTAAAAATGAGGATCTAGTAAGACTGCCTTAGTGGTTTACAAATTCTGCACACTGTTTCGTGAAATTTCTTTAATGATTGTCCACCAATAACCATATAAACTATGTTCACACCAACTTCAACCATCAAATTCGGGGGAACAAGTATCCATAGGCCAACCTTCTCTCCAAACGCATGCTGTGCTAACTCATGATATCGATCGAAGCAATTTCCTGGGATGATTTCATGCATCTCTACCAGCTGCCAGAGTGTAAATAAGGTAACCAACCAAGAAAGAACATGTACTAGTATACCTGGACCCCTGCACATGAAAAGACTTCATAATATTACCGGATATTGTATGGCTTCAGCTCTGGTTCCAAAACAAATCCACCCAAAACCCTCCATTGCCCTGTAAATCTAGGCGTATACAACCCAAAACCAGCATCATCACCGTAAATCTCCATTGCCCTATAAATCTGGGGCATATGCAACCCAAAACTAGCATCATCAGCATAAATCGTAAATCTGAGGCGTACGCAACCCAAAACCAGCATCATTAACATAAATTAAGGGCGAATGCAGATCCAAAACCCTCCAACTTAGTAAATCGGGGGCGAATACAACCCCATAAAATCACAGACCAGTGAATAGAAGGCGAATCATGAATCGAAGGCGAATCCGCACTTTTTTTTTTTGGCTAAACCATAATAATTATTTATTTTTAAAATAATTTTGGGGCTATTTATACAAAACTATACAAAATAGGTTTTATATAAAAAATTCGCCCCTCTAAAATCTAAAACCCCTTAAATTTCGCCCTTGGGCTAAAATTCGCCCCTAAAATTTTCCCTGTATATATATTCATGAATGAAAGAGTGAATACACTAATTCATACATAATTGAATTAATTAATCATCATTTTTAATCACATATATATCATTCATCTATAAGATTCAAATAATAAAATACATTCATTAATATTTATTATTCATTATTCACCATTCTAGAATATATATTGATTTAAAATTTAAATTTATTATTTATCATTTTAGATTTTAAATTAATATAATATTTAAATTTATCATTCATCATTTTAGGTTTTAAATTGACGTAATATTAAAATTCACCATTTATCATTTTAGAATCTAATTATTACTAAGAAAAATATACTATAGTAGATATTGAAATATGAAGATTAGAAAAATAAATTGATATAATTAAAACTCAAAAATAGTAAAAAGTGACTAGTCAAATATTCAGCCTAAAATACACTGAGGGCTTGATGATCTTGATTAAATATTAATTCCATACCCTCGTAGATGACAGAATCCAATGGAAATGTTGTAATCAACCCAATCCTAAAATACTAAAAAAATAATTAATTTTGCTGGATTTTGAGGCTGAAACATCCTAAGCCATTTCATGGCAATGTTCAAAATTTAAGTAAAAAGATTGAAAGATATCCTAAGTCATTTCATGGTAATGTTAAAAATTTAAGTAAAAAGATAAAACTGAAAGATAAAGGAGAATGCAACTTTTAGTTTAACATTTTAGCATTATCATTAATTACATAGCATTAGTAGGGCCTTAGGGTAGAACATTAACTTTTCCCACTCATTAATCATTGATTTCAAGCAAAATTATGTCGGAAGGCCTAGCCTTTTCTGACGTGGGATGCCTAGAAGCACCCCTTTTGGGAAAACACATCCCTCACACTAGGGAAACATTCCCCTCTACATCTCCCTATGTATCATCAAAAGAGGAACATTATGAAACATTTCTAGAGGCATATAATATATGATATGGAAATGAAGAGCAAAAATCAATATAGAACATCAAGGAAAATGAGATTTTAAAGTCATATATATATATATATATATATATATATACACCATTATTAATATTTATTAATATTTATCGTTCATTATTCACCATTCTAGAATCTAGATTGATTTAAAAATTAAATTCATCATTTTAGATTTTAAATTGATTTAAAACTAAACTTCATCATTTATCATTTTAGAATATAATTAGTACTAAGCAAAATATACTATAGTAGATATTGAAATATGAATACTAGAAAAATAAATTGATATAACTAAGTGACTAGTCAAAGAATCAGCCTAAGATACATTGAGGGCTTGGTGTTCTTGATTAAATATTAATTCCATACATTCATACATGACAAAATCCAATGGAAACATTGCAATTAGCCCAATCCTAAAATACTCAGAAAATAATTAAGTCTGTTGTATTTTGAGTGAGATAAAAAATTCTACTTTCTCCATAAGAAATCCACTCAGGCTCAAAAACCATAAGTCATTTCATGGTAATGTTAAAAATTTAAGTAAAAACATGAAATTGAAAGATAAAAGAGAATGCAACTTTTAGTTTAATACTTTAGCATTACCATTATTTACATAACATTTGTAGGGCCCTAGGGTAGAATATTAGTTGTCTCTACTTATTAATCATTATTTTCAAGCAAAATTATGTCAGGAAGCCTAGCCTTTTTTATGGTGGGACATCTAGAAGGACCCCTTTTGGGGAAACACATCCCCCACACTAGGAAATGTTCCCCTCTGCGTCTCGTTATGTCTCATCAAAAGAGGAACATGGGGAAACATTTCTCCAAGCCCTCGCCCCCATCCCAGGTGCATGGGAAGTGTGAATTCCACAGCACATGTCCATGTAAAGTCCATGTGAAGTGCATGGTACATGTCCACATGGAACATATATATATATATATATATATATATGATGTTGATGATGATTAACATCCATTAATATCTATATATATATATATATATATATATATATAGAATAAAGTAAGGAATTAATAGGAATCATTAACATTTTATTCTTATACTATGTAAAAAAGAAACATTCTTATCACTATAATAATGTAAGAAAAGAATTTCCAAATCATCTTAATATCACCATAACTTTACTAACTTAAAAATTAAAGAAAACTAATAATGTAATAAATAATTTGAAAATTCATATATATGTGTGTGTGTGTGTGTGTGTGTGTGTGTGTGTGTGTGTGTGTGTGTGTGTGTGAAGGATGGGCTCGGAGTATGCCCTAAAAGTAATTTTTGACTTAGAGCCCATTTTTCTCAATGTAAAGAAATGGGTTGATGGCCCAAGACCCAAAGGCAACTGTAAGGAGTGAAATCCTACACCCTTACAGACCACCAGTGTGGCCTGGTTTTCCTTGAATAATAATAATGATTCATCTTGCATTTGTGGATAGTAGCTAATAATAATGGTCCCCTTATTAGTTTGACAACTAAATTATGATAAACTCTTAATTATGATAGACTCTCTCAACTCATCACTACCACATGAAGAAATTGAACCATAACATACTACAAGAAGTGTCTCTTTATCCCTTCCCATTATCACACACCTAATCAGTCCGCTAGAATAGCCTCATGATTCATAACAATGTAACATAAAATAAGAGCATCGTCTAACTTACCCTCATGATTCATAACAAGGTAACATAAAAGAAAATCATGGTCTAACCATAATACTTTTTGGAACCACCATATTTTGTTGTTCAAACTGTACATTAAATACATATATAAATTGGAAACGGAAAAAACTGGAATAGTGCAAACTTATAATTATAATAAATCCTACTAAATTTTAAATAAAATTGACTATAAATATTTAAAAAAAACTTCACAACTCCTAACAAATAAATTACAGTCAAAATAAGCCCGCCGAGAGGAATCGAAGTTCTGTCTCGGTCAAATGTCCACCAAGTTGAGTGCAAATAATGTGGAATCACCCATCGCAAACGTTGGCCGCTGGCTGGTGATGTTTGAAAATTGTAATTAAATGTTATATGAATTTTTTAAACAAATAATCAAGTGTTATTAATGATTCAGAAATTTTGAAAATACTGGCTAATACTAGCTAAATACTTGTTCAGCACGCACTCGGCGTTGACACCCTGCCTAAATAATTCGAACTAACTAATCTTCCCAAACCTAAAAAAATCTTGCAAACAGTGCAATTACCAACCCACCAACAAAACCAAACCCAAAATGAAATGAACTTCTACCGTTTTGAAAACAAAATGTTACATACTTTGTATGTGCATAGAAAATTGCATTCTAAAACTGTATCATGAAACGAGAATGAAAGTGTTTCATGATAGCTATTCTAAGACAGTCGCTGACTGAATGTCTTCATATTCATCCTGGGTTATTGCATAATGTTTATTTAGAGAATAAACTCTCGACTTGTCGTGAAGGATGGCTTCATAAGCCTGTAAAAGGAGATTAGCTTTATTGTCACGATGCCAAGTCTCCAATTCTGTGGAGAGCGTTCTTTATGTAACACGATTGTGCTGCAGCTTTGGCATTCAAGAACTCGAAGGTGAACTATCCCAGCACTGCCCTCCAGCTAACTTCACTATCGGTCGATGGCCACAAAGTCTCCAGATGAGACAGATAGTGAAATCTTTAGAATTTTCCATTGACTTATATAATATAACTGTTGCTCCAACAATTTAATTCCTGCATTAAATTGTAACTCCCTTTGGATGAGCATCAAATCAAGCTTTTAAAATTGAAGGAAACCTAAAAAATCCTTGCCTCTTTTCAAATTGATAAAATTTTGGGAATTTAAAGTAGGTTTCGAGATTATTTATTTATTTATTATTTTATTTTATTTAAAAAAGAAAGAAAAAAACACTGATCGTATTATAGGGAAACAAATAGTAGATATAGCAAGTGATATCGTAGCGAAAGTACTGGAATCAATTCAAAATTTGCATTTGACAAGAAAATTGCATAATAAGCCCCAACTGCAAAGTAAACTGTAAGTTGAAAGAATAGTCAGAAAAAAAGGTGAGCAAACCATCCAAGAAGAAACAAGCATAAGAGAGACATTCAAACAAGAGAATCTTGAAAGGAAGGAGAAGACCGTGCTTGGAGAGAGAATCAACCTTCTTGTTAGCCTCGTGGTAAATGTGTTGGATGCGTGGGTTGAGGAGGTGACCCCGAAGATACCGGATCCTGCAAAACCAGGAGAGGAGGGCAGGAGGCTGGAAGTTGGAGAGACCCGTGACCCCATCAATCAATGTCTTAGCATCACCATAAATGTGAATATTAGTCAATTGTAGATTTTAGGCCACCCAAAGAAGGCTCCAAAGGGTGAGGAGCTCAGCCTACATATTGGAACAAGGACCACCATTTCAGCAGATACAATATGATTCCCCATGTTTGAGGTTCAACCACACACCACAACCGCAATGTCCTAGCTATTGAGCTATGTCGAAAAAACTGATTGGCATGGAGACTTCGTGCAGACGTCCAATAGAGAGGTCCTGAGTCTCGTGAGACACTATGGGAGCTGAATCGATCCACTTCATAATGGACAAAAAAAAAACATGTTGAGGAGATGGATGGTCCTCAAAAATAAACCAGTTCGTGGCCATAGGGGCTTCACTCAATCAACCTATAACATATCACGTGCGATCATAGTATATTAAACAATACCCTTAATTTGAGTATATATTGGAAAATTCCTCTAAAAACAAATTATTTAACCCCCTACCAATATAAACCCAATACACCTTCCCAATTTAAAAAACCCCTACTTTCACTATATATTATAGGTATCTATTTTTTCATTAACATTTTTTATACTCCTTTATATTTTTTCATTAAATTTGAGCTCAACTTTTTATACATGCCAATAGAAAAACCCTTTACCCCCTATATATCCCCCAATATATTATGTCATTTTTTCCTCTTTATATATCCCCCAATGTGAACCCACGTCCTATGGTATTGCTCCTGCAGTGAAGCCCCTGTGTTCTAGGCTAGCCACACCTCCCAGCAGAGGAAGAAAGGAAGCCAACAAGCACTCTGGACAGTGAGTTCCAGGTATCAATAGACTACTAAAATGTTAGAGGCCTCCAGATTCAGCGAAAAAAGAAAGGAGAGAAATTGGATCAGGTATCTAGTATAAATGGACAAGAGAAAAAGATGTGAAGTACAGTTTCCGATTCCGAATTGAAAAAATGCAGAGTCTCAGGCCATTGAAACCCCGGTTAACCAGGTTGTCCTAGGTTAATACCCGATTCCACATTTCCAACCAAACAAAAAGTGTGATTTTAATGGGGATGTTGCAGTTCCAAAAAACCAGAAAAAAGAGTGACTCCTCCCCTCAAATGGTAAGATTCAGAGAAGCATCATAAATGTCCTTTACCATAAGGGAGGAGTGATGAAATTTACCATGCCAAGTGATTCTATCACCCCTCTGGTGAAGATAGAAACCCGACACTTTAAAGATTTGGACTGCAGCTTCCCAACTGACAGAAACCCAGCCCTGCAGATTGAGCTGATGTGCAGTCTTCCAAATGGGACAACCCTGACTCTAATGAGAAATAAATTGGGAGAACAAGAAGAGGCCCTTAAGAGCCAATACATGTGACATACGAGGGTCAACAACAAATTTTGACGGGAGCCCCCATACTCTTTTAGAGGCCAAGTGGATAAGTTGACCGTTACCAAAATCCCACACAAGGCGGCTGACCAAACAAGGGAAGATCTTACCGAAACTTCTCCAAATGATGGATCCATGATGAGGAGGAAGGGAACATGCCCGAAAGAGGAAGCTAAAGTCCTGACAGATGGAGTATTTTTCCCGAAAAAGACAAGTCCAGTTTCCTGTACCCGAGACAACCCTCCAGAGTGATTTGGTAAGTAAGGCGTGAGAGAAAAGGGAGATGTTCAAAAGGCCCCAACCCCCCAACCTTCTAGGCCGCATGATCAACTCCATGTTGCACAAGGGAAATTTACGAGGGCCCCTAGCACCTAACGAAATGAAATTCGAAATGATGGATTTGATGGAGTCCACTATGCCCACAGGAATGAAGAATAGATGCGCCCAATATACATGCAATTGTTGTAGAACAACATGTGCAAGAATGAAGTGTCCCCCAAGGGAGAGCCAATTGTGTGACAAATGTTTAATCTCTTCTTGCATTTGTCCAATAGCGAGGACCAATCCTTATTTTTATATCTGCATGGATTAAGCTGAAAACCAAAGTATTTTAGACCACCCGAGATAGGAACAATGATTACCTGAAAAAGTCCTGCAATGATTTCCAGATCCACATAGTTCCAAGAAGCCGATATCAGTAGAGATTTACCACTGCTGATGCCTAGTCCCAATGTTGCACCAAACCAGAGGAATATGTAAGGTAGAGCGGCCCACTGAGCGCGAGAAATAACACCAAAACCAAGGGTGTTTTCCACGAATAAGGAATGTGTGACGGTGATATCCGAGGCCATTTGGATGCCATCAAAAAGACCTCACTTGTGAGCCTCCTTAATATGCAAATTCAAACCATCCATAACCAGAATAAAGGTAAGAGACGAGAGTGAGAAGCCTTGACGAAGACCGTGGCTAGCTCGAAAGAAATTATTAGGAATGTTGTTGATCAGCATCGCAAACCAGACTGGGGAGATACAAGACATGATCCACTTTGAAACAAATCACTTTGAAGAATATATTTCTAAATGTACGAAAAGCCAGCCTAAATCCATATTAACTCCAGATGACTATCAAGGGCAATGAGGGAACACATCTCTCGAAGTGGAAACCTTTCCTCAAGTTTTGCCTTCAAAAAAGAGATTTGTAAGTCAAGATATTTTATCTCTATTAGCGCTTGACAGATCCTAAGTTAAGATGGTTCTAGGTTGGTTACTTAAAACCTAGAAACATGGGAAAGCATGAATATCTACTTCTTGCAAATTAATATAATTTTTCTTAAATAAAAATAATAATTTGTATTTTAAATAATAATTAATTATAATTATTTTATTATAAATTAATAATTGAATTACAATAAAATTTAAATATATACTGCAAGGTTAATGATGATTGAGTATTTTGTTAAGGCACTGGTTCATAAAAATGAAATGTTCAAACTCGAGGTACCATGTGATCTTCAATGGCAATTATGATTATATAATAATGTGTATATAAAAAACACCTTTAAAAATAAAATTATGAGTAAATATTTTTATAAAATAATAAAATAATATATTTTTATATATAAATTGAAACTATATAAAATATATTTATAAATAAATTTTTACAACAATGTTATTTTCCTTTACCATTTTCCCATTAGAAAGTGGTGAAGAGGGGCTTATTAGACTTTGTCGATATCGAGATTCAATGCTTACAGGGTGGTTCAAAATTTGAAATTCCGAGGAGGAGTCAGAAAGTGGGGTGGCCATGCCAGGTTGTGAACAGAAAAATTGGCTGAAAAGTTCAGAAAGGGTAAACGACGATAGCAGGAATTGTTTGAGAGATGTCACCAACAGCAACAGCCGATGCATTGCCACCAAGGATGGAATTTGATGTCCATTTTGCTCGTCATAAGGCATTTTGCATGTATTTGACGACTAGAATTTGCGTATTCTCGTTTTCCCTGACTTGTAATTTTGACGTTTGAATTTTTTTCAAAAACATTCTTACTCCCTTTATTTTACACTTACCAGTATTTTTGCAACATGAATCCTCTGTGCAACTGCAAGGCTGGACTCAAACGGTAAGGGAAAGTTACTTTGTTGGCTCACTCAAAATTAGTAGTTTAATAAAGAAATCACCACCGATCATTATTGATATTTTAAAAGTGGAATTAATTTGGTTTTTCCTTTCATATTACAGAAAGTTTACCAAACGTTCATTTTACTTAAGACACCAAAGAAAGAATAAAGCCGAGCTTTCAAGGTTGTGATTAGTGAAGTAGTGAAAAATTACCACTGTAGCACTAAAAAATTAAAATGTCAATTTGAGCCAATATGAGGCGGTGTTAATATCGCTGGTGGCTTGGCTTCATGGTCAAACAATGAATTGCACAGGCACAAAGTAGAAGCTTTAGGCATCTAGTTCCTACACTCGCACTCTCAAAGCATTCAGACTTACGTCGAGCTCAAGATTGGCTCTGAGGAAACCAGCTCAAGATCCTCTGAGAAAGCTGCCAGATTTTAATTTCATAATGTATGTTCAAAGTTTGAACTTCTATGGTAATTTATTTCTGTGAAATCATAGTTCCAAATTAACCCCTATTCCGTGAGCAATGTAATGTATTTATTGTAAGCAAATTCATTAAAAAAATTCAAACTGCTTTTGGCATGAATGATCACATTTATATATTAATTGGTTTTCAAGAATATTTGTATTATGTAGGCAGCACTGGAAAGAAAAATCAACGTTTCATTTTTTATTTCCCTACAAACATTGACCACCGTGGGGAACTATAAAATCATGGATATGCATGTAAATAAAGTTATTAATGTAATATCAACAAGACTCACGTGAAAAAGTAGATGAAAAATATAAATCATCCAAAGGAGAAGTAATCTAGAATTATCCAGTAAGATTGTTGGCTATGGCTTGAGGCTAAACTAACTTTTGAATAATCATTCATTGGAATTTAGTAACTAAATTTTGAATAATCATTCATTGGAATTTAGTAGGAAAACCATAGTAAATCATTGTTCAATGGCCAGGAAATAATATATAAAAAATCATATTTGTTCGTTGTTTTTCATATGGTGGACCATGATGGGACCACTGAGAAGGTGTGGGCGTTTTTTTATCATGGCAGTGAGGTTTAGTAGAGTGATAGTCAAGTTACCATTCCCTATAAATTTTATTGGTCTTATTCATTCATTGAACTTTGATTCATTCCTATTGTTTTGATACACAATCCAATTCAATTGAGTCTTGCATTGAGGTTGTCAAGAAAGAGGGTTAACATGCACATGCACTCCTCTCTTCTAGATATTTTTGTAACTCTGTTCAGCCTGGGTTCTATATTTTTCAATGATTATTAGGTTTCCATTTCATCTTTCAAGAATTTTAATTCAATTATTATTAATTATTAAATTTTCAAAAAAAAAAAAAAATTTATTATAGTTATTAAACTTTCAATGGTACGTCAATTTTCATACATGAGAAAATAGATACTAATAGCATTTAGTCAATACTAATTATTAATTTCTACACAGAGAGACTATTACTTTGGAAGCCTGAGATTTCTTTGGCTTGTTATTCTTATAACGACATAGACATAATTAATAGAGGGATCCAAGACAAAAAAGGATCTAGCACTTAGTCTCCACTACTCAACATGAATTTGTGAGAAATAATACAGATATTGATTGCTCTGTCAGCCTTAGCTTTTTTTGGCTCGTTATTTTAATCAAAACAAAAAAAATGCACTGAGGATGTGTTCTCAATGATTATGCAATTTTTATAAGAAACAGATTATGCAATATTAATAAAAAACATAAATTTATTGCAATTTAACAAAAGTTTGTTCATGTTTTTTTCTTTGTATTGGAAGGTTCCTTTCTTTTTGAAGTAATCTTCAATAGATCATACTATATATTGAGGAAATATGAGTTTGACAAGAATCAACTATTTCTCTTGAAACTTTAGTTACTAAAAGTCAATCACACAGATATATCCCACTTCAAAATTCAAAAAAAATGAAAGAAAGCATTCAAATTTTTTAATCAATTGGTGAAAGGTTAATTGATTAAGAGAACATCATTAATGAAAAGCAAAATCTTAAATGTAATGTTTCTTGACGAAAAGCATAATGATCAAAAGGTAAAAAAAAAAATTGTGTGACAGGTAAAGAAAAATTCAAATTCCAACCCTAATTGCCACCATCTATTACAACCGTACAACAGCGGAAGCTAAAACCTTTGCATGGCCATGAGATGATGAAGGATGCAAGCCATTGTTTCCATAACATACATAGTTTCGACTGCACCCTGGCCACTGGTCCAAATCAATTCCAAATGAAGAAGTTGATAAAATTAGCTATTGATCAAATAACTCTCCATGTGAGAACCTAGAGAGTGTACATACATACACACACTCTATTACATTGAATGAGATGAACATTAATTATATAGGCTCTCACACTAACGGGATGGTTTCAACCACTCCCTCAATATCAGGATATGAGATCTATGATTAGAAACTCAATCCTATCTCTATGATAACAACAACCTAACTATGGATTTCTCCATTAATTCCAACACTCCCCCTTAATGGAGAAAGGGTACTGAACAATAACATATGCTTGATGGTCTAGTCTCAACAAGGCTTACAATAAAACATAAAAAACTTGGTAACTGAGTTTTCATCTTAGTCTTCTTTGCGTGAGATCCATGCTTGTTCATTTTTGGATGAGGCTTCATCTTCACTTTCTTTGCCTTGAGATAGTGATGTATCTTTGCCTCATTTCTTCCCCAGTGATGGAAAGCTTGAACACTTATCCTCGCCCTTTTGAAAATTATGACAGGCTTAATGGAAAACAGTTTTCTCTCACCATTTCTGGTGTCAGCAATGTTGTCATCTGCACACACATAAATATTGATGAGATTATCACATTTTAAATTCTCTCCAGCTCTGTCTTCTTCTGCCACGTCTTCGCCATCAGCTTCATGTGGCTCGTCGAATTGATCTTCAACATTTTGTTCATCTTTACATCCCTCCTGAAGATCAACTTGTGACTCTTCAATATCAGGATCTTGCACAACGGATTGTGCCTCTTGTTTCTCGTGGTCATCAACAGAACCACATTGTTTTTCTGAAAAAATTCCAGATTTAAAAATACTTCTCATACTAAAGCCTCCAAATGCCAACATGAGAATATCATCATCATGATCATCATCATCAGAAAAAACATCTAAAAAAATAGACATGTTAAGAAAAGGTCCAGCTTATCTGGTTTTGTCTTACTTCCATATTTCGACTCCACTCGGTCCTCTTACGAGCTCCAACAACCCTGTTTCCACGCAGGTGGAAATCCTCCCTTTCGTAGCTCTTCAACAGTAGAACCTTGTAGACTATGGCTTCTATGCCACGCAGGGCTTAGTGCCCTCAGCTCTTGCGACGAGCAACAAATGACCTCTCAACAAACTGAAAATGCTATCAATGTCTAATTCTCAGGCTCTCAGATCTCCCCCACTCTGCTGCTACTTCCACCGAGTTTCAAATTTACAACTCGTGGGTGCCTAGTTAAAAAATGATAATAATACTATATATCAGTTAGACCTACAAGGCCAGCTATTTGAGTCTCTAACGACCCATTAAAACCTAGGTGCTCTTGGCAAGCATCTCCTTATATTGTCGATATGACCGCTGCTTTTCCATTAGAAAAGTGGCGTGAAAACATGAGATGAAATCATCGGCCAATCGATCAATCTCTTCCTCCAGATTGGGGGCATCTTCATTAATTCTCTTCAATATGAAAGTGGAGATGGAATTTATGGAATCATCAAGAAATAACTCAAAATGCCGACAACTGTGACATAGGAGGCCAGGATGTACATGAACAGAACTTCTAGCACATGACGCGTCCAATAACTCCAACGACCCACGGCTACTGCCTTGACTTGATCCACACGGTGTGGCGGAAATCTGCAGTGCAATACCGAAATAGGAAATATAACTGCAATCTGAAGTAGCTATAATGAAACATTAATTATAGGGAGCAATCTGAAGCGACTCAACAAAGTGAGCAATGGCGATGGAGGTTTGTAGATGAGAGAAGCAGGGGAAACTGATAGGTTGGATTCGCAGTCCCTTTGTAATGGCAGCATTGAGCAGAGAGCAGGATGGCACTGCTCCGCTCTGATACCAAGATAAAATCCACCACCATCAGGCGAATTGCATGTGCAGAACCTCCAAAACACACTCTACCTCTCTCGGACAGATCCGCAACTTCTCTGATCTGATTCTCCGCAAATCGTCAAACAAAGTTGAGGCTTCCCGCGGATCTTCCAATCTGCCTCTCCCGGATAGGTCCGCAACTTCTCTGACATGCTTCTCCGCAAATCGTCAAACGAAGTTGAGGCTTCCCGCGGACCCCCATGAAGTTGAGTTGGCGTCTTCCTGAAAAAATCGTGCGCTTCTGCACCATTCCTGTGATTTGGCGCGTTGGCACGAGTATATACTGAACAGTTGCGCCAATTGCGCTTCTCAGCACGACTGTCAGTTAAGAAAGCACACCAACCCCCTTCTTCTCAGAGATCGATCAATCATCTGACACTGAGCCAGGTGTTACTGCAGTCCACCTGCTCAAATTGAGCACAAAGCTCTACTGAGCACACAGCTCTCATGCACACGCGGCCACTCGTGTACATGCGGCCACAAAGGCACCTCAAGCCACAAAGGCTCTATAGATGGTTTCTGGCTCACCACCAACCATCACTTTACAGTGACAAAAGATGGTTTCAGGCTGACCATAAACCATTACAAAGTGGTTTTAAGATCACCACGAACTTTCAAATGCCTTTACCAGGTTTACATTCCATACTTCAACATTTGAAGTTTCTGGGTACATATTATGACCATTACAACAATTGGACTTGCTTATATGATGCTAGGGAGTCTATTCTACAAACCACATTAACTCAAACAAACATCTATTTTGTTGTCCACCATAAACGTTGTCGCTGCTGCTTTACCTCATCTGTTCATTGTTCACATCTTGGGCATCTTTGTCTGTTCAAATAACTTCTTGGAAATCCACGTCTCACCTGTCATTCGTTAGAGTTGCAAATTCTAACAAAATAACTTTGCCCACATTAAGTTAGCTAGGCTTAATAAGGCTCAATAATATTAAAACATGATTCCAAGCAAATACAACATAAACTCTTCAAATTTAGTTTCTCTATCTCTGCCCATAGATGATTATTTTTCCAAGAATACCAGTAACCATTCCAACGATACCTGTGGGGGGTCCACTGATAAAGAAACTGAAACATAGGCACTCACAGCCACACGAAGAGAACTCAATTTTCCCTTCAAGAACATTAATCCAGGACTCCATGGTCCAATCTTCCGTTGCGTTTCAGTATCCATTCCTCTGGCAACATAATGCCACTTCCCATACTCAAAGTATCAAGGCTAGTCACTGTTTTCAAGCATACTGCCTCATGCTTGCTGACAATCTGCAACACGAACTCAATCATCATCCAATCTCTGATATAGCTCCAATCTTTTGATGTCGTTTTCTCTGTCATGTCTTCCCATATCTGGTAATGAATCATTCCTACAAATAGATTTGTCTATTGTTGGAATGGCAAATTACAACATAGATTTACACTGGTGACACTAGTTTGCCAGGCTAAATGTCACAACAATCTAATTCTTTTAACCAGATTTACATAAATGCATTTACATGTTAAGTTGGCCAGTTCTCAACATGAAAGCAGAATAACTTACGAAGACAATTTATTTCATCAAAAGAGATATCATGTTGAAGCTTTTAGTTTCATTTTTACCCAACATAATCACGTCAAGGCTTCCACACCTCTTCTGACACCTGCAGAGGACCTAGCAAACCTCCATACGCGGACTTCATCGATCCACAACATTGGAAATCCAATCCTCTTCAGCTTGTAACTTGGCACAAAAAATTCACAAACAATTATGGATTTAATATGCTCAAGCCTACACTGTTTAATTCAATCACTTTATACTTAGCTGATTACGCAGATACGCCCATCATTGTTTTGATCCACTTCTGACTATTTACAATAACATTTGATAAAAACTGCTAGATTGATTGTCAATATACTTGACAACAAACATAATAAGAATCACAATGTACTGCTTATGAGAAGAGCTATGTAAAAATAGATTGTGATCAGTAGCATAATTGTGACCCCAAAACAATTGGATGTGATTGATCTTTCCAGTGCCTGGGAATGGGGCGCATGCCCTGATCGCTGAAGCTCCGCCGTTCGGGCCAGATTCCGGAGTCCAGGAGACCGATCACCATATCGGAGCCATATTTGGATTCCGCCCACAGGCCTCTTCCATCTGGGGTCTCAATGCCGAGGAAGCGTGGCGACCGCGTTGTGTAGAGTTGGTGTTTAATGATTGATCACGAGGAGATTTGGTAAACAGAGACCAAGGATAAATAGACTTCTCAGCGATTTCGGTATCAAGACCTGCAGATGCAGCAGAACCTTCCATTCCAGATCCTGTGGTCCATCCTCTGCCTCCAGCGGCCTTTAGCACCAACCCCACGGCTATGTCCTTAGAGATGGGCTGTAATGATGTCGCTGCGGCACCAAAGCTCTCAACTGCCATTGTCGTGAGCATGAGGAATGTTATTGTTCCTATTCATATGCTGTTGGTCATCTCTGGGAATAGCCTTTTTAGCTTCAACCGTTCGGCCATCAATTGTATGTTTGTCCAAAACAACTCTGTCAGCGATTGTAGGCTCTGCAAAAACCACAAAACCAAAACCACGGGCACGCCTGGTAGTCCTATCTTTCATGATCACGGCCTCCACAAGCTCTCTGAATCTCTTGAAATAGTCCTTCAACCGATCCTCCGTTGTCTCCCATGATATCCCACCAATGAAAAGCTTCCCTTTCTCTGAATCCATCTAAAACCAAATTCTACCTTATTTTCCAAGAATGGAATCGATCTCAGGAACCGGCCTCAACAAATTCAGCTGTTAGCATTGCCCACCAGCACGGCTGCTAAATTCCAGCTCAAATACACATAAATCTTCAGATCGAGAAGCGAAAAGATCTAAAATCACATATCTAACCAATTCTTTATACAATAATCATTCCAAAATCCTCCGAAAACAAATTTCTCCATAACCTTGAAAATTTCGTAAACATTGTAACTCACCCAATAGAAAACAAAAACTCAAACTCACGCCCAATATAGCAATTTTCGCGCTTTTATGGCATACTCGAAGAGAGATCTCAGGCAGACAGCCACCAATCGACGCAGGCACAACATCCACCGCCTACGAGCTCCACACAGTTAACGCAGCAGCGAGCATTCAAACAGTTGCTCCTCAGGTAGGCAGCACTCCTCAGATGGACAAACCCAAAGCAAAATAAACTGCAAACAAAACTCTCTATCTGCTATTTCTCTCAGCCCACGAGGGGCCGAGGCCCAGGCCCTTACGGGCTCTGAAGCTCTGATACCAAGATAAAATAGCACACACACACTCAATATATTCTATATATGAATGAAGGAAATTACACACATATTTATACAAGAAATAGGAATTGTATCTTAGACGTACAGTAGTGTGGTTGAGAGATTCTCTCAACCACACACTAAACTAGGAGAAACTATATTCTAGCTAATTCCTATTATGTAGGAACAAACTCCTCAAATGGAGAATTACAACCATAGACAAGTAGGAATTAATTATTTCTAACTGAAGTTTGAGGTCGAACTATCCGACATGGGGCCTCCCGTTGTAGGACCTTATGTGGGTGTTAATAATGGCAAGGAACAAATATATAACTAGAAGTAGGAGGTTATCAAGATAAGTTCAAATTTCATCGTCAAGGAGCGAGGGGCAGCCATGTTGTCCGTAATTAACGCCTTGTGCACCTGGTGAGGAAAGAATTTGTTCAGAGTCTCTTTACGAAAAATGAGAAGGGGAATAGGCGAGGTCTCTGCGAGATGATAGGTTCAAATTTCAACTTCTAGATTGGTTAATGAAGTTTGTTCAGATCATAGTTACCAAATGCGTCCGTATCACGGAAAAAAAATAAGGAAATTCGATAATTCGATTCGTGCATAGAATTATTCGATAAAAATTTGGTTCAGTTCGGTTCATGGTCGCTAATAACGAAAACTGGTATGTTTTTTTTTCCGGTTGCTACCAAAATATGCGTGAACTAGCTTCACTATATGCCTGACTTCTCCATGACTACTCTTGCTACTGCTGACTATCTTGTTTACCACCCTACCCGCGAAAGCCGCTAGACAAGCCCAGCCCAACTTCTGGTTAACCAAGTACAACAGATGCCGGAATATTCTTTTTTCTCCGGCCATTTAAAGGAGTTAATGCGGATTTAGTCAGAGAGTTTCGCGGAATATCAAATTGGGGTAACGACTTATCCTACTCGGTAATTTGCGTCCCTAAAGGTAAGGTAAGTGGAATGTAGATGGGAGGGTAATAATTAGGAAATAGAAATTAATTAGGAATGAGAAATTTCTATTTTAAATTTTAAAGTGTTTTTCATATTTTAAAAATGATAGATTTTAAAAAGCTGAAATAACAAATTTTTTTAGATTTTAAAAAGTTGAAATAATTAAAAAAAAATCTTATATTAAATTTAAAAATTTATAAAAAGTAATCGAGTTTAATAAATTTTATAAAAAATTATTGATTTTTTAAATAGATTTATTTTAGAATAAATTTTATAAAATAAATTTTAAATATTTAATATTTAAATATCTATTAATTAAAAGGGATTTTAAAAATATTTTAGGTAATATTTGAAATCTGAATTTTATTTTTCATTTTAATTATTAATTTAAAAAAAATTATTTCAGATAAGATATGAAATAGATTTTAGAGATAATTGACAAGTGTGGTTATGTTTTTGTTTAGGTAATATTTGAAATTTATTTTTCACTTTAAATATTTAATTTTTAAAAAATAATTTTAGATAGTATATGAAATAGATTTTAGAGATAATTGATATGGCTGATTGTTATTAAAATTATTAAAAATTATTTAAATATTAAAAAGAGTGAGAAAAATATGAGTAGAAAACATTTTTGTTACACCAGCTTTTTTCAAATTGAATTTTTTTTTTCAGTATTTTATCCAATTCGAATTTGGTAACTATGGTTCAAAATCTATTTACGAAAAATGAAAAAGAGAATTGGCTAGGTCTTTGCGAGCTGATAGGTTCAAATTTCAACTCCTATGAGTTACGGAATACGCTTCCCAGATTAAATTAAAGTTGCCACCAGAGGGAACAGGTGAACTCAGGGAATCGAACAGGGATTTAGGCGACCCCACTGCGCTGATTGCCAAATTATTTCTCTGTACTACTCTTAAATAAACTCATGTTATTGGGTAAGGTTTCTTCATCTGCGGTGTATTTTCACTAGCGCATTACTGCGTATCCTCCAATGAGGTCAGTTTTATTGCATGTCTTTCTCATATCCCCTGTTTTTTTTCGGACCCGTTTCTAGTGGGAGCCTTCCTGGCTGGATGCTATCCTTCCATCTTCTTTTTCACCCTTCTGTCATACTAGCATGTCTGTCCCTGGGTTAAGTTGCTGGTGGGGTGGTTTTTTGGTGCCGGGACTCGGTACATTTTTTATTTTTCGCTCTTGAAGGGATTGAGGGATGCTGAAGTTTCGCTGGCAAACCTAAAATAAACTGATCCATTCTAAACAGAGAACTAACGTGCAATACTCATTTGAGCTATAAAGTCGCCAGGAGAGGACTTAATTCGCTGCAAACATCAGAAGATCGGAGAGCGGTCTCGAAATCACGAAAGCTTCTGTGAAATTCGATGGTTATTCCTGCAAAGAAATCACAGGAGGAAAAAATAACTGATTGAATCAATATTTTTAATATTTTTAAATGTAACTAAAATGTTTACAGTAAATATTAATATTTATATATTTATGTTACAAATACTAATACTTAAATAAATTGTTCATAATAATATAATGTTTTCTTATTTTATAATATTTATATTTATTAGAATACAATTAATTTTTCAACTTTTTATATTTTAAGATTTTTTTTGGGCAAGGTTTATTTTAAGTATTTTTTTATTGCTAGGTTTTCTGATTTCTAACATGATTGGCAAGCCTCACATATTTAAGTCATTAAAATAATAATAAAGAATTGCATTTTGATTGCTTACAGAAAATATCATGTAACTATTTCTTTTAAGCTTTGTAATTTATATTTTAATTATTATAATTATTTTAATTAGTATTTTTTGGGATTTTGCTGCATTAAGTATTGTGTTTTGATTTCTTTAAAAAAACAGTGTAACTATTTTCTCTATACTTTATAATCTACAATTTAATTATTACAGTTTTTTTAGATATCTTTTTGTGGACTATTCAAAAAATCATGAGAATTTACAATTATTATACTCTATAAAAGATTGCATCCTCAATGTTTTAAGGAAATAGCTTGTAACCATCTCATTTATACCCTATAGTTTATATTCTAATTATTCTAATTACTATATTAACTTTAAAAATCTATTATAATTTGATATTACAATTTATAACTTATTAAAATATAAAGTTATATATTATTATTATTATTCAATTTGGCCACGACAAACACCAAAATGGTGTGTGAGACCACTTTGTTTATAAGACAATAAAAAGACTGACACCAAAGACATACATATTCTACCCTTATAGTTTTTAACATGTGAACTTTCTTAACTTTTAAGTCCACTCAAACTATATATATATATAACAATCAAAATAATAATAATTTTTTCCATTAAACCATCAAACAATACAGTGATACATTTTAACACAACTATAGTTAGCATTTACCTTAGTCTCTTAATATAAAGCGATGGAGTTTTGAATTTCCTTTTTCATATTTCTGTCCATGAAGTGATCATTAAACCACATAATAAGAGAAAACAGTTTTCAATTTCTTAAAAAAAAAAAAAAAAAATTATCAATAAAACTACATAAGCGAGAAACGTTAAAAAAAAAGAAGCAGATGCTACAATTACAATAATATTTATATTTTGATACTCGTTTTCAACCTATAAAATTGTAAAATTATCTTAAAACAACTGACCTGACATCATATTGTAAAATTATCTTAAAACAACTGACATGACATCATAATAGTTCAGTGTCCAATAAGAATTGTGAGAAGCATGTTGATAATTTTAAAATTGAATATCGTAACCCATGAAACCACTAGTAATATCGTAGAAAACGTGAGGAAATTGTTAACCCAAAGCTACTGAGCGGAAAGAATTTGTTTTTAAAAATGGTCACATCGCTCATCACATAGCGTTGGGTACTCTCTGGTACTTCCCATTATTATCTACCTTTGATGGGTATAGAGATTAAAACATACCATTTCACATTTACAAAAACAAAAAACAAATGGCATCGATGAATCTCATTCATTTTTATTTTTGTTACAGTATCATAATCTCAATCTCATATAAAATAATGTTACGAATCATATCCATTAAACAAAATATTTAAATCTATTTTTACAAATCATACCTATCAAATATTTCACAAACAACATAATCTTTCACAGTGATATATTAATTGTATTTAACACGCAATAAATTTTTATTAATAAACTTTTCACTTATATAATTACAGAGTTGAAGTTCCTTTTCACTTATATAATTACAGAGTTGAAGTTCTCGGTTTTTTTTTCATATTTTGACATACACAAAATAATATAAACTATTGTTTTTTTTATTAATCGCACAAACTTGACATTATTACAATGAACCAAATATGAAATATTTAAATTTTGTAAATGACAACTTAACTGCTAACTTCAACATCTAAACCCTTACCAAAGATAAACTTCCCAAATATAAAACTAAACTGGAACAGGCTCACACTAATAACACCAATTAACTTACTCTTTTGATATAAACTACATTACATGCGGCAGTAATTCCTATTTCCAACAAAAATAATGTAGAACTAGCTCTCACCCAGAGGATAATGTAAGTTCCACAGGCACACAGTCACACTTTTTTTTAAGTAAAAACAATGGTGTCTTTCATATAATAAAAGCAAAAAAACAATGGTGTCTTTTATAGTATAAAACAGAAAGTACAAATTACATAGTTTTTTTTTCTGTTCAGTAGTGTGATATCTATGTCATGTTTCTCTAGGAAAAGAAAAATTACATAACTATCTTAATTTCACATCCAAAATCTAGTGTTGTGGTCCATTGCAAATTGCATATGTTATCAGAATCGTAATTCTTCATCACAAAAATAATTTTAGCCGTAAGCAATATCTCAAAATTAAAACAGAATATAAAGCTACTAAAAGAGTATATATACTGCCATACATTAATCTTAGAGCCGTGATTATAATGTTCAGAACATACGCTTAGTTGGAGTGGAATCAATCAATCACTAGAGCTGGTGTTCGCCGATTTCTGCCGGATTGGTTTGTCTCAAATAATTTTTTTTTTTCATTCAGTTTAATTGCAACCTGTTTTAGATTTGCAGAGTTTGAAAATCAGCTTCTTTTCTTTTTAACATGGAGCAGCCTATTGTATTAGAAAAGTTTAATGGCTTTAATTTCTACACTTGGAAGGTAAAAGTTCAGTTGCAAATGATGAGTAGAAATTTATGGAATATCGTAGAATGCTCAGAAATAGCACCTACAGATGCTCAACAGTTAATTGCATGGGAAAAAAGAGAAGAAAGAGCCAAGTCTATCCTTGGACTATCACTTGCAGATTCCCAGCTACATCTTATTGACTTAAAGAAATCTTCTGCAGCAATATGGGAAGAAATAAATAAGGTATTTGGGGCAAAAGCTGTTAATGCAAATTTTTTCTTAAAGTTACAATTGTTTAAACTCCAAATGGATAGTGAGTCGACATCATTGTCAACACACATAAATGAGTTAAGAGCTTTGATGAGACAGTTGTCAGAAATTAATTCTAAAGTAGATGACGATGATGCAAAGGCAATCTTATTAAATAGCTTGTCTTCAAAATATGATAATGTCATATTTACTCTAAGTCAAATGCCACATCAATCACTTGATGAAATGATAGCATCTCTTATGGCAAAAGAAAAGAGAACAGGTGGCCCAGAGGCTAGTTCACATAATGAACTTGCACTATATTCCAAAGGAAGGGTGAATAAAAGTAAGATTGAATGTTTCTATTTTCATAAATATGGACATACAACATTCAATTGCAAAATTCGAGCGCGAGATCTTTTAAATGGACAATTGAAAAAATCAGCCTATGCAACATTTTCAGACGATTCACCCGATGCAATATTTGAAGATTCTTCAAGTGAGGATGAACCTCCTGATCCATCTCTTAAACTGTTCTAACGCATGTTTTTTGATTTGCAAGTGTGTGAAATATAGTGTGGAGTGCCTTATATTTATTGCTATGAGATTTATGTAGAAGAGAACCAATTATTGAACAAATTAGCATTATTTAAATTAGTCGTTCTTGACGTTCTACAGGGACGAGAGAACAATTGACTAATTTGATTGTGTGAATTTGTTATATGCTGATATTGTTGTGCTACGAGCCAAGAGCATCAGTTACAGGTTACAGTATGATGTGAAGCAGGTCAAGTTGTTAGATTAGCTCTTGAACACATTCAGTAGTCAGACCATTTGCCTAGCCACTGATGAATAGCCGAAAGTGAAATATCCGACAGATGGTGATTGGTCCATAGGATGGTTTATCACTTGTCAGCTCTTATCGCGGAAGCCCCGACGAGCCGAGTTGTCAATACTGTTGATCTTGCAAAGTTCATTATCGCTGGTCAGAAACAAATGTATTTTAAATGGGTTGAATGGTAGCTCGAAAATGGTGGAGAAAAAGAGCGATTTCTATGAGATCTCAGAGTGGATACAAATTTTAATGAAGACCAGAGCAGACAATTGTTTGTATTAATTTAGTGTGTTTTCTATTTTTGTAATGTAGGCGTTAAAGGGGGGTGTTTGAGATAATACCTCAATTATTATGCCTACTTAGTTTGGATTGGGTTGTTGAGGAAGTTGAGAGATTCTCTCAACTTCTATCCCTAAGATTAGAAGTGGTTCAACTATATATTTGATGTATTATTGCAATATAGAAGATAATTTTTGTGTGTGTATCTCTGCTCTTTCCAATTCTTAATTAGTTCTTTTTCTGTTCAGTAGTGTGATATCTATGTCATGTTTCTCTAGGAAAAGAAAAATTACATAACTATCTTAATTTCACATCCAAAATCTAGTGTTGTGGTCCATTGCAAACTGCATAATTTTACCTGTAAGCAATATCTCAAAATTAAAACAGAATATAAAGCTACTAAAAGAGTATATATATTGCCATACATTAATCCTAGAGCCGTGATTATAAACAGCATAGTAAATAAAACCTAAAACTTTATCAACTCCTCTTTTTAAGAGCATATCCCCAATATGATTTTGCTCCCTATAGATGTGACTGTAAAAGATATATTAAAATGTGAGCTCCACTATACAATGCACTTCATCTAGTTGGATAGCGCACAGTGAGTGACACTTACCGTAGCATATAAGGCAGTACTGAATGCATCTGTTCGCCAGCCCACCCACCGCACAACCCGATCACATTGAGTTGTCTACCATTTCGTCTTCTCGTAGCGTGCGGCGAGTACTTTAGCTTTTCCTCTGATTGAAGTTGAAAGCATTCTCTTGTAATCTCTTTCTTCGTAGAATTTGGATTAAACTAAATGGAATCAAAGATGACACCGGGTCTAAGTGAACTGAATGTGTGTATGGCATTTTTTAATTAAAAATTTAAGGGAGAATGGCCAAGGCTGGGTTAAACCAATTTTCTATTGTATTTTTTATTATCTATTATAAATTTCAATTTTTATTTTAAATTATTATACAAAATTTTGATAAAGATAATTATCATAATTAAATTAAAAAGTTTATTTATACAATAAAATTATTATTCATAATTAAATTAAAAATGTGAAATTTTTATTCTGAGCTAAATAATAAAATTAAATTTATAAAACCCTATTCGAAAATAAACCAACTTATCATTACAAGCTACACCCCATAATACTTTTGGGGGAAGGCTTTGGCATTGAAAAACTTAGGTCAACAACAAATTGTGTCTGGATTTGCTCTCATTATGAATGATATCCATGCACCACGATCCCAGACGCCAATTTAGAAGAAGGTGACTTTTCTAGATCCTATTTAGAAACTAGTATCTCTGGTTTTCGCACATTCCCAGTCAAAATAATTATCAGTACCACTATAATCTCGCTGAGACCGTTATCATTATGATATTGAGTGTCCGTATTTAAATCAAGTGCAATGCAAAATAGTTGCTGGTTGAAGCCTAATGATTTTCTTGATAATTGAAATGCGATAATCTGTTTTCCTTCTAAATACAACAGACGTAGACTGATAAGTTGCAGAAACCACTATCTTTTGGATTGCGGATGCCCACTCTTAAAACCCAAGTGCATTGGAGAAGAGCTGCTGTTTGAAGCTTAATGAGTTCCCCGATAATATCAAATGCCACAATATCCTTTCAGTACTATAAATCACAAGACTGAGATTTAGATTGTAGTAAAGTACAGTGAGACGAGGGAGAGAATAAGAGTGTGTTGAGATATATAGGCTGTTCCTAACTAATTGACTCTATCTGCTTTCACTTTAGGTCTCAAAGGTCTCAAATTAAGACTGACAAACTTATGAAACTTTTATTTATTGGATTTCAGATGTCCATTTTTAAAATCAAATTGCAATGGAAAAGAGTTGCGGCTGGAAACTTAAGAGCTCCTCAAAATATTAGATGCCTTTATATACCTTTTAGCAAATCACAATAAACTAATATTGTGACTAAGACTAGAGAGAAAGAACGGAGGAAGAGAATAATAGTGTTTAGATTAATACGGCCCTCTGACCCTCTGTATTGGACTGTATTAACATAAACGCTATTATCCTCTTCCCGCTTTAGCAGTTTCAGTATGATGTGGGGTATTGCAATTGCTTATGTTAGATGTTATATCAGATTGAGAATTGCCTTTTATAGTGGTGTGTGGATCTGCAATTTTATATCCTTGGGGAAATTTGGATGTCTAGAAACATTAATATTTTTTACCAAGTAGAGCCAAAAGTAAGGGTCACATACTTAAAGGTTTCAGCTTACTTTAGTGAGAAAGGGCTAAAGAAGAAGTTTTCCAGAATATTTTTTCAGATCAAGGAGATATGGTCAAAATTCTCAGCGGGATTTTTTCATTGAGCTTATCTTTTATGGTATGCGGCGCCAGCTAGGCATACATAGTATTGATTCTTGAAGCCTGGAATTTTTTTCATTTTAGCTAATATACTTATAGTAGTTTAGGCTCTAATAATAGAGAGGAGTTCTTTGCACTCTAGAGAGTCTTATTTTGTGCTAAATGGTTAGCCATTGATATATACAGAGATTCAAAAATGATTATTAAATAGATTAAGATGAAATTAAAATTTCAGTCAAGATCTCTTAAATTGAATGCAACCAATCAAACTGATCATAAAGACTTTCAAAAGATATATTTCACACATATATTCAGAGAACAGAACCATGTTGCAGACTGTCTATCAAAAGATGAATGGGTGTTGTTGTTTGTTGAGCAAGATCAAGTATTCATCTTTGAAAACTGTTCCTTTCAACCTTCGGGGAGTATTAAATATGAGTGACTACATAAGACTTTTTTTTTCAAATGACACCATTATGAATATGTTTATGTTACAAATCAGTTGCTCTAATCTCTTTATTAGATATCTTTGCAAAAACAAAGGATAGGTATGTTATATGAAGCCATATTGTAATAGTGAGACAAATCACATGAATAGAATAGTATAGAAGATAATATAGATGGTAGATTTTAGAGTGAAAAATGTCAAAACAGAAATTACAGAGGAAGAGAGGAACAGATACCGGGTTCATGATGTGAGGGGATGAGATAAATTCATATAAATGTAACTATTTTTTAATAAAAAGATGTTAGGATTTTTTTATTGGAAAAAAATAATAATATGGTATTCCGAACCAGTCAAATAACAGATAAAGTAGTAATATCAGCACATTACTGAATAGACAAAAACTTGGTTATGCTGGCCACGTGCACCGCACAAGTTGCGACAACCCAGTACTCATTTCTTCGATAAACTAGAAAGCAGCGAATTTTTGCAGAGAGAAAATGGTTCGACTTCAACCTCAAAAAATGGAAGTGCATGCTAAATGTTTAAAAGATCGTACCTCTGTCAACTACAAAATTTCTTCCACTAACTTAAACAAACTTTGTCAAATGTCGCTGAATCAAGTCGGCTGCCATTGCCAGTGATTGATGAGATGGGTGCTTGTAGCGTGACTGCTGAAGTTGGCGTTAACCTTCCATGTCAAATTCCTTGCCCGAATGAGTATTCCAACAGATTTGTCCTTTCCCTATTTAAGATTTTGAGACTAGAGAATATTTTAATGGTAGAGTTTGAGAATATTTTGAAATTTAATGATAAAGAGATGATACAATTAATTGTTAGTAAGATTTTGAAATATTTTTAAACCCTATAATCTGCAATAAATATAAAACATATTCTTAAAATCAGTCAAAGATATAAGAAATGGCTGGATTATTGATGTAAATTTTGAAGATCATGAACAAAGGACTCAAATCTAGGGCACCGAAGCAAAAGAAGTGAGACTTCGGTTGGAATAGTTTAATATCATCAATAAATCTAGGCATGATATCTTCATTATCAATCTTTAAAGTTTTTGTTTGTTTAGTGCCTTGTTATTTTTTGTTTATCTTTTGAAAGAGGTTATAAAAGATATTAGTTTTGGCCTCAATCTATTCGAGGAAACTAGTTCTGTTGGCCACCTCAAAGCGTTGAAAGCCATCCAAAATTGAAAAAGTTTCATTCTATTGTTTGCTGCATTAGCGAGCTGACTATTTAATATATTGCCAAGGTAAGTGTTAGAAACTAAAGTCCTTTCCAAAAAAGCAAAATGCATATACTGAAATAAACTAAACTCCTATCCATCTGAAGATTCAATTGGGGCGGGGTCCTTTGCTGTGGATCCTAGCATGTCTGCGTGTTGCAGTTGTTGAATCTGCTTCTCAATTCTTCCAACACGATCTTCAATTCTACCAATATGATCAGTGGATTGGTACTGGATGACCTTGATGTGTTGCAGCTGAATATCAATGTCCTGCAATAAATCCAACATTTTTGGTTCTTGCTTCTCTCTGCAAGGATGAATACTCTGAATAGCCTTAGCTAAAGGGCATTTCATAATCCAATAAGTATGGAATGTTTGATTAAACACTGAGAGGTGACCTTGAGTGTTCCCAGGATATGTAACAAAGTCCATAATTTTTGCTTCTGCTTCATTGTCTTCCTCATTATTCTGAATTTCTCTTTCCCAACCATGAATTTCCTGTCTGACCTGAGATGAATTTTCAAGGAAGAATGTTGATGAGAGGTTCATTAAGACCTCTTGCTTTGTCTTCCTGCCTCTTTTCCTATTCTTAGCTTCAGGTTTTAGCAGCTTCTGTTTCATTTTTTCTGAAGTATGGGCCAATGATTTTCTTGTTTGCCTCTTAACCATAGTGTTGAGCTGACTTATAAAAATATTGAGCTCCCAACAATGAAATGAGTCTGCTGCTGATTGTAGCCGCTCCTGTCTTCACCCGCTTCAGATCGCATGCTATGACAGAGGAAGTTTTTGTTTTATGAAACAACTTACAACACATGACAGAGGAAGTTTTTGTTTTATGAAACAGCTTACAACACATAAACTCTGCGTTCAAATAGCTTTTCCTCCCGGCTCTAACAACACAGGTTGTCTTAACAACTTTTCTATCATTCCCTTATCCTCCGCGTGCCTCCATGATCTTATGCTGGACCGTGTATACATGCCTTATTAATGCGCATGAACGACGGTTGCCACTTGGCTCATTCAATTGCCGGCGGCCTCGTTCTTTGAGCACCCCGACTGGGGATACCAACCCTTAAAGTTGAGATGTCTGCTAATATTAATATTGGCGTGTTGGCAGGCCACTACCAAGTGGAGAATTTCTACGAAGAGTGTCGAAGCTAAAGTAATGAGAAGTAAGAATGGCAGAAGCCAGACACATGCAACCACAGGGTAAATCCTATGTTATATATATATATATATATATATATATATATATATATATATATATATATATATATATATACACGCTTCACACTTTTGACCATGAAATTTGAGATGTATGCAAATACATCTCTGATTGTATGATAAGCTCTGAAAAGATTGCTGGAGCTCAGGTAATGAGAAGTGAGAATGGCAGAAACTGGATCTGTGCAACCCTAGGGTAGATCTTATTTCAAATGATATCTTTCCCTTTATATAATTTTAGTTAGACATCAGATCTTTGTTTTACATTGGAGAGATCTTTTCAGTTTAAGAGATGCTTAAAACTTAGGCATAGGGAATTTACTCTGGTGACCCATCTGTCGATGGCTAGGAAGTCTCCAAACAGTAAAGTCTTCAGAAGTATTCATTGACTACTATAATATAACTGTTGCTCTGAAAACATAATCCTATGTTCTAGATGATACCATCACTACTACACCAAGGGCATTTTAAGACATTTGTTTAAGACAAAAGAAATCTTTTGTCTTAAAAAGTCACTTTTTATTTTAGCTATTTTATATTAAAATTTAATATCAATTGAATTGTCTTAAATATAAAATTTAAGACAAAAATAGTGTGAGACAAAAATAATTTGAGACAAAATTTTCTATTTAAGACAAAAACAATTTGAGACAAAAATATTTAAGACAAAAACAATTTGAGACAAAAAATTTAAGACAAAAGTATTTTAAGACAAAATTTTATATTTAAGACAAAACGAATTTGAGATAAAAATATTTTAAGACAAAACTTTATATTTAAGAGAAAAGCAGTTTGAGACAAATATATTTTAAGACAAAAGCAATTTGAGACAAAAATATTTTAAGACAAAAATTTAGATTTAGGACAAAAGCACTTTGAGACAAAAATATTTAAGACATAACTATATATTTAAGACAATGGCGACTTAAGACAATGACAATTAAGACAAAACCCATTTAAGATAGTTAGCAATTAAGACAAAATCATTAGCATTGGGAAGTTTGCATTGAAATATCATGAGTGGATGGTGGATAAAATTATATTTTTTATTTTTGAAAATCGATATTCAAACCACATGAAATTTAATCATGTCATATTTATTTCTTTTATATTATATTTTTATTTTTGCATTAAACCCCATTCTAAAAATTTAATAAATAAATAGATAAAAAAATATTATTTTTAGGTTGGCAACTCAAGGGGATTTGAACTTTGAATCTCATGTTTTAACCATAACTGCTCCAACACTAATATTCTTGGGCATATTATGTTTTTTCCTGCTAACTGCTCCAAACACAACCTCTAAGAACTAGTAGGGTCCAAGAAAAAAAGCTACAAGTTCCCCAAATTTGATCTACATTTCATGGACAACCACATTTCCCCCAAATGTCCTCCACATATTTTCCTTGGTGTATTGGAGTTTGAAAAATACATAGGATGCCACAAGTAATCCTAATCATAAGACTCAACTTTCCTAATGACTAGGAGACCTTAAAAATAAGAAAACATCTTAATTTATGCCTAAAATTACTAAAATTTCCTATCCCAAACATGAAATTAGAAATTCTACAAAATTATAAGGCAACAAGGAAACCAACTTCCTCTTCCAAAAATCTCTAAGACCTTATGGAGGACAAATACAAATTTTGAAATAAGTTGTTGAAATTATGCTCTTGCATCAACAGCTACCAATGTATCCTTGTAGGCCACCCCCTTTAACAATAGATGTAATACCAATGTCCTTTACTAGCTAGAAGGAACTCCTTACATAATTCTCTCTTAGATCCCCTTAACCCATTGCAATGATTGTCTTTGATGTCTACCTAGTTGCAAGCACATTAAGAAGCAATGTGGCATATTGCTGGTTGAGGATTTCGATAAGTATGTGATTTTTTTGACATCTTGTGACTATCTCATATGTGAATATCTAAAATCTTGGATGCATGTCGCCCTGACACTATAACATGACTTAGTATTGCCTATCATACCGTGTCACTCCCTCCTCGAGACACCTAGAACTCGCTAACACTCCCTGTCACACACTCTTATTCATTCATTTATGAATTTTGACCTAGTGCGCCTCTGTCATGTTTTCCTGACACTCCCTAACACTCCTTAGCACGCATTGGCACACCTAGGCACTTGGAACAACTTTGTATGCTTCCATAGCACTCTAACATGCCTTGGCACTTCCTATAATACCGTGTCACTCCCTTCTTAACACACCTGGAACTGGCTTATACTTCATTTCCATGCATTTTAAACTAGTGCTCCTTTGCGTTTCGCTGACACTTGGCCCTCACACTCCCTAGCATGTGTTCATGCCACACCCTGGCACCTGCCACATCTTGGCATGCCTATCATGCCTTGGAACTGCCTAACATCTCTTAGTACTTCTAGGAATTCCCTGACACACCTTGGTATTCCTTAGCTTTCATGTCGTCATAGATAACCTTGCTTTTTTTGTGACTTGGGAACCCAACCAAGTCATTGGAAAATCGATGTTGTGCCCAGCCCAAAGTTTCCGTTTGTGTGAAACTACTTTTTCCAACCCTTTATGTAACCATAGGCTTACCTCCTACAAGTCTTATTCTGACCTTCTCCTAACACACTTTATCCTTGAGACACTTGGAATTCGTTGACACTACTTGGCACACACTCTTATTCATTCATTTCCATGCATTTTGACCTAATTCTCCCTTGCAATGTCCTGGCACTCCCTAACAGTCCTCAACATCCATTGAAACTTTTTGGCATGTGTTAGCATGCCTTTTCATTCCTTGGCACACATTGACACTCCTTAGTTATCATGCCCTCACAATTACCCTTACTTTTTTGGAACTTGGGAACCCACCCAAGTCTTGCCTTGAATATAACAACTTGACCAAGTTACGGTTACTACAACTAGATTGTGCCTTGCTCACCTAAGAAATGACTATAACCCATCACCCATTTAACCCCCTAAACGCTAAACCCATAAACCATTTAACCCCATAAACCCTTAACCCCTAACCCCTTAAACCCTAATTCCCGACCCCTAACCCATTTAAACCCCTAAACCCCTAAAACCCCAACCCATTTAACCCCCAAACCCTAACCCCTAACCCCTAAAATACTTAACTGCTAAATCCCCTAACCCCCTAAACCTCTTAACCCCTAACCCATTTAACCCCCTAAACCTCTAACCCCTTAACCTCTAACCCATTAACCCCTTAACCCCTAACCCCTAACCCCTAAAATCCTTAACTGCTAAATCCCCTAACCCCATAAACCTCTAAACCCCTAAACCCATTTAACCCCGTAAACCCTAAACTTCTACCCCTTAACCCCTAAGCCCTTAAGCCCTAATTCCCAACCCCTAACCCATTTAACCCCCTAAACCCCTAAAAACCTAACCCATTTAACTCCTAAACCCTAAACCTATAAACCCTTAAACCCCTAAACCACTAACACCTAAACCCCTAAACCCCTAAACCGTTAACGCTTAACCATTAACCCATTAACCCCTCAACCCTAACCCCTAAAATCCTTAACTTATAAATCCACTAATTAAGCCCTAAGCCCCTAATCCCTAATCCCTTAACCATTACTTCATTATTCACCTAACCCCTAATTGCGCCTAAATCCCCTAACACCTAAGCCCCCAATCCCTAATCCCTTAACCAATAACTCATTATTCCTCTAACCCCTAAATGCGCCTAAATCCCCTAACCCCTAAACCCCCAATCCATAACCCCTTAACCACTAACTCGTTATTCCCCTAACCCCACTCCCTAATCCCTTAAATACTAATTCATTATGCCCCTAACCCTTAAGCCCCGAATCCCTAACCCCTTAACCACTAACGAGAATATACCACAATGGGCATGCACAAGAACAAGAACCAAAGAAATCAAATTCAATAAAGAAAGCACAACCACCACTCCAAACTCGCTTCTCTAAAACACATACAACTGCAATAAATCCCACTGAAGCTTACAAATTTATCAAGCCCTAATTAACTTACTAACAAATTCAACAAGCCAACATGTTACAATTTTTTGAGTCGTCCCCAAATCAATTAGTAATTATTGCATGAATGTAAATTTGTTTGTAGTTTTATTTAAAAGGTTAAAATTCTCTCAAGAGCGTATAGAATATATCCAAAAGTTAAAAAAATGGAAATTTTGCTTACCTCCACAAGGTATCATCACACCCGGATAGGTGAAAACATACTAGTCTAAATCTTCTACCTCTAAGTCTCAATGACACTTCAACATGTCAATAACATACTTGCAACAATGCTTAATGAGTTTTGTCTATTGGCTAAAGAGATGTACATCCATCCATCCAAAAATAAACATCTCAATCAATCCAACACCATAAATTGTGCTAAATAGTTCATCATGTTATTTCAAATATTACAATATTTTCTTATATAGTTAGCTCACATGTTCCTTGAATATTTGAAAGCCAAACTACCTTAGCACAATATACTAGAAAGATTTGTACTCTAAAAGACAAAAAAAGACAACAAACTAAAATAGGAACTTTAACTCTAGTCCAGACACTTCATTCTTAGTAACAGGATATCTAATGAAGATGATATGTGGAAAAAAAGGCTTCATATATTTTCTATCACATGTCAAACCGAGTGAACAAACACATGCATAGAAAACATCAGAAATAGGGTTCATAGATCGACTTGTATTATATGGTTTCAAACCCTTCTTGTCTCCTTCAAGGGGGTTTTTTGAGGTCTTAAAAAAGACTTCCTTTTGCTAACCAAATGGATTTTTTCTTTCACACATGTATGGAAACGTACTTTCCAAATCATATTGTAATAGATTCATAAGGTGATGTTATTGGTATTAACTACACCTTATTTGGAGACATCATTTTTATTGTAGGGGTTGGTACCTTTCTATTGGATGTGGTTGGCGATGTGAAGACTACTCAACCTCTAGTAAAGATTCATACTAACTCTAACAAGCTTATGGATGTTTTTTTACAAAGGGAGACCCCTCTAAGCTTAACTCACTGGATTTTTTGTTTGTTCATGCTAATTATTGTTCTCAACTTTCCTTCTCCAAGGGGCTAAGACTATTTGCTTCATTTATTTTACAAGGCCTGATGAAAGAAGAAGAATGGAGATTGTCTCCACATCTTTTCCATTTCGCTAAGTTACAAAAAAAGAGTCAAATTCTATAGCCAATAGACTAATAGTCTCTTGATACACCTTTAGTGAGCTATGCATAGCTCTCACCTATCAATGTAGCTCAATGAAATGACATCTAATAGCTCCAAGACACCATTATAAATGGAGTAGTTGTGAAGTTGTTGTTAAATGATCGCCTCCAAATGTTCAATTCTCATGAATTTTGGGGGAGGGGGGTCTTTTGGTGTATTGAGCGGGGCGAGGGGACATAAGGGTAGCATGGATGGGTAGAAGTGAGAGGTTCGAGCATGGTTTACTAAGATCTACAATCCTAACATTAGAGAATGAGAAAGAGCCTTAGGGCCTTATGGCATAGGGGCTAGGTAACCTATAGGTAAGGTAATGAGAGAAATTGATAGGGGAAACCCCAATAGTTGTGACAAGGGGATTAGGGGCCACATTATCACAACCCATACACACTTAACCCATAACCACTAAAGTCCCTATCCCTTTAACCCCGAAGCCACAATCCCTTAATCCATACACCCATAACTCATAACAAATTAACCCCTTGATCCCTTAAACCCAAAGCCATTAATCCCTTAACCCCTAACCACTAACTTAGAATCCTTGAACCCCATAAACCCTAATCCCATATCCTCTTAAAGCTTTACCCTTAACCCATAACCCCTAACCCCTAAACTCATTAACCCCTAACCCCTTAACCTTCTGACACCTAAATAACATAACCCTTAGGCACTTAACCCCTAAATCCCCTGACATGTAAGCCCTTGATGGTTAATATTTACCCCTAAATCCCTTAACCACTAATCCATTAACCTCTAACCCTTAAACCCCCTAACCTTCAAATCCCATAAGCCCTAACCCTTTACCCTTTACCCTTAACCCCTTGCTCCTAAACCCTTAAACCCATTAACTCCTAGAACCCCTTATCCTTTATCCCAAACCATAGGTGCTCCAATGCTAATATTCTTGGGCATATTATGATTTTATCTGCTAACCGCTCCAAATACAGCCTCTAAGAACTAGTAGGATCCAAGGAAAAGAGCTACAAGTTCCCCAAATCCGACCTACATTTGATGGACAATCACATTTCCCCCAAATGTCCTCCACATATTTGCCTTGGTGTATTGGAGTTTGAAAAATACATAGGATGCCACAAGTAATCCTAATCATAAGACTCAACTTTCCTAATTACTAGGACGCCTTAAAAATAGAAATTAGAACATCTTAACTTATGCCTAAAATTACTAAAATTTCCTATCCCAAATATGAAGTTAGAAATTCTAAAAAATTATAGGGCAACAAGGAAACCAACTTCCTCTTCTATAAATCTCTAAGACCTTATGGAGGAAAAATACAAATTTTGAAATAAAATTTTGAAATTATGCTCTTGCATCAGTAGCTACCAATGTATCCTTGTAGGCCACCCCCTTTAACGATAGTAATACCAATGGACTTTACCTAGAAGGAACTCCTTACATAATTCTCTCTTAGATCCCCTTAACCCACTGTAATGATTGTCATTGATGCCTACCTAGTTGAAAGCACATTAAGAAGCAATGTAGCATATTCCTGGTTGAGGATTTCGATAAGTATGTGATTTTTCCGATATCTTGTGACTGTCCCGTATGTGAATATATAAAATCATTTTTTTTGTACCAGTTTAATGATCGATTTTCCATGAATTTTAAACTAGTGCTCCCTTGTGTTTCCTTGACACTTGGCCCTCACACTCCCTAGCATGTATTCATGCCACACCCTAGCACCTGCCACATCTTGGCATGCCTATCATGCCTTGGAACTGCCTAACATGTCTTAGTAATTCTAGGAATTCCTTGACACACCTTGGTATTCCTTAGCTTTCATGCCGTCATAGATAACCTTACTTTTTTTTGCGACTTGGGAACCCAACCAAGTCATTGGAAAATAAATGTTGTGCCCAGCCCAAAGTTTCCCTTTGTCTGAAACTACTTTGTGCAACCCTTTATGTAACTATAGGCTTACCTCCTACAAGTCTTATTCTGGCCTTCCCCTAACACACTTTATACTTGAGACACTTGGATTTCATTGACACTACTTGGCACACACTCTTATTCATTCATTTCCATGCATTTTGACCTAGTTCTCCCTTGCAATGTCCTGGCACTCCCTAGCACTCCTCAACATCCATTGACACTTTCTAGCATGTGTTAGCATGCCTTTTCATTCCTTGGCACACACTGACACTCCTTAGTTCTCATGCCCTCACAATTACCCTTAATTTTTTGGAACTTGGGATCCAAACCAAGTCTTGCCTTGACTATAACAACTTGACCAAGTTATTTTTACTACAACTATATTATGCCTTGTTCACCTAATAAATGGCTATAACCCCTCACCCATTTAACCCCCTAAACCCTAAACCCCTAACCCATTTAACCCCTTAAACCCTAAACCTCTAAACCTTTAACCCCTAACCCCTTAAACCCTAATTCTCGACCCTAACCCATTTAACTCCTAGAAACCTAACCCATTTAACCCCCAAACCCTAACCCCTAACCCCTTTAACCCCTAACCTATAAAATCCTTAACTGCTAAATCCCCTAACCCCCTAAACCTTTAAACCCCTAAACCATTTAACAACCTAAACATCTAACCCCTTAACCCCTAACCCCTAAAATCCTTAACTGCTAAATCCCCTAACCCCCTAAACCTCTAAACCCCTAAACCCATTTAACCTCGTAAACCCTAAACATCTAACCCTTAACCCATTAAGCCCTAATTCCCAACCCCTAACCCATTTAACCCCCTAAACCCCTAAAACCCTAACCCATTTAACCCCCAAAACCCTAAACCTCTAAACCCTTAAACCCCTAAACCACTAACACCTAAATCGCTAACCCCTTAACCCCGTAACCGCTAAACTGTTAACGCTTAACCATTAACCCATTAACCCCTCACCCCTAACCCCTAAAATCCTTAACTTCTAAATCCCCTAAGTCCCTAATCCCTAATCCCTTAACCACTAGCTCATTATTCACCTAACCCCTAACTGCGCCTAAACCCCCTAACCTCTAAGCCCCCAATCCCTAATCCCTTAACCACTAACTCATTATTCTCCTAACCCCTAAATGTGCCTAAATCCCCTAAACCCTAACCCCCAATCCATAACCCCTTAACCACTAACTCATTATTCCCCTAACCCGAATCCCTAATCCCTTAAATACTAACTCATTATGCCCCTAACCCCTAAATGCGCCTAAATCCGCTAACCCTTAAGCCCCCAATCCCTAACCCCTTAACCACTAACACATTATTCCCCTAAACCCTAAACCTCTAACCCCTAAGCCCCTATTCCCCTAACCCCTTATTATACCAGGCTCGTGGTGCTTTCTTGAGGCCATACAAGGATTTTACCGCTTACATGCTTTATGTTCCTAACCCTTCACAAAAAATCCTTCTCGTTGGGACACAAAAACATTCTCTTTCATATCTCCATTCAAGAAAGCAGTTTTTACATCCATTTGATGGAATTTCCAACTTTTTGAGTTTCTAGGGCAAAGAATGTCCATATGGTATCCCATTTTGCTATGGGGGAAAAAATTATTCTCATAATAGACCCCTTCTTTTTGTGTAAAAACTTTTGCCACAAGCCTAGATTTATTCTTTTCAAATGAGCCATCTGCTTTATACTTTTTTTTGAAAAATGTTAGCACTTGATTTAGCAAGGGTTGTAGAAGGGGTTCCAAAGGGACTACTACTAGATCAAGTGGAAACAATGGGACAAGGACCCATTGTCACCTCATTCAATTTCCCCTGCTCTTTATGCACTTTCACTGATGGGAGGAGTCTCGGTACAGGGAAATTACTAGAATGATGAGACCAATAATGATGCACAATGTGATTTCCAATGCCCATTCAAAGAAGAGGATTAGATAATAGGTTCCCTACTTTAGAAGCAAAAGAAGGACTCTCCAAGAAAGGCTTGAGGGAAAGATGACCTCGGGTTTAGGAATATTAAAAAATGATGAATGCCTAAGATCAAAACTTCCAAAATCCCTCTCTTGTGATTGACGTGTTTATACTAGGCTTCAAAGTGAGGCAAGTAAAAATTCAATTAAAGTATGAGCTTTGGGAGAATCTAGGGTGACTTTCCATGCATTGTTTTTTGAGAGAAATACTATAAGAGACTAAGTTTTGGGAGATATACCATGGTAAAGGCTCATCCAATGATCATTTATAGTTAAGATAATAGGTTTTGAATGATGAACTACAAAGTGCAAACCTTCAAGAAATCCTCAAGTCAAAGGAGCATCAAGGGTTCCCTCTTGGTGTGATAGTTAGGGCATCAATTTATGTGAAATTCCACCATCGTATTTTGTGCAAAATTGGAGGATGCCTAGAGCTCTAATCTAGCCTAGGAAGCGATGCCTCGCTTGAGGACCTTTTGCTATTTTTATACACCTTATCCTTTTTTATTTTAGCCTCTCTATGCATCATACTATTTTAGAGAAAATAAACTTTTATTCCCACACCTTGCGTGTGATCCTCTTCTTGGAAACTCCACATGATGCAATTCAACCTAGCCATATATGCATGGTTTCTTTTCTTCATGAAGTCAAATTAGCCTTACATTTTTTAAATGCTCCTAGCCATATATGTTGGCAATTCAACGTAAATGCTCCCTTGTGTTTCCCTGACAGTCCCTAACACTTCCTAGCGCATGTTGGCACACCTTGGCACTTAGCACATCTTGGATGCATGTCACCATGACACTATAACATGACTTAACACTGTCTATCATTCCATGTTACTCCCTCCTCGAGACACCTAGAACTCGCTAACGCTCCCTATCACACACTATTATTTATTCATTTATGCATTTTGAGCTAGTGCTCTGTTATGTTTTCCTGGCACTCCCTAACACTCCTTAGCACACATTGGCACACCTTGGCACTTGGAACATCTTTGTATGCTTCCCTAGCACTCTAACATGCCTTGGCACTTCCTAGAATATCGTGTCACTCCCTTCTTAGCACACCTGGAACTGGCTGATACTCCATTTCCATGCATTTGAAACTAGTGCTCCCTTGTGTTTCCCTGACACTTGGCCCTCACACTCACTAGCATGTTTGTATTGCATCCATACAAACAACAACCTAAACCATGGCAGATGATCACTTCATAATAAATCCATACTTGTTTGACATATCAAGCTGATCAAGAAGTTTACTCGTTGCCTCTCAATCAACTAGTTAAGCTATGTATGCTTGTAATTGTAAATGGATCTTCCAACTGGCACAAGCTCTACTTGTAATTTATTAAATCCATTATAGGAAAACACCTTATTATGGAAGCACACCTGGTTTAAATCTCTACCCCTCTAACCCCCCTTCAACCCACCAATAATATGTGGATGACACTCTTCTTATGGGCTCTCCCTCGGTCAAAGAAGCCCTTTCCTTTCACAATATTCTTGTTGATTTTTCCCAGGCCTTTGGCACCTCCATCAATAGAGCCAAATCAAAACTGTTCTTCCTCATTACCTCCTAGACCATTCAACTCAACAAGAGACACAGACCCAGACCCAGAAAAATCTGCATACCTAAAAAAGATGGGGGGCTTGGTCTCAGAGATCCAGACTTGTTGGGAAAAGTTATGGGCGCCAAAACCTGGTGGAGATGGATCACCAGCCCCAACACCTCTTGGGCAACACTCTAGAAGGAAAAATATGCCCCATCTCACAACCTGAAGTCTCTAATCAGGCTCTCTGGAAACCTCAAAGGTTTCTTGGTCTGGAACCAAGCTTGGGAGAATAGAGGAATGGTCCAAAACAAGAGTGTTGACAGTGTTAGTTGTACAGCTGAACTTTACATCCATCGATTATGATGTCACTTGATACTGAAGGAAATTGGGGCGACAACATGATATTAATAGATGCGATGGTACATGCAACTATTGAGGCAAAGATTCATGGCCCACCTGACTAAATTTGTGACCCAACCAACTAGGAACAACCTTTCCAACATCCTAGCCCTAGGGAACCTTCCCAAATTCCCTAACCCTCTGTGCCCAAGCCCTAATTTCCACCCAAACAATAAGAATTAATACATGATAAATAATCAAATGATTTTAGTTATTTAATCAAAGTAAAAGAGTCATGAGAGGGCTAATCATAATCTTAATCATTAATCAATGCTTTAGCATAATAAACCATAGAATACTAACATATCCATGTGAGTTATGTATATGCAGATAACATACACATACCTTGTATGTATGGTAATAATATCAACAAGAAATTACCAAGCAATCAATCTTCAAGTAGGTAGGATAATAACTAATCATAACATAAAATGGTTGGGGAGTGGGTGTTACAAATGGCTCCCTTATATTTATCATATATATCTTATATATTATTAATATGTGTCTATTACTTAGTAAATGAACTATTGTTCATTTCATTTTTCAAAGAATATTTTCTCTCACTCACCAATGTATTAAATGTTGTAAGGGTGGCTAGTACATTTTCAATACCATATATTTACTCCCTTTCTTATTTAAAATAGTTTTTTTCAATAATTTTTTTATTTTTTTATTTTTATTTATTTTTTTATTTATTTTTAAAGCTGGCTCATTGAGATCTAACCAGTCCCAATTCGATTGGTTCTGGTTTGAAATCCGGTTTATTAGGTGGAGCGGTCTGGTCACCAGTTCTAGTTTTTAATACTATGCATCTAAGACCTGAAATAGAGCAAGTCAATCTTCATGGTTTGTTCTTGCGCTCTGATATAAGGGATGATGACCGTCTTAGTCTTGGCATAAAACACAAAATCCTTTATATTTCATGTGAATCATTTAGGAGAAACGTGAATATCGTACTTCTTGTTCTACAGCCATTTTTCTTCCTCGACGATGTACTCATAATTCCTGTATTAATTTTGTTTATTTGTTTATTTATTGTTGGACTGTTATTTATTATTACAACCACAATCAATATTTTTAGTTATAGTTCTATATGTCACTGGTTAATTTTTTTACTTGCTAAAATCCAACAAATAACATATGTCCCTTGTATTAATAAAGCTATAACTCTAAAAGTATAATCTCCATCATTTTCCATCTGCAATTCTCTCCATACATACACTTAATTATCTTGAAATACAAGATTGCAGTTGCACTGCTCTGCCATCAATCTCCATGTACCTAGAGAGCACTTGTCATTCTCTCCATTTTTTTGATGTCAAAACTACTCACAATCTCTCCATTTTTTTAATGTCAAAACTACTCACAATTTCCAACCATTTATCATTATCCGATTCAACGATATCCATCGAATTTATACTCCCCTTTTTCTTATTATCTTCTTCTTCATATGAGTCATTTTTTCCCGAGTGCAGTTCTACCAAGTGGGGTATATTTTAAATTCCCTCTGCCCATTTCATTTCCATTGTTTACAGTTTAAGCCTGATTCAATTCTTTCACAGGAACTAAAGGCTCACTGAGAACTTGATCATTTCATTCAATCAGTGAGATTTATACATGGATTGAGGTCGAGTTTCTACAGTGAAATCTATTAATTATCTTTATTATTTACCTAACCTTGTGTATTATGGCGGACTATTAACTAGTGAACTAGCTAATACTCCATTTCCATGCATTTGAAACTAGTGCTCCCTTGTGTTTCCCTGACACTTGGCCCTCACACTCCCTAGCATGTTTGTATTTCATCCATACAAACAACAACCTAAACCATAGCAGATGATCACTTCATAATAAATCCATACTTTTTTGACATATCGGGCTGATCAAGAAGTTTACCTCCATCAATAAAGCCTTTGGCACCTCCATCAATAAAGCCAAATCAAAACTCTTCTTCCTCATTACCTCCTAAACCATTCAACTCAACAAGAGACACAGACCCAGACACAGAAAAATCTACATACCTAAAAAATATGGGGGGCTTGGTCTCAGAGACCCAGACTTGTTGGGAAAAGTTATGGGCACCAAAACCTGGTGGAGATGGATCACTAGCCCCAACACCTCTTGGGCAGCACTCTGGAAGGAAAAATATGCCCCATCTCACAACCTGAAGTCTCTAATCAGGCTCTCTAGAAACCTCAAAGGTTCCTCGATCTGGAACCAAGCTTGGGAGAATAGAGGAATGGTCCAAAACCAGAGTGTTGACAGTGTTAGCTGTACAACTGAACTTTACATCCATCGATTATGATGTCACTTGATACTGAAGGAAACTGGGGCGACGACATGCTATTAATCGATACGATGGTACATGCAACTATTGAGGCAAATATTCATGGCCCACCTGACTAAATTTGTGACCCAACCAACTAGGAACAACCTTTCCAACATCCTAGCCCTAGGGAACCTCCTCAAATTCATTTACCCTCTGTGCCCAAGCCCTAATTTCCACCCATAGTGTTTTCAAACCACGTGCTCAGATCATCAAGGAGCTAACACCTCTCTTAGCCTCCTTAGAGAATCTTTAGTATCCAAACGCTTTCAACTTTATTCCTCTCCTCGCTCCCCAAAACTTCAACAAACCCAAACAATAAGAATTAATACATGATAAATAATCAAGTGATTTTAGTTATTTAATCAAAGTAAAAGAGTCATGAGAGGGCCAAAATTAATTTGATATTAAATTATTCATAAGGCTATAGTTAAAAAAATTATCAAGCTTAATCAATATTAATGCTAATCATAAGCTTAATCATTAATCAATGCTTTAGCATAATAAACCATATAATACTAACATATCCATATGAGTTATGTATATGTAGATAACATACACATACCTTGTATGTATGGTAATAATACCAACAAGAAATTATCAAGCAATCAATCTTCTAGTAGGTAGGATAATAACTAATCATAACATAAAATGGTTGGGGAGTGGGTGTTACAAATGGCTCCCTTATATTTATCATATATATCTTATATATTATTAATATGTGTCTATTACTTAGTAAATGAACTATTGTTCATTTTATTTTTCAAAGAATATTTTCTCTCACTCACCAATGTATTAAACGTTGTAAGAGTGGCTGGTACATTTTCAGTACCATATATTTACTCCCTTTCTTTGTCTTCAAATAGAACACAATAGTAACTAGAAACTAAAATACCAACTAGTAACCCTAAAAGAATCAATAAAATTTTGTATCACGAGCTCTATGAATTATTTTGAAAAAGAATTAACCAATTGAATTAATCCTTATTGCTACTAGCTCTTAAGTAAACCTTTGACACTTTATTATTAAAAACATTGAAATAAAACTTGACATGGCGGCCCATCGGTGTTGGCATTGAAATATTTTAATATAATAATGTTGCAATCGACCCTCTTTACAATCAAATCCAAAACACATATTCCTTGGCAGAGTTGGTTTAACATGGAATATAGTTATCAGGTCTTTCGTATATCTCGGTATTAAAAATTTGATTCGAAGAAAAATCAGGGTATGTTCGGAATCCAGAGCTTAATCGGCCATTGCCTTTGTCAACATGAATTTATCAGGTATATCTCATCTGAGCGCGTGTCGCGTGTCGATCATTTGTTGATTTTGTCCTGTTCCTGCTAAACCAATTGGAGAGTAGGCTGAATCTGGTGGTTGAGCTCTTAAGGTCTTGAGTGCGCTAAGCTTTGCCCCTGCGCACCTTGGCTCTCCAAATACTACTTGTTTAATCATATATTCTCCCCTCCTAGTACAGTACAGTGAAAGCTTCTGAAAGCTTTCCCTCACAAATGAAGCTGTCCACATCGCACAGTCCTGCGTGGCCGCCCAAGACATCCCATACAGCGTTCACAAAGCGGTTAATCCTGTGTGTCGGAACAGCAACGATCAGCCTTGGTTTCAAGGGGTTGCGATGGAGAAGCATGGAGCTGTGATTCCTTCTTGTAGAGCGGGAAATATTATTTGGTGCCAAAATTTCAGCGAAAGGGTACAACGCAGTTGCTTCAAGGTTTAGTTTGGAGTTAGGGTTTATATAACTGGGTTAACATCTGATCAACAAGCACAGGTTCACAAGTTGGAGAAATTCAATAAATTTCTGGAAGCCCTAGATCAAGGTATTTAAGCTTCTTTCTGCTTTCCTTGCTTCTGAAATGCTTCTGCTTCCTTCCTTGCAAAAATAGCTTATGATGGAGAAATTTTTGGTAGTGTAGTTTTTGCTGGGGTGATTCTTCCATGTGATATGAAAAATAGGAAAGTTTTGGATCAAAATTTAGTTGAGAAGATTATTATATAGTTGGTTGAATTGACCAAGTCATTATGTTCATCATTTTTAAATGTAACACAAGAGCTTGTATAATTTAATAGGTGGGCTGACTATTTTAATAGAAGTTAAGTCTTTCATGGTGCCTAAATTCTTCTTAAGCCCTTGGAGTGACACATTTGGCTTTTTTGCTAAGGAGTTTGTAGGAAGGTTGGATATGTTGGAAATATCTCTCAAATTTTTCATTGGTTGCATCTTTTTCAAGACTAGGTTGGAGGAAATAGAGATTTTGGTTATTCATAGAAACAATTAAGTAGGGCTTTTCAGAAAAGTAAAATTCAAAGGCTTTTCTCTACCAAAAACAATGTCACATCCAAATTTTGAGATGTGTTCCAATAAGATTTTGTAAAATATGTCTAATATATGTAAGAGCATATTGTATAACCTCCCACAGTTTCCTTGTGCATTCTTCCCCAATTCCGATTGGTTGCTTCTAGTATTACAAATTCCTTGACTCCATTGTCAAATAAGGTATTTGTTGCCATTATTCCTGCAAACAAAAAGATCAGAACCTACTCTGAAGCCTATACTTAATTACCTGTGAATACTGGATAAGGTATTAAGTACTTGACATGTCTGCTCCCACTGTTATAGTGGTGGTAGCACCCACAGACGAAGAGAACAAAACTGTGCATACGAAAAATACAAGACATAAATTATCACTGGAGTAAGCCATGGAGACTCCTCAATGCAGAAATAATACTCTGTACTTTATAACAACACTAGGAATAATAGAGTCCTAGCATTAATAATGCATTGATAATGCATTGAATTCTTGTGAGTAAGAGTTATATATTTATAGAAGCTCAATGTGATATCAAACTCGATTTTCTTCCTTTAAAACGTAATGCCAACATTGTCCTGTTGCACTACATTTGAAAGGGAGACCCTGGGATGTAGTGAAGGGACACATTTTTAGCAAGAAGCCATATGAGGTTCATGACCTTGCCTCCAATGCCTTCCACCCAGTTAGCGCCGATCTCTATTGTATAACCTCCCACATTTTCCTTGCGCGTTCTTCCCCCAATCCGATTGGTTGCTCTAGTATTACAAAGTCCTTGACTCCATTGTCAGATAAGGTCTTTGTTGCCATTATTCCTGTAAACAAAAAGATCAGAACCTACTCTGAAGCCTATACTTAATTACCTGTGAAGACTGGATAAGGTATTAAGTACCTGACATGCCTGGTCCCATTGTTATAGTGGTGGTAGCACCCATAGACGAAGAGAAAAAAACTGTGCATACGGAAAATACAAGACAAAAGTTATCTGGTTTGAAATCCGGTTTATTAGGTGGAGCGGTCTGGTCACCAGTTCTAGTTTTTAATACTATGCATCTAAGACCTGAAATAGATCAAGTCAATCTGCATGGTTTGTTCTTGCACTCTGATATAAGGGATGATGACCGTATTAGTCTTGGCATAAAACACAAAATCCTTTATATTTCATGTGAATCATTTAGGAGAAACGTGAATATCGTACTTCTTGTTCTACAGCCATTTTTCTTCCTCGACGATGTACTCATAATTCCTATATTAATTTATTCATTATTGTACCACTACAATTTTGTTTATTTGTTTATTTATTGTTGGACTGTTATTTATTATTACAACCACAATCAATATTTTTAGTTATAGTTCTATATGTCACTAGTTAATTTTTTTACTTTCTAAAATCCAACAAATAACATATGTCCCTTGTATTAATAAAGCTATAACTCTAAAAGTATAATCTCCGTCATTTTCCATCTGCAATTCTCTCCATACATACACTTAATTCTCTTGAAATACAAGATTGCAGTTGCACTGCTCTGCCATCAATCTCCATGTACCTAGAGAGCACTTGTCATTCTCTCCATTTTTTTGATGTCAAAACTACTCACAATCTCTCCATTTTTTTAATGTCAAAACTACTCACAATTTCCAATCATTTATCATTATCCGATTCAACGATAACCATCGAATTTATACTCCCCTTTTTCTTATTATACTCTTCTTCATATGAGTCATTTTTTCCCGAGTGCAGTTCTACCAAGTGGGGTATATTTTAAATTCCCTCTGCCCATTTCATTTCCATTGTTTACAGTTTAAATCCAATTGGTTGCTTCTAGTATTACAAATTCCTTGACTCCATTGTCAGATAAGGTCTTTGTTGCCATTATTCCTGCAAACAAAAAGATCAGAACCTACTCTGAAGCCTATACTTAATTACCTGTGAAGACTGGATAAGGTATTAAGTACTAGACATGCCTGCTCCCACTGTTATAGTGGTGGTAGCACCCACAGACGAAGAGAACAAAACTGTGCATACGAAAAATACAAGACAGAAATTATCACTGGAGTAAGAAATTAATACTCTGTACTTTATAGCAACACTAGGAATAACAGAGTCCTAGCATTGATAATGCATTGATAATGCATTGATAATGCATTGAATGCTTGTGAGTAAGAGTTCTATATTTATAGAAGCTCAATGTGATATCAAGCTCGGTTTTCTTCCTTTAAAACGTAATGCCAACATTGCCCTGTTGCACTACATTTGAAAGGGTGACCCTGGGATGCAGTGAAGGGACACATTTTAATATTATAACAACAAGAAATCCGAGCTAATAAAAAGATTATAGGATGGTTTGATAAACTGTAAGTGGATATTACATCACAAAATTCAAACAGAAAACAGGTCTATGAAGAAGTCCAGAAACATGGAAATGTCATTTTTTAATTTATTTAATTTTCAATGTACTATGCTACGGAAATAAGGAGCAGCAAATTAGAACACGAACTATATCATCTACTGTAGAGTGAAAAAATGTTGATTGATTCATAGAGAGTGATGGTACAGAGTATTTCACAAATTTACAGTCCTTTCTCACTGCCACTGGAAGCAAGGTTTCAGTGCTCCATCTGTGTCTATGTCTGCATCCTGTGGGACTGCAGCTTTATCTGCTTTTCATCCCCACTCTCTTCCCTCCAGGGAACAAATATTATCAAAATCAAAGAAGGAATTTTTGTACCCATTTCATTAAAACTGTATTTTGATGACTCCTTTTGCCAATGTGGCCTCAATGGTTAGGTGTTTACAATTTTTGGACAGACCATGTATGGTGTGGATTTTTTTAGGTTGTTACTGAAAAAATAATTGTATATTAAAAATTTCAAATACTGTATGAGGCATCACTCTCTTTCCAACCAAGCTGGAATAGCCAACATACCAAATCGGGTACCATATTAAGAATGTCTGATTTTCTTCTAAAGGAAAAATCTATAGCAGGTACCTGAATCAATGTGGGTCTTTATTTTCATTGTCTGCGCTTTTTAGAATCTCACTTGAATGGGTTGTGCCCAATTGAATCTGTGAGAGTATTCATCTCTCTCCATTGTTCTATCATCCCATACACATTGACTGAATGTGTTATGGATAATGTCTAGGCTACCTATTTGGCCTTTTTTTCTCTCTTTTGGAGGTGTTGGCGAGCTGACCTAGAGGCTTGTAACATTGGATATTTGTCCCTCTTCCATTCTAAATCCGACTTAGCTTGGTACTCTAGACCGAAAAATGATAAAATTATTGTATGCATTAACTTGAAAATTATCGAATTAGTGTTGTCCTGTCAGTGTCGGGGGTATATTCTATGCCTCATACAGGATTCTAAAAATTTATGTTGCAGTAAATCTGATCCAGTGTTGTGTCAAAAATTTTCTTTATTTTGTTTTGATTATCAATGTTTCAATGCTTCTTTTGACCATTTGTTTCTGTTTCTAATTCAGTAAAGTTGCGAAACTCACACATTGTCTTTGAATACTGTTACTGAGTTTATGATTGACCTCTTTGTCTTTTTTTCTTCTTTCTCTCAACTATAGGCAGAGGTTGAGAGGCCAAATCCATGTTCTTTATCTATAGGGCATATTAGAGCACCATTAATGACTATTTAGACATGTTCTCCTTTGGTTTGAGTCATCCCTAAGTTATTTGAATGACATCCCTATTGATGCTTGAACAAACCGACGATGTGTGATTGATTATCTGGGTTCTAATCATATTGTTGTATTTGGGTGAGCAATTGGGCAGTTTTATTTTCTGACTAAACTGGATGTTAGTTCATACTCCAGGAGAGAACTCAAACCAGGATACTATATAGAATTTTCCATTTCTAGGCCTGATCGACAATAGGAAAGTTTTATGTATTGCACTTGGTGCCATTTTTATGTATTCACCTTTAAATGGTATATATATGAACAAACTTTGCATATTTTGTGTCTATTGGTTTGGAATTATGGTTTTAAATATTTAAAATAGTTTTTTTCATTAAATTTTTTTTTTTTTTTTTTTAAAGTTGGTTCATTGAGATCTAACCAGTCCCAATTTGATTGGTTCTAGTTTGAAATCCGGTTTATTAGGTGGAGCGGTCTCGTCACCAGTTCCAGTTTTTAATACTATGCATCTAAGACCTGAAATAGATCAAGTCAATCTTCATGGTTTGTTCTTGCGCTCTGATATAAGGGATGATGACCGTCTTAGTCTTGGCATAAAACACAAAATCCTTTATAAATGGGTGTGAGATCAAGCAGCTTAGTGTCATATTTGTGCACATACTTAAAACCATGTTGCTGACTTCCAATGAATAGCTATTGAGGAAAGCCATAAATCATGATATCATGCCACCAACAATACATTCTGAATCCGATCAAATAGTGATAAGATAAATAAGACTTCTGCCAATTTACTATGTAGTGTTGCATCGACTAGCTTTGAGTCTTTAAGAGTAGATAAATTCATATCCATTTCAATAGGAGTTGTTGCAGATTTATCATCAACAATGTCAAATATGTTTCAAATTTCAATATCTTCCTTACATACTTAACTTGGAAAATCTAAATACATTGGAGCTATCATTTCAAAATATTTATGCAGGAAGCTCATCTTTTATCACTTCCATCATTCTTGGAAGTTGGATTCACTGAAATGATGCCATCAACATATAAGATGCAGTCAATATTTCATCCTTCACTTTGCTTTTGACAATCTGACAGGTTTCCAAAACAGTTATCCTTGGCTGGTCATCAATGCTTGCATACAAGGCTCTATGAGCCTGCCTCAGTCCATATGAGCTATAATTCATATACATTTCCTCGCAAAGCTTGTATTCTAGAAGGCACTTTTGACATCCACTTAATAAATCTCACGCCTATGCCTAACTAATTGTATTCATCTAACAAGTGCAAAGTTTCTTCAAAGTCTATACAGGCTCTCAAGTCTGATTTATCTGTATTTAGACAATACAGATAAGACAATACAGATATGTATTTGCTATAAGACAATGCTTTGATAATTATAATTATGCATATCTCTATTCATTAGAATGTCATAGTAATAATGCAACTCACCTAGATCCTTCATCTCAAAACAAAATAACATTTGATTTTTGGTTGTTGGGAAACTTTATATGGCTCTGTATGAATATTAGGCCATCAAATCACAATGTAACTACAATAATTTGATTTGTATAAGCCTAATGAGGTGACTTAGAAATGCCTTAGCTCTCATCATGAGTCCCATTTCCCATTGAAGAGCACTTATTATTCATTATCTGCTTGCATTTTGTGAATTTACAATCAGAAACAAAATAGTAAAAGTTTTTTTGGTATACACGTTGTCATATATTTCAACAGTTATTTATTTAATGATCCTAACTAACGTCCACACATTTTTCTTTGCAGATTTTTGTTGCATTACTTTCTTGGAATATATACAAATGGAAGACCAGGTATTTATTGTGTTTTTGGTATTTGTAGTATTTATGTTGTTGATTTAGTTAGAGACTGGTTTTATTTTTAGAAATAACTCTAAAACGATACTTCAAAAGTTTGTTTGTGACTAGTTAGAGACTTGTTGGAACACTTTGAGAGACTTGCCTCAAAGTGTTGGACAGATTTTCAGTGCTCACTCAACACTAAAAAATTAAATATTCATAGATTCACTCCCTAGGTTTATTCATTGGTCACGTTATCTCGAAAAAGAATTAATAATCAAGTTAAAATTTGCAGTCTTATCGAGCATAGTACATGGTGCATTCAGGAAAATAGCACATCATCATCTGAATATTCAGATGAACGGGCAACAAGACCTGTTCTAGGGACAGATGAATACTTCAATGAAATGATATATTGCAGTTACAAAATGTGCCAAAATAGGAAACTAAAGAAGCGAAGGCTAGTTGGTATCCATAGATTGGACCATGGAGTTTATATAGAAGAGGTATACTATAATTAACAAATTGTTTTTCTTATAATAAATAAATATGCACATTATTTAATACATTATTATTGATCATTTGAATTGATTTTTTTTTGATGAAAAGTCGCTTCCGGTTCCCAATATTCCTAAAGAACCTATGAATTATATTGATAGTAGCGACTATCAAGATGAAGGACAAAACACATTTATGGATGAAACCACTTCACAGATAAATGAGGTTGGTGTCAATGAATTTATCCAGGACTTCTACACATCTTTTGAAGAAGTTATTGATTCACCCCTCGCTCAATTGGCTAGGACGCCTCTTTTTGCAAATGCTGAATCTTCTATACTGGCGACACTTATGTTTTTGTTGAACTTGAAGGTTACACATGGATTGACAAACACATGCTTTACTGATATATTAAGGTTGGTTTTGATATTCCTATAAATTAATGCTCTAGATGTCTTAAAAGTTTTGAATATTGTGTATACTTATAAAAATAATTATTTGTACTATGCAGACTTTTGGAAAACAAAATACTTCCAAAGGACAATAAGTTGCCTCATTCTCATAGAGAAGTATCTTCAATAATGAAAGACATTGGAATGGAGTACAAGACATATGATGCATGTCCAAATGACCATATATTGTACTATGGAGAGAATGAAAATTTACAACAATGCCCAGTGTGTCACACAAATAGATACCGTCAAGATCAAGTATCCAAGAAGGTTCCTTATAAAGTACTACGACACATTCCACTAAAGCCAAGGTTTGAGAGAATGTTCAAGTGCAAGGATTTGGCAAAATATATGGATTATCATGCATAAGGGAGAAGCCAAGATGGTGTCATGCGTATGGTTGCAGATAGTAAATATTGGAAAGATATTGAGGAAAAATGGCCACATTTAAGAAATGAGCCAAGGAATGCAAGAATTTCTCTAGCAATGGATGGTGTCAATCCTTTTGGAGATCTTAGAACAACGTATTCTATTTGGCCAGTGTTAATTATAAACAACAATCTTCCCCCTTGGATGGCAATGAAAAAGGAACATGCAATGTTAACTCTTATCATACCAGGTACTAGAACATATGAATGCAATGCTCTCTTGAATTTTATATAAAAATATTTCAGTTCAGTTAATCCTAATAAAGAACACTTTGTTTACTTAGGAAAATATCAAGTAAAAGATATGGATGTATACATGGAGCCCCTCATTGACGAGCTTCGTGAATTATGGGATGGTGTAAATATGTATGATGTATCAAGACCTGTCAATGATAGAAACTTCGTCTTTCATTTGATTCTTATCTGGACCATTGATGACGCCCCGGGGCTCTCTATTTGTTGTGGTAATATTTGTTGTTGTAATGTATTATAAATTACATTTATAATTATTGTCTTCATTTTAGTATTTACTAAATTTGGTTTACAGTCTTATTTTAGGGCTACAAACAAAGGGGAAACATGGTTGTCCATCATGTGGGCCAAAATTGTTGCATAGGCAATCAAAGGATCTCAATAAAACTGTATATGATGAGTATAGACAATTCTTACCACAAAATCATCGCTATCGAGTGCGTGATAAACATAAGTTCAATGGAAAGGAAGTTGAAATGAGGAAGCCAATAAAGATGAACCCTGCTAGGTGGAAAGCAATGTATGACAAAAAAGAAGGGACAGGTTTTCCCCCAGGAATGAAAAGACTCTCTATTTTCTACAAATTAGAATATTATGAGAACTTGCCAATAGCCCACCTATTGGATACTATGCACATTGGGAAAAATGTGGCAGAGTGCTTGTGGAAACATCTAAATGGAACTAACATTGAAGCACAAATAAAGTTAAGAAAGGACCTTCGAGCTGCCAATATCATGCCAAACATGTGGTTGCATGAAGACAACTCATATGTTCATGCTCCATGGAATTTTACATCAAATGAGAAAGAAAACATCATTTCTACTATGAAAAACATAAGATTTCCTTCTAGCTTTGGTGCGACATTAAAAAACTTATTCAAAAGAGATGGATCAGAGTTCTCAGGCCTAAAAACACATGATTGGCACAATTGGATAAAGGTAACGTTGTCACATGTTAGATTTGTTGGAACTTAATTCGAAAATTGTATATCCTATTGATAATAGAAGTTCATGCATATTTGAACATGGTTATTTGTTAATGGTCATGCTAGTTTGTGATAATATCATCTCATGCATATTTTAACATGGTTATTTGTTAATGGTCATGCAGTATGTGTTGCCTGCAGCAATACCAAGTACTTTTGACCATGATGTCACTTTCACTATTTACAAATTATGCAAATATCTGAGGTATTTTCAATCCATCATGCATACTCTTCCATGAATCTTATCATTTGAAGTGCATCATTGGTTATGCCTTTATATGAGTTATTACTTTTAGTTTACGAGAAATCACAAGTCCTTATTGTAATACATGGTAATACTTGCAGGTGGGTCTCATCTAAAGAGATACATCAGGATGAATTGAAGTATTCGAAGAGGAATGTTTCACTTTTGATGTGTGATATTCAAATGTGCTTCCCTCCAAGCTTCTTTAATTCTCAAGAGCACTACCTTGTACACCTAGTAGAAGAGATTGAACAATGTGGTCCTATTCATATTCGAACAATGTGGCTCGTGGAGAGATATATGAAGGTCTTAAAACAATTTGTGAGGAAAAAGGCTCTACCAGAAGGGTCCATAGTTGAGGGGTACATGGTTTTTCAGGCAATGGTTCATTTGAGTGAGTACTTACCTCAATTGCATATTGAAGCTCCGTGATTATGGAATTATAACCAATCTCAATCATTTGAAGGAGAAAAATTAGAGGGTGAAGGGACTTCAAAGAGGATAAAAGGTAAACAAAATGTTATAGTAGTTATTTTTATCTTAAATTTTATAATACATGGCTATAATTAATTATTAATTCATTGAACAAATATATTTTTCATTGTAGATGCTAAGGAGTGGGAGGCATTACATTTTTATGTTGCATACAATTCTGACTTTATGTTGGAATCGATGGAGAAGTACGTTGAACAAAAGAAATTAGAAGATGAAAATGCATGGACCAATATATATAATAGACATGGTGAAAACACTAATCGAGGATTGCCTGCAAGCCATAAAAGAAAGTGGCCAGATAGATGCTCATGGAATTGGCTAAATACCAATATTGAAAATGAGGAAACAAAAGGGAAGGATAAAGTGACACAACAACAATTGAATTTCATTAAAGGATCTATAAATGGGGAGGTGATATATATTAATATGTTGCATATATTTAATAAATTTTCTGTTAACTTTTATATCCTTGAATCTAATTAGTTAATATTTTTATGAATTTAGGTAAGATATTACAAAAGAATGTGGAATTTTGGTCATCATTATCGCATCAGAAAAGTTGATGAAAAGAGACAAAATTATGATTGTGGAGTTTCAGCATCATTTGAGGTGGAATGTCGTTCACATGCAAATGATAGACAACCAATCACAAGCACACTTCGCTACTATGGAGTGTTGGAGGATATTATAGAGCTTGATTTTATGTCTTTCAAGAAAGTTATTTTTCGTGTTGAACGGTACAAACTTATCAAAGTGGGAGAATAAAAAACTATCTTTCTCCATAATAATGGATCCCATATGATCAATACATCTAGGTTTGAAGCCACTTCTGAACCTTATGTGTTTCCAATTCAATGTGACCAAATTTTTCTCATTCCAAATTTAGAACAACCTGGTTGGTCATTTGTGATTGATTATGATCCAAGGGGACGAAGAGTAACATTTGTTCCAGATGTAGAGGACCATGATTTACTTGAAGATGCAGAAGTTCCTCCAGAAGACATAGATGGCCAAGATGGAGATGATGTTATTGTCAATGATGCATATGACCAAGACGAAGATCATGACGAGTTTACTGAAGTGCCTGAAGGACATGACCAACCACATGGACATCAAGTGCATGAAGATGATGAATTTATTGATTTTAATTTACCTGTAGTTGAAGGTGGTGAAGACTATGAAAATGATGGTATTAATTTATTTGTCGATTTAGGGTCCATTAATGATGGGGTATTTATGCCATCAGATGAGGAAATCTCATGTGAGGATGACATTTTTTGATCACTATGCTTATTTTAAGATATTTGTAAGGATTCACTATAGTTAAGTATTGAGTTTCTAATTGTAATGGACATTAAGTAATTTGAATGTTTAAGGTTTTAATTGAAAAGCACATATATATTTGGTGGAGGCACCTAATCTACTACACTTCAATTTCTTAATTGAATTTTTGAACACCTTTACTTTATGCCATTGTCACCTAGGCAAGAGAAACATAATACTGTAAACCTAAAAAAAACTTTGCATATTGAGCATTGTTTATGTTTTTTTTTTCTTTTTTTTTCTTTTTTATGTATTGAAACATATTGAAATTTGTTTATGTTATTTTTCATGTGCTAGTGAATTTGAATTTTGTTATTAATGTCACTAGCATATGTTCTCAAATCAATATTTTCTTATTTTTATGTTATTATGTGTTTTTTTAAGAACGTTACTTCTGAACTGGGGGATTCAATGATCTTAACCGCATTTATGGAAATGTTAACAAATGCATGAGGGCAAGAAATTGCTATGATGGTGCATGAGGTAAGCTTGAATAAGTATTTTATAGGTTCAATTATCTTATGTTATTTATTATATTATGCTAATTTATATTTTTGGAATGCAGGAAATTTCTAAAGTCATTCCAACCCCTATCATGCCTTTCAATACATCTAAGCTTATGCTAGTGGTAAAGCTTGATCAATATTTTTGTGCATTAAATTAACTTATTTCACTTTATATATTTATTAATATTTGTGTTTTTGCTAAGCATGCAATTTTTTGGCATGCAGGATTCAATTATGTCGGTCAATACATCAAATGTTGCCATGCAGGTATCGTTTATGCCCCCTAATACATCCAATGTTATGCAAAATTTAAGGTTCAACAATATTTTTGCGTGAGTTTGATTATGTTATTTGTTGAGAAATCTAGGGCATAACAATGGAGGTGACTTTTACTTGATTATTTTTTTTCCTCGAGAAAAAAGCATAATTTCATTACTGCAGGTGAGTACAAAATTACATTGTGAATCACATAAATGTGTGATCAATGAAGACAAACCCAAGAGTTTGTAGGCAAAAACAGTTACAAAGAGAAAAGAAATCCTCTGCAGAACCAGAATCTGGCTTTTACCCTGTTCCATATGGAAAACATGCTGATGATAATAAAAATTCAGTAAACGCTACTATCTACTATTAGCAGTCCAGTAAGAATTTTTTCAGAAAAAAAAACAAAAAAACACTGCCCAGAAAATATTTCTAATGATCTTCACGGAGCCAACCATAGCCCAGACAGTCATAAGACCTTATGTATGCCCCAACAGATAAAAAATGCATCATAAAAGCTGAAATGTAGCACCGTCATTGTCAATGTGTGTCACTTAAATGTGTGACCATCCTGTTGTAGCAGCCCTTCAGGCGAGAAAAACCAAGCAATAAAATAGTAGTTGCGTAGCCACCATCACAAAAAATGTTGAGAAACGCTCACCGAAGTGTAAGCAGCCCGTGACTTTTAGATGCCAAACTTGTAACTTTTACTTGATTATGTTATTTGTTTGTATACTTTTACTTCAACTATGAGCTCTTGCTTCAATTTGTATGCTTACCATGATGCCTTCTTACTAAGATGCATTCAACCATGGAAAATGTCTTTCATCTTTTAATTTTTTCTTGCTATTCATCTATGTTATCCCTGAGCATGAAACCCATGCTTCAAACATAACAAAAATGTTTTTATTTTTCGTTCTTTACATAAATTACATAAAATCATGATTACATATGTCATTATGAAGACCAAACCTAGTTTACATATTTCAACTTTATTCATCTTTTATTCCATCTTATTATTTATATTTGTGCCTTGCAGGATGTTTCCAGGGTGACTCCGACAAGTAAACAATCTGTTGGTATAGAGGGTTATGTTATTCCCTCGACACCTAGACCAGAACCCCATAACATGCCCTCTACATCAAATATTGATGTTTCTTTGAGGAGTCTCATAGATTCACAATCAAGAATGTTAAGGTTCCTACCAGATACTCTTGAAAATGTTCAAATCAGACAAGAAATGGTTGAACAAATTCAGTTATGGGAAATTCCATTATTGGAGAGTGCAGTGCCTACTTCAAATGAGCAAGTAAAATTATTTTAATTTTTTTATAATTTCATTTGTTACATTTAGGATAATTAATTTAGAAATGGCAGTAGTTTCATATTTTGGTTGTATTTTTAACAGTTCCGCAATTTCTTTGTAAATGCAGGAAATAAGTGAGAAAGTGCTTGATGTACCTATAAGGGAATCTACCTCAACGTCCAGAACTACAACAATATCCTCGGTGACTACAAAAGGAATGCAAGAAGTTACAATCTTGCTCACTGCAGAAGGAAATGTCTTGAAGGATGAAATGGGGTTGAAATTTTATCACTTTATTTTTCGTCGTGCTGAACAATTTTTTGGCAATACCATCCAAATGGATTGGAGGAAGCAAACCAATGCTAAAAAAGAATAACTATTTAAAGATGTTGTAATAGAATTTGGAAATCCTGGATTTGATAAAGAAATTATTCTAGATATTGCATGTAAATACATTCACTCAAAAAGAGACAATTTAAGGTCAAATTTAACAAAAAATTTGATGTATCCACGTCCATCTTGGATCACAGACCAAGTGACGTGGGATGAACTTATGAAAGATGGCAAGTTTAAAAGGAAGGTGCACAATAATCCAAACTATAGGCCATCTGCACGAAAAGGAGGTAAAAGGCGACTTCGAGATACAACGAAAGCAACCCAAGCTAGGGTGTCAAGTATTGGATCTCATAAATTAGGCTCTGGTGGATATAACAGTATTCGTGGTGGCATGGTAAGTGAATATTTTCATCTATTATATTTTCTGTTTTAGGGAAAATAACTATGGTCACATTGAGTTAGTTGTATCTTATTAGTCATTATAGCTTATAAATATGATTGTCTTTGTTAATGTAGGTTCACCAATTTCAGAAGGAAGCTTCAGAGGAAGAATTAAAATATGCTTTATCACACGGTTCCCAAGGTCTACGACAACACATGATAGATCGAGGGGAAAAATTAATTACTGGTTATGAATCTGAGGTTAGTTGTTTATAATATCTTATGAAATATGCAATAATTTAATTGGAGGTATAATTTTATTTTAACAAGTTAAATTGTGTTGTGTATAGGAATCCCAACAATCTAAATCATCAGGTGAAACATCTGGGAGTGAGCATGAGGACAAGATAAAAGCACATGTTGAATCGTTTGTTGCACACAATCAGTCAATTGTCATTCCTGAACCCTGGCAAGAAACCATTGTTGAATTTCAGCAAATGGGAGACAAAAATAATGAGGAGGGTGTTGAATGTGATGAGAAATCCACACCCACAATTATAGTAGCACCTCGTAGAAAGAGGACAAAAAGGATTGATATGTGTTAAATGTGCTAAACATATTTTTGGAACTTAAAAGATCCTGGAGCAAATAGATGAAAACACCTCTGAATATTATCACAAGTCTTTCATAGAGATTATGCTGATAGATATACAACTTCACTGACTACAAGATTTTCTTTTTTGTTACCTGAGATAAAATTCTCACGTTATTAGGAAGATATGCTTTGTATTTGTTATTTATATTTACATCTATATATGATAGTGATATATTTTGGAAGTTGGGCCCTCTGGTGCTTTTTAATTTTCAATGTTTGAATCAATGTATTGCAAGTTTTCTCTTATTTTTTTCGAGGGGGTTGTAGAATTTACGGTAGATATCTGACTGTAGAAGTGTAGTCAAGAGAACTCTGTGTAAGAATTTTTTTTATGGACGTATTGGAATAGTGAAACCTTTGAAAACATAGAAAAATTTAAATAGGTTTGTCAAGTGCTGTGAATGTACTTCTGTTACTTTGGCTAAACCCCATGATGAAATTATTGATGATGAGGATGCAAAGCAGGGTATCACGGGTTGCCATGACAAAAACAGTGACAAGGCAAACAACAGCATTCGTGAGACAGATGGGATTAGGATTAGTGATTACAGCTATGATGAGGCCAGAGCCCTCAACAAAGAAATTGAGGATGGATCCCCAGCTCTCAAAGAGGTCTTCAAGATCAGAGACATTATTGCGAACCCATATACGAAAGTGTTTCTTATAAGTTAAATATCTGATAGTTTTATTGAGTCAATTCTTGCAAGCAATATTCCTTTGATGGGTGTGTTTATTTGTCTCTCTCTCCATAATCAATCCTCTTTTGTGTTGCAGCCTATTACTGAGTTGTATGAGTGCTTGAGAAGATTGGAATTGATTCAACTCACAGTGGAAACCCTCAAGGTATGCTTTTTCAGTCATAGACAAACAAAGTTAAACAGAGTTCTCTCTCTTTTGGGTTTGGAGGTGTTCTTTTATGTGTCGTTTGATATATTTCTCAAAATTAATTGTCCTCACAGTATTGATTTTGACAATCTTCTTTGGAATCAAGCAACTTTTAAGATTGTTCTTGTAATATTGACTTTGGCATCTTGTTTTGGATCACTTTAATGTTGTTCAAATTGTTTTTGGTATATTTCTCAAAATTGTAATTTGTGTGGTTCAAAGCTTCTTCATAAAAGAGATTTTTTTTCGAAGATGTGTTCTGATTTGGAGACCTTACAAACTGACAAAAGGTGTACACCAATTAACACCATGCTCAAAGTCCAATGGGAGGCATGAGTGCAGTTGGGATGCCGCATACCTAACTACATTGTGAACATTTATTGAATTCTCATAGAGCAGTTGTGAAGTTATACATCTTTCATGGAATAAATCTGCATTTCGCTAACCAGATACCCCACACTACCACAAATAGGAGGCCTCTGAAAGCTTTCATCTCTTTGTCCTGAAACAATTTTTTAAGGTCCTTGCCAACCATCACTGCATCCAGTCACTAAATTTCATACCTGCCCACACCTAAGCTACTCAAGGACAAATGTTTAATAAATAGTCTGTTGATTCTCCATCTTGTTTGCAGAGGGTACACCCCTCTGGACCATTTCGATTGTGCTTTTGTAATGCATCCCATGTCAAAGCTTTGTTTCTAAGCATCAGCCACATATATACTTTGGATTTTAGTGGGGCCCTTACTTTCCACAATATTTTCCACTTGCAAACCTACTCTCCCTTGTGAACTTCTTCACACAAGACTTTATAACATAACCTTGGAATGTAAGCCACCAAGACAGGATTTCTAAACTAGACAAGGATATCCTTCTCATCATTTAATCTAATATGGTATTTCTGAAGCTAGCCAATATAGGCCTTCCACAGCTCTTTTTCTTGCTCTTAGCCTTGCTGCCATAGAGAAATGATTAAAATCAGCAAAATATCAGCTACCTGTCACAATATTCAAATCCCGTGACTTTGCAGAGATCCTCTTAAGACTTGAGGGAGACTGGAGTTTAAAACTATCACGATTGCCAACCCAGGAATCAGCCCCAATTCTGACTCTATCTCCTACTTCATTATCTAATAATTTCCTGTAAATTTGGAAACAGTTTTCAGTGGCTGAAAAAGTGGTGTGAATGGTTGTAGAGCAAGATGGATAAGAAGTTGGAAAACATGGAAGCAGAGTTATTAGTTCTGCAGGTCAAAATTAATTGGATGGATTTCCTAAGCCTCACGAGATCAAGTTTTTAAGACTAGGAAGTTGGTAAAGGTCTGAAAACTACTGAGTTTCGAGTTCCAGTGACGCAAGGAGAAAATACTTCCCAAGGGGCAAAAGAGAACCTGGGTGCAGCCAAAGAAGTTGGGCCCTTTGGTGCTTTTTAATTTTCAATTTTTGAATCAATGTATTGCAAGTTTTCTCTTATTTTTTTCGAGGGGGTTGTAGAATCTACGGTAGATATCTGACTGTAGAAGTGTAGTCAAGAGAAACACATGATCTGGGGGATATCTTTATATTATAATTTTCATAAAGAACAATTGCCCTTCCCCAGATTTGAAGGGTGTCTATTTGCCAAATTTGGCTATCTTTAGGAACAATTAACCTTCCCCAGATCAAAAGGGTATCTATTTGCCAAATTTGTCTAGGAGTAAACACCAAACCTCTTGTAAACCTCATGCCAATCAAGCAGGGAAAAACATATTAGGAATGGAGTTTGGTACTTTTCATCAACCTCATGAGTGAACCAATGCTTCATTTGGATTGTCTTTATGTTTTTATATTAAGAAATAAGTTATTCCTATTGCAAATTGTTAGTTATCTATACTATCCCGGTAGTATTTATGAACATCTTGAGGGACAGAGCCTGGAAGGATGTTGACATAACGCCTGATGAAAGCAGCATATGAGTATGCATGACCCATAATGATCCATTGTTGCATTTGGCAGAAATATTCATCAAGTTTGGCAAGATTGCCAAGTTGGTTGGACATAAAAAGATCTCGATAATGATTCAGATCATGGTCAACTGATGTACCAACAAACTGGACTCTGAGAGCAAGCATAAGTAGAGAGACAGGGTCACTTGCACCTAAGATTGCTTCTTTGGCAGCAGCACTTGCATAATGCCACCAAGTATGAGCCAGACCACTGAAGGTATTTACAATTTCCATGGCAGCTGTTCTGCTAGTGATGGTCGGGTCATCTTGTCTTTTCCTAGCAATCCAGCTCTAGAGTAATGTCAGAGCGTCTCTATTTTCTGTAAAGTTATTACAGCTAGGAGAAAACATAGGTATCTCAGGCATGCTCCTGATAATGTTATTCAGTGGGGGAGCTTGGAAAGGTGCTCCTGGAGGAGGAACAGTAGAAGTACTGGCACCTGTATCCTGAGGATGATACTCAAGTTTTGGGACAATAAGAACCTCTCTGGTATAATCTGCTGGCTGAAAGGCAGGTCCCTTTTGGAGAACAGTGGCTAGGAAGTCTTGAGATTCTTCGACTAGATCATGTTCTTCTTGTTGGAGCAGAGCAAGACACTCAGCCTCAACCCCAAAATCCCAAGATGGAAGATCTTGAGAAACCAAGCCAAAACTAAAAGCACGTTTTAGTTTCTGGGGTTTATCATCAAAGAGAGCTGATTTGGAAGAATCAAATGTGCTCCAATCTGGTGATGGCTTTTTCTGCCCGAGTTTTCGGAGGAGGGCAGTCTGGAGGGAAAGCAGTTGTTCTACTGCATCTAACCGATCTTTTATTTTATCCTGAGCTTTGGTTAGATCTGAAACTTCATGTTCTAGAATTTCAGTATGGGCTAAGATCTTTTCTGAGAGATCTAGCTCTTCCCCAATTTGAGTCTTGATCTTCAAGACATCTCTATGCAGATCATCTAAGTTTTTGGAACTAAGACCTAGTTGTAAGTTGGCATAGTTCAACTATGAAGTGTTAGTGCCTGAAGAGGCATTTGCTAACACTGTAGAGTAAGGGACAAATTCCCTTTTCTTTTGTCCATCATCATCAAACTGTCTGAATGGAACATAAGGCAGATTTCTGCCTGGTATGTAACTTTCATCTCCAGTAGCTACCTTGACAGTTTTTCCAGTTTCTTCCCTAGGGAGAAGATTGTACATTAGAATCTGGAATAGAGAGGATGTGGATGGAGTTGCAGAGAGTTCAGTACTCTTCTAGTGTGGTGTAGTCTACAGGGGTTCCTTCCCCAGTTGATGGATCAGTTGATGGCAGGCTGGACACTATGAGTGCTGACCATGATGTTCACGAACCAGTGTAGCACCTGGAGCAGAGCCAGATGATACAGCAACTTCACTTGGAAGTTGGAAAATCTGAGCCAAAACGTCAGGCTGAGTCTGCAAAGACTCCGTGATATGGCTAAAGCTGATAGGCTTTAGTGGCTGGATTAGCAGAAGACCAGACTGGGTGACTCCTTTATACCTTGTGTATCTATCTTCCCAGTTGGTAGGGTACTCGATGCCAGTCCAATTAAAAGTGATGGGAACTGCATCAGTACTAGTGTCTCCTTCAGACACCTGGCAATTCTGTGGCCTGGTTTCCCGCACAGCCTTTTGCAAAGGTGGGAGACTGTCATTGCCAAACCTGACAATGCATAGGGTTTTCAGCTGAATAATCTTCGAAGTTTCAGCCATGTCAAACCCTTGAGGGTGGATGTAAGCTTGCAGCAGGTTATAGATGAATGGATCATCTAACAACACAGAATATCTGGGAGAGACTGTCCCAAAAGCAGGTCCATTATGAAGGGGGCTAGCAAGGCCACCTATGACTGCATTTGCAAACTGATTGTGCCTAGTATCCACGACTATGCACAAGGACTTTATGTCCAGGTAAGGTCGAACAAGGGGATTCAGACCAAACCGTATGGATCCAAGATGACAATATTTAAACCCTTTCCTTTTAACCCAATCTATTTGAGCTCTATCCAGTAGAGGGATCTGGGTGGGTTTGTCTTGGGTAGAGAAAGAGATATCGACAGAGGATTGTCGTATCTTGGTAGAAGCAAAGTATCTATACAAAGGCATGTTATAAACATCACTGGCCATTACAGGAGGGATTTTCCAGTCAGGGGATGCCTCAGGTTCATTTATAGTAATAGTACTACTGCTACTACTATCTTCATGGTAAGAACCGCGTCTTTCTGCAATAGAACTGAGTGTAGTTGGGGCTTCTATCTCGACTTGAGATAACGAAGGATCCATGGTTGAGTAAATAAAAGCAACACTATATTTTCAAGAAATCTCTAATATTGTGGTGGAAGCAGGAGTAAACAATATAATGGAATATTACAACTTCTTTCTGTAATGCACAATGAGGTAGTCTTGCTAAATCTGGTTTTATCCCTGATATATTCTCTAGGAGTGCTACACTACAGAATTGAATTTTCTGCGACTGCTAATTTAATTGGTGGAATTTCTTGGTGTTTGTCAATGAATCTGTTTAGCTTTGGTTCAGAGTAATATTTGGGAGTCTATATTTTGCTCTCTTTGTTCATGATTAGGCACAATTTTAGTATTAACTTTGCCTATTTTCTATTTCATCAATGGTTTGCAGCATCATGTCAATCGAAAGGTGCTACAGAATGAGGGTTTGTCTTTTTCTTTTATCTCGCAGAGGCAACTTGTGTTGGGTTCTATGCTTGCAAGGATCTACCAAAATCCTCAGAAACAATGATGTGAGCCAATCTTGTCTGCAAAGGATGCCATCTCCTAGAGGCTCGTAGTTGTGTTGGGTTCTATGCTTGCAAGGATCTACCAAAATCCTCAGAAACAATCCTCGAAAGCAAATATGTGAGTCAATCTTGTCTGCAAAGGATATTAGTTGTCGGCTTCCAAGGGAGTTTTCGATATTGAAATTACTTATATTTTGAAGGTAGATCAATTAACTATGCGACCACTTGGTGTTGGACCCATAAAAAGGATTTGCAACAGCCATCTATTGGTCCAATAGGTATTTTTGACTCTGTTAGCTTCTTGATTTTTATTTTTCCATGAATATATAATTGTAAACAAATTTTGCCTTTGGTTCAGGAATTCCACAAGCATCTGCTCAAATCTCTCCTCCTCAATAGCTGTTGGATTAAAAAAGAAACTCCTTGCCATCAGCAATGCAGGAACAAGAAGATAAACTTATACTACCTGTTACAATAGCACAAGGACGACACAATTGCTGGGGTTGAATACACCTATCAGCCATTTTCAGTCAATGTGAAATCCTTCTATGCAATATTCATCAACTTTTTAGCCTTTTCATGTATTCGTGCCTTCTCCCTTCCAGCTTCTTAGTATACTCAGTACTGCACAACTGCCACATCCATCCATTGCTAGAGGTGGATCAGCACCCATATCCATTGTTTCCTCCAGGTTTTATACCAATAATGTTTGGGAAAACGTTTTTAGTATACTGCACCACTGCCACATCTATCCCTTGCTAGAGATCGTTCGTCACCCATATCCATTGTCTCCTCCAGGTATTAAACCAAGAATGTTTGGGAAAAATGCAAATTGGAAGTGGTTTCTCTACTTCCATTTTATCCTTGAAAGAGTTTGAATATGATTCAAAATTAATCTTTTACATAGTTGGACAAATTTATATGATGCCATAGAGATTGATGAAAGGGAGCCAGCCAATTTGTTCGGGCAATGATTGTACAATGCATTCTGCCTCCTATTAATAATATGCAGGGTTGTGATGCAGATGTTGGTACACTTCCAGATGAAAACCATAGCTAGTAGAGAAAGGTAAGGCATCGGTGCTACTGCTGATCCTCACATCACACAATATACAATAAATGAGATTTCTTGTTAGGTTTATACACTTGGGTAATATATGGTTGCTTATAATATCGTTTATATATTTTTAACCAGTTTTCCTCCTTGTGATGGAATTGAATAAACTTAGAAGTCCCACCTTAGCCTGTAACCTGGAGTATATTTGTAAACTGGCTAGGCGAAAGTATGCAGATTATAACTTCGTTTAACGGCAAACCCCAATCAATGGTTTAGTAATTATGAACTTGGACTCTATTTTGTGGAAATATTCTTGACGGGTTTGTTTTGATGGGGGTATTGTCAAGATATTTGCTTAAGAGACTGGCTCGCCTCATTCTAATATTTATCACTTGTGACCTTTAGCAGATCCTCTAGATTTAATAATCTGACTTAGGCTAATTTTAATTTGAATTTTTTCCAGAAACCTGAGTATACTTCTAATTTTATAATTCCACTCAGTCATGTGACATTGGTTTCACTTCTCTTTGCAGATGCGTCTAACATATGCAGAGGTTCAATATCTGATTGATTAATTTTTACAGGTTGAAAGCAAGGTATGCTTGCTGCGCTGCCCCTGATTCATTTAATCATGGCCTTGCAAGATTTTGTAGTCTTGAGATTTAGGTAAAATAAATTTTGTTGGTCGAGCTGCAAAGATATTTGCTTGTATAATGAGTTCATCAGTTCCTTTGGTGTAGTGATTTTTTTCAATATGAAAAGGCCCTCCCATCTTAAATTTACATAGATATGTAATCTTCAATATTTTAGGCAGCGGAAGCTCAAGAATCATTAGAGGAAGAAACACTTCTCCATGTTGAAAGGGATGTTGGGTCTGAGTTATCGGAGTCATTAACGGGCAAAAATGTAAGAGCCTCCTTTACCTATGTTGTCCTTTTTGAGAGTTTGTTGCTTATGTTTATGCATATTGAAACTAGACAGATTATGTATTTTGTGCAGTTAGAAGATGTTGTTGAGAACGAAATGGAAACTTTCAAGGAACAGTGGGAAGGTACTCTTAAACGTTTGTTTGGAGGATGAGAGTACAGTTTGAAGATGCTGTTGAGAATGAAATGGAAACTCTCAAGGAACAATGGGAAAGTACTCTTGATAGTTTGGAGGATGAGAGTTCAGTTTTGCTGAATTAAACAGTGGGGAATTGGGAATTGGCACTCTTCGGGCAACTACACACTGCTCTCTATGCAAGGGTGTTGGAGGTCAGACTTGCCAACTTATTCACTTCCCTGGGAACTAGGGGTTGGTTTTCCCTATGTAACAATATGTACAACACATCCTGCTCAAATCACATCGCAGGAGGAGGTCTGTAAAACATATTTCAATAAATTTAGCATTATTAACGAGTCATTTGAACTGTTTAAGCATCGCAGCTTATGTTTGGCATTTTGTTTTGACAGTCCAGAGCAACCAGAAATGAAGATGGTTTTCGTCCCTACATTAGATTTAAAGGTTGTTGAGATATTGAAATCCTATATTTCATAGATATGAATGAATGCGAGGGATATCAGTGCTTTCTGTGAGCCAGAAAAAGGGAAAGAGGGGGGAATTGGAAAGGAATACTCAAATTCAGGTTGTCACGGAGCAGGGACATAAGTTGAGCAGCTCAAGTCGTATGGTGGCAAATTCTAAATATAAAGTATCTAGAGACAATGTGCAGCAACACCCAGATTTGGACAAGAATCAGACCAAGCCTCATTCCTTTCCTCTCCCAAATGTAAGAAAACTAGAATATATGTGGATAATCCTCTGTCAACAGAACATCCTTATGACAGCACTGGAATTAAGTGTAAATTGGGCAATCAATTGTACATTCGGATGCATATACATTTTTGCTATTTTTTGTTATCAAGGAAGCTAATTCCAATTATACAAAGGTGTTGAAATGATGGAGCTAACCACTGGATATGAATTTATTTTTCCAGCATTTAATGTGATTCAACCTTTTCGATTTATATGTCAGAGATTAAACTCTCTTTGTAAGATGGAGAAATATTGTACATTTTTCTTTTACCTCATAATAGTCATGAAATGAAGTTCCAAATTATGAGGATCTTGTATGTTCAAATTCAATGGCATGAATTTATTTTCAGCGAATATAAGTGTGATGCCTTATTATTTTCAAGGTTGCTTCCAGAATTGTTAAGTTTTGGAAAATTGTTTATTCACTTAGATTTAAAATGACTGCTGTTAGCTTTAAAAAAAATGGAATTTATTTTTTCTTTCCATAAAAAATAGATTTTAAGGTAATTAAAATCACTATTTGGGAACTTGAAATGTTGAAACCACGTTAAAATAACATTTAAAATGATTTGTTTATTTTTTTTAAAATATTTTTTCATAGTCTCTAGAGAGACAATAGTTTGAATTATGGACATATAGTCTCTATAGAGACAATACATTTTTGATCTCAGCTGTTATCCATAAAGAAACAAATGTTATTGTCTCTACAAAGACAAAAATGAAAGTGTCTCTACAGAGACAAATTGTAGACAAATGAAATTGTCTCTAGAGATACAATAACGCTTATGTCTTTATAGAGACAATAATAATATGTGTTCTATATTGTCTTTATAGAGACAATTGCTTGAGACATTAATTTTGAGACATTAAATTTAAGACACCCGCTTAAAGACAATATTTAAGACAATACACAATTTTCTTTTTGTCTCTAATTAAGACAATTCACTGTAAAATTGTCTTAACTATTGTCTTAAAACACCCCACATGTACTAGTGCATGACGTTAAATTGCAGTTCCCTGTGGATAAGTATCGAATCGAGCTTTTAAAATTGTGGATAAGTATCGAATCGAGCTTTTAAAATTGAAGGCAACCTAAAACAGGGTTACCTTTTCTCAAATTAATAAAATTTAAAGTAGCCTTCAGGATTATATAAAGTCACCTTGTACTTTCAGCTTTAAGAGATTGAGGGATGCTGAAGTTTCGCCCGCAAATCTAAAATAAATTGATCCATTGAAAAGGGAGGACTGTATATTACGTGGAATACTCATTTGAGCAAGAAAGTTGACAGGAGAGGACTTAATTCGGTGTAACACTCAGAAGATCGAAGAGCGGTCTCAAGAACACGAAAGCTTTAGTGAAATTCATTACTTAATCCTGCAAAGAAATAACAGAACGAGAAAAAAAAATCGAAAACGCTATCATAAAGTAAAAAATTATGGAAGAGGAACAAAGAATTAAAGTTGGGAATGACATAGCTTCCATCCATTTAATCATTACTTGTCTGAAGCAAGCCCATATATATGAAGCTGGACCATTCTAAAGGGGCATTCTGAGTTGGAATTCTGAATTACCGGATCTGGAATGGAAAGGCCCGATAACTCCATAAATAGAAATCTGGAACAAGCTCTAAGTGAGGCAAAGGCATAATAAATTCCAGACTAAGTCGAACTGTTTGACTTGTCAATATCTGTCAGTCCAGTCTATGTGGAAATAGACTATTCGTTTGTTGTTGCCGTCTGGCCATCTGTCTCCTATGTGCGCGAGAGAGAAGGCGTTAGAAATGTTGAGAGCTCGAGAATGGAGATAACCCTGGGCAGATGGAGCGCTCTGCTCACCTACCGAGAAAAAAAACAAAATTATGGTCGAAGTTTCCCAATTAAAATGGGGCGATCAAATCTTCAATATTGGCATAAAATCAGATCGATTCCAGTGATCTATGACGTACTTAAAAATGATGATTGCAACTTTTGAAAACCACTGAATAACAGAAGGTGCCAAGCCGGATCTTATTTTCAAAAGATTACAAATAAAACGGCAAAAAGCTGTAGATTTTGAAGCTTTATGAAGGGAAGTTTGCAGTGTTTGATCAGATCTAATGACATGGTGGTAGTAGGTAGCCATAACATCCACTGGAACATAAGGTTGAGATTTTTGTGCAAACAAAGTCGACTCTCAATTATTTTGGTTAAAGTTACACGTACATGCTTAATGGGGACCCGATCATTAATGTTTTCATTATTACGGACTGGAGAACATTTTTAATATATATATATATTTTGTGGAATATAAGGTTGAGAATTTTGTGCAAACAAAGTTGACTTTCATTTAGTTTGGTTAAAGTTACAAGTCCATTATGTGGACCCGGTTATTAATGTTTTCATCATTACGGGCTAGAAAATATTATTAATATTTATTATTATTATTATTAGGTTTTGTATAAATTTTGGAGAGGATTTTTGGTAATTATAAAGATTTATTTAGACTATTCAATTTGACTTTAAAGATTTGTCCGTATTTAGGCTTCGGATTATGAGCAAGTTTTTAAATGAAATTTTTAGTGATGAGTATGGAATTTTGTAAAAATTATTTAAATTTCTCAAATATTTGTGTCTTTTACTAATTTTATGGTATTTTCTCAAAATAATGATGAGGAAGGAGCATTCAAATCAATTTCAAGGAAACACAAAAATCATCTATTGCTGAAGGAAGGAGCATTCAAACTCCAAAATTTGGTGCCCATAATTCTTCTACCTCCCATGGATCTAGGAGGTTGGTTTCACTCAAACCTTCCAAAAGTTTTGTTTTTGTATCACTTTGTGCAAGCAATTTGTAGGAATGTACTATTGCTTTCAAAATGTAGCAGCTTTAAGTATAAGAAGGTCTAGTATTAGATTTCGCCCTTCCCCTTCTGCCTTTGTTAAGGGGATGATTTTTTGTCATCCTCTTTTTAGAATCATTGAAAAAATTTTCCTTATATCATTCATTATGATGTACTTTAGTTTTATGATTCTGGCCATTAATTTTGATCAATAATAATTTCTTATTATTTGTATTTCCTATTACAATTAAAATACTAATAATTATTTACTTATATATATATATATATATATATATATATATATATCAAGTTGTTTGTGTTCTTCTAAGTTTGGCTTATGTCTTGAGTATTAAAATTGGTGAGAGCAGCCATTCCATAGGTATAACACACAATAATTAATTTCTATATTCCAATAATCAGAAATACATCAAATATATATAGTTGAACTAACTCTAATCTTAGAGAGAGAAGTTGAGAGAATCTCTCAACTTCTTCAACAACCCCAATCCAAACTAAGTAAGCATAATAAATGAGGCATTATCTCAAACACCCCCCCTTAATGCCTACATTACAGAAATGGAGAACACACTAATTTTATACAAACATTTGTCTTCCCTCGTCTTCATTAACATTTGTACCCACTCTGAGATCTCATAGACAACGCTCTTTTCTCCACCATTTTCGAGCTACCATTCAACCCATTTAAAATAAATCTGTTTCTGACTAGCAATGTTGAATTTGTAAGATCAAAGATTCTTGACACTCCCGAAGAAGAGTCTTAACACTGAACTATCCTATGGAAATATTTCCATTTGTGAAATAACCCTGAAGAATAAATTTCAACAGTCTATAGGAACATATTCTAGGTACAGAATATGATCAACGATCAATCTTACAAAGTGACCTTTACACAAATGAATCTCACACTGTAACCTGTAGTTGACACTCTTGAAGCCCGAAGCACAACAAGACCCATCAACGTATAACAAATTCACACAATAAAATTAGCCAATTGTTCTCTCGGCACCAAAGAATGTCGAGAACGACTAATTTAAATAATGCTAATTTGTTTAATAATTGGTTCTGCAATATAAAAAAATTTACGATCATAATACATACACATTAATATATATATTAATATATAGCTACCCATTGCTCACCCAGTGAACCTCGTCCAACAAATTAATGGATTTAAACTACACCTCTGCCATCACACTTTCAAAGCCCGACAACATGTACTTCATATGCAGAATACCTGGCCACATTCCAAGTTTTTGAAGAACAAAGCTAACAATACTCGGCAAATTATCAATAAGCGCAATTTCTTGGTTAACACGTCATCCATCAGTTGAACGAAATGCCTCACCTGGTTGCCCCGGGAGCCATCATTTAACTCCAATGCAAGAAGATTCTTGAAGATACAACATGTGCAAGTATTTGTCGAACCAGATGTATTTGGAATGCTTGGTGAATGATTTAAGCTTAATCCTGGCCTTTGCCAGCTCCTCGGCGGTGTAACCCTTGATGGGAAAATCAAAATCAATTGGGCTCAAAAGGATTGGTTCCTTGAGGAACAAGAATGGTGAAAGGATCTTCACGTGTGAAGATACGTGAATATACTTAAACTCATTAACGATGGATGAATTGTAATCCTTAATCACATCCTTGTAGTTCCCAAGTGCCTCAGGGGTGAGATTGATGGCCTGAGAGAAATTGAAGTTTCATGCTCCCTCTATTGGACCATGCATTAGCATTCTTGGGGTATTCTTCAAGGAGCTTCGTGATTTTTCTCACAAAATTCTCGAGATCGCCAACCACGGTAGCGCTGAGGGCATCCTGGAGCTGGGGATCCTCCACATATTTAAGCCTCATGCATTGCACAATCGTCGTTCTTCTGCACATAAAGAAGCAATGAGATAAACCCCATCACGAGGCTCCACTTGACAGGTTGAGGGTTTTCGAGGAGGTGACGAGATTCGAACTCCCACCAATGGATCACCTCTATATCTCTGTTTTTCGCAACTGTTTCCAAGAGCCTGGCGGTGTCCCACCTATAGTCACCAGGAAATCCAATATAACAAATGCAACATTTTGGATAATATTAAAATTGGTGAAAAAAAAACAAAACAAATATCACTGGCAAACATATCTACACTATGCTACTCTCCTACACCATACTCAATTTCACATTTTCCTAGCCATCCCGTAAGGGATTTAAGCCAGTAGAGGCTCTGATACCATATTAAAATTGGTGAGAGCATCCATTCCACAGGTATAACACACAATAATTAATTTCTATATATTCCAATAATCAGAGATACATCAAATATATATAGTTGAACTAATTCTAATCTTAGAGAGAGAAGTTGAGAGAATCTCTCAACTTCCTCAACAAACCCAATCCAAACTAAGTAAGCATAATAATTGAGGAATTATCTCAGAACATTTGAGAAGCTGAGACTTAGAGACATCACAGCTCTCAAAGTCACTGCAGGATTACACCAACATAAATGCTGACCCTAAGTGGTAGTTTTAACATGTCTCCTCCCTAACACGAACTGTCATGAGTTTGATTTTGGATTGCCTTGCTTAAAAAACCCATCCTCAACTAATTATACTAGTAAAAATTAACATATATATTAATATATATAATAATTATAAGTTATTTAATATGAACCATTTTTAAATAAAATTCCAGAAAAGTGTTTTTTTTATCCCTATTTATTTTTAGAAGTTTCAAAGCTACATGATTTATACTAACCGACATAGTACTAACGAAACCCTTACATTTGTGCACCTTCGAGCCACAAGATTTATGTCGTACCACCGTATTATTAGGCAATCTCAATTGTACATAGTAAAAGTATGCTTTTTCATTTCAATAATGAACTTCATTGTAGAAAAGCCCTACTTGCGAGGTAAAAAGTAACATTTTCAAGTACTAAACCTCAATGTAAAAAAAGAGTTTTGTGGGAACTTTGAAAGCACAAGTTTTTTTGCCATACCACCATATTTTCAAATAACACATTTCATTGTAAAAAGCCCAATTATATGGATTAAAAGCTGATCTTTTTAAATAAAAGCTTAATCTTTTTAGTCCATGTTGTCACGCATGCGACTATAGTAATCAAAATGGCCCCGGTCACAACTAACCAATTTTTTTATTTCATATTTAATAAAATATGGTCGCAAAATCTATCCAACAGATGTAATTATTTTCCCAGCCAATAAGAATTTTGGTCATATAATTTTTTATATCAAAGGATTTATGGCGTTCATATTTTTCCATCAAAAAGTAATGTTGGAATTAGTCTCTTAACAACAAATGTTTGGTTTGGGAATGTATAATTTGACTTATCACTTGAGCCACCACATGGCCATCTTTGGCTATTTCCATGTATTCGATGGAGTTTTTATTACTAGTTTTTCCTGTTCGATTCCTCGTAGCTTACCGTCTACGTCATTCATATCCACTAATTACGCCAGAGGCGTTTTCCATTGGGGGCTTCTATTCACCCCAGCCAATGAGAGACACTTTTCGATGCGCATGGAACCTATGATATTTCGCCATGTGTTTTTCATCTGTCAGATTCGGCAACATCTGCTTGGGGAATCCGACGACTCGCCTTCGTTTTGCACCAGATCGCCTGCGGAGTCATGTTTGACGGAAAATTACGCCTCTTCTAACAGCTGGAACGCCTATTCAGAATAGGGATTGTTTCCTGCGAGCCAGATTCGGCCATTGAAGCTCTCGACTCATCTCCAGAAGTCACAGTTTTTGGGGCCGCTGATAGATTTTGAGGAAGAAGAAGAGGAGAATAAGGCTGGATCCAGTTTTGCAGCTCCAGAGCCTGTTGGTGAAAGGGGGCGAGACCGTTTGTGTCGGGACAAATCTCACCATCGCAGAACCAGATCACTGTCGCCACTCAGAAGCTCGGCTCAATGGGTAGAAGAAGAGACTTCCAAATTAGAAGATGAAGAAGCAGGGGATGTGAATGAGAAGTCCAAGAACATTGCCTCCTCTTCTACTTCTTCGTCCTCGAGCTCCACAAAGCGAAGAGGTTCAAAGCGCTGAAGTCTAAAAGATCTGCTCTTGTACAGAAGCAAAAGCGAGGGCAGAGACCACACCAGAGAACGACACTCGGCTTTATCATTCGCCAATCCTGCAAAACAGTCCTCGGAGAAACATAAGCTACCTAAACAAGCTGAAAAGCCTAGCGCACATGGTCGAAGATGAGCACGTCAGCTCGAATGGAACCGGGGCTGCGCTGGAGAAAAGGGGTCCTGTGTACGCACGAGCTACGGCGCAATTCGCCTGTACGGAGACTAGAAAATATGTAGATCTGTGGTACGGGGTGGGTTCCTTTACGAATGTGGTGAATGACAATGAGCTCACGGGGACAATTCCTAAGAGCTTGACGGCGTTAAAAAACCTGAAGCAATTGGATGTGAGTAACAATAATTTGAGCGGACCAGTTCCAATCTTTGATACGCAAGTAGGGGTTAATACTCAGGGGAATCAGTTTATCAATACCATTCTCCCTCCTGGTTCTGCCCCTTCTGGTAATGGCAGCAATAGTGGATCTGGATCTCCATCTGGGTCTGCTGACATTGCAGGGACTTCCAAAAAAAAGAACGCATCAGGTATGATCGTTGGGATTGTTGTTGGTTGTGCTGTTTTTTTGATCTTTGCAGTGGCTGCGATTCTCTTTTACTTGAGGAGGATGAAGCCCAAGTTCTCAAAGCTGCCGTCACATCCTAGAGCACCACTTAAAGGTAAAAGGGTCAAGTTATGACAAAAATATCAAAATTCTCCAGTTCTTTTCCTCTGCCAATGCTGCGGCCATGTTTGAGGAAGCCAAAAGAACCGAAAATAAGAATATTATGGGAGAAAATGCAGTAGAAAGAAATGCAAATGTCAGGCCAATGTTCCAATTTGTTCAATGATCTGATAAAAAATAATCACATTACTGAGAGTAATCTGCGAATAAAAACTATCAACGCTCCGTCTTTCCAGTACTTCAATCTTCATTATTCATATTCCATAATTTAGTAGAAGAAATGACTTCGGGAGGAGTAAGACTAAGAGTGAAAGAAGCAATCTCTGCTCTGCTCCGCAGGAAGGCCTCCTTGCTCTTTTGGAGGGAGATGAAGATATCTATGAAAATGACAATGAAGCCTCCCTGTAGGAAGAGTGCCCTATCTCGCCAAATGAAGAAATAGATGAAGGTGAAGCATCCCTAAACTGTGATGTCTTTGTCGTCAATGAAGGCAATGTCGTTGAAATTCAAAATAAAGGTATCAAACAACCATCTAAGAATTTTGAAGCCCCTATTCATGATGATAATGATGTTTTACAGATGAAGCATTAGAAGAAGACTTGAACAATTGGAAGAATATGATAAGGAGTTGTTGGCTGTCCTCCCAAAAAGAGACATACTGTGCCTTCCTCTCGAAGATGACAGGGCTGTTTTTAAAGAGATTGCCACAGATATCGTGTTCTTGATCAAGAATATAACAATTCAAAGAATGATGGCATTGATGCTATGAAAGACAATCCTCTTGAAATCAGTGAGGAGGTTGCTATAGATCTAGCACAACAATACAAAAAAACACTAATGAACACATTGGACTAGATTTATTCATTGCACAAAGTTGAGACAAGTCATATTTCCTGTGTTCTGTCTATTCTCCAGATTTTGATGAAAAGGTTGGCCGTGACCATAAAAACAAAAAGGATATAAGCCAACATATTGTGAAAATGTGAGCGACAAAGCATCCCCACAATGTCGTTGATAAAAATTCAAATGGACTATGCTTGAAAACCCTTTGAGCTTTGATGAAAGTCATAAAAGCAAATGGGAGATCAATTTGTTATTATTGTGTTTATGTCTGGTTTCAGTGTGAGATTAAGAGCATGGTACAGAGGAAGAAGTCCCTGAACAAGAGAAGAGAGGAAAAATTCCTGAAGCAGAATTATTTATTTCTGGGTCGTTTGATAACTAAAACAAACTGGCCAACACAGTGCCAATTCTTTTTCTCAATGGATGGATATATGAGGTGAAGGAAATTTGATTTCCATCTATCAGCAAAAATTTCCATATTTAATAAACTTAATTACTTTTGGGCTCTTAGCGTTAATGCTGTTGTTTGTTTTTTAAATTTCCTGTTTCTAGCTTTTCATCGACTATGTAGAGAACTTGCATGGCATTGAGTGCAAAAGGCGGAATCATATTATACAAGGTACATTGTAGCCTCTTCCCAACACTTCTTTTTTATGCTTATTTGTAGTGTTATTATCATTTGATTTCTCTAAATTAATAGTATATACAATTTGTAAGTAATTCATTAATTTGTTTCTCGATTTTAATGGCCTAATAGTGCTGCTTCTATTTATTTTTGCTTCCAGTGTTTTTGTTAGCGTGTGGAGAGAGACTGAGTGCCAACGAGCACTATTGCAAAGGAAGGAGTGTGCAATACTGCTATGGAGCAATGATTTTAAGGTACTTTGCAGTTGCTCCTCAATATCTATTTTCTGGCTTGCTTTGTGTTGTAATTGAGTTGACAACATTTATATGGAGTTAAAAATACAAAAGTTATTCTGAATTTCTTGCTTAGTGATCGAAGAAATAGCGATGGGGATTAGGTTAATGTGTAAATTCTCTCTAAATCAATCATAATGAAACATAGAATCAAAAATAATGAAACATAGAATCAAAAGGGACTTTCAACAAATAAACTGAAATAAATAATAATGTGTTCTCCACATTAATCTTAAAATTCATGAAACAAACCCAAAACATTATCCAAGATGGCCTGTCTTGTGATGCACCTTTTCATGGTACAAAGTTGAGCTTCAATATGGCTTGTTTATCCTTAAAGCCTCTTGAAAGCTCCCTCACAGCACATAGAGGTTCATCAACCTCCCAAATTGTGTACAACAAGATAACATATAGCCCCCTTCCAAATGGATATGTGGACTACAAGACTGCGATGTGTCTTCCAATTTGCTACTCAAAGCCATTCTAAATTTGGTGCACAACTCCAAGGTCCTCTTCCAAGGTGTCCAAGATCCTCAAACATATACCCTATCACCACTTCCAATGTGGATAGTCCTTGTAGCCAATCACAGAAAGAACAACCCTCCTGTACCATCCCAATGTACATCACCAACTCCAAAAGCCCCCAAGGCTACTTTTCCTTCACCAATCTTGTCTTAATTGAACCTTCAAAAGTGGACACAAAACCCTGACGCAATACCTGCGTCCAATGATCTCTCAAGCATATAACTTGAATCATCCATAAAAGGCAATCAAAACACCCTAAACTTCCTTTGAAAGGTGCATATGAGGGTCTCCAAATCATGTTCAAAAAACATTCATAACACCCATAACCATCTACAATGACATAGATTGGCCCAAATAGTGCTCCAGGTCAGAAGGTAAGCTCGAGGATGGTTCAACGGTTGCAGTGAAGAGAATGGATCACGAGCTTGTGAGTAGCAAGGGTACCAAGAGTTTCAGCGAGAGATGTCTTGAGCATGGTTATTTATCGAAATCTTGTTGCACTCCTTGGGTATTGCAAAAGGCTGATGAAAAGTACACTCGTATGTGAATTCCGCACCTCGAGCCCCATGGTGACCAACACCTTTTCCATTGGGGCAGAATGGGCTCAAACCTCTCGGTTTGAACGGTCGATACCTTATTGCTTTAGATGTAGCTCATGGGATGCGGTACTTACACAACCACGGCTTACAAAATTATCATTCACGGGGACTTGAAGCCTTCAAATATTCTTCTGGATGTCGAGCTGCGAGCAAAAGTCTCTGATTTTGGTCTTGCAAAGCTTGCTCCCGAGGATAAAGCATCCGTCGAAACAAGATTGGCTGGCACATTTGGATATCTTGCTCTAGAGTATGCAGGCAAGTTTTGATTGTAGTACCTTTAACTATACGTTTTGTTAGGGAAACAGTGGATGTTTTTTTTTATCAATGTCAATTATAAAATATTAATTTCTGTTTCACCTCTTGACTATTGCAGCCACCGGACGTGTAACTACAAAATCAGATGTTTACAGTTTTGGAGTTGTGCTTATGGAGCTGATAACAGGCCAGAAGGCCTTGGATGAGAAGCGGTCTGAAGATAAAGTTCATACCCTGCCTTGGTTTAGACACATAAGTAGGGATCGGGGAACGGCTCGGAAGCGTCTATAGATCCAAATTACTCCAATCAATGGATGAAGCTGGAAAAACAGTATCTGATGGTCGAACTTTCTGGCATTGTAGCCTTTGAGAGCCTAATGCACGCCCGACATGGGTTATGTAGTTCTTTGTTACGGGGTCATTGGTAAAACGGTGGGGAAACCTTACGATGTTAACCACGAGAATAGGTGAGGCAGTTTACCGAATAACAAGACAAGCTTTAAAGAAGTGGAAGATCTTCGATGATTCATCAATGACGTCCTTTGGAGGTAGGACTACGTGTTGGAAGTTACGATCAAGCATATATTGAAGGCCACGGTTTTGTGAGTGCAAGATGATTCGGAAACTAGGGATTAAGTAAGTGTATGTGAGGAGGTAGATGTGTCATTTAAAAAGGCTTAGTCTTCTGCTCAATGTGCTAGGGACGAGGATGCACAAATATTGAAATTACTCAGAACTACCATTAATATTGCATACCTCACATGACGTGTCTGCACATGTTTGCAGAAGTTACAGGTTCTGCAATGGATTATTCAATGCTTGAGAGTTCTGGTAAATTTAGAAATCAGGAGACACGATTTTAAGGAAGCGAAGTTTCCAAATTTGTAGTTGCTGTCGTTCAAAATCGTCATATTCACATAATTTTATTCCAAAGTCATTTTCATATTTACATAAACACAAATTCAAGACATTTTCATATTTACATAAACAATTTATATTACCTAGCTAGGGATAACACAAAAAAAAATTATGCTTGATAGTTTAAATTCCAAAATTCCATATCGTTACAAACTTTTCATTTTCATTAAATTACTTCCCTTACATATCTACCGCCCCGGCGTTCCTTTGCGCCTCTTGGTGCAATTGCTAGTTGTAATCATTAGGATCTTAGTGCAGATCGTACGTCTTCTCCTTTTTCCTCTGCACCAGCTATAGCTATAGCTCGATAGCACGACGTGAACCAAGTTAAAACTTGTCACCGTTATTATTTTTTAACTTCATTTATCTTTCGACGTTTGATATTATTTATAAAATTCATCATAATATTAATATAGTTCTCACCATCATATAACACTACCTATGAAGTTTGATATTTTCAAAATATGTGAATTTTGTTTATTAAAAATATTGCTGTGTCAAGTGATAAAACAAAAAAAACAAAAAAACTTTCAAAATTTTCTTTTTACAAAGATTTTCATTGTTTCTGGAAGCATAGTTTGATTTCAAAATGTACTTTGTAGCTTCCATTTAAATGTCAATGGATGGATATTGTGACAACTTCCCAAAATTCATAATCAACATGAGCTTCAAAAATATGTTTTAGTTCTTGGTAATGTAAGAAAAATGTTTTTCATGGTTTCTCGAGGTATAATTTGATTTCAAACCCTCTATGTAGTTGACATTGAAATGTCAGGGAATGGTGTGACCTCTTTCTTAAATTCATTATCAAAATAAATTTAATATATATAAATATATTTAGTTAGCAGTTACCTTGCATCTTTGCAGATCTGTTGTTGGTAGGCAACAAATCCTCTACCCCAATGATATTTGCATTTGTTGTTTGTCCTTTTCTTTCTTTTCTGCTAAGTAGTCAAAAGCATACCTGTGAATCTCGTCCACCTCTACCAATTGATATATGCTTGCCTGAATTGATTCCTTATTTGTCGTGAAATGTTGCACTAATTTATATAGTGGAATCTCAAGATGAATGGACAATGTGACATTCATTTTGTATACCAGCTCAAACGAGCTTTTTCATGTTTCTTCTTTCTTCGTGACTTCGTCAACCCATCGTTGACGTAGGAATTATAAGAAAAGGCATAACCAAAGGCATAAGTACCAAGGCCATAGGAAAGAGCAAGGACCAAGTTAGCTCAAGAAGAGGTAGATGCACCACTAAAGGTTTTGTTTGATTGATCAAACACAATGATGTAGAACACAGCTTGAAATGGATTGGGAAGTGATGCAATGGTATTTTTTTCCCATAACTATAACTTAACTACAATTGTGGGATACTCCATTTCTTTTGTTAAGAAAAAAAATTCATAAAGAAAATCACATAGACCTATAATAGATGAATTCGAGTTCAACATGTCGGTACCTTCAAGCTTGTGTAAAATGAATGGTGATGCTATCCTTCTCGGGAATGGATGTCAGTAATGAATTCCAAGAGAGCCGTTTCCTAAGACACTTGTAACTTACCACCTTATTCTTGGGCATGTGGTAACATAAGTAAGTTGGTGGGAAATAATGACTTCAGGAGTTTGTATTAGAGATTTTTAATGCATGTATTACATTTCATGCCTGAAGCATAGGTGTTTTGAACGTGGGTCGGGTAAGGCAACACAATTGGAGTGTGTCCTTTGATTTAAATGCTTTGTATTCAATGACCATATACATAGCTTCAGTACCATATTCGAATAAAATTATTTATTGTTTGGTGTTGTGCCTCACATAACAAAGCCCTCAGTATGATTCTATTCTACAAAACATTTAATTTTTTAACAAACATAGAAATTCACGTAGTTTGGTTCAGTAGGCTCTGTATCGTTATCACATACATGAGATCGATACGAACTAAATCTCACATATTTATTTTTGTATATGAGAGACCTGGTTCAGCACATCGATCGACCATAACTTCTCTAAATTCTCAAACAAATGATATCTTTTGAAAAAAAAAAATATATCAGCAACACAAACAATTCTTATAGAAAATGAAACAAACCAGGAGCAACGAACACACCAATTCCAAAAACAATAGAAAATGGGAATTATGGAAAATGAAAATAAATACACTCGAAAAAAAAGCACACCAAGTGCAAACACAATTCAAAATAAAAATAAAAATAGAAAAACGAGGAGCAATCAACACACCAATTGCAAAAGTATGAAAATCAACATATATGTTTGATTATTTGGATTTGAAATATTTTTAATGTAATGGTTTACAAGATCGTTTACAACTTAGATATCAAAATTAATGCCCCTTTTGAAAATTTTCTTTTCTTTTAAAGCTTCACATTTACTTCCCTTATCTCATCAGTGGTCACTGTGAGAGATTATTTTTGGCATTGAATAAATCACAACAACAAATAAATGACCATTAAGTTCTCAAAATACCTTTTTCTTCATGAAGGTTTAATTATCACAAAGAAACTTCATTGTTCATTTAGTGGTTGGCATTTTTCGTGTTAAGACCAAGTTTAAAATATTTGCTCGTAACAATTTACTTGATAACAAAATTTCATATTCTAAGAGTCTTCACCTGATACACATTCTTCTATGATGCAATGTGTAAGTTTATGTTCTTTGTCTGATACAAATTCAAACACACGCTTGCACTAAACTTCATGAGCTCGGGGGAACGAAGCTTTTCTGGTTATGTGGAGCTCCACACCAACGAACTCGTAGAGTTATACACACCTTCCCATGCAACATTTTCGTTATCGTGGGACCATTATAATGGGAGGCTTCACCTTATTCTTAAACCCACCCATCCACTCCCTCAACCTCTACCTTCACACACAATGTTGGAGGACCATTGTAAGATCTACATCTGTGATTTCCCTTTGTTGGCTCCTCTACATCCTAAATAAAACAAACAAAAATGCAAGGAACGCTCATTCAAAATAAAGAGAAAATTATAGAAATTACTCCTACGAATTTGCAATGTTCCTTCAAAACAAAAAGATAAAAAATAACATAAATTACTCCTACTAATTTGTAATTTCGTGACCCATTACATTGTTTTCAAGGAGATTACTTGGAAAATCCACATCTCTGGATGCGGTCATTTTGGTTTCTCGACTTCACTCACTACGATGGCTACTGGAACTCGTGATGGTTCTTACTTTGTACAGAATTTGTGCCCTTTTAATATGTGGATGGGGTTGGACAAATATGCAGAGACTTGAACATTGTGTGGTGTGCGGAAATGATTGTGGAAACATAGTGTTTTCAAATAACGATAAAGCATGGATCGAAAATAATTTTCATTGCAATATATCATTACGTGGAGTGCGGAAGTGTGGAAGAAGCTTTCATTTTTCTTCTTCCACACTCTTTATAGTATTAAACCATTAATTAACAATAGCGACAAGGATATCGTTGCACCTATTAATATTGTCTATAATAAGGGACGTAGAAGATTGTTTATTTATATATGAAGTGTACCCAAGTGAATGCATGAAGATTGGTTACACTTTTGGGCCAAATGTGGTGATGAAATTTCAAAATTTTACTCTTTTATGGAATTGAAACCCTCAAAATTCATATAAGCATTGTGACTTTTGATTCGGAGTAAAAAGACAATTTGTGGAGAATTTTGTTTTTGTCCTAATGATATTTTTTGGAAAAACAACTAGTGTCTTATAATATGTCAATTTTCCAATAAACGAAATGCTTGTACTTACAATTTTTCACCCATCTTAAGAGGTGTGTGTGTGTGTTCGCATAGCATAACTTAGTCTAAAGTGTGTAATTTAAAAAAAATATTTATATGAGCATGATTTACAGGGAGAGGAGTCATTTTTTCATATTAAAAAAGTTATTTTTTTATGAAAAATTATATTTTTATTATTTTTCAAAGTTAGTGAAGTAATATTTCAATTGCATTTTGCAGACACATGTTTTCGCTTAAGGTTTTTTTCAACTATTTAAATAAATTGAAAAAACAAGAGTACCCTTTTGAATATGACTAGTAAACGAAGATAGTGATATTTTTTGGAATTTTTTAGTTGTCTATGTTTTATGCTATTGATTTTTTAATCAAGCTTTGTGAGATTGTCCAAAAAAAATTCAATCATTATGTTTAAAAGAAATTAGATGAAAAATATGGTTTCAAAAATGTAAAAATCATATGACATTTGATAGAGGATTCATTCATAAATCCAACATGATCAACTCCACCACTTAAGGACAATTTTTTCCCTATGTCTGCTACGGTATAAAATAGTGTTGCAGAGAAATTTGCAGAAGGGTTGCTAAAATTGTGGTTTTTAGGACTTCAAAAGCTCGATCAAGTGCTTAAATTATAAATTCAAATAGCTTGATCAAGGGTTTAAGAAACCCTCGATTTATCCATTTATGTGGTTGAACAGGGGCTCGATCAGGCTACATGGCTCGATCGGGATATTGACCTTGATCGAGCTAATAAGCTTGATCTAGCCTTTTAAAAATAATATTTTCACGATAGAATCCTTATGTGAATTCCATAGGTTTAGAATCAAGAAATATCTAAAATTTAATCTGTAATAGCCCCTGGTTGATTTTCCATGTAAAAAAATATAAGATCAACATCATGGGACACATATTCCAAGATTAATTGTGGAAAAAACATCCTAGTGGGTGTCACTTCGATTTATTGATGGCTAAGGAAATTGGAAAAGACATTGGAAAATGAAAAGATACATTAACTGGCATTTTATTTATCGAAATAAAGGAAAATATGAGAAGAGGAAGGTGAAGATTCACATGTTTTCATGCAAGGGAAATTAGAGGAAAAATGAAGGAAAATGAAAAAAATAGAGGCATTAATGATAAAAGGCTTCCGAGGATCAACTCATGGATTTTTCAGTCTAGTTTTGGAGCTCTAAATTCATTCTCTCTTTCTCATACTCTTTCACACTTAGACCATTCTTGGAGCACTCTAGTTTTCACTTGGATTGGAGAAAGAATCCAAAGGAATGTAAGGGAGCATAAAGGGGACAGTTGGATAAGTAACTAAAGTAGGGATACTTTGCAGGTAATAGGTTACATGTGTGATTTCCTTGCTAGTTTATGGATGCATTATGCATGCCTGTGGTTTTTTGGTTACGTGATGTCATTGGAATGGATATTTTCCTAGTTTGACAGTGGTTTCAGCCTTGCCTTTCATTTCCTTTATAGCCATGGTGTTGTGATTTTTTCCACTTATTATTTTATGAGTGGTGGTCATGTTCCTTATGGCGGTGGGTTGGAACAAGCGCTATGGAATCCCTAGAACATCTTGGGTCGATTTACTAGTCTTCGATCCTAGGTTGGGACAAATTCTTTGGAGCCTTTGGTGGGTTGAGTTATGAGTTCCTCAAGCCCTAGAAAACTTGGGTAAAGACCGATCTAGTTGGTTTTAGTGATGTCTGGTCGTGAGGTGGAATCACTGGTTGAGGGTTGAGGTGGTTTGGCCTCTAGAAGTCTTGGTTTATTCTATGAGATCCCACATTCATGCTTGGAATATGACACATGGGTGATTGGCTAAAAGAAAGATTTGGTTCAGCATAATTTATGGTCGGGTGGTACGTGGAAGTCCCTAACTTGGTTGGTACTTTGAAAATGTTAATATGCGTTATTCTTTATTGATGATCAATGAGCATAATTGTTGATTTATTGTTTTATACATGAATGGTTTTTTCTGTATTTGTTGCTCGTTAACTACATGCTACATACATGGTGTATTTATTATTATACGATGTGCTCTTGATCTAGATCTAATTCATGGTTTGACAGGATCTTGGTTATTTTATATGGATGCATGACATAATATGTGTCTGTTGCATCAAGTATGTGAGGGAAGCAAGCTGATCCGGATTTATACAGGAAAGCAATAGAATAGACATATAACCATAAAAAAAAAGATGCAGCGGAAATAACAATTCATTTCATTAATATCAAATAACAGAAATATGCTTACAGACAAAATGGAAATAAACTAGCTAGGGTGTTGGTAGCTTATGTCTGAGAAAACATGTGGCGGCTATAGGCCTATGAATTGTGTTACAATGAGGCTCGAAGGCCTATTTATTGTTGAGAAACAATGGAAAACCCTAAACATCCAAAAACCTAACCCTAGGAGATGAAGCACCAAAACTGTGGGCCCCGTTTGGGTAAATTGGTACATCAATCTTCTTGGGGACGTAAGTTTGGCATACGATCTCTGTTTGACGCATTCAATACCTTGTTATAAAGATCTATCCGAGGACTACAACTTTTTACATGATTAAAAACAAAGGAAATTCCATGTTGCTCAAGGTTTTCCCAAAAAATGTCGTTTAGGGCCTCAAAACGGCTCTGGAAGTTCAGGACCCGAAGAGTGCTAAAAATAGTAAGTTGTGTTGAAACTAAAAAATGACAGAATGGATGGTGGGGGTCCAAATGGAATAGGTGGGTTGCAACCAATATCCACCTAGATCATTAGGGCCTCAAAACGGCTCTAGAATTTCAGGACTCGACAAGCTGCTAAAAATAGTAAGTTGTGCTGAAACAAAAAAACTGAAAGAACTGATGGTGGGGATCCAAATGGAATAGGTGGGTGGCCACCAATATCCACTGGGATCACAAGCCTTCTTGATGAACATCTAATGAAACTAATCGAAACAATGACTAGACTGTGCATCCATGAATTACAGTTACTACCTTCAAAATTTGTTTGTAAAGATGAATAACATGTGCTTGCAAGTCAGACCCCATTTCTGTAAGTACACCTTCGAATTTGGGTCATGCATAGTAACTCTCAGCTCATGTTTAGAATGGTAAGTATGTTAAAGTAGGTAAATGTCGGGTGGGGTGTTATAGAGTGGTATCAGAGCTTCCAGCTTCAAACACTTGGAGTGGATGGGCTCTATCATAGGTGAAATGAGGAGCAAAGGGATCAACGAGTAAAATAAATTTAATTTATGTTGTAGATTTTATTATGTGGAGTTTTATAAGCTGAATTTTTTTCCACATTTAGGGTAAGTCAAACTAATAATGTGGTTAAAATTTCAAATATTGGTTCACAATATTTTAGGAATTATGATCTGAGGTAGATGACCCTCTTGAATGAATCTTTAAAAAGGCCATGTTGGTATTTCTATCATAGCTTATCATCTGTTATGTTCCAGGAGCTAAACAATTTTCCATATTGAGGGGGAATCCAACTGATAATGTGGTAGAAATTTCAAATATTGGGTCGCAATATTTTAGGAGATATGATAAGAGGAAGTCGAGCCTTCTGAATGTTGAGAATGCAACAAGATGATGAGCTTAGTGAAAAGAAGTCGCCTTCACTAAGTGGGCCGTATTTATTTTGGCGCAAGTCTATTTTTAGACATGTTGACCATATTCTACGAGTTGCAGGATGCTATTTGTGGATGGTTGGTTAAGTTGGAAAATAGATGGACTTCTATTTTTAGATGTATTGGGCGGAATCTATTTTTAGATTGCTAGTCTAAAAATAGATATGTTGAATATTATTAGCTCTTAATAATATTTGGACTATAAACATTATCTTATTCTCTTGGAGCACTTCAGTTAAGTGCACAGATGTGGCACAGGAGCTGACAGAAGGAATTACGCTATTCCTGAGGGTTTACTGGAGCTATTGCATGGAGGACTTCAGTTAGAACTCATGTGACAGAGTTTGGTGGAGTTGTAGAAGTAGTTGGTGGAGTTGTGTTCAGTTTAACTCAGTTAGACACAGTTGAGCTAGTTGTATCTAGTCTAACTGATTGATACACTAGTGAGAGTGGTGTGAATTAATTAATAATTAATTCACTAATTATTAACTCATTAATCAACTGAAGAATACATCAATTAACTACAGTGCATGGATAGTTTTAGTGGAGACCAGTGAAGAGGTATGTGAAAGAGCAGTGTGACTATCAGTTGTGACTATAGTGTTGTATGATTTCACACCACACAGGATTGGAGATGCCAATGAGGATTACACAGTGCAAGCCAGGTGGATTCGAGTTCATTCAGAGCCATTATTCAGCAGGGATTGCGCAAAAGACGCAGGCTAGCAGGTGGCAGATGATCGGTGCATGGATTTGCAAGATCAAGACCTGATTAGTGTGTAGCGATTGGAGATACTGAGAGCTTGTGATTAGCTTTGTATTATGATTGTTACATGATATCTATGACATATATTATATACATATAGTTGGGGTTTTTAGCTTCAGGCTTTCCCGTTAAAACACTGTGTTCATATGTGTGAATTTTTATGGTTTCAATGTGTGCTTGCAATTGATTTAATTTCTGCATGTGATGATCAATGAGTGGAATAGATTCTGTATTGTGCATGAAGTCAAATAGTGTGTGATCAGAAGAATATTAGGCATATAACATATCAGTTATATCATTTCTACATGGTATCAGAGCGATATTGATCATTGGAGCAATTGCAAAGCATTAAAGCGGTTGAGTTTTGTGCTAGTGAAATTTGAATTTGCAGTAGTGTTTTCTTGGTGTCGAAGTTGAGATGTATTTCAACAGATTGCGATTGGAGTATACCCTTGAGGGCAGCTCGAATTATATTGCATGGAAGGATAGGATGGAGGCAGTGCTGAAGGATAATGGGTTGAAGGAGTTCATAGATGCAGAAATTCCTAAACCTGCTTCTAGCGATGCTGCCGCACTTGACGCATGGCGAAAGAAGACAACATAATGTCGAAGGATTCTATTGGAAGGTGTGAAGGATCACATAGTGTCCAGCCTTCATGGTAAAGCTTCTCCATTCTTGATGTGGAAAGCTTTGACAGACTTGTTCCAAAGCAAGAGTGACCAGAGGAAGTTGGCGCTCAAAGATAAACTCAGGAAGATAAAAATGGAGAAGGGAGAGAGTATACCCAAGTACCTCACGAATTTCGTCCAGTGCAGGAATGAGCTGGGAAGTGCGGGGGTTACTGTAGATGAAGAGGACTTGGTGAGCTTGGCTCTCCTTGGGCTTCCGAAGAGTTGGCATTCTTATGAGGACTCTGTCAATGGTCGGGAGAAACTGTCGGGATGGGAGCGACTTTGGTTGGATCTTGTGTAGGAGGAAATAAGGCAGAGTACTAGGGATGGATCTTCATCGAAGAATGAAGATGAAGAAAATTGCGCTTTGGCTGCCAAAGCAAGGAAGGGGAAGAGCAAGAAAAATACTACTCAATCCGGTGCGAAAGGCAAGAAGCAGGACATATCCAAGGTGAAATTCTTTCACTGTCACCAACACAGACATTACGCCACTAATTGTCCACAGAAGAAGAAAAATAAGTAGGCTGCTAGATCTGCAGCTGGAGAGGCCTTAGCCTCGTAGTTTGAGCTAGATTTTTCACTGATCGCATGCTTGGTCTCAAGTGTGATGGGATCAGTGTGGTTTCTTGACAGTGGTGCATCTTTTCATATGACCGGAGACAAAGATTTGTTCAGTGATCTGGATGAGAAGGATCTTGAAGTGCACATCGAGATGGGCGACTGGTATCGGGACCATTTCCTTTAAGAGGGAGTCTGGTAAACCTTTCATATTGAAGGATGTCATGCATGTTCCAGGATTGAAGAAGAATCTGATCTCTGTGGCTATGTTGGAAGACAAGGGATATGATGTTGTCTTGAGCGAGGGAAAGGCTTTCCTGTGCAGTAAGGAAACTGGTGAAACCCGGAGGATAGGGGTTCGAGTTAAGAACCTTTATCAGTTGCAGGTAGATGGTTGCGCAGCAATGGCAGGTAAGGCGGAAGGAGTTGTGAGCTGGGATGAGGGTGAGTTGTGGCACAGGAGATTGGGCCATCTTCACCATGGTGCTTTGAAAATTTTGCAGCAGATTTCTACCAGACTTCCCAAGGGTACACTTGCACAGTCAGATCAGTGCAAGGGATGTACTTTGGGAAAATTTGTGAAAGCCACCTTTCATGAGAAGGATAGTCGCACCACGACGATCCTTGAGAGAATTCACACAGACGTGTGTGGACCTTTCTCAGTAGCTTCGATAGCAAAGCACACGTATTATGTGATATTTGTTGATGACTTTTCTCGTAAGTGCTGGATATTCTTCATGCAGAGGAAGAGTGCGACATTCTCAAAGTTCTGTGATTTTAAGGCACTAGTGGAGAAAGTGTCAGGGAAGCAGGTGAAGGCTCTTAGGAGTGATAATGGTGGTGAATTCATCTCTGGCGAATTCAAGGACTTTTGCAGTGCAAAAGGAATTCGAAGAGAGCTCATAGCGCCTCATAACCCACAGCAGAATGGGTCGAGGAGCGAAAGAACAAAACAATCGTGGGTGCTGCACGGGCGATGATGCATGATCAGGGCCTACCCATACACTTGTGGGCTGAGGCATGCAACACTGTGGTTTATGTGCAAAACCATTGTCCTCACAAAGTACTTGGCATGAGTAGACCCGAAGAGGCATTTTCTGGTAAGAAGCCTGATATTTCTCATTTGAAGATTTTTGGCTCACCTATTTACATTCATGTGACGAAGGATGCCAAGAAGAAACTGGAGCCAACCGCAGAGGTTGGGATATTTGTGGGGTACACAGATACACCCCACAACTATCGTGTGTATTTTCCAGATTGTCGGAAGACTGTTGTGCGACGGGATATCAAATTTCATGAGGAGAAAGCCATGAAGTGTTCGCTTGAGAGGGAGCTACACTTGCATGCAGATGAGGAGCTATTAGTTGCTAAGGGTGAGCCTCAGGATGTGGATCAACCACAAGAGGAGGTTCATAGAGTGGAAGAAACCACTCATGTAGCGCCAAACATCAGAGGGCAGAAGCGCACTACAGAAGCTGAGTGACTGAATCTTGATGCAAAGAAGATTGTAGGAGCACCTACATCATAGCGCAGACAGAGACAGTCACTTGACCGATATACTGGATACATGGCTCTGATGAGCAAGTGTATCATGACAGAGCCATCCTCTTTCGAGGAAGTTGTGGAGGACCCTGCATGGGTAGATGCCATGGTGGAAGGGTATGATTCGATTGTCAGAAACAGTGCATGGGAGATTGTCCCAAAGTCGGAAGGGAAATCAGTGGTAGGTTTGAGATGGATCTACAAAGTGTAGCAAGCTGCTAATGGGAGCGTTGAGAAGTACAAGGCAAGATTTGTTGCTCGGGGCTTCTCACAGATTGAGGGGATCAACTATGAAGAAGCCTTTGCACCTGTCGCAAGGTATTCTTCCATACAGAGCATCCTTGCTCTCTCAGCACAGATGGGTTGGCACATTCATCAGATGGATGTGAAGACTGCGTTCCTCAACAGAGTCATTGAAGAGGAGGTGTACATAGAGCAGCCAGAAGTTTTCGAAATCTTCAGCAGCGAGTCGCATGTGTGCAGGCTCAAAATAGCGTTGTATGGGCTAAAACAAGCACCTCGTGCTTGGTACACACGGATCAACAGTTATTTTACCGGACTTGGTTTTACCAACAGTGAGGCGGATCCCAACCTGTACCAGATTGTGGTTGAGGGTAAGTTGCTAATCATTGTAACTTATGTAGATGATTTGATATTGACCGGTGATGAACAGTTGATACTCTCATGCAAGGCCGATCTTGAAAAGAGTTTAAGTTGAAGGACTTGGGCCTCCTTCATTATTTCTTGGGATTGGAAATTTGGCAGCACAATGATGGACTGGTTGTGTCTCAAGGCAAGTATGCTCGGGAGATACTGGAGAATTTTAACATGCAAGGCTGCAAGCCTATCAACACTCCTCTTCCTGGTGGTTGGAGGAAAGAGGATGCTACATCGGCAGATGTAGTGGATGCCACTGTTTATCGATAGTTGGTTGGTTCGTTCAAGTATCTAGTCAATACACGACCGGACATTTGCTATGCTGTTAACCAGCTTTCACAAGCTATGGTTAAGCCTACCAAGCTCTTTTGGAAGGCGAGGAAGCATGTTCTGAGGTATCTCAGAGGCACATCGGGATATGGACTGTGGTACAGACAGTCGGATGAGGTGAAGCTGCATGGCTTCACGGATGCAGATTAGGCAGGGAGCCCAACGGATAGAAAGAGCACATCTGGAGGGATTTTCAGTGTCGGGTCGACAGCAGTTTCTTGGTACAGCAGGAAACAGAGATCCGTGGCACTCAGTTCAGAGGAGGCTGAGTACATGGCAGCAAGTTTGGCTGCATGCGAGGCTATATGGATGAGGAAGATCCTAGTCGGGTTGTTCAGTTCACACTTAGATCCTACTGTGATATATTGTGATAATCAGAGTTGCATTAAACTCTCGGTTAATCCAGTATTTCATGATAGATCTAAACATATTGACATCCGGTACCATCATATCAGAGATTGTGTGTAGTGGAAGATCATGTTACTTTCTTACATTCCTACGGAGGATCAGAATGCTGATATCTTAACGAAGGCACTCACCAAGAGCAAATTCGAATACCATAGAGGCAGGATCGGGGTGGCAGATAATCCTTATCTTGTTGAGAGGGAGTGTTTAGAATGCAACAAGATGATGAGCTTAGTGAAAAGAAGTCGCCTTCACTAAGTGGGCCCGCTGGCTATTTTTGGCGCAAAGTTTATTTTTAGACTATGTCTATTTTTAGACATGTCGATCATATTCTATGAGTTGCAGGGTGCTGTTTGTGGATGGTTGGTCAAGTTGGAAAAATAGATGGACTTATATTTTTAGACATATTGGGCGGAATTTATTTTTAGATTGCCAGTCTAAAAATAGATATGTCGAATATTATTAGCTCTTAATAATATTTGGACTCTAAACATTATCTTATTCTCTTGGAGCACTTCAGTTAAGTGCACAGATGTGGCACATCAACTGACAGAAGGAATTACGCTATTCCTGAGGGTTAAGTGAAGCTATTGCATGGAGACTTCAATTAGAACTCATGTGACAGAGTTTGGTGGAGTTGTAGAAGTAGTTGGTGGAGTTGTGTTCAGTTTAACTCAGTTAGACACAGTTGAGCTAGTTGTATCTAGTCTAACTGATTGATACACTAGTGAGAGTGGCGTGAATTAATTAATAATTAATTCACTAATTATTAACTCATTAATCAACTGAAGAATACATTAGTTAACTACAGTGCATGGACAGTTTCAGTGGAGACCAGTGAAGAGGTAGGTGAAAGAGCAGTGTGACTATTAGTTGTGACTATAGTGTTGCATGATTTTGCACCACACAGGATTGGAGATGCCAATGAGGATTGCGCAGTGCAAGCCATGTGGATTCGAGTTCATTCAGAGCCATTATTCAACAGGGATTGTGCAGTAGAGGCAGGCTAGCAGGTGGCAGATGATCGGTGCATGGATTTTCAAGATCAGGACTTGATTAGTGTGTAGCGATTGGAGATACTGAGAGCTTTTGATTAGCTTTACATTATGATTGTTACATGATATTTATGACATATATTATATACAGATAGTTGGGGTTTTTAGCTTTAGGCTTTCCCGTTAAAACAATGTGTTCATATGTGTGAATTTTTATGGTTTCAATGTGTGCATGCAATTGATTTAATTTCCGCATGTGATGATCAATGAGTGGAATAGATTATGTATTGTGCATGAAGTCAAATAGTGTGTGATCAGGAGAATATTAGGCATATAACATATCAGTTACATAATTTCTAAACTGAATGCTCCTAAAATTAGGCCTCAAACATGTCATGTTGGAATTTCTGTTATAACTTTTCATCTAGCTAGTGTCAAGAGGTGAATCTTTTTCCAAAATTATGGGAAATAACATCAATATTGTGATAAAATATTTAGACATTGGGTCACTTTCTTTTAGGATATATGACCATTGGAAGTTGAGCTTCCTGAATGCTCCTCGAATTGTGCACCAAATATGATTGTGTTGGTATTTTTGTTATAGATTTTCATATATGAAATTACATAAATTGAAACTTGAGCCATAGTGAGAGAAAATCCCACTCATCATATGGTTCATGTTGAAAAATGAAACAATAAATTCTCAATTTTATTTTTCCTTGATTAGATTGAGAAATTTTGAATTTCCACATCAACAGACAACTTGGAGGCAATTAACTTGTGGGACATGGCTCTTGTCACTCAATGAGCTCAGTAAATTTGAGTAAGAGGAGTTGGAGTTCAATTAAGCATATATGATTGCTAATTTTTAGCAATAAAGGTCGATTATTTGAAGTTGTTTTCAATTAAACTAGTTCTAACTATTAAGGTCAATTTTGCAGTGGGACTTCAATCAAACTTAGTGATCATCCAATTAATTCATCAATCAACCCAATATAGCTAGTGCATGTAGAGAATTAAAGTTCCTTGATTTGTAGACTAGTCTTGAGTGTACATGTGTTGAATGCACTCAAATGATCAAACTTGGGAATTGTGCAAGCATTTTGGAGGAAATTCCTAAACAATAGGGGCCTAATTTCTCAAGGAATTTTGCAAGGAAATAAGGGCTCAAGCGGAGGAATAAATTGACTAAGTCTGGGTTAGAGCCTCGCAGTGAGTAGAGAGATAGGTTATTCACTAGCAGGTTGTCCTCAGTTGAGAAGGAAATTGTAATGCATCTCTATTCATCAGATTAGTGCAAGCAGAAAAAAGGAATTTTAGCAAATTTCTTTCCCTTAGAAAATACTATGTGCATGTTTTTTATTTATCATTACATGTCTTTGATTGATGTTCTAAATTATGAATTTAATTTTGTAGAGTATTAGAGTAGGATTGTGTCTTGTGATTTAGATTAAATTTTCATGAGTAGTTACAATTCTACACCATAATTTCTACATGGTATCAAAGTAGGATTCACATTAGAGAAGGAATTTCGAAGTTGTTTCTTAGGAGGATTGATTTCGCAGTTCAGTGTAGTAGGATATCTACAGAGTTGGGAAGATGACCTTCAACATGTTGATATTAGATTATGACTTGAAAGGAAACTCTAATTTCATTGCATGGAAGGGTCACATGGAGGCGATATTGGATGACAATGGATTGATAAAATACATCAAGACAAATGTTGCAAAAGCACATGAATATGATGCACATAACCTAGACCAATGGAAGAAAGATGTAGCCAAGGAGAGTAGAATAATATTGGAGGGAGTATAGGATCACATTGTCTCAAATCTCCATAGGAATGAAACTCCTTTCACAATGTGGAAAGAAGTGATAGAATTGTTCAAGAATAATAGTGACCAGAGGAAGCTGACACTCAAAGATAAACTTCAAAATATCAAGATGAAGAAGAATGGAACTATTCCGAAATATTTTATGTAGAAATATCTAAATAGACTCAACTGATATCTTAATTTACTAAAACAAAATACTGAATCAATTCTACAAATTGCGGAAACAAATTACGATCACACAATCACATGAACAAGAAAGAGAAAGAATTTCAATCCCACAACACAAATATTTATCTGGGGAAAGCCTCAGCTAAAAACCTCACTATTTGTATATTGCATAAGTCAAGAAATGAAACAATACAATGCTATTTCTCTTCCTGAGAAACCTCTGCACTATGTTGACTGTCTCAGACTAATCTAAGCAAGTTTGGTCCAATATTTATCCACTTCCTTGCATCTACCTGACCAACCTTGCTCACACATTCATGGGCTAATTGAGCCCCTATTGATTAGGAAATTTCCATCAATAAATTGTGCAATACATCCAAGGCATCCTGATTACCTCATGCATGACCTGTATAATTTTCTAATTATACAAATGATAGTTCTCTTCCTTTTAACTCCAATCTCAACTGTGCCTTACTTAGAACTGACATGCAATAACTATTTATGGCGAATTATAAGTTATCTGATTGATTACTGCATGTGAATTAAATCAGATTTAATTCACTAGACCTATCACTAGCTCATCTCAGATATAACTAGTTAAACTGATTTTAACTCAAATAATTGAGTTAATTAATTACAACTCAAAATAAACTACAACTGGACCCCCTAAAAGTGAGGGAGAACTCTACATGCCTCCAGTTTGATCCTCAAATCGAATTGAATGAGCTAACTAAGTCTTCCTAACTCAGTTAACTCATACAAGCTATCATGTGATGTGGAATTACAATTTACTTCTCAGTTAACTTGTACAAGTTTTCATGTGATGTGGAATTACAATTTACTTCTAATTTAATTAAGGGAAAATTAAACTAGAAGCCCCCTTGGGGTGCCATTTTCAATATTTCTTGTTGCCAATTTCAACATCTAAGCATGTTCACGCAAGTTCATGATGAAAGTGGAGAGGTTGGTGTTAATGTTGTAGAATATGACTTGGTAATCCTAGCCCTTCTATGCCTTCCCAAGAGCTATCATAGCTTGGAAGATTCGGTGAACGAGAGGGAGAAACTATCAAATTGGGAACGCTTATGGTCTGATTTGGTAAAGGAGGAAATAAGGTGGAATACCAAAGATGAGACCTCATCCAAGCACGAGGATGAATAAAAAATTTCATTGGTTGGAAATGGAAAGAAGGGAAAAGGGAAGAAATCTCAAACCAAACCAGAATCCAGCCAAGGGGGCAAGAAGAAATATTTTTCCAAAATTAAATGCTTCAATTTTCATTAATTTCGACACTATGCCACGAAGTGTCCACACAAAAAGTCGAGCAAGAAGAACTCAGGAGGAGTAGCAAATGAAGCCTTAGCTTCACAATTCAAACTTGGCTTCATATTTATCACATGCATGGCCAACACAGTGATGGGGAGCATGTGGTACTTGGACTCAGGTGCATCATCTAACATGATAGGGTGTATAGATTTTTTGATGCAGGAGCATCTTGCTTGATTTTTATTTAAAATATTGTGTAATTAGGGGGGTGATGATTTTTTAATTATTTTATAAATGATTATGCTCATTTTAATAAATTAAGAGAGAAAATTGTAAGTGAGGATTATTGTAAATATTCTTTTAATAAATGGAGGATATGAGTGGAGTTGAATTAGGTAGATAATCTAGAGATTAGGGTGTGATGATTTTTTAATTATTTTATAAATTATTATGCTCATTTTAATAAATTAAGAGAGAAAATTGTAAGTGAGGATTATTGTAAATATTCTTTTAATAAATGGAGGATATGAGTGGAGTTGAATTAGGTAGATAATCTAGGGATTAGGAATTCCTTAAACGGGACTTAGCTGAGTCCAAAAAAAGGATAAATCTAATTTAGATTTTAGTTTAGATTTGTGTGGAGGAAATTATGGATTGGAATAAATTCATTATTATGTATAAATATGAGGAGTGTGTGAGGATGAAAAACAGTGAGGAATACAGAGAGAGAGAGAAAGCCGGAAGGCCATCCATTGTAATATTTGGCCAAACAGTTTGAATCTAGAATTTCTTGTGTTAATATATGTCAGTGTTTTTTTTTATGGCTCTCTTTCCTTTATGTATATTTTGAGCTGAATCATAGTTTAATAAAGAATTTTCTTGAGACTTTTCATGCTGAAGGAAGAACACACGATATTATATGCTAGGATATGTTTTATAGCAGAATCCTGGCATCATTTGGTATCGGAGCCTAAGGAGATGAGTTGGAGGATGAGTCTCTCCCACGTTGAGGCTGTTTTTTTTTTATTGCTTGTTGTGAGCATGAATTAGATTGCTAACACAGTTGCAAATGGTTGTTTTACTTTTTTTTAAACCATATGAATGGTGGTAGCTCCAACGCATTGCCGTGATTACTTTACTGTATTAAAGTGCATCCAAATCAAGCGTTAGTGTGAACGCAGTGGAATGCCATAGAGAATACCAACACAATAGAAGGTTGAAGACTATGGAAATGAGTTGTGCGGCCAGCACAAATTGAATTTGAAATAGCAAAATCGCAGTGGAATCATGGAAGCGGTGGCATAGTTGTTTTTTTTTTTGCAATGCTTGAACTTGTAGATTTTGTACACGTGTTTGATGTTCGGCGCAACTACAAGCAATGTCAAGAAATCAACCTCTTTGGTGAAATTTATGGAGTGTCGTTTAGTCTAGACACAGAGTCACTTTTCATTGGGGTAGTTGATCGAACATATGGAAGCTTGCCTGAATACGATCGTCGACACGTCAACCAATATCTTGATGTTATGATTTAACTATTGTAAATTCTGGAAGTGATTTACCGATTACCGATCTTTCATATGTATCACCAGAGCTTGCATATTTGTCAAATGATGCAGATCTGGTTGTTTTGGAGGGTATTGGTGTGCATTGAGACCAATCTCTATGCCCAGTTCAAACATGATTCGCTTAAACTTGGAATGGTTAAACATCCTGAAGTTGCTGAGTTTTGAGGAGGACGGCTCTTGGTGTTGACGTATGGAAGCGAACTCGATAAGTTATAGGCGAAAATTAAACCTTATTTGGGTTCTAAATTTTCTGCATTCCAACATTTGGAATAGGCCCCAGAGGATCCAATTCGTCCCAGGGTGACCATTACCTATAAAAAAGATTCGAGCCCTGTGAAATTTAATTTGGGTGTGCGGCTTTAACTTTTTTTTGAGTCTGTGTGAAGCATTAACCTGAAAGAGTAGCAATGTGGCCAAGCGTATGGACATAGGTATAGTTACCACAGGTAACACGTTCGGCCAAGTATGTGGATGCATGCATCGATATCACAGGTCCTGTTATCACTCAGATTTTCCTTGAAGTTGTTGGAAGAGGAAAGGGGTCCGAGGTAACCACAAACCAACCTTCAGATACAGAATCTAGCCAATCTGTATCCAGAGAGGGCTCTCTCTATAAAATATAGCTTTGTTTTTAGAAGATATTAGGCTAGTTGTAAAGTCCAGGGGTTTTGATTTTGTTTGGGTTGGTGGAATTCTTTAGCTAAGATTAAGATCAAGTAGTTTCAGTCCATTGGGCTAATGGAGTCAAAGGATTGGCTGCACTTGCTTAAGTTTTTTTAACAAAAGATGGTTTATCAGGGCAAGATAATAAAACTAGAAACAATTATAGATCTAAAGTGAATGAAATGGAATTCAAACGGATGAAAGGCAATAAAGAATCTTTCAACACATTCAAGAGAAGAGAAACAAATTGATTATCAATAAAGAGCAGTTAAGTATTCTTTACTAAATAACCAAAGACGTATGAACTAGACAAACAGGAGAAATTAAGAGTTCACTGCTTAAACCAGTTTAGAGGAAAACATTTAGAATAATAACGACTGAAATCAGATTACACCTAAGTACTTTCCGATTTAATCCTTTTCGTTAATTATCAAGATAATGAAACACAGATGATATTGTAAACAAATGTAAAACTTTATAACATGGGATAGAGATGACTTATTGATCCTTCATTCGACACATGAATCCTGAGAAAAGTCTTCTGCCTCAATTCCTTGTCCATTTTTGCCACGAAAAATTTCTCCAAAGCTCTTTATTCCAAAATATTCAATGTTACATCAGAGTATAAGAATCCACCCTCAATAATCTGATTGAGGGCTTATTTATACAAAAAATCATACAAAATATCTCTTAACAAAACGAGATATAATCTAAGATGAATCACAAATAAGTTACAATAAAAATAGAGACAAATGGTCTCATAGATAAGACAAAAAGCAACCAATGTTGTGTTGTTTCCTCCTTTTGAGAATGTGCTGGAGGCAGGACCTATATTTTAGCTCCTCGTTGTCCTCTTCAGTAATTTTGTTCTAACTGACTTGCTTCACTGATACTCTTTGTTTTTACTGATACACTTTAACTGAACTGATACTCTTTGACCTTTGTTTGTCCCTTTATCCTTTATATTGTAGTAAATAGGCAAAATTTGATATAAGGATAAACTTTACAAAAGTTCCAATAGATCTTCCCACCATTTATCTTCTGATATTTTGGTCCGTCGAAGCTTCCTTAATGTTTCATCAGCCTTGGTATATCTAAAGAAATTAGGCTGATTAGGAAACAAATGTCTTACTTCATGTTCTAGATAAAACAAATTCTCTAATCTGTCATGAAGATTCCTTCCTGTAGGTAATGTTGCTTCTGATGAAATGGTTGAGGAACTAGCAATGAAATGATTGTGAGCATGTATGTCCAATTTCTTGACATAAGTTTCCAGGTCCATTATTTTATCTTCTGAAACCATAGGGTTGGGCAACCCTTTATTCAATAAAACATTAAACCTTTCTCTGAAAGCAATGATTTCACTTTGCATGTCAAAACACCTTCGTTCTAAATTTTGCATAAGATCTCTTTTAGTAAAAACTCTTTTTATCTCCAATATTGTTGCAGTTCCGTCCTGAATACCTTGATCTGCAAGTTACTGTCTAGTTTGGGTGTTTAGGAATTGTATGAGCTGATTGGCTTCCTCAGGCCGATTTCCTAATTCTGCTCGTGTATTCTCAACTTCATCCAGAGCTACTTCGACCAAATCATTCTGCTCGTATATTATCTAGATTGAGGACCAGATATCTTTTATTGACTGAATAATATCATCCCAAAGAATGTCATTTATTTCTCTTAAAGGTTTCTCCAATGTGAGATCCCTTTCCAAAGATTTAACCAATTTTTCCAACTTTTTGACTTCTCTTGTTTTGTCAGCAACAGTCATTTTTGAAAGGTCATATTTCTGTTCCAAACTAATAAGCTGTAACTTTGTGTGCTGAAGTTCTGTTACTTGAAGTTTCAAGTCATTCATTTTCTTTACTAATTCTTCTGTACTCAAATTTGAAGTATTTACCAGTGATGGCTCTGCTGGTTGACCTGTTGGCTGACTTGTTGTACCTGTGATAACCACTGTTGTAGATACTAGAACATTGGACTGCTTGTATTTTAAAGCTTGTTCCAGTTCTTTTTCTGTTTCAATCAGTTTCTCATTCATTTTAAAGAGAAACTCCATCATTTCTTCTTTGAAATTTTTCTTTATTACTTCTTCAGTTTGAGGATGTCTGGAGGCTGGCAATTTCAACTGCTTTCTAAAAAGCTGCAATGTCATCATATTTTTTCTTGATTAGAGCTTCTATGCCTTTGACATCCTTTGGATTGTGACCTAATCCAATTATTATTTCCTCCAATGTTTTTATCCTGTTATCTTTGGCTTGAGAAGAAGCCTTTTCAAGCTACAATTATGTATTGGTGTTCTCCAAATAATCCTGTAACCTGTGAGCTGCCATTGCCTTATCAGTCAAAGTAGAATAAATCATTTCACCAGTCTGCTTATGTAACTCGATCTGATCTAAAGGATGGATATCCTTTGCTAGGACTTCAAAGTTTGTCCTAATATAATCAGCAGTTGTTTGGGGTTGTTGCACCTTGGGTTTGAAATGGCTCATTAACATTTTACCCTGTTGGATGTCAAAAGCTGACATCAATATTTCTTGATTCTTTGGAGCCATTTTCAGATATTGATTATATACTTGTATTTTCAGTGGATCATTCCTGGCCTTGATATTGATAAATGTCTTCTTTATATCTCCTGTATCTTTAACTGGTGTTTTGAAAGAAGATATTTCAACACTCTGTTGCTTCTGTAGCTCTTTCCTTTGTGAGGTAGTGGATGCTTCACTGACTGTACCTGTTTGTTGACTGCCCAATTGTTCTGGTCCTTGACTATCAAGGATTTCATCAATAGATTCTACTTCTAGAGGAATATTCAATTTCTGTCTTTTGGCCTGAGGCTGTTGTGAAGATCCAATGAAAGGGTTAGCAGCTTCAGCTTCTCTCCTTTTTCCCTTTTCCACATTTAATGGAGTCTGCAAAATTGACACTTCTACTGGATTGGTTTGAACGTAAGAAACCTGTACTTGATCTTGTCCCTTGGAAGTTTGAGGTTGTTCTGTCATAATGAATGTTTCTTTAACTCGTGTATCAATCTCTTTCTCTTTTCCCTTAGATGATACTGCAATGTTTTCTTGTAACTCCTGCTGAATAATCCCAGCTAAGGAAGGACCAACTTCTGATCTTGGTACCTATGCAAAAGAGTCTAGGTCAAGCATTTTTTCAAGATCTTTCATAACATTGTCTATATTGACCTGCTCAATATCCTGCTCTATCAATGTTCCTTCTATCCTTTCATCTGTATTAGCATATTTTTCAATCTTTGGGATTCTTTGATGTATATATGGTGCTGATTTATTCTTCATTCTTTTATCACAAATGAAGTTGAATGGGTCATAAGGCACCCAATAGAAACTCTTTTGTAATCTGAGACGGTCTTCTAATATCTTTTTAGCTTCTTCCCCTGCATCCCTAGAGTTACAAATAAAGGGACCTAATTGACTTTTGATCCGAAGTTGAGCCTTCTTCTTTGCATTACAAAAATGAATTATATCAGAATTGTTCATCTGCCTGAAATATTCTAATGCAAAGATTCTCATGGGGACATATTTTGGCAATTTGAAGGGACATAATTCACATCCATAGATTCTGACTTCTGTGTGATTTTGGTACAAGTACCAATCACCAACTTTGTATTGTTTTGAGAGCTGTAAATTTTTCTTGATTTCATTGCTGAGTCTTGGAGGAGAAACTCCTGTCAACAAAGTAGTTGCAGGGTGTATAAAAAGATCAATGAACTCATTATAGGAATAGGGAGAATCTTGAGAACTATGAGTGATGGCTGACCAAAATAGAACAGACCTAGGACTCCCTTGGGCATCAAGCTTCTTGATATAGAAAGGGAAATTTTACGACTGATAATGGAGCATGAGGTGGTAGATGACAGAGGAATACTTGAACACTTTCTCATTTTATAATCTCATGAATTGATCATGGATTTTGTCTGCAATGTATGATGCAAAGTCATACCTGACAGCAGGAGGCTATCCAGGGGTGAAAATAGACAATAATACTAGAGTTAAATGATCAACATATTCACTGGTATTAAAGCCCATTATAAAGGATATCATTTCCAAAACAAGTCTACCCTCCTTAGTGAAAAAAGCATACCCATAAGGGGGAGGGCCTTTAGGCTGATGATCAAGCAACATAAAGGTCTGGCAGATGTGGCTTAATTCTTCATGGGATAGTTTGGTGGATTTCTCAAGTAAATCTCCCATGGACAGGGGAGTGAGGGCCTGATAAGGTTGAAAATGTAGCATCTCATTGATAGACTGAGCAGTAATTGGGAAAAGGACATCTTGATTTGGGGATAAGACTGCTCTTTGGTTAGGATCATAATTTGCATGGCAAAAATGGATTATTTCAGGGAAAATATGGACAGAGGGAAAGAGGTACCGGGGAAGATTAGATTCCCATAACCCAATCGTATCCAAGCCATTCAAATAATTGTCTCTGCAGTGACAAAAAATTCGAAGAGGACTATCAATAAAAACCAGGTCTTTGATTTGGAAATCTCTGTCGACTAATGATAAATAATCCAGGTCTCTATGAGGGGCATTCAATGGGGTGACGTTTAAAGCCACAGGAACTTCCATTTTTGGTTCTTGTGGATTCAAAAATGGAAATTCGGCTTATGGTGAAGAATTGAGCAAAATTACAGGTTTCAACGGGAGAAACAGGTACAATTGCAGATTGGGAATTCAATTACAGTTCTTGGGATTAAGGAATGAACCAGAAATTTAATTTTTTAACTCTGTTTCAGTGAAAGAAAGAGGAAAACCGAGTTTCTTACAGAGTTTAGTTTAAGATTTAGGGTAAATACCTGTTTTTGGAGAAAACAACGTTTTGAACAGATGCTGGTTAATGCGGATAATCCCTGAGAGGCTTGACTGCAATTTTCTTTGACAGGATAAAGGTTGGCGGACTTTAGAAATTTGAAATTCGAATTTTCTGCGTGGAGGGTGTATTCGTTCACTTCGTACAAAATAATGAAAATGACGCGAATTTTTGTTTTATTGGCAAAGTCGAATGGGGGGCGAATTTTTTATTATTTTAATAAATGACGTCATCCTGTACGACAGATGAGTCACGGGGAAAGGTGGTAAGTGGTTTATTCCGCACCACTTTTGAGGGAAGGCGGTTTTGGGTGGAGAGGCAGCGAATCCACAGAACGGATGACGCGTGGCCATGGCACTGTTTAAAAACCACTATCATTTCGCGCGTTAACTTTCGGATCAGAGATGGCCAATGGAATTGATAAGAGCCGTTGATTTCAGATGGGTGAATCGGACGGTTGACGGGACGTGAAGTTGGCAGGGAATTAAGAAGAGGGCCCGACGCGTTTTATTTACGAATTAATCATTTCGGGAGCATTCTGATTGGCGGGGATTGGTTATTAACTAATAATAAGGATTAATTAATCCCTTGTACAGTGGATGGTCGGGGATGAAAAATGCGCGGGGATGGATTATTTTCAAAGTTTGGTTTTAATTAAACTTTGGGTTTGTTTTTGTTTTAAACACGTAAAACATGTTTAAAAATTTTTCCATATATTTTATTATACGATAATTGAATTAAATTAATCCAATTACCATAGGGGGCGGGAATAATATTAATGTTATTTTTTAGCCAAAAGGGGGTATATTGTGGGTTTTTTATTTGAATAAATAGGAATTAAATACTTTTGGCTAAAAATTCATAATATAAGGGTTTTGGGGATATTACTATAAAATGATTTATATATAATAGGAAAAGGTGATTTTCATAGGGAGTTAATATATAAATTAGAATTAATATGACAAAGGGACAATGTAAACTCAAAATACTTAATTATAACCAAGAAAGTGAAGATTCAAAAGTAAATGTTATTATTATACTTTCATCACTTAGACTTAGAATAAAAGTAATTTTGAGGGCTTTTTTATGAAATATTGAAGGATTTTCCTAAGTAAAATAGGATTTTACTTAGAAAAATAGGATTTTACTTAGAAAAATATTTTTGAGAGGTGGATGAATGATTTTAAGCACTTAGGTTTTTTCCAATTATTGGGCCGAGGGTCCGGTCCCTCCAAAAGTCAAGGAAATGCCTTGAGCCCCTCTAATCTTCAAATACCTTAGCACTTAGGGGAAATTAGTGAAATCTTTAGGGAAAAATGAAGGGGAAGTTAATAATCTTGACTTTGCTTTGTTGGTGAACTTTTCCAATGTAGTATCTGCTTTTGCACTTGTGATGAAAGTAAAATTGAACACATTTAGAACCATCATTCATCACATGTAATTCTGCAACAACATCTACCTACCCTACTTACTTTACCCTACCATTTTCTCTTCTTTATTAGGGTGCACTTAGACTGGCAAACCCTTATCACACTTTTTCTTTTACATGTGGAAACCTATCTAATTCTAGACTTATTACATCCAAGGGCTCAGATTAAACTGTTGAGCACCTTTTATTAATCTCTACCTATCTACTTATCTGCCAAGATTAAACTGTTTGGTCAGATATTTTTTCTCTATTCTACAACATGAAATTGAAAAATGAATGAGTCAAGTTTAAACAATTTGACTCTTCATAAATTGTGGCAAAATTTTGACAAACTGCACACAATTTTGTTTATTACATCAGAGCAAAAAGTAGTGGCATTTAGACTTGCACACTTTCCTTGGCCTTTCTTTTGATGGGGTTCATTTTCTTTCACTTTTTTGGCCAATTTTATTTTTTCACCCTTTGATTTTTCTTTTAGGGTATACCCTCTTTACATTTTTTAAATTTTTTGATTTTTTGATTTTTAAAGAATATGGAACACCTTTGCAACAAGAAAAAGGTTTGAACATATTGCATAGTTCAACAAGTCAATCATGAAAAATGACACCTATTGGTATAGGAGTCTAACAGGTCCAGCATATGGTGATGAGCAGCGCACATGGGAACGCAGTGTGCGACACGACTCTACTAGATGTTGAACGCAGTGTGCGACATGGCATATGGTAGCAGCGTCCATATGATATCATAGGTTCCTGTGGTATGCTATAAGTGGAGTGCAGTTTAAAGTTTCGTGGAGGCTGCGTAAGTCATTCACACAGACTTGTGGAGGCTGCCCAGTGGTCTCAAACAACATGCAGTGTTATTTTTCTTAAAACGAATTCCATGTTTGGTAGTGGGCCCTCAATAATGCAACGAATTTGGTTCACATTGTTATATATTCATTAATCATACCTTAAGGATTACGTTGATTTTTGAGAATGGCATTTGCGTGAATGGAAAGTGCGTTGGTGAATGGTGATTTCCAAAGATATTGTGCATACCTTGAAGGTTTCCAACATTATTTGTTGGGAAAATATTTATGTTAGAAAGTTGCTGGGAAGAGATTTATTACTGGGGAGAAATTGTTAGGAAATGGACCTTGCACATTCAAAGTGGAGTTTGGAATAGAATCACCTGGACAAATTAGAAGGGCGCATAAAATTGGAAAGGTATGTTAAGTAAAATTGTGGGGCAAGAATATTATATGTTGACATGTTTGTTTTTTTAAACAAAATCGAATTCATACACAAGTATTTTTGCGGGAATGATATGTCAACATGTTGTTCAAAATTAAAGTGAAAATGTTGCAAATGCGGAGGTATAAGGTTTTATCACCACAATAGCTTTAAAGAAATTTAAGTTTCACTTAAATGAATGGAAAAGAAGAATGCGTAACCCTGGGTGATATAAAAAGAAGTATGCATTTTTATGTGAGAGGGTTTATTATGCATAATGTGGGTTCTTCTCAGTTTTGGTTAAGTTATTTTGGACCAAAGCTTGTAGTTGGAAGTGGGAGAATTCTTTTGACTTGTGTTTAAGATTGAAAACCCAATTGCTTGATGTTGTAGAATCTTTGTTTTTACCATCATGTGGCGGCATCTAAGGAGGTATTATTCAATATGGACACGATGTACGAGTGGTACATCATTAATCAAAGAGGTTGAAATATGAATATCTTGTTCTCTGTACACAGGTGAAGAGATGTGAATTGATGTTGCATGGTGCATAAAAGTGCAAGAAAATGTTTGCACTAAAATGATGAGCTTATGGTATGAAGGGCATGCGAGTATTGACAGTGGCAAAGACAACACAAAAGAGTAGAATCTAGAGAGTTGAAATTGCAAAGAGAAGGTTTATTAAATAACCTTGAAGGGAGCATAAGGTATGATAATTTAGAAAGGTATTTTTGAATGTTGAAACATGAATGGTTTATTTATTTTCACCATAAAATAAATCTTTGAAAACATGAATTTCATTTCAATTAAAGAGTTTAGTATCATGTGAAATGATAATGGGAAACTAATGTTTTTTTCATAAGAATGGAGTATGAGAGAGAGTGAAGATTTTACATCCTAAAAATGTATTAGGGGTGTATGTTCGTTGGAAGATTGTATAACTTGAATTAAGTCAAAATATCCACTATCATAATTATTGGGCAAGCCTTGAAGTCAAAACAGATGTTAGGGTCAAATGAAAGTTTGGATAGTCGATTGAGTATTTTTCATCCAAGATGAAGAGTTGGTGTAAAGTCTGAAGTCAAAGAATTGTAAAGTCTAAATGTAATTAGGTGCATGATCGGCAGAGCCCGACACCGAAAGAGTTTGGTCATTATAGCACAAGAATTACTAAAGTGTTTTTTGCAGCAAAGTGAAGCAAGAGAGTTGCTAGAGATGATTCCAAGACAGAGAACTGAAAAAGGTCATGCGCAGGTAAAGAGCTTGCATTGTTGAATGGCAAGTAAGAAGTCTTGCTAAAAAGGGGATTCAAATGAAATCCACACATGAACAGATGAAGTGCACAAAGGAGGAGAAGCTGACTGGTGATAGTCATTTAAGAGATTCTGAGAAAGACCACAGTAGAAGAAAGAAGAAGGAAAATGCCAAGGCAAATGACATATGTAAGTAGTTGACTGATGAAGAGTATGAGCGGGAGAAGGCTGAGATAACAGTTCACCTTGAATTGTTGATGGAATTATTGCAGAGAAATGTGAAAGGTCAGACACATGGTTGGAACATGAGGAAGAAAGTGAAGTGGCAGAGACTACATGCAAATAGGGAACAACAGGTAAACATATAGTTGGCAGAAGAGCTGAGGAAGCTCGGGAAGATGATGAGTGTGAAAATGGGATGTGAAGAACTCAGAGAGGCTGAGTTGAAAATGGAAGTTTCCATTTGTGGTCCAGAACAGGGTGAAATTCTGGGTGACGAGATCAATGAGGAAGATCTCATGAACTACTGGAATAGTTCAGAAGAATCTGAAGATGTGTTGACGAGAGAAGTAGATGAGGCTATGAATCCTTGTATTTTTAAATCTCACAGTTTGTTTATGTTTGCAAGATGTGCGAAAGATGGTTGACAGTATGGTGAAACAGTCACAGAGATGAACAAAGCTCTTAAGGTGAAGTAGGATGGGGAATTCCTTTCAGAGGAGGAAGGTACTTATTTTTTGCAGCAATAAGAAATTGTAAATGAGTTATTGTTTGGTGTAAGACATCCAGTTGAAGGTTTTATGGAGCAGAAGCATAATGAAAATGCCGAAGTGATATTCCCAGGAGGTAAACAAATGAATTTGTTTAATGAAATTTTTGACAGAATTTTTCAATGTGATGATACAAAAACCAAGATAACTCAGGAAGATTTCCAGAAGAAGAGTGAAGATGGGAATGAAGGTGGTGATGAAATGTTGAAAAGATTTCACACAGAAATAGAGTTCTTGGAATGATGGCTTAAGGAACCTGAGGGAGAAGTGAAGCCTGCAGAACCTGATACAGAAGAGATTGCAGTTACTGTGCATGATAGGGGTGAAATGTTTTTAACATTTACAGAGTTGAGTGAATGTTATAACTTTTCAAATAATAATGTGGCTGTAGGTACAGAAGGAGACATTAACAGATATGATGTTGAACTCAGAGAAATTGAGCAGAAATTATTTGGAGTTGTGATGAAAGATCGCGAGCATCAAGGAAGTTATGTCTGTAGAGACATAAGGGAGACAAAAATATTGATCCAGTAGGATAAAGATGAAAGCAGCCAGCAGTTCAAAACAAGATCTACTGAAATCCAGAAAGTCGATGATGGGAGGTTGGTGCTTGAAGCATCAAAAGAGGCTGAAAGGTCTTATCTTTTTAAAACTAACAATTTATTGATGAATGCAGGTACAACACCAGATGAGAAATCTATTACTATAAAAGAAATCAATGACTATAGCTATAATCAAGAAGGAGTTCTTGATTATTCTTCATTGCAGGAGGTTGAGTGTTCAACACAATTGGAGATGGAAGCATCAAACAAGGAGGAACTACTCCGAGGAATTTGAGAAAGAAAGTGTTGGAAAGGCCGATGGAATCCGATTGACAACGTGAGTGATGAGTTCTCAAACAGAGTTGATACTTTAAAGGACCAACGGCAAAAGAGAGTTTGGAATCCTGGAGGGAGCAAGTCATCAAGACTTGTGGTTGTCGCATTATTACAGAAAAGCGACAAACCTCATAGATAGGATTCTATGAAAACTTGTCTACATGGGGAGTCTGATGTAGGAGCATCCTGCTTGATTTTTATTTAAAATATTGTGTAATTAGGGGGGTGATGATTTTTTAATTATTTTATAAATTATTGTGCTTATTTTAATAAATCAAGAGAGAAAATTGTAAGTGAGGATTATTGTAAATATTCTTTTAATAAATGGAGGATATGAGTGGAGTTGAATTAGGTAGATAATCTAGGCATTAGGAATTCCTTAAACGGGACTTAGTTGAGTCCAAAAAAAGGATAAATCTAATTTATATTTTAGTTGAGATTTGTGTGGAGGAAATTATGGATTGGAATAAATTCATTATTATGTATAAATATGAGGAGTGTGTGAGGATGAAAAACATTGAGAAATATAGAGAGAGAGAGAGAAATATGGTTTGAGAGCTTCTGTAAAGGGCTGAGAGACGGAAGGCCATCCATTGTAATATTCGGCCAAATAGTTTGAACCTAGAATTTCTTGTGTTAATATATGTCAGTGTTTTTTTTGTATGGCTCTCTTTCCTTTATGTGTATTTTGAGTTGAATCATAGTTTTAATGAAGAGTTTTCTTGAGAATTTTCATGCTAAAGGAAGAACACACAATATTATATGCTAGTATATGTTTTATAGCAAAATCCTGGCATCATTTTTTTAGTGATCTGTAGGAGAAATATCTACAAATGGGCATTGAGCTAGGGGACAACAGAAGGTACAACGTGACTGGGATTGGTACAATCACTTTTTAGAGGGAGTTAGGATCCCCTCTTAGACTCAAGTATGTCGTGTTTTTTCTGGGCCTAAATAAAAATCACATCTTTGTTGCAGTATTGGAAGATCGTGTGACAAGGAAAATTTGAAGGATGGAATTTTTTCTTGAAGTTCAAAAATATTGGCGAATCTCACTAGTCCCTAATATGCAAACTATAAATTTTGTGTTGATGTATTTGTAAAAGTATTCAAAATTATAATGATTTTATATATACTCTCTATATAATTTTGGAAATTTTTAAGGTAAAATAAGTTTATATTGTAAAATTTGGGAGAATCATTCTTATAAAAAATGGAAATTGGTGAATATTTTTTTTGGAAAACTCATGGAAAATTAGCCCACCTACGAATATTAGCCCCTAAAAATTTCCATGCCGTGCGGATGTGATATTCAACAAAGTAAAAGATTTCCTAAGACACATAGCCATGGGACATGTGAAGCATATTGGGGTTCATGTGAAGAACTTGTATAAGCTAGATGTGAAAGATGATGTTGCATTAAACATTAAGGCAGAGACAATGTAGGGCCGCAATTTCGCTGAACTTTGGCACAAAATAATTCTCCATTTACATCATCACACCTTGAATATTATGCATAAAATAACCACTGGCCTCCCTAAAGGAGTACTTGAGCAGCAAAATGTTTGCAAAGGATGTACTTTGGGGAAGTATACAAAATACACATTCCATGATCAGGACAACAAAGAACATGTAGTCCTAGAAAAGATCCACTTTGATGTCTACGAACCTTTCTCAACAACCTCCACTGCCAAACACAAATAATTTATTACTTTTATAGATAAATTCTCATAGAAGTGTTGGATCTTCTTCATGTAGAAGAAATATGAGACATTCTCTACGTTCGTATAATTCAAGGCACTAGTTGAGAAATAAACGAGAAAGAAGATGAAGGCTCTCAGGAGAAATAATGGAGGTGAGTATGTGTAGAATTAATTCAAAAAATATTGTGTGAAAGAAGGCATCCAATGAGAGTTTACAACACCCCATAACCTACAACTGATTAGGGTCGATGAGAAAAATAATTGTAGCAATGTCGGAGCTGCGAGGGATATGTTGCATGAACAAGTCCTACCACTACATTTTTTGGAAGAGGCATGCAACACAATAGGCTATTTGTGGAACTACAGTCCTCATCAGATTATGGGCATGATTACATTGAAGGAGGCTTTCTTGAGGAGAAATTTAGATGTGTTACACTTCAGGATTCTTGGAGCGTCTGTCTACTGCCATGTTTCCAAAGAATCAGTGAAGAAGCTTGAGTCAACAACAAAATTGGGGATATTTGTGGGTTACACAAAGACTCCTCATAACTACCATGTCTTCTTACCATCCCTTGGAGTAATATTTGTGTGAAGGGATGTAAAATTTGATGAGGAGAAAGCGATGTAATGATATCTTGAGGGGGAGCTTCAGATCCCATTAGAAGAGGAGCTTTTAGCTCCAAAGGAGGATCCTCAAGAAGTTGTGGAGAAACCACAAGTTGAGGAGCAGAGATTGGAGACATCCACTCAAGCAAAACCATACATAGAAGGAGAAAAAAGGATCATGTAATCTAATAGACTTGTGTAATATGTGAGGGAGAATGTGGGAGTTCCTTCGAATTTGAGCTGGCAGAGAAGGTCACCTTATTGGTACACTAGCTACATGGATCTAATGACTGAGCTTATAGATACTGAGCCATCCTCCTTCAAGGAAGTAGTAGAGAAACCTGTATGGGTTGATGCAATGGTGTAGGAATACCATGGGGGCTTCACTCAATGAACCTATGACACAGCACACGCATTCATGGCATACTAAACAATACCCTTAATTTGAATACATATTGGAAAATACCTCTAAAAATCACTTTATTTAACCCCATACCAATACTAACCCAATACACCTTCCCAAATTAAAAAACCCCTACTTCCACTAGATATTTTAGGTATCCATTTTTTCATTAACAAATTTTATACCCCTTTATATTTTTTAATTAACTTTGAGCTCCGTTTTTTATACTCAACATTAAAAAACCCTTTGCCCTCTATTATATGCTCAATATATAATGTCATTTTTCCCTCAATATATACCCAATGTGAATTCACATGGTATGGTATTGCTCCGCCAGTGAATCCCCCACGAGGAATATGAATCCATTGTAAAGAACAATGTTTGGGAATTGGTCCCAAGACCAACCGATAAATTGGTTGTGGGTTCGAGATGGATTTTAAAGTTTAAGAAGACAACAGATGGAAGCATAGAAAAGTATAAGGCCAGATTTGTGGCCAAAGGGTACTCTCAATTTGAGGGAATTGACTATGAGGAGACCTTTGCCCCTGTAGAAAAGTACTCATCCATTAAATTAGTTATTTCCCTAACTGTGGAAAGGGGGTGGAAGATCCACCAGATGGATGTTAAAACAACATTTCTCATTAGCGTTATTGAGGAGGAGGTTTACATTGAGAAACCAGAATGTCTTAATACATGTGATTGGGAGTATCATATGTTCAGACTCATGCGAGCATTTTATGATCTCAAACATGTACCTCATGCTTGGTACACCAAGATCGATAACTATCTCACTGGTCTGGGCTTCACGAAAATTGAAGCCAATGCAAACCTCTATTGTATATTGGTAGAAGGTAAATTGATTATTATTGTCTTATATGTTGATGATTTAATTTTAACTGGTGATCAGAAGCTGATAAGATCTTAAAAGGAGGACCTTGTAAGGGAATTAGGAATGAAGGACATGGGTAGCATGCACTACTTACTCAGGTTAGAAGTATGGAAAGGTGACGGGGAACTATTTGTGTCTCAAGGAAAGTGTGCAAATGAGATACTAAAAAGATTATTCATGGAGAGTTGTAAACCCATGGAGACACCTCTAGCAACCAACTGGAGGAAGGAGGATGCCACTTCAGGTGAAGAAGTGGATGTTATCATTTATCAAGAGCTAGTGGGTTCACTGATGTATCTTGTGAACACATGACCATATATGTGTTATGTAGTCAAACAACTGAGCCAATCTATGGTTAGGATAACCAAATTATATTCGAAGGAAGCTAAGCATGTGTTACAGTACCTCAGAGGCACTACCCAATTTGGACTATGGTACTGATGGACAGAGGGAGTGAAGTTGTGTGGCCTGATAGATGAAGACTAGACATGGAGTCCATCAAACCAAAAGAGAAAATCAGGTGGAAATTTTAGTGTTGGATCCACAGTAGTTTCCTAGTACAATAGGAAGCAAATATTTGTGCCTTTCCGCTTGGTGGAAGTAGAATACATGGTCGTAAGTCAAGTAGCATGTGAGGCGATCTGGATGAGAAATATACTTGTCGGATATTTTGGTCATATGATGGATACAATTGTGATCTATTGTGATAATCAGAGTTTCATCAATCTCTGTGAGAATCTTATATTTCATGATCAATCCAAGCATATAGATATCTAATAACACTATTTAAGGGATTATGTGTAGAGGCGGATAATGTTGCTACAATACATTCCAACATAGAACAAGATGTTGACATTTTGACAAAGGATTTGTCAAGAGGGAAGTTTGAGTTCCACAGGGGCATGATAAGGGTGGTTGATAATGCCTTTCTGAGTGGGTGTGTTGAAAAATGCAGCAATAAATTCTCAATTTGATTTTTCCTTGATTAAATTGAGAAAATTGGAATTTTCACATTAGAAAACAACTTAGATGTTGTTAAATTGTGTGACATGGCTCTTGTCACTCAGTTAGATCAGTAAATTTGAGTTAGAGGATTTAGAGTTTAGTTAAGCATGTGTGACTACTAATTTTTATAAATTAAGGTCAATTATTTCAATTTGTTTTAAGTTAAACTAGTTCTAATTGTTGAAGGAACTAGTGGAAGGTTAGTTATGCAACAGGACTTCATTCAAACTCATCGATCATCTATTTAAATAATTAATCAGCCCAAAATAGATATTGCATGTACATAATTCGAGTTCCACAACTAGGGTGGAGATTCCAAGGCAGTGTAGCATTAGCTGCAGACTAGTCTTGAGTGTACATGTGCTACATGCATTTAGATGATCAACCTTGGGATTTGTACAAACAGTTTGGAGGAAATTACTGAATAATAGGGGCATAATTTCTTAAGGAATTATGCAATGAAATAGGGGCTCAAGTAGAGGTAGAAATTGACTAATTATAGGTCAGATCTTGTCAGTAAGCAGAGAGAAAGGTTATTCACTTGCAGGTTGTGTAAACACCCTCTTCCCACATCTACCCAAGTAACCGACTAACTTGGGTAAATATGTGACAAGAGGCTAATAATATGAGATTCAACCTCCTAGATGACCTTAAGGAAGTGGAACTGATGGAAACACCAAGAACACACCTTACACTGCATCACTGACATCCCTAGGAGGTAACCCAACCTTCCAGGGCCCTGTTCCCTTAGGGGGAACTGATTTTTAGCCACTTTGAGGTTGAGTTGTAGGCTTGTAAGGGCAAGGTAGTAGATATAGACCCTTTATTCGTGGGCTAGCCATGTCAAGGTAGTGGCTAAGGCCCAAAAATTGAATTTTTGGCCTGTAGCTCTGAGATCTCTGCCCCATTCTCAGCCCCTGAGCCGAGCTCACTACCCAGAACTTCCTATAGCTTCAAGAGAGGGTAAATAAAATTAAAACAAACATACAAAAGCAATCACATCAACCATAACTCATTCGACCCCACCCATCCATGATAGGCATTTCGTCAAACATGTCACAAACACATCATCTACATGTATAAACAACATATTTAAACAAAGTGGTCTCTTTCTTATAAGAGAATGGCTAAGAAGAATTTCTCCCCTACATCATAAGCTATCATATGATCAATTTGACCATAGATTCATTAAATATTCATTTACAAGTAAAAACATGGAGAGAGTCATACCTCAGCACTATCATAACACCTACTCATAACCAACATAATACCAACATAAATAATATGGATACATTGGCAATATATTCCCTATAATAAAATATTGCATATACACATCAAATACCAAGGCATTGAACCTTTTAGTAATGAATGTAAAAACCAACCCATAATGGGCCTACCATGTTCCACCTGACCATAGACATTGTTGAGCCAAATATCACTTCAGCCAGCCATCCACGTGCCATATTCCAAGAATGAATGTGGGACTTTATCAAACACATAAATCAACACAAAACCAGGGCTCCAGAGCCAAACCACCTCGACCTGAAACCACTGATTCCACCTCACAGTTGGACATCACTAACCGTCACAGATTGGTCTCCATCCAAGCTACTTCAGGGCTCCAGAGTCTTTGTTCCAACCAATGCTCCAAGACTAGTAACTCAACCCTAGTTGTTTCGAGACTCCAGAGAGTTTGTCCAACCAGGGGTCCAGGACTAGTAAATCAACCCACCTAGGGCTCTAGAGCGCTTGTCCAACCAAGGTTCCAAGACTAGTAACTCAACCCAACAATTTTCTGTCGAGCTCAAGAGAGTTTGTCCAACCAAGGCTCCAGGAACTAACAACTCAACCCAACAAATAAAGGAACCATGAGAACCAACCAGAAAAAAATCAATGGAAATAAAACCACAATCAACATGGCTATCACAGAAATGGAAAGGCTAGGAAAAGCCATTGTCAATCCCATCCATCTTCCATTCCCATGACAGATCGTAATTAAGAAACCACATGTAATATCATGCATGCCAAAACTAGTGAGGAAATCATACATGCAACTCGGTACTTGCACTAAGAACCTATTGTAGATGTTGATCCTGATGTCCTCTGCACTTTCTTGTTCTTCCTTTTATTTCTTGATCCAAATCTCCAAATATGCCACACTCTCCAAGGGTGTTCCAAGAATACTCTAAGTATCCCAGAGTATGAGAGAGTGAGAGAATAATGAGAGCTCCAAAACTGAACTAACCAAGCCTTGCCCACTGATGCTCATAAGCCTTTTTATTAATGAGGCCTCTATTTTCTTCATTTTCCATTATTTTCCTTCATTTTCTTCCTCACATGCAATCTGTGACCTTTCACCTTCCTTTTCTCCTATTTTCCATTATTTTCATAAATAAAATTCCAATTAATGTCTCATGTCTTTTCCATTGCATTTTCCTTTTCCAATTTCATTAGCCATAATAAACCAAATGAACACCCACTACGATGTTTTTTCCCACCATTCAGCTTGGAATACGTGTCCCATGCACCATGGTATTATATATATTTTTACATGGATTTTTACCAGGGTTGTTACAGAACCCTCACACTTGGGGGAAAACCGTCCTCGGTGTTAAATGACACTTCCAAACCATAAAAATTCTAAAGACAAAACATACTGCCTATGGAGCTTTATAACACAACTTGTTGCAGTATTTACAATGAATAGCTTGCTTGGAAGTAAAACCCATCATGATAATAATATCATGTACTGGAGCTTTATAACATAGCTCATTATGGTATTTACAATAACAACCACATATACTCATGCACATTATCTTCAACCAACAAATAACCATACTGTCTATGGAGCTTTATAAACTAGCTCGATACAGTATTTACAATAATATACACATACACATATACACATTTTCTCAACCATCAAATAGAAGGATACAATGCCCATATCAGCAACAAGGGAAACTAGAGGCTCACACCCCACCCTCAAGGTAATACTAGGATTCACCTTCTTCCCAGGAAGTCTAGAATCCACTTCCAAAGTCAAACCTGCATCCAATGTCTAGCTCTATAATCCCACGCCACTTGTCCTCTCAGTGAACAGATACAAACTCATTGTTCCAGGGCACACTCCCAATGTGCATCTGATTCCATCTAGAAATGTTAATGACCAAAACCAATCCATCCCCGACCTGCCCTTCTCTGCTATACAGTCCCTCAGGAAATCTGGTAATCCCCTTCCGTGCAGTCACTCACCTTCCAAGTTCCGTTGGCACCCCCATCTCAGGAAATCCATCCCTTGGCAAGGCTTCCTTGCATTGGAAAATATAAGAACCAGGCATATACCTGCCTCAAAACCATCATACCTTAAAGGATCGTCACTATATGCACTTAAAACAACGCTATTTAAAGGAACGTCACTATATGTGACATTGGTGACAGACCTTAAAGGTCTGTCACAGGCATGACCCTCTCTAATGTCGTTTTTTTCTTGTAGTGACATTGTGACACCTAGTTATACATTTGTACCGCTATTGATAAAGTATTGATGTGGAAAGAGGTCACAGGGGAGAGGAACTTGGAATTTTTTTGGATTAGATTTAGAGAATTTCCCATATCAAATTTAAAGGTGGGATGTTTAGATAAACTTTACATGTTGAAAGATTCAATCTTGTTAGGTCAATAGTGGTTGTTTCAGGAACTTGGTATTAATGGTCCATGGCATTACAAAAAAGTTAAATCCTTGAAAAGGATCAGGGATTTCCATTGTACTATGCTAAGGTTGAGTGAAAATCTCACTTAGTCTAGGCTTGGGTGTTTGGATGGTTTGGTTGTGCTTAAATCAAGTGATGGCTCTTTTTAAGCCTAGGGTAATTGATATATTATTGGCTAGTTTTTTCTTAGTTGGATTTTTCTAGGGAAAATAATTTGTGATGTTGCTATGTGTAATTTATATTTAATTAATATTTTCTTGAACCAATTAATTATAAAAAAAGGTATCAAATCCAAAAAAAGCGTTTAAGAGGAGAAGTTGCTACTTGGTGACGAAAGAACTATAGTGTTTGTTCAAGATGCGAAGGGAACATGAGTAATGCATGGGACACCCCCTTGAGGATGACATAATAGCATTCGTTCAACAACCAAATGTAAAGGTAGAGCCCCAAGCCAACATAGATGGAATTTATTTCAAGATGTTGGTTGTGATGAAGCATCATGAGGAGAGTACCTACTATGATCATGCGTAGAAAAGTGAGATAATGACATCATAAGTACTGCATAACAATAACAAAAAAAAAAAACAAATAGAAATTTGTGAGAGATAGAGTCATAGGGGAGAGAAGCAAACAAGTTTTCCATATTAGATTTAAAAAAAAATTGTAATCAAGTTTAAAGGGAGGATAGTTATGTAACTTTGACACGGTAAAAGATTCAAGGTTTTTAGGTCAACATAGGTGGTTTCAAGGACCTGGTATTAGTGGTCTACAACATTGAGTTAATGATATTACATTCAGTTTGAGGCTTTACAAGGCTTGGGGATTCTCCATTGTACTAAGCTAAAGTTGAATGAAAGACTCACTTGGTTGGGGCCAGCGCCTTTAGTTGCCTTGAATATGTTTATGTTAAGAACTAGATTCTTTTAAACCATAAAATAATAAATCTATTATTAACTAATTTTTCTTATTAATATTTTTGAAAATAAATAATGTATATTATCATTATATATAATTTTGTTTTAATTATTTTTTTCCCCCCTCAACTAAATTATTGACATCAATAAAATTCAAGATATTATTATATATGTTCACTCCCTAATACCAAAAATTCAGTACATATTAGAATACATGTGACTCATTTCAACCTCCTCATTATTTACTCATTTAATTCATAAAGACAACTATGTAAACTTGAGTCCTCTCACCCACCTAGACCGTCTATGAAGTTTGTAGTTCCACACTTCGTTCAGTAAGTTTTGTACCCACTTACCCATTTAATCAACAATGACTATGGATGTTAAAATATCCATCTTATGTTAAAATATCAGTCTAATTAAAACTTGAGATGGCAGCTTATCAACATCATTTATACAATAGCTTCCCTATGACGTTTTACTAAGATGTTTTTAAATAATTCTCATGTTCTTAAATTATGTGCACTGGTAACATTATGGATAGTTCAAACATAATTCTATTTTTTTTTTTAAATTTAAGTTACGCCTCACCTTTTTATACTACAAACCCCAACCCCATTTGATGGAAAAAATTAGAATAGTGTAGTATCCATCAAATGAAGAAGAGGGCAGTAACAATTAATTCTTATCTATCACTGAATAAAACTATAACATAATCCTCCTCCTAGTAACCAATAAAACTTTGTCAATTAATTATAACGTAATCCTACACTGAAGTCCGAGTTTCACATTATTTGTGTTTTTGCTTGCGTTACTTGTCACCGTCAACTTTTAGTTAAAACGGTAGTTCAAATCACAAACAATTAAAAAATCATGAGAGCTGAGATGCACAGGAATAACACACAAAAACGATAATTCTATTACTGCCCTCACATAAATAAATATTACATACATATATATAGTTGGACTTAGATCCAACTAATCCCAATCTTAGAGAGAGAAGTTGAGAGAATCTCTCAACTTCCTCAACAAACCCCAACCAAACTAAGTAAGCATAATCCTAACAAATCCTAATACCCTTTCTTAATGCTTACTTTACAAAACATATAATACTTAATCACAATTACAAAAGAATCACAACACTGTGAACTTTCGTCTCTTTGTCTGATCTGGTCTTCATCAGCAAATCTACCCACTCTGCAGTCTTCTGGATTCCTCTCTTTCTTTCTTCACATCTTCGAGCCTACCTTCCAACTCATTTAAAGTACACTTGCTTCTAACCAGCAATGTTGAATTTGTAAGATTAAAAATTCTTGACACCCCCGAAGAAGAGTCTCGACACTGAACTACCCTATTGAAATATTTCCATCTGTGAAATAACCTCGAAGAATAAATTTCAACAGTCGTATAGGAAGGTACAGAATATGATTAGCGATCAATCCTACAAAGTGACCTTTACACAAATATAAACTTAAATCCCACACTATAATGTTATATTCCACACCCCACCACACACTTGCACATCACATCACAAAATGTTCTTTAGAAAAGTTTGAGAGATGGCTCAGAAGGTTCATTGTCGCTTGAAGAGTCTTCAAATATAGCATCAGGTGAATCTTCTGAAAATGCTGCATAGGCTGATTTTTTCAATCTTCCATTCAAAAGATCTTGGGCCAGAATTTTGCAATTGAATGTTGTATGTCCATATTTATGACAATAGAAGCATTCAATCTTATTTTTATTCACCCTTCCCTTGGAGAATAGTGCAAGTTCATTGTGTGAACTAGCCTCTGTGTCACCTAACCTCGTTTCTTCTGCCATAAGAGCTGCTATCATATCATCAAGTGTTTGAAGTGACATTTGACTTAGAGTAAATATGACATTATCATATTTTGAAGACACGCTATTTAATAAAATTTCCTTTGCATCATCCTCATCTACTTTAGAATTAATATCTGTCAACTGACTCATCAAAGCTTTTAACTCATTTATGTGTGTTGACAATGATGTCTCCCTATGCATTTCGAGTTTAAGCAATTGTAACTTTAAGAAAAATTTTGCATTAACAGCTTTTGCCCCAAATACCTTATTCAATTCATCCAATATTGTTGTAGAAGATTTATGTAAGTCAATAAGATGTAGCTGGGAATCTGCAAGTGATAGTCCAAGGATAGACTTGGCTCTTTCCTCTCTTTTTTCCCATTCAATCAACTGTTTAGCATCTGTAGGTGCTTTTTTCGTGCCTTGTACAATATCCCACAAATTCATACTCATCATTTGCAGTTGATTTTTTACCTTGCATGTGTGGAAATTAAAGCCATAAAACCTTTCCAATGCAATAGGCTCCATGTTGGAAAGAAAATTTTTACCTTTTTTTTTTTTTTTTAAGCAACAAATATTTAGCGGATTAAATCTCCAAAATCTAATACAATATTATCACAATGAAAAACTACCAAATGTAAGTCAAGCAATTGTGGAGTCTAAGCCAGCAATATTAAAACGCACCCGAGGCGAAGAGCTACCATAGGAGCTGTCCTGGCAAACTATGAGCTTTCACCTGAAATTCCATGCCCGAGCACAAGGAAGAAGACATAGATTTGATATACGAAAGTTTACTGAATATGGGAAGCCATGAATTGCACAATTTGGCCCAGATTTTGACCTCTGAATGTCGAACACAACTCTAGAAGCTTCAGGCAATGCTGGAATCTTCTCAGGAAGCCGGAAGAATAATTGGGTACGTTGAGAGACTTTCCACTCAGAAGAAAAAGATGTTGGTTGGGCATGTCACTCTGCGTTTGTTGAGAAAAATCACTGCTTTCATGGAGGACAGGGAGGCAGATGGGATGATCAATTCCAATTGCTCTGATACCAAATTAAAAAATCATGAGCAGAGATGCACAAGAATAACACACAAAAACGATAATTGTATTACTGCCAACACATAAATAAATATTACATATGTATATATAGTTGGACTCAGATTCAACTAATTCCAATCTTAGAGAGAGAAGTTGAGAGAATATCTCAACTTCCTCAAAAAACCCAAACCAAACTAAGTAAGCATAATCCGAACAAATCCTAATAAAAACAAGGACACAACGCTTTTTAAATGTGTAGGAAATGTGTGTCTTAACAATTGTTATAGGTGTTCCGTAAATTAACACTCACAGTGTAGTAAACTTCAAAACTAATATTATTGTGATTAGGTATAGGGATATTTAAATTAATTTTTAACTAACAAAAACAAAATGCTGTTTGAGATTAAATTGAGATTTGATATATACTTAACCATTTTATTTTTTGGAATGGTGTGATAATAGAAGGTTGCAAAAGAAATGGATATAGTTGCGATGAGGATGTCAAATAATGTTTGGGACAGTACAAATTTACTCTCCACCTTAATTGACATCATAGTAATGATATGAGTGAGTGTAAATGTTATATATTTTTGATGATAAGTGATTGGATAAAACAAGGTATGTCTTCCTTGCACCAAATCATTCAGAGTTAAGAGGATGGTGTGTAGTCAATCTAAATTTTGGAAATATGTGGAGGATTTTGGTAAAGAGTGAAGTTATAATTTAAAAGTGGGTGTTGTAGTGGTAGGTTGTTTTGATGCTCTATAAAAAGAATTAAGTGATACTAAGTGAGATAGGTGATATTATGATTGGGTTGAGAGATAACACTTCCTATAATGGGAGTCACATTACAAGCCCTAGTCACAAGGTTGAGAGGGAAAGGAGGAAAAAAATTTACATTAATTCTCTAATGATTGCACCTAGATCTACCATGTGCGTAAAATAGGTGCAACCTAGTTAACCAAAACTGTTAGTGAAAAGGGAAGCTCATGTACAATCATTGGGGTTGAGTACGACATCCTCTTGGCCAAAAATTGTAAATGCACCAAGACACAAGTATATTCCTCCATGGATTTCCTATGGTTGGTAAGATGGCCATTGAGTACTTGTACAAGGAAGTTAACTAGCAATGCAGGGAAGTAATTGCTAAAAAGGTGACATCCCAAGTGGAGGGATGGGTGAGGGACTTGGGGAACTCAGAGATCTTAGAGACCAAGTTCATTAAACTTGCATAAATGTTCTGTGTAATGAAGAGCATCATGGCCTATGCAATTGTTTAGGAGTGCTAGGAAAGTGTGGACCTGAAGCATCAATTAGGCATATTTAAAGGGAAGTTTGAAGCATTTGTGAAAGGGATATTTGGTATTGGCATTTCACTTAAGAAAGTTGATGGGGAAGTTGGCCAAATAGAGGGAGCTAAGAGGTCATGCAAGTCTTGGGGAACCCATGACAACTCCATTGTCATTATAGAATATCCTCAACCACAGATGTCTCGACCAACAAACTAGACAAAGTGAGAGTCTCAGGGACATAGTAGAGAGGAGCTAACTATGGAAATTGCATTAGAGGAAAACCCTCCATCATGAAATATTTTTCTATGTATTTATAAAAATATGTTGCTAACATGGTCTAGCCTATAAAATATAGATACCAAAGAAATTTTTGTTATTATTATTTTAATATAAAAAATCATAATTTAATATTAAATAAACTTTAAAAACATAAGAAATCATAAACTTCCAAATGACAAGCATTCTCTCAAATTTTATAACTTTTTAGTAAAATCTTATAAGTAATATGCAATTATAAAATATAGTATTAAATTTTAAAAAATATGAAAACTACATTATAAAATTATCATATATATAAAAAATGTAATCATTTTTTTTCCTTACAAAATTAATTCTCAACCTCAACCTTAGTCAATTGAACTAACCCTCAAGTCTAGAATTTAATCAATCTAAATTTACATTAAAAATATCAAAACACATAAAATATATATTAACTATATTGTTTATACAAATTTATAATGACAAATTTTATAAATTTGAGTGAAATTATAAATCACCTAAATGGAAAAAATAATTCAAAAAATGTAATCCCATTAAACATTAAATATTTCTAGAGTCAAGATAGATGAATACTAATATGTTACTAAGTGGTAATATGCTACTAACTTGAGATGGATAAATACTCTTATGCCATATAACGCACCATTATGCTGTTGCACACTAAGTGCATGAAGCCACGGACAGCGCTGGTCTGTCAGCCATGTCATAAACTAAGTTGGAGGAAATTTAGAACTTCCGACCGCTCTTCCAGATCAACTGCAAAGACCAATGCCTTGTTACTAAACAAATATAGTTAAATCGAAAAAAAAATAAGAAACTGAGCTGTTAGCTTGAGTTACGGAAAATACTCGATGAGATTAAACAAACATGGTCAAACGTCGCTGAATCAAACCGGCTGCCGTTGTTGTTGCTAACGATGGGTGAAATGATAATTGATAATCAAATGATAATGAATTCTTTATTTCCAAATTCATTGCTCGAATGAGTATTCCTAATTTTTGCGCGTTTTTCATTTTAAGTGTGTGTGTTTTACTGAACACAAAAATCGTGACAAAAGATGGGCAATTCAGTGCACACACTTTTACCTATAACGATTTCTGATAAGTGCGCTGCAGCTGCAGCAATCAGATGTTTCTACCGATGAACCATATAAACGGCTTGGTGGCTTGGGAGTTAATAAACATCAGATTTAACTGTTCTTTATTTATTTATTTTTGTTACATCATATAACTCCAAAACATCAAACACCAACGAGGGTTGTTTTAAAAAAAAAAATTGATTTATTTTTGGGAAATAATTTTTCTAAAATTTGGTAGGAATTTATTGAAATTAAGATAGGTAATCTTACAGTCAAAGTGTCTTGGAAATTTTCAGAGTGTGAATTCATATAATAAAAAAATCAGTTTAAATAATACAAATTAAGATTTCTCACAAATTTTTCTGCCAAATTCCAGCCAAAAAATTTATGAAAAACTCCCAACAGAAAAATAACATTAAAAGCAACCCCATCAATAATTGTTTGAAATAAATATTTTTGTTTTCCCTAAGTGAATTTAAAGCAGATTTGTGGATTATGTCATGCCTTTTCTTCTCTTCGGAATTTTAAAGAAGATTTGTGGATTATATAATGCCTTTTTTTTCTCTTCCCAGTTATGAAATCGGAAGAGCAGTTTGTAGTGATGAAGTTTTGACCGCTAAGCTAAAATTAATTGGTTATTTGTTCATTCAAAGAAAATGACAGTAAACTATGTGGAATACTCATCTGAGCAAGAAACCTGACAAGGGAGGACTTAAATTCATTGCAAAGCTTACAAGATTTCATGATTTTTTTTCAGAGGAAAAAAACATTGTTTATATTAGAAAGTATAAGCAGTACATAATCATAATAGTCTCAAGCCGTATAAACAACAGCGAGAAATGCATACATATAAAGGCCTAAATAAAATGCTCCTAGTAGAGAGAAAGAGCATCATGAAGAAGATTGGCCACCACATTTCAGGACAAAAAAATTCCCATACAGATACGCTCAGCATAGATGCAAGCAAGAAAGATAGAAAAGATAAGATTGGACAGTGAACTGAATTGAAGATAGACGATATTCATGGAATGGCAAAAAACTGTATGTGGTAGAAAAGATATAAAATTAGAAGTGCCACAGCTGAAAAAAGATCTGATTCATCCCAGTCCTGACCAATCAATGGCTTTTCTGTACAAGTTCTCCAGTCAGAAACTGTATATAATTGAAAGAGGCTTCTATGTTGGGGGGCATTTAGTGCCCGTGACTCTATCTGAAATAGGGGAGAGCAGGCACGCTTGTGTAGAGATTGCCCGACATACAAGCACCTTTTAAACTAGGCACGCTTGTAGTTTGCTATCATTCCAACTCGCCTGTTATGTATAAGTCTGGCTCGCTTGATATAAGCACGTCCGGCTCACTTGTGATAAATTGTCAGGCTCGCTTGTCTTGTTTTGCCAGGCTCACTTGTAAATAAAACTAGCATACACCCATGACGGCAACAGAAAAACCGGCTCGCTTGAGAGATATATAATATGACAGGTTCTCTTGAGAATTCGGTGAGAGGCGTGTCTGTTGCTTGGGGTTGTTTGTTCTACTATAAGCCCCATGTATCAATTCAGGTGGTGTATGAAAGATCGTGAGCTTGATACCTTGTACAAACAAAAACTGTCATAACCAAAAAGCAAAAAAAAAAACATTATATTTACGGAATCGATATATTAGTATGCCAAAAAGGAAGACCATCCCGGAACAGCTAGATGTGCATGTTCCCGAACTCAGAGTTTAAGCCTTTTTTTGATAGCCCATCAGCTCTGGTATTGATTTCCCGATAAATATGGCTAATAGGAGGCCTGTTGAGAATGGACCATAAATGACAAGTTCTATGTACCCAGCCCAGAAGCTCAGGACTATTCATAGCAGAAGAATTAGTGATCCATCCAATAATAATCTGAGAATCCCCATAAATGTGTATATCCTAGAGCTGTAAGTAGATAGCAAGACGAAGACCTCCCCATAGTGCAATAATCTCAGCCTTAGTATTAGTACCATGACCCCCATTCCAGTGTATATGGATCCGTTCCCTTTGAGATACCTTGATCCACGCCCCACAACCCATAACACCTTCCACGCAAGCACCATCAAATAAAACAGCCGGGATTGCAATCTCATGAGGCCGTATGCAAATAGAAAGGTCCGGAGTTGACACCACCGGAGAGAGACGATCCTCCATCCATTTTAATATAGCAGAATAGATATAAGGAATCTGAAAAGGAACATTTTCAAATATAAATTTGTGTCTACCCAACCATACCTCCCATATGAAAAAGAAAGGCAAGGATCTGAATTTTCCTTTTAGGTTGTCCCACTCCGAAACCACAGAAATAAAATCATTTGGAGACCAAGTTGGACCCATGAAATGTACTGAGAAGAGCCGCCACAGATATATAATACTTGGACATCTAAAAAACAAATGTGAGGCAGATTCGAAATCCGAACAACATATTGACATCTAAATGGGCCAGAAAATCCTCTCTTCATCAAATTATGTCCAGTAAGGATTTTGTCTTTCCAAACCAGCCATCCAAAGAGCATAATCTTTGTGGGAATCTTACGTCTCCAGAAAACAGAAAATGAGTTAGTTATTTGACCCTGATATGATATAAGATTTAGTCCTCTATATATGTCTTTGACAACGGGCACTCCTTCGTTTGTTGAGCCGTCCCATACAATGGAATCACCCCCTGGTTCCAAACAGAGTCCCGCAGCTCGCATGGCATCTATGAACATCTCCCATTCCGAGGCCTCCGGCTCCAGTAGATCCATTTGAAGAGCAGTTTTAAAAATAGGAGCACTATATGACCATACACTAATACTCTGTGCGAGGAAGATTATACCCCTGTGAGCAAGCCTGTGAACAAGCTGTGGTGTGGGACGGTCCTGAGAGGGAAAGCCAATTAGTTTCTTGAAAGATATTGGGATACGGCCACCATCCCCAAACCGCCATGCCAATCTGTCCGCCACATGACTCAAACCCTTCATGAAACTGCGCCATATTACAGATATGAACCGGGGGTGTGAGATTTGCGCGCACAGAATCTGATGTAAGATATCCCCAATAATGTATTTACACCTGATAATCTCATTCCATATACCATTCCCAAGTACAGCCCTCCAAAATGACTTAATAAGCAGCGCCTTGTTGAAACACCTTGTGTTGAGGATACGCCAGCCATCATGTTCCTTTGGCCGGCAGAGATGCTCCAGTGTGCATAAATGTATTTTGTATGATAGTTGTGCATTGCCCCATAGAAACTTAGCAATAATGGAGTTTATCATTCTAATAATACCGTCAGGCAGATAATATAAGTGTCCCCAATATACCATCATCTGCGAGAGTACAGCTTGGATCATGATAAGCCTACCGCCCATGGACAACCACCGATGTGTCCATCTGAAGATCCGCCTCCTGATTTTATCAATCAACCACATCCAATCCCAAATCAGGAACCCACATGGTTTAATATTAAAACCCAGATATGTAAAGCCAACAGCAGCTTCCCTAAAATCAACCCCCATGAAATCTGCAATGAAGGCGATCTCCCGCAGGTCACCCCATTCATACAAAAGCTTCAGCGAAATTCGTTGCTGGTTCCCACAAGCACATCACACAGAAAGCAGTTAATCGAAAACGATATAATAATGTAAATCAGAACTGAACTATAAGAAAAAAAAATACCTGAAGGTGCCATAAACCCATTAGGGTTCTGTAGACACGATTCGACAATTTTGACAGAGTCCTCAGCTTTATCAATTTTGATTTGCGCTTAGTTGTGATGAATCTGCCAGATGCGAATCCATATCTGAATTTTCACCACTCAAAACTATTATTATGCACAAAATCCTATTTATTTGCAGAATTGGGTTTAGATTATATTTAGCCCATGATTATCCGCTGCAGTCCGCATTTCTATATCTCAGGTGATAGCACTGAAAGTTGTGTTGCAAACGTAGAGGAATAATAGGTGCAAGTGTTGCAAACGTAGAGGAATTCATAAACATAAAACATAAGACTAAAAGCATTGCGAACCACGGGAAACGTGGATAGGTGAAAGGCTGTTTCGAAGGGCAGGAAGTGAGGGAAAGCTGTCAGTTCTTGCAGCTACGTATTATTGACTAGCTAGTATGCATATGCATCTCAAATCCAACGGCCAGGAACGAATCGAAACTTATCTTCAACCACTCTTTGCTTCGTTCCAACAGCAAATATTTAATTCATTTGAACTAAATTGCTATTGTTCGGCTAATGAGGACTTTGTCTTTATTTACACTACTGAAGACAAAGTGTGTGGCAATGGTTATTGCTACCCCTTAATTTACTGTTTAGAATATTGACCGAAATGTTTTGGCTATGGTCATGCCTGGCCCATTAGCCCATCAGTGAATTGATTGAAGGGAACGTTGGAATCTTTTCTTTTGGGGTTTTAAACGACAATTAATTAGGGCTTTGAACGACAATTATTTGGTCTTAATGGTTGGTAATAAACAAAGAGGGTCATACCGGGATGATTATATATCTATGTATAGGTATAGGGGGATAGTTTAGAAGGGGGACTTAATAGGAAAGATAAGGAGTAAGGGTTGGAAGATATGAAGGATAAGGAATAAGGGTAGGAAGATGCATGAGTTGTTGTGGCTATCTGGTAGACTTCAATATATGTATCATCCTCCATATGGGGGGGAGAGTGCTTTTTTCATAAGGTGGGTGTGTTTAGCTGCATTTTTCTTCGAAGTTGTACATTGCTTTCTTTGTTAATGTATTAGATTGGATGGAGTAAATGGAGGGTGATTGTGATAGAAGTTGAATAGTGGGAGTTGTGCTATAATAATATATGAATTCTCTTAATGTGAGGGAAGAGGGGAAAATCTTATTGAACCAACAAATCGGAATAAATTACTTACTATTGAATAGATAATTAGGTATTTAAACGACAATTAATTTCCCTTATGGTTTTTATTCGAAGAGGGCAATAACAACATCAACAAATTGTTTAGCGCAAGTGCTCCAGAGGACGTGGAGCGCAAGCTCTATAACATCCTCGCCATGGCCATCTCTATTCGAGTGCCTCACCAACCCCATTGCATGTTGCATGAGCCTTTTCTTAAAGCACTTGTTCTAATTTCTTTTTGTTGCAACCCAACTCTCTCTGAAGTTCCCTTGAATCATTGTCTCTCATGAATACTCCAATGTCTAGAATGTCTAGTGGAAATGCCTTCGTTCTTTTAGGTTTGTTCCAATCACTCATGGACCCAAATGCTTTGGTTCATTTAGGATGTGTTGTAATCACCATCAAAATGCTTTGGTTCTTTTAGGATTTTTTGTCATCACCTTTGTATCCAAATCCGTGATGAAGTGAAAAATACTTTGAATGAAGTCCTCTTAAATTGCATTATATTAAGAGTGAAGTGAAAAACACCTTAAATGAAGTCCTCTTAAATTGCATTATATTAAGGGTGGGCTTAAGATGTTTTTTTATTTTCCATCTCCTTTTCACATATCCAAAAAGTAATAGAGGCTTAAACCTCATCTATTGCAGTGGTACTTAAAGATATAAACCAAACATATTCACTCCAAAGCAATGAGATATCCTATAAATTTAATGGCCTACGTTGAGAGGTCACACACATTCATACATGGATTTCTGCAAATTGGAAACCTTTATCTATATTTGTATGAAATTATTTCTTATCTTTGAATTCAACCTTGATGAGGATAGGGACTTGATTCGTAAATGTTGCTCAGTTTTGGGGCAAAAGGTATATTATGCATGAAGCCTAAACATAAACATTCAAGCCTTCTTCAAACTATATTTTCTCCACTTTGAAATGGGAAATGATGCATAATCCCTATTGAGAACATACAAAATTTCACATCAAAAGGATAGAAATAAGAAGGAAACAAATCACCACATAGATTTGAATTTAAATACAAATCAATTTCACCAAAATATTTTACAAATTTTTTTTTGACATAACTGAAGTTACATAGATAAAAATATATTCACTTATAACATTTGTACTATAAACATATTGCTTTCTAATAACCATATTACCTTCTATGACCACTCTAAAGTTAACCAAATTATTATTCTATTATCTAAAAACCAATTACACAAACTAATCAATAATAAAAGCTCACAAAGATTTTTTGTGAAGTCAACTTAATGAGCCCAAGAAAGCAACTTAATGAGTGGGAATAAGAGAAAAGCACTCATCAGGGAAAGAACCTCCCTCTAAAGCCTGGCTACCTCAAAGAAAACACATCCCATCATCCTCATAAGACAGAGGCCACCTCAAAGAAAACACATCCCATCATCCTCATAAGACAAATGGAATAGAGAGTGAGATTTAGAAAGTCTCACAACTATATTGTGTTTTTCTTAAAACATTTTACTTATTATTACATCCCCTAATGAGTTTTAGTGATTTGTAGTTATGTGACAACTCGATGACCATCAACAATGGGTGTAGGCCTTCCACATGGGATGGAGAAAAAAAACTTAACATGCATAATCACACACAAAGTGTGATGTTGCTTTAACAAGCGATGCGAGTTAGCAACATTAACGGGAACCATCTATGGCAAGCCTCCCCTTTTCATAATTAACATGAGTCATGGATGCAAACATTACTCTATGATAATGAAATAAATATAATCCATCGCTTAGAATCCATGGCTCTTTAAAAGTGTAGGTTCATCATATTGAAAAATGGCAAACTAGAAAGTAATAGGGAACTTAGAACCAGATGGTAGGATATATATAAGTAATGGTTGATGATTAATAAGTGCAAAGTAACATTTAAGTCACTAATTTCTGGGACATAATTTCTAAATGTTAAACTATTAATTCATTTTAGTATTTAAAGCATAGGCAAAATTAATTATATTCCAGAATGGATGCAAGTGAAGCACATGTGCAAGTGAGGCACATGGTGAAGCCGAGGATGTCATGGTGTGAGCATGGCATCATATCCTCCCTACTTATCCTCTTTTAGATGCACCCTTGTTGAAGTTTAACAATTCCCATCAATAACAACATTATGTGGATCGTGGATATGGTGATAGCAGGTCATCATATACATTGCTAACACACCTTTCATAAATTCATCCACGGTTAGAAAGATCACGGATGTACAGTAATTGCAGTACATCATATCCATCGTTGGTATGCCTTTCATAAACTTAACTTATTCATGATGAGAAGTCGCCATTTCAAAATGTTAACAATGTCAGGAGAAACTTGTGTGGATCGTGGATATAGTGATTACAAGTCATCGTATCCACCGTTAATATGCCGTTCATAAATTCATTCATGGTGAGAAGGATCGTGCATATGGTGATTGCAGATCATCATATACACCGTTAATATGCCTTTCATAGATTCGTTTATGTTGAGAAGTCGCCATTTTGTGTTATAATACAGGTAAAAGAGTGAAATCAGTAGTGTTGATTTAGTGAGCCATTAAATAGGCTGAGTTTCTCTATTGCTATAGGTTTGGAAGCTCACTTAGCTGTCTTGACTTTATTTGGTGAAGGACCTGTTATCCTAACAAGTAGTATGATACTCATGGTTGTAAATATGAATATAAATATTCTCGTGCAAACAGATATAAACATAGAAATTTAAAGCCTAGATGGTTATTGCGAAGGATACGAATGGAATAGGATGTGTTTCTGCATAATGCCCTTGTGGATGGATATCGTATGTTTCGCAATTTGGAGTATGAATGTTGTGAAGGAATGAAAACTAAAAACGATGAAGCAAAGAATTGTTTTTTACAACATTATCAATTAAATAGATTACATATAAAACATCAACAATAAATTACTAGAGTTACTAGAGTGAGACTGAACTACATCTCAACCGAATTGGACTGAACTCTAACTGATTGTGACACTTGGATGGACAATTTGATTGTAATACTTGGATGGACAATTATGACACATAACAGTTGGTTAGAATTATATCTCCAACACCCTCCTAATTACAACCACAATAAAATTAAACTAAGATGTCTATTGGTATAAATCTTAGCGAAGCTTACAATTTAAAAAAAATGACATCAACCAAATTTCCTTTTCTTTTTCTTTTCTTCCATATATTGTATGATCTAAATTGCTTAAACTTTGTATTTTTAGTGTATCTTTCAAACTTTGGTGTCTTCATTTGTTGGTGTATGTCTTCTATTATTTTAGGTTGTGCACACATATCATCTATCTTTTCAAAAATGTGTTTATATGTGGACTATTAGCACATGCCATCTTTTGTATTATTTTTTTCATCATAAATTTGTTGCAACATAAAATGAGAATACAATTTTATCTCTTCAAAACTCCAATACTTGAAAATTTCATTAATGTTTTCATCATCCATGTTCTCTTCAACATTCATTTCTGCAACTTCTATGAAAACTTTATCAAGGCATGGTGTTGCAAGTCATGCTTCAAGAAAATTTGACTCTTCTTCATAGTCGTCCTATTTACCTGCACATTGGAAATCAAAAGTAAGTTTAAAAATATCTGCAGAACCACATTGGTTATGTTCCTTCTTCTCTGCAATGAGAGATTTCTTTTGTTGTGATTCTTTCTTTGCCTATGTCTCTTCCACTTCTTGTGCTGCTTGATAGAGGTTTTCTTTCACTTGGTTTTCACGATGAAGTGTGCTTGTCTTAGTAAATAACATCATGTTTTTATTGCATCATATGCAACCATTCATTACTAGGCAACTAGTCTTCATGAAACTTAACATCAGCAAATTGAATTACTGGATTTACCATAACATTGACTACTTCAATGGAAACTTCATTGTCATCAACAAGATCTGTTGATGGATTCACCAAATATTCATCTACTTGTGGTTGTGCACAATGAGATTCAGGACCATATGTGTGCTGTTTATCTGGTTCTTCTGCAAATTATTTACAATCATCCTCTACTTGTGGTTGAGTACAGTGGGATTCACCAAACTCTTCATTTTCAACTGGATTACTCCCCCTTACATGAAAAATCCTTTCAAGGGTATTAAGGCATCTTTGGTTGTCTTTGCATCTACAATAAGGGGAAGAATGCTATCATCTACGCATTCTTTTATGCATTTCAATGCGAAGACGTTCTTTTGTCTTTCAAATTTCAAATATTTCAAAAATATCTTAAACATATACTGTTATAACTTTGATCTTCTCAACCTCTTGACTTTTCCCATTTGTTGAGCACTCGTAGAATGCAACTCAACAAGAAAATTGGCTTGCAAAAATAGTGGTTGCTTGCAATAAAAATGTGTCTGTAATTTCTTCTTTGTTACTTAGCTTCCACAAAATAAATAAGTGTACAAAATTCTCTACAAAAGCAATACTTTCACAAATCATTTCTTTCAAAAAAAATTTACAACCCTTTCTAAATTTAACAATACCCCTTTAATAAATTTTTTAATATTTTTTTAAGAAACTCTCTTTAAAAAAAATATTAACTAAACCTTTTAAAAGTAACATAAGAGCATTTTTTTAAACTACTATCTTCAAAATATTTCCAAAAAAAATTACATAATCCCCTTTCCTTTTAATAAAAATAAACCAACTCCGTTTAATAAATAGCCCCTTTGTTACTACTACCCTCAAAGTCTTTCAACAGAAATTACATAATCCCCTTTCCTTTTAATAATCCAACATATTTTAATAAATAGCCCCTTTGTTTTATAATACAACTTTGCTCTGGAAAAACACAATTTTATTTAATTAAACTATTTAAAATATATTAATTTAAATAAAAAAAATCATAAATTAAATACTTCTTTTACCTTTTTAATGAATGCCCATTCGTATTTTCTCTTTTTTTTTAATTTCCTTAAAATATGCGAAGGAAAGAATATCCCAAGGAAAGGATTCGCTTCAAAAAAAAACAGTTGAATTTTCACACATTTTTGTGTTTCATATTAACAAAAAAAAAAATGAAGTTGTCTAAGGAGGCAGAGGAATTGTTTGGATGGACGGTCAAAATTGCCCGAAATCCAGGCAATTATTTTTTAAGAAATATTGCAGTAGCAATGTTTGAATCATGTTTTTGAAGGTGGAAATGGGTTCAACACCATCAAAAACCCTCAGGGCACCCAAAATATTGAAGTCGATAGCTATATCCTGGATTTACAAAAATACCTACCGGATTTTCTTAAAATATTACCGAAATTTCCATGATTTTCAAGGCAAAAAAGCAGTCTAGTTAGACTACGGCCAAAAAAACATTCAACTTTGTTCACGACTTTTCATTCTTTGACCAAAAAGGCACAACTTTTCATGCTTCGACTTAACAAAAGGCTTGATTCATAAAAAACATGGCTTTGGTAGGAACATTTCTCACCCACTCTACATTGACTTTAAATATATCTGGCTATGACTTTAACTTCAACCACGCCCTTGAACCTTTGTTTGACCTTCGTGTTTCATGCTAGAAAGAAAGCCTTGTTATGCTACAAATTTGATGTTATGCTGTCAGCACAGTTGCTTTCTGAGCATGGGTGTGTTGGTCCCTCAAAAAAATTAGAAATAAAATAAAATTTGCCATCAGTTATTGGCAGTGCCTCTCAATATCGAGCGGAGTTGTCTACGAAGGCAGGGGAATTGCTTGGATGGTCAAAAGTGCCTGGAATCTGGGATTTTTTTTTTTAAGAAATCTTGCAATATAAATGTTTGAATCATGTTTTTGATGGTGAAAATGGATTCAGCACCATCAAAAACCTCTAGAGCACCCAAAATATTGAATTTTGATATCTATAACCTCGATTTACAAAAATCCCTGCCGGAATTTCTTAAAATCTTACTAGAATTTCCATGATTTTCAGGGAAAAAAAGAAGTCTAGTTAGACTACGACATATTGAGCTCCTTACACTTATGCATTTAGGATCTCTGACGACATACTGATCTTTATGGAGTCTTATGCAACCTGGGCTCTGATATCATGATAATCAATAAAGACTGAAAATTGTGGAGCATAGATTTTCTTTTCTCAAAAGTATCAAAAATCAAATAGTTTACATAGAAAACATCAATAATAAATGACTATAGTGAGACTGAGCTACATCACAATTGAACTGGACTAAACTCTAACTGATTGTGACACTTAGATGGACAATTACAACACCTAGAAATTGGTTGGAATTAGATTCTCCAACACATGTAAGTGTTTGATGGAATATCTTAATGAGATGATGTATCATGGACTAATATGATTACATATATTCATAAAATAGTTTTGATGATGAATGCAAAGTGTTTGATATAATGCTTTAATGCGATGATGTATTGTGGACTCTTACGATTATAGATTTTCACACAATGGGGTTTTTTTAGGAGGTAATGACCTTTTTTAAGTATTACTTAATGACATAGGTGTCATTAAAATAAGAAATGCATATATTTACTGCATTCATATGGATTTTGAAAGTTATGCTAACATTTAAAAAATATGATGGAGTTTAAATTTTTAGAATTACACGTAAATGTGCGTGCAAGTGTAAGACTCAATCAGACATGTATACCACCATTATTAGTAAAGTATAAAGGTAGACCTAGGTGATCAGAGAGGGAATGTCAAATTTTCGATCGAATATGGTAGTGATGAAATTTGGGGGTAGCTACAATATGGACAATTTTCAAATCAATTTTAAACATGGGAATGTTAGTGTAAACTGACTAGGTAAAAGAACTAATAAGTGAAACATGTTTTTATACAATAACTTTGGTTTTCAATCCCATGGTTTTGTGCCCATGGATATTGATGTAATGAAGTATTTAAATAAGCTTCAAAAATTCCATTATAATAGGTGTATAAGTGAGTAGGGAAAGATCGTTGGGTTGGATTCCTTAAATTTGGTCAAAATATTGACAAGAATTGAAAATTGAAAAGAAGTGGAGCAAAGGATTTCTCTTCTAATTATTACGAATTACTTAAATAAGATTACATTGGGAACATCAACAATAAATTACTGTAGTGTAAATCAACTAAATTAGACTGAATGAAACTTAACTGGGACACTTGGATGGACGATTTCGACACCTAGAAGGTGGTTGGAATTAAATTCTCCAACACTCCCCCTTAATTACAACCACATAAAAATTTAATTAATATACCTGCTGGTCTATGTCTCAGCGAGGCTTACAATTTTAAAAAATTGACTTCAACTAGATTTAGTTCTCTTCTTCTCTTCTTCCAGATTCTATAGCCTCTAAATTGTTTGAGCTTTTTCGCTTTGTTGTATCCTTCAAACCTCAGTTTTTTCTTTTACTGGTGCAGGTCTTCTATTGTTCTAGGGTGTCTAAGCATGTTCTGAACTTCTTCAAGAAATAACTTGTATGTGGGCTGCTGCCACATATTGTCTTCTGTATTGCGCATTTCATCATCAATATACTGCAACACAAGATGAGAACAATATTTTATCTCTTAAAAACTCCAATACTTGAAAATTTCATTGATGTGTTCGTCATGCATGCTGTCTTCAACATTCATATCTACAGCGTCTGTGTAGACCTCATCTAGACATGGTGTTGCAATCCATGTTTCAAGAAACTTTAACTCTTCTTCATAATCTATCTGTTTACCTGCATATTGGAAATCAATGGTAAGTGTAAAAACATCTCCAAAACCGTATTGGTTTTGTTCCTTCTGCTCTGCAATGAGAGCTTTCTACTGTTGTGCTTCCTTCTCTGCTTCTGCCTCTATCTTTGTTGTTGTTTTCCCTTTGTAGACTTCTTTCTTTGCATCTGTATTTATCTTTGTTTCTGTATATGTATTTATCTCTTTCTTTGTCTCTGTCTCTGTCTTTTCATCACTAACTTGTGCTGCTGCAAACATGCTGTCTTCCACTGATTGAAGTGGGATTATCTCACCAAATAGCATCATGTCGATATCATGTTCTTGTTGCATCACCTGCAACCAGTCATCATTAGCCAAAATTAACTATCAAAGTTTACATCAACAATATTAATTGCTGGAAACATTAAATTTTCATCAGCAAGCTACGTTGCTAGATTCACCATATCATCATCAGCAAGCTCTATTGTTGGAATCACGAAATCATCATCAACAATCTTTGTTGTTTGATTCATCAAATTGTCATTATCAAGCTATGTTGTTGGATTCACCATATCATCATGAGCAAGAATTGTTGCTGGAATCATCAAATTTTCATCAGCAAGCTGTGTTGTTGGATCCACCATATCATCTTCAACTTCAATTCTCCCCCTTGCACCAAAACACCTCTCAAGAGTATCCCATGCCTCCTTGGTTGTCTTGGCATTTGGAGGGAGAATGTTTTCATCGACAGATTCTTTAATGCATTTTAATGCAAAGGCGTCCTTTTGCCTCTTCACTTCCAGATCTAAAAAGATCTCAAACATCTCTTGTTGTTGCTTTAACCTCTTGGCTTTTCCCATTTGTTGAGTGTTGGCTCAGTCTGACTCAAAAAGAAGAAAATTTTAAAACAATTTAGAGGCTATAGAATCTGGAAGAAGAGAAGAAGGAAACTAAATCTATTTTAAGTTAATTTTAAGTTTGTCATGGTATCAGAGCTAGTTTAAGCAACAAGAGAAAATTTTGAGCAACAGAGAGAAGAAGTGAGCCTGCACAAGACTCTTTGAGAGAGCAGCAAAAGTTTGAAGAACTTTGAAGACACCTCCTACCTAAAAGCAGCAGAGCTTAGCATGTGTAAGACTCGTTGAGAGCATCAGAGATCGAAGATCGAAGCTACTTTGTGTAAGACTCCAGAGCAACAATGTGAGCGTGAGGTGAGCGTGAGATCCAAAGGAATGTTGTTCAGGTGCAGAGATCCAAAAGAAAAATAAGAACAAAGAACCAACAAAAGAAGAAGCTCCTAAGAGTTGAGTGAATTTTTTTTAATTTTTTTTAAATTTTTTATTTATCAGCGCTCTTTTTAAAGGAAAACGCGGGCCGATCAACCATCAATGTTGGTTTGAGGCTAATACTAGGGCCGATTAGTGTGAGTTTGAGCCCGATACTAGGGCCGATCAACGCACTTTCCAGCAAGATACCTGCGTCGATCAATGCACCATTTTTCTTTCTTGTGGAAGCCAAGCAACGACGTCATGTCAACAATTTCCAATTAAGTTTTATTCAGTCCAATTTAGTCGAGTTACACTATAGTCATATATTGTTGATGTTCCCAATGTAATCTTATTTAAGTAATTTGTAATATTCAGAAGAGCAATCCTCTGCTCCACCTCTTTTCAGTTTTCAATTCTTATAAAATATTTTAATATATTTATTAAGATTATATTTTTTTAATTAAAATTTTCAAACTAAAATATTGCTGTTTTCATTATATTATAATTTCCTATTTTTCATTCTCTATAATATTTATTTCCAACATCTATCGTATCTTCACCTTCATGAGCTATCACATAGTATAAAATAATCTATAATAATTGTATATTTAGACTATCATAATACATTACGACTGTAAACCAACTGCATTTAATTTCCTTACAAGTCCTCACTTCCCACTACTCTCTACTTCCCTGCCTTAAAATCATTATTCAATATTTTTTTTAACTTCTTTCTTTCAGTGTTCCCTATTATATTCGAACAAAAGAAAATCGTGTTAAATTTATTTATAACTTTGTATCTCGCTTTTGTTGCTTCTCCATAATCCTCTATTCTATATTTCCTTCTTAAACCTCATTCCTAGAGTGTTTCTTCGTCACACAAAAATACTTGTAGGATTTTAATGTTGCATAAAGTTTTTATCTTCTCAATCATGTTTAATAATTTTTTATAATCTTTGAGTATTCATTTGACCTTCTCATTAATCTTCCTACACCTAATTAAAATTTTTCATTCTAAGCAATATAATATAAGTCATAGCTTTTGGTTATTTGATATTAAAATTTCTCTTTCGAAATAAAATATAAGTCATAGGTGTTGGTTATTTGATATTATAAGTTTCTAGTTAACATAAATACTAATAAGTATTTATGTTCTTAATCATGCTTGATAGTTTGTTATGATCTTTGACCGTCACTTGACTTTCCATCAATCTCCTACACCCATTAAGAATTTGTCATACAATAAATAGAAAATAGATCTTGGGTTTTATATATGCCACTAAAAAATAATTACGCTGTAAAGCGTATTTATTTGAAAACAACTTAGCTAAATTGCTACGTGTATTATTGTGAGTCCTAGATTTTAATGTTAGACGATTCAAATCATTTCCACCTTACGATTAAAAACTGTTACAATTTTACAGTTACAGGAAAATATATACTAACGAACATCAGAATAAATTGCTACGTCTTCTGGTGTGGAAGCCATGAAGAAGATCTGGGCGCAATGATCATGGGACTGGGACGGAGGAAGCACCATTTTGACGGTTTCCGAATGGTTCTGCAATCTGCGTTTTTCATTGGGTGTATCACATTCCTCGGTAACTCTGATCGAGTGGCTGGACCTCAAACAAAGAGATTTTGGCTTCCAATTTGTGATGGTCTGTCTGAGATTCACATTTGCTCGGGAGGAATTTGTCTGTTTCAGATTCACATTTGCTCAGCGGGAATTTGTGATGGGCTTTTCCACATATCAATTAGCAATAACAGGCCCGTTGTGAGCGTGAGCGAGAATGGCAGGGGAAGGAAAGTACGCATATGTGGCTCTGTTGGTTGTTGTGATGATAATGGTGGGAGCGGGAGTAGCAACAGCGGCAACATAGGTGACGGCAGCATCTCCCAGTGCAACAATGGTACACAATTTTCTTACTTCATTGTTAGGCCATTTAGGAAATAAAGGGATATGTTCACGGCCCTTTCCATTGAATATGATTTGAGTTAATCATTTTTCTTTGGAAAATCTTGGACTTGGTAGATTACAATGGCTTGGGAGATTATCGTTTTTCTGTTGTTTTAGGGTTATATATGAATATATTTGAATTTTATGATGTTTACAATGGGATGGGTTTACATATACCATCTGGTTTGAGGGTAACAGACTAGAATCATCGGTTCTATGAAATCCACATACAAAAAACAAAATACTCTGCCTCTGCTCTGAAAAAGAATAACCTCCACAAAACCTAGACCTATACTATCGTATACATATCAGAAATATATGCCCTGCTGATTTCCTTACACACATCCCATGCATTTTCTTTCGTTTCCTTCCCTATTTGATTATTCTTCAGAACCTGCGTCATTTGAATAATGGATTCGTTCAAATATCTGAAGCCATGTAAAGATCTGAACGTTTCTATGTTCTTACAATCAAACTGACATTACAAACGCAATAAGTTAATTTTTTTCCATATCGCCAAACACTGGTCTTGGGTTGTCACATTTTTTGGCACATATTTACACAATCATCTCTCCTTCTTTCAAAATTTTTGTATACTCTTCGATTACTTCTAGCTGCGCACCTCGGGGACTACACCCAGACAGTTTCTGAACTTTAATGTATTCTTCCATTTCCTGCCTCAATTCTGTTTGGAAAATGAAACTTTTGGCACTGAACCATTGTTTAGTAAACGAGTTCTATGCATGACGTTTGATTTCCCATATGTTCTCCAAAGTTTTCCTATCGTAAAGATTCTGAGTGGGATCTTGGTCAAGCGGTAATCGGACGGGATCATAAGCAAACTCGTAGGTAATAACGTCCATATATTTCTGTCGTACCATTTTCATGTCAACTTCATTGCTCACTGATGAAAGAGAAGCTTCCATTCCGTTTTGACAGCGCAACAAAACGATAGAATTAGAAAACCTAAGTTTTCTCTCCGCTAAATTTTAGTGGTAACGAAGTGATAAAATAAAATTCCTCACGAAAATCAAGTAAAAATCTTGTCAATCTTGCTGATACAACTGCAAAGTATTTGATTTATATCGAACGATGTTTTGATTTATATGGATAATAAATAAAGAGATAGGAAGGTTGGGTATGTTTGATTTCCCATATGTTCTCCAAATTTTTCCTATCGTAAAGATTCTGAGTGGGATCTTGGTGAAGCGGTAATCGGACGAGATCATAGGCAAGCTCGTAGGTAATAACGTCCATTTGCATCTCGACTTCATTGCTCACTGATGAGAACTATACGTCACGCCATGCTACCCAGCTCGGGACATTCAAAGCTGGCCTGCAAAGCCACTTCAATTCAGGTCACCGTGCATTTCTTTGTTTTATGTACTTTATGTAGTCGATTTACGAACTGTGTTACACGATTATATATTTTATCTATTCCACGCTCCAACTGTCATTGTTTTAATTTCAGGGAAGCTATAGCCAACTACAGCGACACGATGATGGAGTTGGCGAAAACACTACTTGGGCTCATCTCAGAATCGCTAGGAGTTGAAGCAGATGCGATCGAGAAAGCCTCTGGAGAAGTCCAACAGAAGGTTCTCTTGAATTACTACCCGACTTGCCCTCGCCCCGATTTAACGTTAGGCCTCAAGAGACATACCGATCCAGGAACTCTTACTATTTTACTGCAAGACAATGTTGGAGGCCTTCAAGCCACAAAGGACGATGGTGAAACGTGGGTTACAGTGGAACTGGTCGATGGAGCTTTCGTTATAAATATCGGAGACCATATGCATGTCGGTACCTATATTTATTACTTTTCGGAAAATTTTAATTCTGTGTTGAACGTATTCGGATTAAAAGAAAGAGAGTTACATTATAAAAAGAAAATGAACCTCTATGATCTTCCTCGTAGTTATTTCGCAATATTACGTCATTTAATTCATCCAGATGCATGAAAATTAATTTTGAGAGAATAAGCTATCTTGTAGTAGGATTGTGTCTCAAGATTAGATCTTGCACGAGGAAGGTGTATGAAGATTAGTTCGGTTGAAATTTTTTTTCAAACCATAATCATTTTTTCTTCCATTTGATTCATGGGACTCGAGTATCGTTTACACCATGTTTGTACAAGGAGAGAGCACTACGCATACTGAATATTTATATAAGGGAGATCCACATGAAGGATAATTTCCGATTAGTTCTGCTATGTAGCCCGTGACTTTATAATAACAAAAATATTTTTAACTCAAAAACTCTAGCAATTAAACTAATTTCATGATCATACATATATATATATAATTATTTTATTACATATATATATATATATATATATATATATATATATATAATTATTTTATTACATATATAATTAATTAATTAATTTATAAGTACCTCAACGAAGTATTATGTTCCAAAATATTTCAAATTCTTCAAGTTTATCCATATACTACGTGCTAGGGACATCATATGAAAATAACTATACAAGTATATATGAATTCAAACCATACTTATTAATAAATCATTGTTTCCATACTGCAGGTTTGGAGTAATGGTATCTTCAAGAGCGCAGATCATCAAGCTGTTGTAAATTCGAATGTTCGAAGGCAATCCATAGTTACATTCTACAACCCTGATCCAGACTCAATTGTATCTCCGTTGTATGCATTAGGGGCCACAAAGGGAGAAGGTCGTGATGGTAAAACTTTCAAGTTGTACAGGGAGTTCTACCAGAGGAAGATGACCAAGCACCTCCTGGACAGTGAGATCAAACGCAGCAAGGGAATGAGTTTAGTGCAAGAGGCAGAGGCGTAACTGTGGAATTGAGCCTACATTCTATAACTTGTTTCATCATATATCTTACGCATCTAGACAGAGAGAGTTCTCCTACCCCATGGTGTGGTTAGACTCACTTCTTATTGTATCTACATAACTATTTCCACCCAATAACCTAAGGCATAGACTTACTTTTTATTGTAACTACATAACTATTTCCACCCAATAACCTGGCATATTGTGCTTTAGGTAATGAGTTGTGCTACTATGTAGCATGGTTGGACGGTTTGTGTGAGAGTGAGTATAGGTAACCAACAACTATTTTACACTTTTTACCTATTTCTGTCGTACCATTTGCATCTCGACTTCATTTCTCACTGATGAAAGAGAAGCTTCCATTTCGTTTTGACAGCGCAACAAAACGACAGAATTAGAAAACCTAAGTTTTCTCTCTTTAAATTTTCGTGGTAACTGAGTGATAAAATAAAATTCCCCGCGAAAATCAAATAAAAATCTTGTCGATCTTGCTGATACAACTGCAAAGTATTTGATTTATATCGAACGATGTTTTGATTTATATGGATAATAACCAAAGAGACAGGAAGGTTGGGTATCTCCCGTGACAAGTCGGCTATTGTACCTGATTAACTCCTCAATCAGACTGAGTTCATTAGTCTTTAACTATTAAGTAAATCACCCCTATTAACCAGTAGCGCTGTTGTTCAATGCCACTTATTTGCTGTACAACACTAAATCCAAGACAACTACACAATAATGTGATTTGATCTCATTCTAATGTTTTTCTCCGTCTTCTCATATAGAACTCTTTCATCATTTGATTTAGGTGTAAATTTTAATATTGGACCAATGTTTATAACATCAATTTAATATAATATAAAAAGAAATAGTTTTGGTACAATCACTACAACTCACTACAACATAAAGGGGGTTTTAAGACAATATTTAAGATATTTTTTTGGATAAATTGCCTTCACTTGAGACAATATAAAAAATAAAGACAATATTTTTTTGGGTAAATTGCCTTCACTTGAGACAATATAAAAAATAAAGACAATATTGTGTATTGTCTTAAATATTGTCTCTATAAAGACAATATATAACATAGGAAATTTTATTTCTCTAGACAATAGTTGAGACAATAAAAAATTAGATTCAAAGACAATGCAATATCACTTTTGTCTCTTCAAAAAGAATATAAAATAATGAATCTAGAAAAATATTGAAATTACATATATAGGCTTTGATTTAAAAAAAAAATGTAACGGTGTAATAAACAGTCCACTTGCATTTACAGTAAGTAGTGTGGTATCAACCCTACTCTCACACAAGCAGCGCTACTCTATTCATATACCGATGGGCATTTCTCTTATGTTTTCAGTGTTAATAGTGGTTCTTGTAGATTCTGATAGGCATACTTCTATTGTTTTTCCAGAAGTCCCCGCGGATCCTTGTAGGGGTATTCTTTTATCAAACTTCCTCTTATTGTTTTTGGCCTCTTACTGTTTTTGGTTGTTTTTGGTGTTATGACTGAAACATATTTTTTACTCATGTAATTAGTTATGGTGTTCTACCACTTGGTTAGACTCATGTAATTAGTTATGGTGTTCTACCACTTGGTTAGATAACAGTCAGTCAGGTGGTTACTTTTCCTACCTGCATGATTCATGTGAGAGCATTTCCTCCATACTACTCTTTCCTATGTTACTGCTTTACAGCATTTCCTTTGCAACATATGGTGCAATTGCTAGTTAAGGCTTGTTTTCAACTTCAATTTTATTAACGAGTTTTCCTAAATCTTATGGTTTGTTGGTTTTGTTTGGAATTATTTCGATGAGGATCCGATGTAGACAGCATTCTAGGAAGATTTGTCCATAGTGAGTTCCAGGTCTCCGCAAGTACGCTTGTAACCATGAAAACTATAATCACAAAACCATGTCCAATCTTAATCTTATTCGGTTTCACCCAAGTTTGATCTTCGGTGAATGGTCTTTGAGATAAAAAGGTATTTTTTATAATCCAAAGCTCATAATTCCGTGTCATTGGTGTTTTAAAAAGTTTTATTTTAAAGAGTTATTTTTAGTGTGATTTTTTAGAGTTTTGGTGTTAAAATATGGTGGAAAGATTTGAGATGAAATTTTGTTTCGTTTTATTTAAATTGGTTTTTTAATTGTGCATATGGATTCAACACCCTAAAATAATTTTAACATTTTGATTGTGCAGGGGTTACACATCAAGCTTGTGATTTCAATAAATTCCTGTCAAATTTTAGAGAAATTAAACTAGAATAATTTACAGAAAAACTTCCAAAAAACCACACTAAAAACAACTCACTTTTAAAATAAAAACTTCTAAATACCAACGTTACGTTTATATGCAGTAGATATCAATAGCATATATGCTTATTATATTAAATTTATCCTTTTAATTAAAATCTTCAGAAGTATTTTATTTGGGGTGATGTATTCCGTCAAATTATGCCAATATTATAAAGATATGTAAGTTTATTAGTATTGGTTTTTAAAAATTACAATCTCATAAGTTGTGTTTGTATGATGCAAATAATACATAATCTCCTGTAGTGGTGTTTGTTTACTTCAAATTAAAATTTATAAATATATTTTTCTTTTATGTAGTTCATTTCATAATTTGCGAAGTCAAATTTAAAGCAAAATAAATACTAAATATATCTTTTTAGAATAATAATACTAAATATAATTTTTTAAAATAAAAATCACATACACATATAAACACATAATATGTGTTATGTTAAAATTATAATAAGATATAAACACATAATATGTGTTATGTTAAAATTATAATAAGATATAGGTGGGATTTATTGAGTACATTTTCGTTTTTCAATTAAAAAAACATGTATTCTGTCCCTAAACGGGGTGATTATCGAGATTCAAGGGGACTTTGTAACATGCTCTCAATAATGTTAAACACAACAATAGGCTAAATAATTATGGAAAGGTTTACGATGGCGAGGAAGAAAAGATGAACAAAGGGTGTTGTGCTCGGGCAGTTCATCCATATAATGGCAGAGGTCATTAATATCTCACTCAGAGTGTTAAATATATGGCTATGGAATGCAAGCACCCTGGTTGTGAATAGAGAGAAGCAGGAAATGGAAAGGAAGTCTGTAACATAGGAGACAAGGGCAGAGCGTCTGGGAACAAGTGGAAAACACAAAAGGATTTTTAGTGCATTGAAGTTAAATCCCTAGCTACTACATTAGGATGTGAATGGTTTTTTCCTTTGGGCCTTATGGCACCAAATGCAAAATGGTAATAGTGTGTATTTTCCATGAATTTATTTGTATCAGTTAATTTGGATCATTTGCATGGTGGTCAACATGGTGTTTGGGAAGGGACGATAGTCTAAGCCTTTTCCTCTTCTCTCCTTGTTATTTCTGGTGAGTGTTTCCCTTTATGTTTCTTGGAAAATTTCTCTCTTTTTTATGGTTTATTTTTATGTTTAGTGGTCTTACTTTTCTTACCCATCCAATGATGGTATTTCGATTCCTCTATTTTTCAGGAATTTCTACGTTGGTGGTTAATCCTCAAGTTTGTTATCTAACATCAGGTGAGGATTTGGTGGTCGAGGGGTTCTATTGCTACACCTCCCTTTCTTGTGCTTCTAGTTACCCTAGAGTCTCGCTTCGCTATCTCAAAAATCCTTGATGCTTTTCTTCCTGGTAGTGGTATATCGGGATGCCATCCCTCCCGCAATCCTTGATACTTTTCTTCCTGGTATTGGTATATCGGGGTGCCATCCCTCTCGCATTGTACACCCAAGTTGGAATTTTCCATTGTTTTAATTCCTTCATCCACTTGTTCTTCCCCCCATGTTGTGCCAAAAGGCATGCATTAGAAGGGGGGGTGCTTACTACCAAGAGCAAGCCCATAGAGGTCATACCCACATGCACCATTAGCTAAATAAATTTTCTTCACAACACCAGGAAATCACACTAGCCAATGTATAAGAAGAAATCACCCTGAGAGAGGAGGAAGCTTCCTCTCAATGGATTTCCCTTTTGGACATGAAGGTTCTACTAGAATGGGTGGTTGGATCCTGGATACAGGGCACACAAGTTTAAAGTTCAATCAATACATGAAAATTATTGATCTTTCCTAGTGGATAAAGTTTTTACTCAGACATACTATCTTAGACGAGCATGAGAACTACATGGATATCCTTCTCCGTTCAACACCTATACAAGAACCTAAGGGACATAGATCATAGAATGGATAGGAATGAACAACATCTCATCATTCCTTCGGTGGTAGGAGGAACCTCAAATGACCCAAAAGTACCCATCCAGGTTGCAGTCTTGGATTTAGACCCCTAGACTTAGGCTTTGAATGTTTCTGAGTGTTGATTTTTTGTTCACAATTGGTTATGTACAAGGCTTTCTAGGGCAATCTGTAAGTCCTAGTTTAATCATTTTTTTATCTTTTAAATAATAGTTATCCTTCTCCTTTTAAATATGGTTAGGTCTCTCAAGTAAAAAAGTAACCAGACTCTTTGCAACCCACTTTATAAATTTCAATTTCAAGAAGTAATATAATTCACCTTACAAAAAAACACATGTATTATGTTATGCTACTATCCTATCTATTTGTAGTAATCAATCTTAGTGGGTACGTTGACATTCTAAAGAGATATTCTAATTATATTTCTTTTTAATTAAAACTTATATGTTGTATGTCCCTATATATTTTGTTTCAATTATAATGTTATTTTTAATAATTATCTTTCAATTATTATGTAATAGTAACAATTTTAAAGATTATTTTTGTTTTTTTACAAAATAGTTTGTTTATGATTAAAAAAAAATTGCCTCCAAGGTTGAAACTAACTCTTAAAGTAAATAATAAATATAACCTTCTAGAATTGCAGGGGTCTAAGATATGGAAAACGAATAGAAGAAGAAAAGTTTCTATTCCTTAAATAAAATCCCTCCATGGCCCTCTTCTAGGAGACAAATATGAATCAGAACGAACTCCCATCTAAGAAGAATACAATTTGTAGTAGTAGCAGTATGATTATAGCTTACTCTCATGGTGCCTTTGGGGATCTATACACCTTATGAGACTCGAATCAAGTCCAAATCCTAGATTCAATTAAAACAACCCATTGGATTGTGACCACTTTAAAAATTTTGGCCATTCTTCATGTAAAAATTGTAATAAATTTATATATGTCGTTCCACTTTATATAGAAATAATATCGTTGGAAATCTCTTATTGATTTAAAGGACATTGAGTCTGTCCATAATTTTATACTTGGGGGGGATTTTAATACAACCATGAATCATAAGGAAAATAAAGGTGGATCTCTGGTCCAATATCCCTTTATTGAAAATATGGAAGAGCTCATGCATTCTCTTCACCTTCTTGATATTAATCACCTTCACTTTCGATATACTTGGAGAAATAAGTAACTTGGACCTGGAGATATAGCATCTCGATTGGATTGCTTCCTCATTTCTAATAATCTCTTAACTTTGAACCTTTCCCTCCCTTCATTCGTTTGTGGAATGGTTATGATCATCGCCCTATTTTGTTAAATATTACTCCTCCATTGAACTATGGCCCCATCCCCTTTTGTTTCTCCCCTCTTTGGATTCTTTGCCCTATTTTTAGAAAAAATTTAGCATCATCTTGGTCTGAATGGGTGTAAGGAATCCCAATTTTAATATGGGAAATAAATATTAAGAGATTTTAAGAACCAAATCAAATAATGGCTGAAGAAGGGAAAGAGTGAACATCATTCCTCTAACTTGGAGTTGGAACAAAAACTGACCTCTATTCAAGAGGAGATGGAAACAAAGATGGTTATAGGGATTCTATTGCAGAATGAAACTAAAAAATTTAAGAATTATCACTCTCTTTTGAAGAAAGAGGAGGAATATTTGTGCCTTAAATCTTGCAGTGTTTGGCCCTACTCAGGGGACCAAAATACCATATTTTTTCATAAGTAAGGAAAAAGAAGAGAAAGCAAAAAAAAAATTTGGAAATTGAAATCCCTGGGTAGAGAATTACGGACTTCTAAGCCATCAAGGATCTTTCCACAACTCATGATAGTAATATGTACCAAGATAATGGTCCTGGAGAGCCTATTGATGAAGACTACATGTTGGAGAATGTTCGTGAATTAGTATTTAAATATATGAATTCTCAACTTACAAATTTGCCCTTGGTTGATGAAATTAAAAACATGGTGTTTTTCCTCCATCTGGATAAGGCCCTGGGTCCTGAGGAATTTTCAACCAATTTTTACCAAAAAAATTGGGAGGTGATTAACAAATACTTATGCAAGATGATTGGATATTCACTAAAGTGACTTTTCCTTGGAGGGGGTGTCAACTCCTCCTTCACGAACCTGGTCCCCAAGGAAACAAGTCCTTCCTTTTCATAATTTAGTCCTATATCTCTATGAAATGTATCTTACAAATCATCTCAAATATTTTGGCTACACGCCTTAAGAGAATCCTCCCATAAATCATATTCGTGAATCAATGTGGTTTTTTCCCAAGAAGGCAATTTTTTGATAATATAACCCCGATACAAGAAGAAATGGACTCTAAATAGAGGAGATGGGACCAAGGTATGATCATGAAACTTGATATGGATAATGCACTTGACAACATAAAACATATTTTTATCTTTAAGATAATGAAAATGATGGTTTTTTATGCAAAGTTCATTCAGTGGGTTGCACTATGTATAGAATATCCCTAGATTGCTCCCCTAGTTAATGGGAAAGTGGCCAATTTCATTAAGGAATCTTGGGGGATGAGGCAAGGTTCCCCACTCTCTCCATTATAATACATTTTTTGTGGAAGATACGTTATTAAGGTGCCCTGAATTGGAAATATAGGCAACCAAACTTCTGGGAATTAGATTCACTACTAGAACAAGGAGTATCAATCATGGGAAATTTGTGGTTAATACTATTCTACTTATGGGATCCTCTTTGTTGATGGTGAAGAGAAATAAAATGGTAATAGATAAGTTCCTTTCTTCTTCATGGGGACTAACGAACACTGCCAAGAATCATACCTTCACTTGGAATGTATGTGCTCATAGGAATAGGAAAATAGGAGATACTTTAGGATATAAAATTTTTGGACATTAGTAGGAGTTCAAATATCAGGGAATTTCAATATACCTCATAATAATGCCACCAATATCTTGGCACCATATTCTAGATAAATTTAAAAATAAATTGGTGGGATGGGGGGGCTTAAGTTGGCTTAATGTTGTTGGGAGAATTATTTTAATTAAATCGGTCCTCTCATCCATCCCCCTTTATTAATTCTCTTCGCTTTATTAAATCGGTCCTCAATACTTTGTCCACTATTCTTCTTTCTTCTATTGTCTCTCCATGAGATCTCATTTGGGTAACCAACCCAATCAACAATGTGAAGAATGAGTTTAATGTATCAGACTCTTTCATGCAAATAACTTCAAAATCTATTCTCATTAATTGAGGCTTTGTTGTCTTTACCTTCTCCATACCTTGGTAGGCTATCTGGAGGGTATCACATGCTTCCTTGGACCTCTTTGCTGCTGAAATTCTTGGAAATATGCTTTCATGCACTACCTGATAGAGATAAAAAAGGGATTTTGAGTCCTTTTTTTTATCCCTCTTCAGCAAATCCTTCTATGTCTATGTTAAGGCATTGAATGCTTGTTGATCTGCTGGTTCTTCTAAACCATCTTCAACTAGCTCCCATAAATCTTGAGAGGAAAACAAAGTTCTCATTGTGATTGCCCAATAGTCATAGTTCTTCTCATTGAACTGTGGGAGTTGAGTATTTCCCATACTTGTGCTTGTGCTGGCTCCTTCCATAGCTGGCTTTCCGACTATGCTTAAACAAAACTTGACCGTGTTTCTTAAATAAACTATCTCTCTGCTTAAGAGATAAACTCTGTCTCTAAATACTCTTGAGAATTATTCTTTTACAATTCTTTGGACTGAATTCTTTAAAACAAACACAAAACCATGTTTTCGTAAATACCTTGCTTGTTGAACTTTCACTCTACCGGTCAAAGCTTCAACAACTCCTTCTTCTTTCAACTTCTTTAGCAAATGGAAATAGTATGGACTAGCTCTGATGCCATGTTGGAATTTCTGAATATTCCGAACAATAGAGAGGAAAATTAAATTCCTCTGCAAACACAAAGATTTAATCAAAAAAATTTGGACAGAGATGGATTAAAACACTTCTATTTCATTAAAAACAAAGGCATTGTTACAAAATGAAATTCTTCAGAACTATAGTGTTCTGAATTCACAAAAAAAAACTTCTTCTGTTTGTTACACACACAGTGCTTCAAAACTCTACATCTGCTCGCTGTCTTCAACCCCCTGTTTTAACATAGTGCTCTCTCGGAATATATATTTTAGTCTTTCTACCTTCGAGCTTTTATACTCTATTTTTTCTTTCAAAAAAAAAAACATAGTCTCACTTTTTGCTTACTGCCTTTGGGCATTACATTTTATGTCTTAAAACACAGTTATTACAATACTGTTTTTATATATATTATAAACATATTATGTTTATAATACATATAATAAATCTATATATATTATAACATAAGTTTCAAAATATTTATGAATTAAACTTGTTGCGCGCATATTAAAGCATATAAAATATTAACCCAAAGTTCTAAACCATATACCACATCCATCATGGATTTCAAAACTTAAAAAAAAATATCCTTTTAATGGATTTATCGCATCCATTTAAGGGATGGGTGACTGTACACCCAAACTATGTGAACAAGATCCCATTGGCTGACGGAGGATGTGCTGGCGGATTCCAAAACTTTTACAAAATCGTTTCAATTGCGTATCACGTCCATTTGAGGCTCCAGTGACGTATGCACAAAACTGTGTGATACACCTCCTATTGGTTTATGGACTGCCGACATGGTTCAATGGACTCCATGGAGGTTGACGTGGGTGCATTCAAAAAAAAATGAAATGTGTGGTAAAGTCAAACATAGTTGGAGGAGTTTTAATGGCGGTAGATGCATAAATGAATGGAGGGATGGCGTGGTTTAAACCACAGTCTTCATTGAACACAAAAGGCTATGGCCTTTAACAAAGAAAATTGAACTTGTAGGTGTTTTCAATACTCAAAAATCATTTCACGGTGGAGTGTAGAATCAAACAAGAAATTCGCTGCAGTGCTATTTCATTTTCCAATCAAAATTGAATGTTTGTCATTCTGCTCTTCCCGCAGTTGGAATTAATTTCCAACAATTACGTGGAGTGCATAAGTGTGGAAGAAGCTTTCATTGTGCTTTTTCCACATTTTTTATAGTCTTAAACCATTAATTAACTATAGAGACAAGTAATATGTTGCATTGCAACTATTAATTTTGTCTATAATAAGGGAGGATGATAATATAAATAAAATAATTTTCATTCATATATGAAGTATCGAAGTGAATGCATGAAGATTGGTTACACTTTTGGTCCAAATGTGATGATGAAATTTCAAAATTTTACTCTTTTATCGAATTGAAGCCCTCAAAATTCATATAAGCATTCTAAATTTTGATTCAGAGTAAAAGACAATTTGTGGACAATTAGGTCGTTTTCCTAATGATATTTTTTGCAAAAAAAAAAGTTTTGTATAATATGTTAATTTTCAAATAAATGAAATGCTTGTACTTACAATTTTTTACACATCTTAAGAGGTGTGTGTGTGTTCACATAACATAACTTAGTCTAAAGTGTATAATTTAAAAAACAAATTATTTGAGCATGATCTACAAGGAGAGAACTCAATTTTTCATATTAAAAAATTATTTTTTTATGCAATTTTTTTTCAAAGTTAGCGAAGTAATATTTCAATTGCGTTTTGCAGACATATGTGTTTGCGTAAAGTTTTTTTCAATTATTTAAATAAATTGAAAAAACAAGAGTGCCCTTTTGAAGATGACTTGTAAATGAATATACCGATATTTTTTTGGAATTTTTTCATTCTGTATATTTTATGCTATTGATTTTTTATTCAAGCTCTATGAAATTGTCCAAAAAAAATTCAAAAATTATGTTTAACAAAAATTAGATGAAAAATATGATTTCAAAAATGTCAAAATCATATGACATTGGATAGAGGACTCATTTATAAATCCAACATTATCATGTCCACCACATAAGGAAATTTTTTTCCCTAAGTCCGCTAGGGTATAAAATGGTGTTGCAGAGAAATTTGCAGAAGGGTTGCTAAAATTATGTTTTTTAGGGCCTCAGAAGCTCAATCAAGTGCTTAAATTATAAATTCAAATACCTTGATCAAGGGTTTAAGAAACCCTCGATTAATCCATATGTTGTTAAACAGGGGCTCGATATGGCTACATGGCTCGATCGGGCTATTCAGCCTGCCCAAAGTTTTGAGGGCCACAATTTTATTTTTTTTAATTTGTTTTAAGTTTTTTTTATAATGTTTTCTTAAGTTTTTTTAATTTTTTTTAAATTTTAATTTGCTTTGTGTTTGTTAGGATATTCCAACACATAGTAAATAGTTAAGTATAACTTGGTCTCGTGTGTGTTTCTTTAGTATGTACTTTTGTAACTTATAATCTGACGGTCACGATATGTAGTGATCCAACGGTTCATTCTCTCCTCAATATTACTTACACTTGATCCGCGGCTTGACACCCAATTGGTCCATGATATCTATTTAAAGAGCATGGAGGGTCATTTGTCTAGTGACCGTTTATGAGAGAAGCTTATGTAAATTTTCTTTCCTTATATTACTAATTTGCCTGAAGTGGTTGCGTTGGCTCAGGCCATAGACTATTTCCCTCTTCGAAGGTTTTAACCATGTTAAATAATGGTGTATTGATCTGTGATCTGTTTGTGAGAAGTGACCTTTGGTGTTTGATCTAAGGAACTTACCCTGTAAATTCCTACATGGTATCAGATTTGTTTGAAGGCTGGATCCATTGTTGATCCAAATCTGAAGCCGATTTTGACTACATGTGACTGTCGTTTTCCAGATCTAATGTTTCTGACCACTTTCGAGCTGGGAGAACTGCTATGTTGTGTCTGAAGCCTCTGTTCTAGTGAGGAACTCCTTTTTTTCATGCAAAAAGGTTTCCGGGTGCCCTAATTATGTCATTTTAGATCTGGTGGTTTAAAGTATTGTTTTTGGAGTTATATTTATTTATCCATCTGGTTATTTCAGTTAATAGTCATATTTTTTATTACCGGATCTATACCCTCTTCTCTGCATGTTCTCTTTGCTCTACGTTGTGTGCGATCTCACAAATAATAAATAAAAAGACGAAATTTTTCTCCTACGTATTCTCTTTCTCTGCGACTTTGTGCGCTCTCGAGAAATCAGAAATAGCGAGAAAAATATTTAGTTACTGGGAAAAAATAACCAGAAATCTAAAAGACAACTGGAAGGGATATATTTTTTCTGTTTTGTTGTTAGCATAGTTTTTTTTTCAAGTAAAAAATCATGCACCCCAAAGAGAAAAAAAAATTGAGCTTATTATATTAAGTTTGGAGGGGGGCGGGGGGATATGTGAGATAATTTTTTTTTTGAAAGTACAACTTCATCATCAAATTTCAACCTATCACGTGACTACCTGGCATCTACTTCAACATGTTTTCAAAAATTCATAACTTATTCATCTGGAAGCCGCTTTTTTGAACCAGCCTAATTTTTCGAGATCTTTCCATTAGAGCAGTTAGTTTTAACCTTTACAACTTCAATTTTTTCAAAATAGAAAGTGCATGCCTGGTTATTCTTAACAACACCAATTATTTCGAATGGTTATCCTACATGGTAGACTTACTTAGAAGTAAAAGGATTTATATAATAGCCTTAGGACTAGAATCTAAACCTACCGATGAAGCTAAAAAGGATAAATGGGAAAATAAAAAATATCAAGCACGAGGGTTGATAGGAATGTCCATTACTCAAGATCTTAGATTTCATATCCAAGAAATTGACTCCCCAGATGAAGCTATGAAAAATATAAACACTCTTTTTGGTATTAAAAACGAAATCAAAGCCCACCAGCTTGAAAATGAGTTGCTTACTTTGGATCCCAATAATTTCTTCTCTATTGAAGATTTTTTGTCCAAATTCAAGACCCTTAGACTTCTCCTAGAAGGTTTTAAGGTCAAAAAGGAAGATGGTAGTATTATCTATTCCATTCTTACTAATATAGCCCCTGCATAATGTGTATTTGTTTCCACATCCTATTCCACTAGATAAGCCCTTATTTCTCAAGGAACACCCTACAAGTCCCCCTCATTTGATGCCTTTTGCGATTCTTTGATAAGAGAACAAGAAAAAATCTTACACCTTCGTCTTATTAATATTGGAAAATCTTCTAAGAAAGCCTTAACAGCCTAGCAGCAACCAAATCTAATGAATCCTAAGAAGAAGCATCCTAAAAAGAATGTTCCTATACCAAACAAGGGTCTTATTCAATCTCAGCCGCAAACTGAAAAAGAAACTCAACAAACTGATAAGGAAAATAAAAACAAAGGGAAGAAGATAGATACGCATTGAAAATTTTGTAATCATGATGGCCACGTGGAATCAAAATGTTTTAAGAATATGGAAGCCTTGGAAGAATCAATGAAGAAGCACAACATCCATTTTGAGAACTCTTCAACTTCATCTTCGGGAATGGCACTTTTTACATGTGGTTATCAAGCATCAAGATCTTGTTATGCATTGAATGTATCTTCTTCTTCTAATTCTTATGACTAGCTCATTGAATCTGGAGCCTCTTACCACATGGACAAAAATAAAGCCACGTTTTCTTCTTTAAATTATTGTAACACAATAAATATTTATGTTGCTGATGATAGATCTCTTAGTGTTGTAGGATCTGGAACCATTCGTCGAGATAATGTCCAGCTTACTGATGTATTATGTGTTCTTACCTTGTCTTGCAACCTTCTATCTGTTTATCAGATAACTCATTCAGGTGAAGGTAAAACCATAGAATACTCACCTCATGATGTTGTAACTAAGTGCCTAAGAGATCCTAGACATATTTTAGCTACTGTCATTGCTGATGATTCCACAAGGTTGTATAATTTTTATAAATTTGGGTCATCATGCCTTCCCTCCATTTTCATTGCTCATAATGATGAAGTGAGAAAACTTTGACAGGAGCGATTTGGTCACTTAAACTATCACTCTCTTCAAACTCTATGTAAAGAAAATATGGTGACAGGTCTTCCTATGGTCTCTTGCCGAGATGGTGTTTGTTACGGTTGTGTACTTGGAAAATATCATCGGGATAGTTCTTACAAACGTGCCTCTTGGAATTCTTCAACCCCTTTGCAGCTTGTGCACATTGATTTATGTGGTCCACTTCCATTTGTTTCTTTCTATGGCTACAAGTACTTCTTAACTTTCATTCATGATTTTTCCAGACGCACTTGGGTATATTTCTTAAAACTCGAGAGTGAAGTTTTGAACATGTTCTTGGCCTTTAAGGCCTTTGTTGAGAAACAATCCGGACAACAAATTATTAAGTTAATATTTGACAATGGAGGAGAATATGTTAACAACAAATTTATCAACTTTTGCAATGAGCATGGCATTCAATTGAAAGGTATTGTTTCGTACACTCCACAACAAAATGATGTAACTGAAATGAAGAATCACACTCTAAACTTAAATAGCTAATTGTATGCTTCAATCTAAATGAATTAATATTCCTTTTTGCGTAGAAGCAATTAACTGTGCAAATTACATAGTAAATCACACTCCTACTAAGTTTTTAAGGAATATCACTCTAGAAGAAGTCTGGAGCTCAATCAAACTAGATGTAAGCCGATTTCGTGTTTTTGTAAATGAATCTTGGGCCCATATTCCCGATGAGAAACATAAAGTCTTAGAACCTAAGAGTGAAAATTGTATTTTTGTTCGATATTCTAAGGATGTCAAAGGATATAGACTTCTTCAACCCAGATCCAAAAATTTAATCATTAGAAGAGATGTAAAATTTGATGAAAATATATCAGCCTGTGAGCTTAGTTCGGCTAGTGTGCCACTTTTGACCGTGAGCCTGATTCGGCATATGTGCCACCTCTCTCTATCTCTTCTACTTCTGAAAAAATTCCTTCTACTTTGGATGATGGCAGCGAGGATGGAAATCCTCCTCCACCTCCTCGAGATCTTCCATTAGCTCCAAAAATTCCAAAATAGGTCTTCTCTACTTGGGATGCATTAGGTTCTCTTGTAGGTGACCCTGCAAATCAACGTCTTACACGTCCTCAGCTCGACAGATCCTCTTCTTTATTGGCTCAAGTTCCAGAAAATTATGATCCAGATACCTTTGAAGAAGCTACATGTTATCCATATTGGGATGTAGCTATGAATGAAGAATATCGTTCCTAATTGGAAAATGATACTTGGGATATTTTTCCTCTTCCAAAGGGAAGAACACTTGTAAGATGAAAATGGGTTTACAAAGAAAATTTTGGACCAGATAAAAATGTGGATAAACATAAAGCTCATCTTGTTGCTAAAGGATTTTCAAAGGTTGAAGGCATTGACGATACTGAAACCTTCTCCTATGTTGCCAAATTGAATTATATCTACCTTGTTCTTTCCCTTGCTGCCTCCTTTAAATGGGAAGTCCATCAAATGGATGTTAAATCCGCCTTATTACATGGGGACTTGCATGAAGAAATCTACATGGAGCAACCCCCTATATTTATCCAAAAAGACACTATCCTTATTTTTTTCCTTAAGAAGTCTCTCTATGGTCTCAAACAAGCTCCTCAGGGTTGGTATGCCAAAATGGATAACTTTCTCTTCGATAATGTCTTTTCTAGATGTCATTCCGAGAACACTATCTACACCAAGAAAGTGGGTAAGTCCTTAATCATCCTTGTTCTTTATGCTGATGATATTATCCTTACTGGTAGTGATCCCAACGATATAAACCATGTGAAGTCTAGCCTCAAAAATAAGTTTAAAATGACAGACTTAGGACACTTGCATTATTTCCTTGGTCTTCAAGTCTTGCAATCCAAAGAAGAAATTACCCTTTCTTAGTCCAAGTATGCATGTGATATTCTATGCCACTTTCACATGGAAGAATTTAATCCAACCCCTTCTCCCTTTCAGTCTGGAGTCAAGCTTTCAGTCACCTGTACTTCCCTCAGGTTGATGCTACCTTATATCGTCAACTTGTTGGTAAGCTTATGTATCTAACCCAAACCCATCCTGACCTTTCCTTTGTCATTGGTCTTATTTCTCGGTTTATGCACAAACCTCATGAAAGTCACTCAAAAGAAGATAAATAATACTTCGATATGTTCAAGGTGCAGTTCAGTTTAGGATTCATTACAGTGCAGAAGCATCTCCATTGTTGGTTGGTTTCACTAATTCTGATTGGGTTGGTGACCTTGATGATCAAAATTATACTGCAGGATATGTATTCACTATTGGTTCAGTACCTATTACATGTTCTTGTCAGAAACAAAGTACCATATCTCTTTCTTCAGCAGAAGCAGAGTATCATGGTGTTGTTGAAGTCAGTAAGGAAGCCATGTGGACTCGTAAGATCATGTTCGAATTTTGTCCTCATCAGCAGCATCCAACTACACTTTGGTGTGATAATCAGAGTGCCATTCATCTATGCAAAAATCTAGTTCAGCATCAGCGCAACAAACACATTGAGCTACACATGCACTTCATCAGAAAGCTCATTCATGATCGTGTTCCTGAAGTGCACTATTGTTCAACCAATCATCAAGTTGTTGATATCTTTACAAAGGCTCTCAGAGAAGAGAAGTTTACCAAAATTTGATCTATGCTTGGAGTTTTGGAAAGTTATCATTAAGGGGGGATAGGCTCTAATGCCTCATTCCTTCTCCTATTGTGTCACCTTTGTAAATCCTTCAATCCTATCCCAAGTTGTTCTTAAGGGCGGATGTTAGGTGTTGGTTTGAGGGGTCCTGACCTAGGTTCGGATTTAAGGTTTGCCAAAAAAGCCCTATAGTACTGGCCCTTTCGGAAATGACCTACTTTCGTAGGCCAAAGTCTCACTCGAAGTAGTATGGGTGGGTGCTAGAATGAGGTTTCTGCACCCTGGGAGAGAGTGGGTAATTAAGGCAGATGTTGTTGAGTTCTATTGGGTTCGCACTGAATCAAGCTTATTATCGAGCCCTTAACCATATAACAACATGTAAACATAAAAAAATCTACTATTATTAAGCAGATATCAACAACACCTTCACATCCACGTGTGCATCAGAAATTATCATCATAGAAAAACACAATCACAACTTATTCATATATCACATAATCGCAGCTTATTAAAATACACAGAGGTACTTCAGCAGTAAATACAACCAGTTCAGATAACATAAAGATACTTTAACAGATTCCATGTTCATTCACGTCCAAAATCCCAGTTACAAACCTGTTGTAGCCAGCAACAACCCCCCTTCTTATTTAATATTAGTAATAATACTAAATAAGTGGGGACCCTTAGTCAAAAAATCCAAAAAATTAATTAGTATTTATTTCATTTCTCAAATAAAACTTACTATCATAACTTAGGGAAATTCCTTTGAAAATATTTAAAATAAACCTAAGTTTATGATAGATCAAAACATAATCCTTCTTTGAAGAAAAATACCGCATCCAACGCAAAAAGTGGATATCCTTTGTAAAAGCAGAATCTTTTAAAATTGCGATTCCACGATATTGCGATAGCACGATCCCAAAGAACCATACATTAAAGTATTGATCGCAAACCGCATATCGCAGAAAAGTTCTTTAATAAGTTATATTTTGTGAAATTGCGATTTCGCGATTTTTCGATATTGCGATTTCACGATGATATGAGACTGCGATTTGTGGATTTTGCGATTTGCGATGAATGCGATCTTGCAATAATTTTGATTTGCGATGATTGCGATCCGCGATATTGTGATTTTGCGATATTTCACAATAGATCGCAAATCGCATTATCACAGATTCTTCTAGCGCGTTGTCCAAAGTAAATATTTTCATAAATAAATATCCATTATGCACTTTAATGTTAAAATTAATGAATGGATTGTTAATCATTGATGGAAAGGATTTTGTTTTGATTGAAAGGTTGTTTCACGTTTAAAATAATATTTTTCATCCGCCTTCAGCATTTAAAACTATCCCGTCACCTTTCTCATATCATTACTCTCACTTAATTTGTAACACCGCAGGCGCGAAGGAGCAGAAGACTATACAAAGCATTCACAGAGCATTATGGGTAAGAAATAGAAAGTTCTGAGTGTTGAAAACAAGGAGATGGCTTCCTTATACGCAGACACTGCTTGCAACAAGGACGTCGGTATCACCACTTGGGAGGGGATGCATAATTTGCTCGAAGAAGAAAATCCCAGGTTAATGGAAGTGGTGGCTACTGCAGGATCAAGTAATTCCTCTGAAGCGTCTCTTACAGAATTGGCTTGTTCATTTTTGCACAGAATAGCAGCAAGACCGAGAATTCTTCCGTATACCGATATGGTAAAATGGGTGCTGGATAACACCGATATTTCAGACAGGAAATTTAGAACTCCAGGACAAGAACTCATCGGGTCATTCACTACAGAAGATTTGAGGCTTATGTATCACTTACCGGAACCTCAGGCGACTTACAACAAACAATTTATGGAGAAATTTGCCATAGAAAATGCAAATTTGGCGGAATGCACCAAGGAATGGACCAAAAGAGATGAACCATTGAAGAAAAACAAACACGGTATGTACAGTACTAGTTCGCTCACCTCTCCATATTCTTTTTCTGTTGCTATGGTATGCAGGCTTTTTGGAAAGCCTGACATAAATATGGTCTTGCCTGAATGGCTCCCTTTGTTGAATGCTGCTGTTAACGCTACAATTATAGACTGGGCCAAAATCTTGTCTGATAATTTGGCCACTGCTACTTTCAATTACCGGGCTAAACGGACTGTTTCTCAGAGGATTTATCCTCCCTTTTATCTATCTGCCTATGTTATGGATGCAATTTGTTTTGTTTCTAAATTCCCTTTGATGGGTTGGCAATGGACAATTCATGATCCCTTGCCTATTCATGTCTATCACAAAGAGTTATGGGAATCAAAGTTTGTTCCTCATTTTTACAAAATTTGCCATGGCATAATGCTGCCTCTGTACATAATATTGTATAATAAGGATGCTCCAAGGTTATCCCCGGAAGCAGAAGTCGACATTCTCCCTGTCGCAAAATGGTTTGGAGAAGAATTGTTTACTTATGTGAGGTTTTTTGGAAGTTCTTCTTCCCCCCATGTTTTACCCCTGTATGTTTCGGATAAACTTGTAGCTTGGGAGATTTCTTATCAAACCTGTGGTGAAGGAGGTTTGACAAAGGAATTAAAAGAGAAGAAGAAGGGAATTTGGCCACAATTTCCCGTAGCCTGTGGAACATTTTCATTGTTTGATGTTGGTCACGCATTCAAAGAGGTAAGCAATATTACATGCTTACAACTGTTCAAGTTTTCGAGAAGGTTATTTGATCCAAATGATGTTGTCAAAAATTTCACCACTGCAATCAAAGTAAGAGTGTTTTCTGGAGAAGAAGACCCTTTTGATGATATGTTTCAAACAAAATGTTCATTTAAATAAGTTTTGCATTTAGCTCAAACGCAATTATCCCCAGAATAATTTCAGGAATTTAAAGTTTACAGAGAGAGAAGAATAACTACTATCCCTTTGGAAAATTTACGCTTGGAACCCGCAAGGGAACCAACTCCTAGTGTCAGTCTTAGTGGCAGCTCAGAGACAGAAAAGTCTAAGTAGAAGTCTGACAACAAGACTTCTGAGCGTTCTAAAAAGACTGATAATGATGACAGCTCAGTGAAGGATACAACTCAATCAAAAGAGCTTTCACAACAACAAACTTTTACCACTCCACAGTTGAATCTTCCACCTCTCAATGTACAGCAACCGACAGTCAGGACTGAATTGGACAAAGAATGGGAAACTTTTAATCAATTGCTTAATGTGGAAGAATAGAATATACAGACCCCTGTACAGACAACAAATTTTTTTAGCACAGGAATAAGTGGCAACGTCACAGAAACTGAGCATATACCTATCACTCCCTCTTCTGAAATTGTACTCAATATAGAGGACATTCCTCCTCTAGATGTATTCTACAGCCCGCAGTATAAATCAGTAGTGAGGAAGCAGAGGAAAAAGAGAAATTTAGAGAGCTCAATCTCTACTGAGGCAGAACAATTAGATGTCTTATGGAAGGATCCTACTACGGATCCAACTGATAATCTTACCAAGTTATCTCAGATTACAGGAGCTTATGCCTCCGAAACTATTGACAAAGCATCCGAGGTAAGGCTATTATTAAATGAAAAAGAAGATCAGATACAAGTTCTGCAACAACAATTGCAAAGGCTCATGCCAACAATGAAGCACAAATAAAACTTGAAAAGTTACAGCAAGAGCTTCAAGAGATGCAAATTGGATATCAGAAAATTTTGGCAGATAAAGAGAAACAAATACAAATTATCCAAGAGGAGCACAAAGATGAACCTAAGCTTCCAGAGTTTATTTCAGAGTCTGTTTCTTTAAACAAACAACTTCTGCAACAATAAGATATACTTTGTCAAAAGATCTCACAATGGAACTCTTTTTGTCAGCAAAGTGATAAAATCACTAATCATGTCGTATAATTACGACATGATTATGATTTAGCTAATGAAAAAGTTTCTAATTATTTGGCATGGCAAAAGACAGAGGAAGGAAGAAGAGTTGGGGCACCAATTATCAACGATAGACATAAAGAGATACTTTTCAATAATTGGGATGCACAGATCAGAGAGGCAGAAAAAGCAGCAGAGGAATCAACTACAGCAGCGAGTAACATTACTGATTGTGTAAATGAAAATTTGCACAAAGTTAATTTAATTTCAGAAATTATTCCGGGGCACCTTCCGCAAGCACAGCAATTGCAAACAGAATGGAGGCAAAAGGCTGATGAAAAGGCAAAGTCAATTCAAGGACTGACAATATTAAACTGGGATTCTTACTGGACACATCTAGTGAAACCACACAGTCAATGCAGTGCGCTTAATTTCATCATTAATTCTGCTAAGAAGATTGCTCCTACACTTTCCGATTCTGTTTTTTCAGGACAGTTGAAATCTGAAGTCGGCCAACCACCCCTTCTCAAAACAATGCTAGATGCTTGCAAGATCAAAGATCAAATTCATAAGTAGATAGTTAATAGTTTTTATTTTTAGATTTAGTTTTAGTTTTACTATATTTTTGCCTAGAAAAAGGACGGTCATTTAAACCGAATCCTAAATTTTTGTAATAAACTATTTTTAGATTTTAGTTATTAGTATTTAAACCCTTATCATGCATTTATAGAAGGGTCTTGAAATTTGTCAAAAAATTATCCTCAAAACATGCACTTTTGCACCCTCAGAGGAGGTTTTGATAAATGAATGGAACGAGATTTATTGATATCTGTGTCTAATATTTGTTACTGATGTTGCATTTCTGTACTGTGTCTAATATTTGTTACTGATGTTGCATTTCTGTACTCCTGATAGATATTGGATTAAGAAAGAGATAAATCATTATTGCTTCTAGCTCATGAGTAGAACCAGTTATAAATGGTATTTTTATCTCTTAACTGTTTCTGTTTCTCTGTTAAAAGTGATATTTATGTTCAGTTGTTTATATGTTAATGTTTGAATATTTGAGTTATCATTTGGCATTTTTGTACGGTGATAATTATTTATTTGTGCTTGATATATGAATAGCTTAATATGCGATATGTTTTCCATAACTGTTTCATCTAACTTTTTATGTGAAATAGTTTATCTTTATTGAATTATTTTCTCCTAATAATTGAATGATATTTATTATCAATTGTTATCTGAAATCCTTTTAGATCGCATATATTGAAAGATTACATCCCGGGTTAGTTTAGAGTTAGATATTTCTTAGAATAAAGTTTGCATATGAATAGATTAGAAATAGATTAAAAGCATTTTACTTAGGAATTTTAGAAAAGAAATATCAAATCTCAAACACACACACACATATTGGGAAACTGGTCCCATTATCCCCAGTCAGACCCACTACACCAAACAGAAAATGAACTTCTAACCAAGGTCCGGACCGGGTGGGTATCCCCCTTGTTGTAGACCCGATTTTCGGGGCTTCAACATATTTGGCGCTAGAAGGAGGGCCTCGAACTATGAATGGCAAATGAATCTAAATCTAAATACCATTCTGAGAGTAAATCACCCTCACCATCTTCCACGACTTCTCCATCAGACTTAGAAATTTTAAATCTAGAACCAGAAGTCGAAAAAAGAACATACACTGCTACAAATCCTGACTTTTCAGAAGAATCTGCTATTGAACCTCCTGAAGTTGAATCTCTGATTCATAAACTTCAACGATTTTCAATATCACCTCAAAGGTCTGATAAATCTCAAGGCAATGTGACTTCGCAATATAATCCTGCTCATCCTCTCACTAGATTACAGAGTGAAAAGCTTGGCATTCAGCCAACTGAGTTACCTCTACCTACAAGAAAAAGAGCTAGGAAATCACCCAAAGGGTCTAACAGTGAGACTCTTTCATCATCATCATCCGTCTCAAACACTTCATCGCGAAGTCAACCACCCACTCCTCCACTTCAGACTACTGTCCATCAGTCCACTCAATCTTCCACATCTCCTTCTCAAATCATAATATCTTCATCTTCACAGTCACAAATATTATCATCTGCATTTTCATCTGTTAGTAGTTCAGTGATGGCCCAAATGCCATGGAATAATCCAAGGGCAGTCTTAATGCCTGCACCCTTGAGTCAAATACCGGCCCATCCTGAAAAATGGTTGCCTAAGTTTAATCATGAAGTAGGCATGCTAGCAGAAGAACATATAAACAACTTTATGTTATCCATAAATCTCAACAGAGTTGTTAATGAAGATGTTGTTGTCCGACTTTTTCCCTATACCCTACAAGGAGCAGCTGGATCATGGTATTTCTCATTACCATCTGGATCTATTACTAGTTGGGATGTCTTTCAAGATCAATTTTCGACTAAATTTGGCGATGACAGGTCTACAACAACATTGATCAATGATTTTTCTAATCTTAGAGCTGATTCAAAAGAATTTGTCAAAGATTTCAATTCACGTTTCAATAAATTGTTAAACAAAATTCCTACTGCCTCCAAGCCTAGCGAAGAAGTGCGAAGTGAATGGTACATTTCTTCTTTGCCATCAAACATAGCAATATTTGTTGATAGGGCAAACAAAACAACTTTAGCAGACAATATCAAGGAAGTAATAGCAGTAGAGAAATGAATCATTTCTTTAGATAAGAAAAATGAAATAGAAGAACGGAAATCCAAGAAGGTCACTTTTAAAGATGATCCCAAGAAAAAACAACCAAAAGATCCATTTGATTTAGAAGGATTGCAAAAATTTTTGAAAACCATGTCCAATGAAATGGTTGATATCAAGAAACAAGTAGCAGAAACATCTTCTAAAAAGTCTTTCAATCCTTTTAGAAGAAATCCTTCAAGTGATTCAAAACCACCAAATGCTATTACAAATGCTGAATCAGAAGAAGAAGAAGAAGAGAATGTTACTGAAGAAACCACTGATGAAGAAGAGGTGGTAGAAGTACAAGGCATGTGCGATTTCATCCTCCCAGATGAGGAAGATCAAGAAGCATCCCCAGTTAACACTAGAAGTAGAAATCAACTTGATCCTCCTCAAACTACTCCTAAGCCAAAGAGCACAAGCTCATTGACTAAGGATAAAGTTGCACCCAAGAAAACGACATCCAAAGCAATTCAAACTAGCCCAGTCCAAACAGATTCATCAATTCCATTAAGAACATTGATTGTTCCGGATGAAATGGAATATAAAATTATAGAAGATATGAAGAAGACTATGGCTAACATCACTTTTTACGAATTGAGCAAGTTAAAACACCAGCAAAAGGTACTTTTGAAAGAATTACATGCTGTACCAGAAAAACCTTTGCCCGACCCTGTAATTTCTCAAGCTTCCAATGAGATGGGAAGACCTCCAGCTAATGCAATCAGTAAAGTTGACCTTGAAAATATCGCTTTAATTGGAGGAAGGTCGAGATCTCATACTCCTCCATTTCTTCTTACTTACAAAGTTTTTAATAAAAACTTGCATAACTGTTTAGTGGATTCTGGAGCTTCATCTAATATTCTACCAAAATCAGTATGTGCAAAATTGAACGTTCAGCCACAAAAATCTTCTGTGCGCATAGTGCAGTTAGATCGATCGCAAGTCGAAGTGATTGGCGAATTAAATCAGGTTACCATAAGGCTGTCATCAAATCCTAAGGTATGTCAAGTTATTGATATTTTAGTTGCAGATATTCTAGAATTTTATGGCCTAATTCTTAGCAGAGATTGGTCAGAAAAACTTCATGGATACTTTGCCACTGATTGGTCGCACATGTGGCTTCCTTACAATGGTAAACCAAATCAGATAAAGGTTGAATGAGAAAAGCATAAAAAATACATAGTAACAGAATTGGAAGGAGAGAATGAACTAGTTGCGTACAGCAGTAATATCATCGGCAATTATTCAGTTGATTCTTTCTTAGGAAATTTCAATGCTCATACTTCACCTTATTTAGAACATTTTGTTTTATCTCAAATAGAAATTTTTTCTCAAACAGACAGTTCTAAATGTATTAATTTTGTAGATACTCCTGTAAATAAATCTTTATTTTGGAAATTATTTTTTGATGGTTCTAAGTCTAATGAAGGAGCAGGAGCGGGATGCGTGTTGGTTAGTCCAGAGGGAAACAAGATTATGCTAACCTGCAGACTTGAGTTTGAGTGCACTAATAATACCGCAGAATACGAGGCTTTAATCCAAGGGTTATATAAAGCAATCGGATTGGATATCAAATATCTGCAAGTTTTCGGAGATTCAGAAATTGTAATCAAAGAGGTACGCAATACTATACATTGTTTATCAAGTCATTTAAAGCATTATCAATCTTTAGTTCAAAATCTGACTGAACATTTTATAGTATTCAATATTTCACCAATTCCTAGAATCCAGAATGCTAGTGCAGACCTTCTAGCCAATGTAGCCTCTAAGCTTATTCCTGCAGAAGACTTTAGTCCTGATCGATTTTCAATTGAATTAATCTTTAGACCTTAGATTCCTGATAACGTTACCAATTGGAGAATTTTCAACGATGATCTTGATATTGTAAGTTTCCTCACATTTGAAGGATTTTATACCAATCAGATAATCGATGAAGACCAGCATGACAAACAATTACAACATGATAGCACTAATAATGCTATTCCAAAGTCAATAATCAAGTTAGAAGACCTCTACAATTTGAAAGACTGATTTAAAAGATCTACCAATTCAAAATTACAAAGTTCAACTTTGAATTATGAATTAGTAAATCTAGGAACTGATACCAAACCACAGAATATCAACCTAGGCCTTGGTCTTACTCCTGAAGAAAAATCAGCATATGTTCGTCTTTTGAAACAATATAAAAGTGTCTTTGCTTGGAACTACGATGAACTCAAAACTTATGACACTTCTATCATCCAACATACTATCCCAATGATAAATGATGAGAAACCTGTACAACAAAAGCTGAGAAAAATCCATCCCAATCTAGAAAATCAAATCAAATCTGAGCTCAATAAGTTATTGAAAGCCAAAATTATTTTTCCTGTTCGACATTCTAAATGGGTTTCCAATATGGTTCCTGTTAGAAAGAAAAACGGAGATATTAGAATTTGCATCGAATTTCGAAATCTTAATAAAGCCTGCCAAAAAGATAATTTTCCTTTGCCTCCCATGGAGCAAATATTACAGGCAGTTGCAGGATCAGAATTAATGTCTTTCTTAGATGGTTTCTCTGGCTACAACCAAGTGTTAGTTCATCCAGATGATCAATTGAAAACTACGTTCAGAATCAAATGGGGCACTTATGCATATCAAAAGATTCCTTTTGGTCTAATCAATGCTGGGGCGACATTTCAAAGAGCCATGGACATCACTTTCAAGGGATTAGTTAACAAATCAGTGGTAATTTATTTGGATGATATAACTGTATATTCCAAAAAACGAAGCAATCATCTTAGAGACTTGAAGCAGAGCTTCCAACGTTGTCAAAGGTATGGAATTTCACTTAACCCAAAAAAATCCTTTTTCTGGAATTCACATTGATCTTGATAGAATCAAGGAGATTTCTGAAATATCCTTACCTCACAACAAGAAAGCTATGCAATCTTTCCTCGGCCAAATTAATTTTGTAAAGAGATTTGTACCAAAATTTTCAAGAATTGTATCTCCTTTACAAGCAATGATTAAAAAGAATTCAAACTTCAAGTGGGGCCAAGATGAATATGAGGCATTCAATCTAATCAAACAAGCAATCATTAATGCTCCATCTTTAGCAACTCCAAATTTTTCCGATCCTTTTATTTTGTACACATTTGCCTCTGATAAATCTTACGCTGCGATTCTCACTCAAGCAAATCAAGACAAAGCAGAAGCTCCAATTGCTTTCTTCAGTTCAAATTTACAGGGAGCTGAGTTGAATTACTCAGATGTGGAGAAACAAGCTTACGCTGTTTTCAAAGCAATTAAGTATTTCAGACCCTTTTTACTTAAAACCCATACAAAAATCATTGTACCGTTTCCAGCGGTAAGAAATCTTTTAGTCCAAAAAGATGTGGGTGAGAAAAGAGCTAATTGGATTACTGCCTTACAAGAATATGATGTTGAGATCAAACCAACAAATATTGTTAGAGGTCAAGGCTTTTGCAAAATACTAGCTGGAGCATCACATATTTCTAAGAAATCATCTGAAGAGATACAAACGTATGAGGTAAGCCTAAACGATGTTGAATCATTATATGCTGATATCATTTTTTATCTAAAGAATGGATATGCTCCTCCAAATCTCGATCACACCAAGAAAAGAGCTCTAAGGTTGAAGGCTAAACAATATAAGCTTGTAAACGATGTTCTTTTTAGAATGAATTGCGATTATGTTCTTCTTAGATGTTTGGAAAAATCTAAAGCTGAAAAAGTCTTGCAGGAACTTCACGATGGGCCAGCAGGTGGACATTATGCTGGAGATGTTACTGCACATAAAATCCTTTGCGCAGGCTATTACTGGCCCACTTTATTCAAAGATTCACATAGCTATGTAAGAAGATGCCAAGTTTGTCAAACTGCAGCTGGAAGACAAAAGAAACCATCATTGCCATTACAACCAGTAAACATTAAACAACCTTTTGATCAATGGGGATTGGACATAATAGGTGAGATCATTCCTCACTCTTCTAAGCAACATAGGTATATCATTACCGCAACTGATTATTTTACGAAATGGGTAGAAGCAGTCCCTCTCAAGTCTGCTAATGTTGAGCATATCATTGAATTCATAGATCAATTCATAATCACCAGGTTTGGTTTACCTTCAGCTTTAATGTTTGATAATGCATCATATTTTTCTGGTAATGCTATGACTGAATTTGCACTCAAGAGAGGATTCAAACTTAAATACTCTACGAATTATTATCCACAGGGAAATGGATTATCTGAATCCACAAATAAAAATTTAATCAGAATCATTAAGTGAACCATTGATCAAAATCATAAAAATTGGCATAAGTCTTTAATATATGCTTTATGGGCAGATCGAATAACACAGAAGGCTTCTATTGGCACTTCTCCCTTTAATTTAGTTTATGGGAAAGAAGTATTTCTTCCAACTCATTTAGCAATTCCTTCTTTGGCCTTAGTTCAATATATTGAAGAAGTACCAACTTCCTCCTTGCAACTAAGACAGATGGAAATAATTAAGTTAGAAGAACAACGAGAAAAAGACAAAATAACTCATGCTCATCATCAAGCATTAGTAAAAGCTTCTTTTGATTCAAACATGATAACCAGAAAAGACTTTCAGGTTGGAGATCTTGTTTAAAATGGGACAAGGCTCATGAGGAAAAAGGAAAACATACGAAATTTCAACTAATGTGGCTTGGTCCTTTTCAAATTTTAGAAATCATAGGTACATCTATTTTTATGTTACAGGATTTAACAGGAAAAAGAGAGTCTTTACCTGTTAATGGACAAATTCTCAAAATATATTTTTCATAGGAGATCATTCTTCTATTTTGTATATTAGTTTTCTTTATTGTCAAAATAAAACAAGTTGTTAATGGTTACATTTGGAATTTACAAAGAAGATATAAATTCTCTTTTTAGATTTTGTTTCTTCATTTTTATAAATAGAATTCTTTTCAGAATATTGATCATCATTATTCGAAGATACAGTTAAAAACTTTAGTCTTGAAATGATACTAGTTTCAACTTTGAAAACTTTGATGAAAGGCAACTTTTAGTGAAAAATTGTTTTATATCAATTCAATGAAAGGTATCAATAACAAAACAAAATTTCTCTATAGAAAAGTTCCTTCCAAAAAACTCTACCATTGTCGTCTAGAGCTATCTTAAGGAAACAATGATATCCTCCCCACTTAGAAAATTACAATGTTCAAAGAATTATCCAATAATACACTTTTTAACTTAAAGAGTAAGAGGTCTCATCACGAGCTGACTTATCATGATCATAGATATTATAGCTTGCTGAATTTGCCAATACTGCATACCAAAACAGGGCAATGACTCAAGATTGTTGCAATCAAAAGACAAGGGGTCTCATCACGAGCCAGCTTGTTCAGCAAAGTTATAAATCAAGTGAATGGCATTGTCATGAGTTGGCTACCAAACCAAGACATTGTTCTTTAAGAATAAAAAAGAAAAGCAAAAGCAATAAGTGTGAATATGAATTTCTCTTTGAAAATTGTATATTTCTCTAAGTAGGATACAGGATCATTGCTGGGTAACAGGTAACCCCGTCGAGGCTATAAACGCTTGCTGGCAGCAGTGGCTCTACCTACGACAAATGAGCATATTTAAAGCTGATTTATAGAGAAGCCTTTGTTTTTATCTTTTTAAACCAAGTAATGACTGATGTAAATACAAGGACTAGCTTGAGGAAGTGAATAATCAAAATTTGAATATAGAAGAAATGAAATATCATTTATAGATTAAAGCATAATGTACTTTGTCTTTTTATAATAAAGTTTGATTTTCTGGAAAATTTTCTGTTTTGAAAAGTTTAGAAAATTCAAAAGAAAAGCAGAGATAACTGGTTCTTCCAAGTGAATCGCCAATTGTTGTGACCAGCAACAACCCCCCTTCTTATTTTATATTAGTAATAATACTAAATAAGTGGGGGCCCTTAGTCAAAAAATCCAAAAAAATTAATTAGTGTTTGTTTCCTTTCTCAAATAAAAATTACTATCATAAGATAGAAAAATTCCTTTGAAAATCTTTAAAATAAACCTAAGTTTATGATAGATCAAAACATAATCTTTCTTTGAAGAAAAATACCGCATCCATCGCAAAAAGTGGATATCCTTTGTAAAAGCAGAATCTTTTAAAATTGCGATTCCACGATATTGCGATAGCGCGATCCCAAAGAACTATACATTAAAGTATTGATCGCAAACCGCATATCGCAGAAAAGTTGTTTAATATGTTATATTTTGTGAAATTACGATTTCGCGATTTTGCGATATTGCGATTTCGCGATGATATGAGACTGCGATTTGTGGATGTTGTGATTTACGATGAATGCGATCCTGCAATAATTTTGATTTCCGATGATTGCGATCCGCAATGTTGCGATTTTGCGATATTGCACAGTAGATCGCAGATCGCATTATCGCAGATTCTTCTAGCGCGTTGTCCAAAGTAAATATTTTCATAAATAAATATCCGTTATGCGCTTTGATGTCAAAATTAATGAATGGATTGTTAATCATTGATGGAAAGGATTTTGTTTTGATTGAAAGATTGTTTTACGTTTAAAATAATATTTTTCATCCGCCTTCAGCATTTAAAACTATCCCGTCACCTTTCTCATATCATTACTCTCACTTAATTCGTAACACCGTAGGCGCAAAGGAGCAGAAGACTATACAAAGCATTCACAGAGCATTATGGGTAAGAAATAGAAAGTTCCGAGTGCTGAAAACAAAGAGATGGCTTCCTTATATGCAGACACTGCTTGCAACAAGGACGTCGGTATCACCACTTGGGAAGGAATGCATAATTTGCTCGAAGAAGAAAATCCCAGGGTAATGGAAGTCGTGGCTACTGCAGGATCAAGTAATTCCTCTGAAGCGTCTCTTACAGAATTGGCTTGTTCATTTCTGTACAGAATAGTAGCAAGACCAAGAATTCTTCCGTATACAGATATGGTAAAATGGGTGCTGGATAACACCGATATTTCGGACAGGCAATTTAGAACTCCAGGACAAGAACTCATCGGGTCATTCACTACCGAAGATTTGAGGCTTATGTATCACTTACCGGAACCTCAGGCAACTTACAACAAACAATTTATGGAGAAATTCACCAGAGAAAATGCAAATTTGGCGGAATGCACCAAGGAATGGACCAAAAGAGAGGAACCATTGAAGAAAAACAAACATGGTATGTACAGTACTGGTTCGCTCACCTCTCCATATTGTTTTGCTGCTGCTATGTTATGCAGGCTTTTTGGAAAGCCTGACATAAATATGGTCTTGCCTGAATGGCTCCCTTTGTTAAATGCTGCTGTTAATGCCACAATTGTAGACTGGGCCAAAATCTTGTCTGATAATTTAGCCACTACCATTTTCAATTACCGGTCCAAACAGACTGTTTCCTAGAGGATTTATCCTCCTTTTTATCTATCTGCCTATGTTATGGATTCAATTTGTTTTATTTCTAAATTCCCTTTGATGGGTTGGCAATGGAAAATTCACGATCCCTTGCCTATTCATGTCTATCACAAAGAGTTGTGGAAATCAAAGTTTGTCCCTCATTTTTACAAAATTTTCCATGGCATAATGCTGCCTCTGCACAGAATATTGTATAATAAGGATGCTCCAAGGTTATCCCCGGAAGCAGAAGTTGACATTCTCCCTGTCGCAAGATGGTTTGGGGAAGAGTTGTTTACTTATGTAAGGGTTTTTGGAAGCTCTGCTTCCCCCCATGTTTTACCCCTGTATGTTCCGGATAAACTTGTAGCTCGGGAGATTGCTTATCAAACCTGTGGTGAAGGAGGTTTGACAAAGGAATTAAAGGAGAAGAAGAAGGGCATTTGGCCACAATTTCCCGTAGCCTGTGGAACATTTTCATTATTTGATGTTGGTCACGCATTCAAAGAGGTAAGCAATATTACATGCTTACAACTGTTCAATTTTTCGAGAAGGTTTTTTGATCCAAATGATGTTGTCAAAGATTTCACCACTGCAATCAAAGTAAGAGTGTTTTCTGGAGAAGAAGATCCTTTTGATGATATGTTTCAAACAAAATGTTCATTTCAAGAAGTTTTGCATTTAGCTCAAACAAAGTTATCCCCAGAATAATTTCAAGAATTTAAACTTTACAGAGAGAGAAGACTAACCACTATCCCTTTGGAAAATTTACGCTTGGAACCCGTAAGGGAACCAACTCCTAGTGTCAGTCTTAGTGGCAGCTCAGATACAGAAAATTCTAAGTTGAAGTTTGACAAAGAGACTTCTGAGCGTTCTAAAAATATTGATAATGATGAAAGCTCAGTGAAGGATACAGCTCAATCAAAAGAGCTTTCACAACAACAGACTTTTACCACTCCACAGTTGAATCTTCCACCTCTCAATGTACAGCAACTGACAGTCAGGACTGAATTGGAAAAATAATGGGAAACTTTTAATCAATTGCTTAATGTGGAAGGAAAAAATATATAGACCCCTATACAGACAACAAAAGTTTTGAGCACGGGAATAAGTGGCAACGTCACAAAAACTGAGCATATACCTATCACTCCCTCTTCTGAAATTGTACTCAATATAGAGGACATTCCTCCTCTAGATGTATTCTACAACCCGTAGTATAAAGCAGTAGTGAGGAAGCAGAGGAAAAAGAGAAAGTTAGAGAGCTCAATCTCTACTGAGGCAGAACAATTAGATGTCTTATGGAAGGATCCTACAACGGATCCAACTGATAATCTTACCAAGTTTCTTAGATTATAGGAGCTTATGCCTCCACAACTATTGACAAAGCATCCGAGGTAAGGCTATTATTAAATGAAAAAGAAGATCAGATACAAGTTCTGCAACAACAATTGCAACAAGCCCATGCTAATAGTGAAGCACAGATAAAACTTGAAAATTTACAGCAAGAGCTTCAACAGATGCAAATTGGATATCAGAAAAGTTTGGCAGATAAAGAGAAACAAATACAGATTATCCAAGAGGAGCACAAAGATGACCCTAAGCTTCCAGAGTTTATTTCAGAGTCTGTTTCTTTGAACAAACAACTTCTGCAACAACAAGATATACTATGTCAGAAGATCTCACAATGGAACTCTTTTTGTCAACAAAGTGATAAAATCACTAATCATGTCATAGAATTACGACATGATTATGATTTAGCTAATGAAAAAGTTTCTAATTATTTGGCATGGCAAAAGACAGAGGAAGGAAGAAGAGTTGGGGCACCAATTATCAACGATAGTCATAAAGAGATACTTTTCAATAATTGGGATGCACAGATCAGAGAGGCAGAAAAAGCGGCAGAGGAATCAACTATAGCAGCGAGTAACATTACTGATTGTGTAAATGAAAATTTGCACAAAGTTAATTTGATTTCAGAAATTATTCCAGGACACCTTCCGCAAGCACAGCAATTGCAAATAGAATGGAGGCAAAAGGCTGATGAAAAGGCAAAGTCAATTCAAGGACTCACAAGAGTAAACTGGGATTCTTACTGGACACATCTAGTGAAACCACACAGTCAATGCAGTGCGCTTAATTGCATTATTAATTCTGCTGAGAAGATTGCGTCTACACTTGCCGATTCTGTTTTTTCAGGACGGTTGAAATCTGAAGTCAGCCAACCACCTCTTCTCAAAACAATGTTGGATGCTTGCAAGATCAAAGATCAAATTCATAAGTAGATAGTTCATAGTCTTTATTTTTTAGATTTAGTTTTAGTTTTACTGTATTTTTGCCTAAAAAAAGGATGGTCATTTAAACCGAATCCTAAATTTTTGTAATAAACTATTTTTAGATTTTAGTTATTAGTATTTAAACCCTTCTCATGCATTTAGAGAAGGGTCCTGAAATTTGTCAAAAACTTATCCTCAGAACATACACTTCTGCACCCTCAGAGGAGGTTTTCATAAATGAATGGAACGAGATTTATTGATATCTGTGTCTAATATCTGTTACTGATGTTGCATTTCTGTATTCTTGATAGATGTTGGATTAAGAAAGAGATAAATCATTATTGCTTCTAGCTCATGAGTAGCACCAGTTATAAATGGTATTTTTATCTCTTAACTGTTTCTGTTTCTGTGTTAAAAGTGATATTTATGTTTAGTTGTTTATATGTTAATGTTTGAATATCTGAGTTATCATTTGGAATTTTTGTACGGTGATAATTATTTATTTGTGCTTGATATATGAATAGCTTAATATGTGATATGTTTTCCACAACTGTTTCATCTAACTTTTTATGTGAAATAGTTTATCTTTATTGAATTCTTTTCTCATAATAATTGAATGATCTTTATTATCAATTGTTATCTGAAATCCTTTTAGATCACATATATTGAAAGATTACATCCCGGGTTAGTTTAGAGTTAGATATTTCTTAGAATACAGTTTGCATATGAATAGATTAGAAATAGATTAAAAGAATTTTACTTAGGAATTTTAGAAAAGAAATATCAAATCTCAAACACACACACACACATATTGGGAAACTGGTCCCATTATCCCCAGTCGGACCCACTACACCAAACGAAAAAGGAACTGTTAACTAGGGTCCGGACTGGGTGGGTATCCCCCTTGTTGTAGACTCAATTTTCGGGGCTTCAACATATTTGGCGCTAGAAGGAGGGCCTCGAACTATGAATAGCAAGTGAATCTAAATCTAAATAACATTCTGAGAGTAAATCACCCTCACCATCTTCCCCGACTTCTCCATCATACTAAGAAATTTTAAATCTAGAACCAGAAGTCGAAAAAAGAACAAACACTGCTACAAATCCTGACTTTTCAGAAGAATCTGCTATTGAACCTCCTGAAGTTGAATCTCTGATTCATAAACTTCAGCGATTTTCAATATCACCTCAAAGGTCTGATAAATCTCAAGGTAGTGTGACTTCGCAATATAATCCTGCTCATCCTCTCACTAGATTACAGAGTGAAAAGCTTGGCATTCAGCCAACTGAGTTACCTCTACCTACAAGAAAAAGAGCTAGGAAATCACCCAAAGGGTCTGATAGTGAGACTCTTTCATCATCATCATCCATCTCAAACACTTCATCGCGAATTCAACCACCCAATCGTCCACTCCAGACTACTGTCCATCAGTCCACTCAATCTTCCACATCTCCTTCTCAAATCATAATATCCTCATCTTCATAGTCACAAATATTATCATCTTCATTTTCATCTATTAGTAGTTCAGTGATGGCCCAAATTCCATGGAATAATCCAGGGGCAGTCTTAATTCCTGCACCCTTGAGTCAAATACCGGCCCATCCTAAAAAATGGCTGCCTAAGTTTAATCCTGAAGTAGGCATGCTAGCAGAAGAACATATAAACAACTTTATGTTATCCATAAATCTCAATGAAGTTGTTAATGAAGACGTTGTTGTTCGACTTTTTCCCTATACCCTACAAGGAGTAGCTGGATCATGGTATTTCTCATTACCATCTGGATCTATTACTGGTTGGGATATCTTTCAAGATCAATTTTTGACTAAATTTGGCGATGACAGGTCTACAGAAACATTGATCAATGATTTGTCTAATCTTAGAGCTGATTCAAAAGAACTTGTCAAAGATTTCAATTCACGTTTCAATAAATTGTTAAACAAAATTCCTACTGCCTCCAAGCCTAGCGAAGAAGTGCAAAGTGAATGGTACATTTCTGCTTTGCCGTCAAACATAGCAATCTTTGTTGATAGGGCAAACAAAACAACTTTAGCAGACAATATGAAGGAAGCAATAGCAGTAGAGAAACGAATCATTTCTTTAGATAAGAAAAATGCAATAGAAGAACGGAAATCCAAGAAGGTCACTTTTAAATATGATCCCAAGAAAAAACAACCAAAAGATCCATTTGATTTAGAAGGATTGCAAAATGTTTTGAAAACCATGTCCAATGAAATGGTTAATATCAAGAAACAAGTAGCAGAAACATCTTCTAAAAAGTCTTTCAAGCCTTTTCGAAGAAATCCTTCAACTGATTCAAAACCACCAAATGCTATTACAAATGTTGAATCATAAGAAGAAGAAGAAGAGACTGTTACTGAAGAAACCACTGATGAAGAAGAGGTGGTAGAAGTACAAGGTATGTGGGATTTCATCCTCCCAGATGAGGAAGATCAAGAAGCATCCCCGGTTAGCACTAGAAGTAGAAATCAACTTGATCCTCCTCAAACTACTCCTAAGCCAAAGAACGCAAGCTCATTGACTAAGGATAAAGTTGCACCCAAGAAAACGACATCCAAAGCAATTCAAACTAGCCCAGTCCAAACAGATTCATCAATTCCATTAAGAACATTGATTGTTCCGGATGAAATGGAATATAACATTATAGAAGATATGAAGAAGACTAGGGCTAACATCACTTTTTACGAATTGAGCAAGTTAAAACACCAGCAAAAGGTACTTTTGAAAGAATTACATGCTGTATCAGAAAAACCTTTGCCCAACCCTGTAATTTCTCAAGCTTCCAATGAGATGGGAAGACCTCCAGCTAATGCGATCAGTAAAGTTGACCTTGAAAATATCGCTTTAATTGGAGTAAGGTCGAGATCTCATACTCCTCCATTTCTTCTTACTTACGAAGATTTTAATAAAAACTTGCATAACTGTTTAGTGGATTCTGGAGCTTCATTTAATATTATACCAAAATCAATATGTGCAAAATTGAACGTTCAACCACAAAAATTTGTTGTGCGCATAGTGCAGTTAGATCGATCGCAAGTCGAAGTGATTGGTGAATTAAATCAAGTTACCATAAGGCTGTCATCAAATCCTAAGGTATGTCAAGTTATTGATATTTTAGTTGCAGATATTCCAGAATTTTATGGCTTAATTCTTAGCAGAGATTGGTCAGAAAAACTTCATGGATAATTTGCAACTGATTGGTCGCACATGTGGCTTCCTTACAATGGTAAACCAAATCAGATAAAGGTTGAGCGAGAAAAACATCAGAAATACATAGTAACAGAACTGGAAGGAGAAAATGAACCGGTAGCATAAAACAATAATATCATTGGAAACTACTCAGTTGATTCTTTCTTAGGAAATTTTAATGCTCATACTTCACCTTACTTAGAACATTCTGTTTTATCTCAAATAGAAATTTTTTCTCAAACAGATAGTTCTAAATGCATTAATTTTGTAGATACTCCTGTAAATAAATCTTTATTTTGGAAATTATTTTTTGATGGTTCTAAGTCTAATGAAGGAGCAGGAGCAGGATGTGTGTTGGTTAGTCCAGAGGGAAACAAAATTATGCTAACCTGCAGACTTGAGTTTGAATGTACTAATAATACCGCAGAATACGAGGCTTTAATCCAAGGGTTATATAAAGCAATCGGATTGGATATCAAATATCTGCAAGTTTTCGGAGATTCAGAAATTGTAATCAAAGAGGTACGCAATACTATACATTGTTTATCAAGTCATTTAAAGCATTATCAATCTTTAGTTCAAAATCTGACTGAACATTTTATAGTATTCAATATTTCACCAATTCCTAGAATCCAGAATGCTAGTGCAGACCTTCTAGCCAATGTAGCCTCTAAGCTTATTCCTGCAGAAGACTTTAGTCCTGATTGATTTTCAATTGAATTAATCTTTAGACCTTCGATTCCTGATAACGTTACCAATTGGAGAATATTCAACGATGATCCTGATATTGTAAGTTTCCTCACATCTGAAGGATCTTATACCAATCAGATAATCGATGAAGACCAGCATGACAAACAATTACAACATGATAGCACTAATAATGCTATTCCAAATTCAATAGTCAAGTTAGAAGACCTCTACAATTTGAAAGACCGATTTAAAAGATATACCAATTCAAAATTACAAAGTTCAACTTTGAATTATGAATTAGTAAATCTAGGAACTGATACCAAACCATAGAATATCAACCTAGGCCTTGGTCTTACTCCTGAAGAAAAATCAGCATATGTTCGTCTTTTGAAACAATATAAAAGTGTCTTTGCTTGGAACTATGATGAACTCAAATCTTATGACACTTCTATCATCCAACATACTATCCCAATGATAAATGATGAGAAACCTGTACAACAAAAGCTCAGAAAAATCCATCCCAATCTAGAAAATCAAATCAAATCTGAACTCAATAAATTATTGAAAGCCAAAATTATTTTCCCTGTTCGACATTCTAAATGGGTTTCCAACATGGTTCCTGTTAGAAAGAAAAACGGAGATATTAGAATTTGCATTGATTTTTGAAATCTTAATAAAGCCCGCCAAAAAGATAATTTTCCTTTGTCTCCTATGGAGAAAATATTACAGGCAGTTGCAGGATCAGAATTAATGTATTTCTTAGATGGTTTCTCTGGCTACAACCAAGTGTTAGTCCATCCAGATGATCAATTGAAAACTACATTTAGAACCAAATTGGGCACTTATGCATATCAAAAGATGCCTTTTGGTCTGATCAATGCTGGTGCCACATTTCAAAGAGCCATGGACATCGCTTTTAAGGGATTAGTTAAAAAATCATTGGTAATTTATTTGGATGATATAACTGTATATTCCAAAAAATGAAGCAATCATCTTAGAGATTTGAAGCAGATATTCCAACATTGTCAAAGGTATGGAATTTCACTTAACCCGAATTTTTTTTTTTGCATTAAGTGAAGGAAAACTTCTTGGATTCATAGTGTCAAAATCTAGAATTCATATTGATCCTGATAGAATCAAGGATATTTCTGAAATATCTTTACCTCACAACAAGAAAGCTATGCAATATTCTCTCGGCCAAATTAATTTTGTAAAGAGATTTGTACGAGATTTTTCAAGAATTGTATCTCCTTTACAAGCAGTGATTAAAAAGAATTCAAACTTCAAATGGGGCCAAGATGAAAATGAGGCATTCAATTTAATCAAACAAGCAATTATTAATGCTCCATCTTTAGCAACTCCAAATTTTTCCGATCCTTTTATTTTGTACACATTTTCCTCTGATAAGTCTTATGCTGCAATACTCACTCAAGCAAATCAAGACAAAGCAGAAGCTCCAATTTCTTTCTTCAGTGCTAATTTACAAGGAGCTGAGTTGAATTACTCAGATGTGGAGAAACAAGCTTACGCTGTTTTCAAAGCAATTAAGTATTTCAGACCCTTTATACTTAAAACCCATACAAAAATCATTGTACCGTTTCCAGCGGTAAGAAATATTTTAGTCCAAAAAGATGTGGGTGAGAAAAGAGCTAATTGGATAACTGCCTTACAAGAATATGATGTTGAGATCAAACCAGCAAATATTGTTAGAGGTCAAGGCTTTTGCAAAATACTAGCTGGAGCATCACAGATTTCTGAGAAATCATCTGAAGAGATACAAACGTATGAGGTAAGCCTAAACGATGTTGAATCATTATATGCTGATATCACTTTTTATCTGAAGAATGGATTTGCTCCTCCAAATCTTGATCACACCAAGAAAAGAGCTCTAAGGCAAAAGGCTAAACAATATCAGCTTGTAAATGATGTTCTTTTTAGAAAGAATTACGATTCAGTTCTTCTTAGATGTTTGAAAAAATATGAAGCTGAAAAAAGTCTTGCAGGAACTTCACGATGGGCCAGCAGGTGGACATTATGCTGGAGATGCTACTGCACATAAAATCCTTCGCGCAGGCTATTGCTGGCCGACTTTATTCAAAGATTCACATAGCTATGTAAGAAGATGCCAAGTTTTTCAAACTTTAGCTGGAAGACAAAAGAAACCATCATTGTCGTTACAACCAGTAAACATTGAACAGTCTTTTGATCAATGGGGACTGGACATAATAGGTGAGATCGTTCCTCACTCTTCTAAGCAACATAGGTATATCATTACCGCAACTGATTATTTTATGAAATGGGTAGAAGCAGTCCCTCTCAGGACTGATATTGCTGAGCATATCATTGAATTCATAGATCAGTTCATAATCACCAGGTTTGGTTTACCTTCTGCTTTAATGTTTGATAATGCATCATATTTTTCTGGTAATGCTATAACTGAATTTGCACTCAAGAGAGGATTCAAACTTAAATACTTTGCCAATTATTATCCACAGGGAAATGGATTAGCTGAATCCACAAATAAAAACTTAATCAAAATCATTAAGCAAACCATTGATCAAAATCATAAAAATTGGCATAAGTCTTTAATATATACTTTATGGGCAGATCGAATAACACAGAAGGCTTCTATTGGCACTTCTCCCTTTAATTTAGTTTATGGGAAAGAAGTAGTTCTTCCAACTCATTTAGCAATTCCTTCTTTGGACTTATTTCAATATATTGATGAAGTACCAACTTCTTCCTTGCAACTAAGACAGATGGAAATAATTAAGTTAGAAGAACAACGAGAAAAAGCCAAAATAACTCATGCTCATCATCAAGCATTAGTAAAAGCTTCTTTTGATTCAAACATGATAACCAGAAAAGACTTTCAGGTTGGAGATCTTGTTTTAAAATGGGACAAGGCTCATGAGGAAAAAGGAAAACATACGAAATTTCAACGAATGTGGCTTGGTCCTTTTCAAATTTCAGAAATCATAGGTCCATCTACTTTTATGTTACAGGATTTAACAGGCAAAAGAGAATCTTTACCTGTTAATGGACAAATTCTCAAAAAATATTTTCCATAGGAGATCATTCTTCTATTTTGTATATTTGTTTTCTTTATTGTCAAAATAAAACGAGTTGTTAATGGTTACATTTGGAATTTACAAAGAAGATATAAATTCTCTTTTTAGATTTTGTTTCTTCATTTTTATAAATAGAATTCTTTTCAGAATATTGATCATTATTATTCAAAGATACAGTTAAAAACTTTAGTCTTGAAATGATACTAGTTTCAACTTTGAAAACATTGATGAAAGGCAACTTTTAGTGAAAAATTGTTTTATATCAATTCAATGAAAGGTATCAATAACAAAACAAAATTTCTCTATAGAAAATTTTCTTCCAAAAAACTCTACCATTGTCGTCTAGAGCTATCTTAAGGAAACAATGATATCCTCCCCACTTAGAAAATTACAATGTTCAAATAATTATCCAATAATACACTTTTTAACTTAAAGAGTAAGAGGTCTCATCACAAGCCGACTTATCATGATCATAGATATTATAGCTTGCTGACTTTGACAATACTGCATACCAAAATAGGGCAATGACTTAAGATTGTTGCAATCAAAAGACAAGGGGTCTCATCACGAGCCAGCTTGTTCAACAAAGCTATAAATCAAGTGAATGGCATTGTCATGAGTTGGCTACCAAACCAAGACATTGTTCTTTAAGAATAAAAAAGAAAAGCAAAAGAAATAAGTGTGAATATGGATTTCTCTTTGAAAATTCTATATTTCTCTAAGTAGGATATAGGATCATTGCTGGGTAACAGGTAACCCTGTCGAGGCTATAAACGCTTGCTGGCAGCAGTGGCTCTACCTACGACAAATGAGCATATTTAAAGCTGATTTATAGAGAAGCCTTTGTTTTTATCTTTTTAAACCAAGTAATTACTGATGTAAATACAAGGACTAGCTTGAGGAAGTGAATAATCAAAAGTTGAATATAAAAGAAATGAAATATCATTTATAGATTAAAGCATAATGTACTTTGTCTTTTTATAATAAAGTTTGATTTTCTGGAAAATTTTCTGTTTTGAAAAGTTTAGAAATTTCAAAAGAAAAGCAGAGATAACTGGTTCTTCCAAGTGAATCACCAATTGTTGTGGCCAGCAACAACCCCCCTTCTTATTTAATATTAGTAATAATACTAAATAAGTGGGGACCCTTAGTCAAAAAATCCAAAAAATTAATTAGTATTTATTTTCTTTCTCAAATAAAACTTACTATCATAACTTAGGGAAATTCCTTTGAAAATATTTAAAATAAACCTAAGTTTATGATAGATCAAAACATAATCTTTCTTTGAAGAAAAATACCGCATCCATCGCAAAAAGTGGATATCCTTTGTAAAAGCAGAATCTTTTAAAATTGCGATTCCGCGATATTGCGATAGCGCGATCCCAAAGAACCATACATTAAAGTATTGATCGCAAACCGCATATCACAGAAAAGTACTTTAATAAGTTATATTTTGTAAAATTGCGATTTCACGATTTTGCGATATTGCGATTTCGCGATGATATGAGACTGCGATTTGTGGATTTTGCGATTTGCGATGAATGCGATCCTGCAATAATTTCGATTTGCAATGATTGTGATCCGCGATATTGCGATTTTGCGATATTGCACAACATATCACAAATCGCATTATCGCAGATTCTTCTAGTGCGTTGTCCAAAATAAATCTTTTCATAAATAAATATCCGTTATGCGCTTTGATGTCAAAATTAATGAATGGATTGTTAACCATTGATGGAAAGGATTTTGTTTTGATTGAAAGGTTGTTTCACGTTTAAAATAATATTTTTCATCCGCCTTCAGCATTTAAAACTATCCCGTCACCTTTCTCATATCATTACTCTCACTTAATTCGTAACACCGCAGGCACGAAGGAGCAGAAGACTATACAAAGCATTCACAGAGCATTATGGGTAAGAAAGAGAAAGTTCCAAGTGCTGAAAACAAAGAGATGGCTTCCTTATACGCAGACATTGCTTGCAACAAGGACGCCGATATCACCACTTGGGAGGGGATGCATAATTTGCTCGAAGAAGAAAATCCCAGGGTAATGGAAGTCGCGGCTACTGCAGGATCAAGTAATTCCTCTGAAGCGTCTCTTACAGAATTGGCTTGTTCATTTCTACACAGAATAGCAGCACGACCGAGAATTCTTCCGTATACAGATATGGTAAAATGGGTGCTGGATAACACCGATATTTCAGACAGGCAATTTAGAACTCCATGACAAGAACTCATCGGGTCATTCACTACAGAAGATTTGAGGCTTATGTATCACTTACTGGAACCTCATGCGACTTACAACAAACAATTTATGGAGAAATTCGCCAGAGAAAATGCAAATTTGGCGGAATGCACCAAGGAATGGACCAAAAGAGATGAACCGTTGAAGAAGAACAAACACGGTATGTACAGTACTGGTTCGCTCACCTCTCCATATTGTTTTGTTGCTACTATGTTATGCATGCTTTTTGGAAAGCCTGACATAAATATGGTCTTGCCTGAATGGCTCCCTTTGTTGAATGCTACTGTTAACGCTACAATTGTAGATTGGGCCAAAATCTTGTCTGATAATTTGGCCACTGCTATTTTCAATTACCGAGCTAAACAGACTGTTTCTCAGAGGATTTATCCTCCCTTTTACCTATCTGCCTATGTTATGGATTCAATTTGTTTTTTTTCTAAATTCCCTTTGATGGGTTGGCAATGGACAATTCATGATCCCTTGCCTATTCATGTCTATCACAAAGAGTTGTGGGAATCAAAGTTTGTTCCTCATTTTTACAAAATTTGCCATGGCATAATGCTGCCTCTGTACAGAATATTGTATAATAAGGATGCTCCAAGGTTATCACCGGAAGCAGAAGTCGACATTCTCCCTGTCGCAATATGGTTTGGAGAATAGTTGTTTACTTATGTGATGGTTTTTGGAAGTTATGATTCCCCCCATGTTTTACCCCTGTATGTTCCGGATAAACTTGTAGCTCGGGAGATTGCTTATCAAACCTGTGGGGAAGGAGGTTTGACAAAGGAATTAAAGGAGAAGAAGAAGGGCATTTGGCCACAATTTCCCGTAGCCTGTGGAACATTTTCATTGTTTGATGTTGGTCACGCATTCAAAGAGGTAAGCAATATTACATGCTTACAACTGTTCAAGTTTTTGAGAAGGTTATTTGATCCAAATGATGTTGTCAAATATTTCACCACTGCAATCAAAGTAAGAGTGTTTTCTGGAGAAGAAGATCCTTTTGATGATATGTTTCAAACAAAATGTTCATTTAAAGAAGTTTTGCATTTAGCTCAAACACAGTTATCCGCAAAAGAATTTCAGGAATTTAAAGTTTACAGAGAGAGAAGACTAACTATTATCGCTTTGGAAAATTTACGCTTGGAACCCGCAAGGGAACCAACTCCTAGTGTTAGTCTTAGTGGCAGCTCAGATACAGAAAAGTCTAAGTCGAAGTATGACAAAGAGACTTCTGAGCGTTCTAAAAAGATTGATAATGATGAAAGCTCAGTGAATGATATAGCTCAATCAAAAGATATTTCACAACAACAGACTTTTACCACTCCACAGTTGAATCTTCCACCTCTCAATGTACAGCAACCGAGAGTCAGGACTGAATTGGACAAAGAATGGGAAACTTTTAATCAATTGCTTAATGTGGAAGGACAGAATATACAGACCCCTATACAGACAACAAAATTTTTGAGCACGGGAATAAGTGGCAACTTCACAGAAACTGAGCAAAAACCTTTCACTCCCTCTTCTGAAATTGTACTCAATATAGAGGACATTCCTCCTCTAGATGTATTCTACAGCCCGCAGTATAAAGCAGTAGTGAGGAAGCAGAGGAAAAAGAGAAAGTTAGAGAGCTCAATCTCTACTGAGGCAGAACAATTAGATGTCTTGTGGAAGGATCCTACTACGGATCCAACTGATAATCTTACCAAGTTATCTCAGATTACAGGAGCTTATGCCTCCGCAACTATTGACAAAGCATCCGAGGTAAGGCTATTATTAAATGAAAAAGAAGATCAGATACAAGTTCTGCAACAACAATTGCAAAAGGCTCATGCCAACAATGAAGCACAAATAAAACTTGAAAAGTTACAGCAAGAGCTTCAAGAGATGCAAATTGGATATCAGAGAAGTTTGGAAGATAAAGAGAAACAAATACAGATTATCCAAGAGCAGCACAAAGATGAACCTAAGCTTCCAGAGTTTATTTCAGAGTATGTTTCTTTGAACAAACAACTTCTGCAACAACAAGATATACTATGTCAGAAGATCTCACAATCGAACTCTTTTTGTCAGCAAAGTGATAAAATCACTAATCATGTCGTAGAATTACGACATGATTATGATTTAGCTAATGAAAAAGTTTCTAATTATTTGGCATGGAAAAAGACAGAGGAAGGAAGAAGAGTTGGGGCACCAATTATCAACGATAGTCATAAAGAGATACTTTTCAATAATTGGGATGCACAGATCATAGAGGCAGAAAAAGCGGCAGAGGAATCAACTACAGCAGCGAGTAACATTACTGATTGTGTAAATGAAAATTTGCACAAAGTTAATTTAATTTCAGAAATTATTCCGGGACACCTTCCGCAAGCACAGCAATTGCAAACAGAATGGAGGCAAAAGGCTGATGAAAAGGCAAAGTCAATTCAAGGACTGACAATATTAAACTGGGATTCTTACTGGACACATCTAGTGAAACCACACAGTCAATGCAGTGCGCTTAATTGCATCATTAATTTTCGCCGAGAAGATTGCTCCTTTGACACTTTCCGATTCTCGTTTTTTCGTACGCTGAAATCAAGTCGGCCAACCACCCCTTCTCAAAACAATGTCAGATGCTTGCAAGATCAAAGACTTCAACTATATAGATAGTTAATAGTTTTTATTTTTAGATTTAGTTTTAGTTTTACTGTATTTTTGCCTAGAAAAAGGACGATCATTTAAACCGAATCCTAAATTTTTGTAATAAACTATTTTTAGATTTTAGCCATTAGTATTTAAACCCTTCTCATGCATTTAGAGAAGGGTCTTGAAATTTGTCAAAAACTTATCCTCAGAACATGAACTTCAGCACCCTCAGAGGAGGTTTTGATAAATGAATGGAACGCGATTTATTGATATCTGTGTCTAATATCTGTTACTGATGTTGCATTTCTGTACTCTTGATAGATGTTGGATTAAGAAAGAGATAAATCATTATTTCTTCTAGCTCATGAGTAGAACCAGTTATAAGTGGTAGTTTTGTCTCTTAACTGTTTCTGTTTCTGTGTTAAAAGTAATATTTATGTCTAGTTGTTTATATGTTAATGTTTGAATATTTGAGTTACCATTTGGCATTTTTGTACGGTGATAATTATTTATTTGTGCTTGATATATGAATAGCTTAATATGTGATATGTTTTCCATAACTGTTTCATCTAATTCTATCTAACTTTTTATGTATTATGTGTAATAGTTTATCTTTATTGAATTTTTTCTCATAATACTTGAATGATCTTTATTATCAATTTTTATCCGAAATCCTTTTAGATCGCATATATTGAAAGATTACATCCCGAGTTAGTTCAAAGTTAGATACTTGAATACAATTTGCATATGAATAGATTAGAAATAGATTAAAAGCATTTTACTTAGGAATTTTAGAAAAGAAATATCAAATCTCAAACACACACACATATTGGGAAACTGGTCCCATTATCCCCAGTCAGACCCACTACACCAAACGGAAAAGGAACTGCTAACCAAGGTCCGGACCGGGTGGGTATCCCCCTTGTTGTAGACCCGATTTTCGGGGCTTAAACAAAACCCAAGTCACAGCCTGCGCACACAACTAGTGGGGTCCGCACACAGCAGGACTGAGGATCTCCACGCACACAGCTAGCAGGATTCCTCACCCAAAAACTACCCAAAATAGATCTCAGTAGTTCATACCTAACATCAATCTTACTTACCTCTAGGTCAAACTATCTATCTATTTATATCATCATAGCCTGCGCTATCCTGTGGTCTGCAAACCCTGGTTTGCAGACTCTAGGTCTACCCTTTGACCCATTACAATACATTGGGGGCTTTGAAACACCCCAAAGCCCTTGCGTAAGACTAATTACTATAAAAATATATCAAAAACACAACATTGGAACATATCAAAATGCAGCTAGGGGACCCTATCCAAACAGACCCCCAACAAAATCTTGTGACTCATCCCGAGTCACAGTGGCCGTGGGGTTTTCATCTTGGCCTAGAGTTGCTTAATGGCATTGACCAGAGGTGGCAACACTCCTTCGCTCTATGTGGCAGCGTTCTGCACAATGTCCACCAAATTCTCCAAAGTTGGGCCTTCAATGGCAGCTGTGACACTCTCCAGGGTCTGATTCAGCTGTTTGACCGCAACATCTAAGTCCTGAGATATCTTGAGGGCTTCATTGGCCCATGGCTTTAGGTGGTCACTTAGAACCTTCTTCTTGTGTCGAAGCCCTTCCAGGTCATCTCTGAGCACATGGCTGGCTCGCAAACGTGCCAGGCGTTGAGATGGGATCAGAGTGGGAATTGTGGCCTCCATTTGCTTGAATTCTTCTTCCTTCTGGCACAGTTCTTAGGTAATTTCGCACAGGAGAAGGTCGCACTGCACCTTATACCACAACTGCATAGCTGTCTCAAGAAATTTATCACCCTGAGCAATCTGAGCTATAATGGTGTTCGTAGCTTCGGTGACCAGCGCAGTTCTCTGGGCACATACCTCAGGAGGAGTTTCCGGCTGCAACTTAGCTTGTAACGCAACAATCTGCTGTTCCATCTCGGTCTTAAAATTTTGGATCTCGATCTGAGAAGCTTTTAGGGCTGCGACGAGTCGCTCAATCTTATCCTAAGGGGTGGCAGAGGCCGGGATGTCTTCAGTTACATCTGCGCATAGTCTTCTGATCAGACACTCCAACTCGGTCTACTGCGTGACGGCAAGGATGCACGCGACCTGTGCTTGGGACACCTCGGTGGTCTTTTCGACAATTGTCTGCTCGACTGTACTTAGCTGCTACTATACCTGGCGGTCTCTGTGTTGGATTTCCTCTAAGAGAGATGTGTGGAGAACCTGCAGTGGCTCGTGCAAAAGCCGCGCCAAGTCTAGATGTACTTCTACGCAGGCCTGGATTTGTGCACATAAGGCAGGAAGAATCAGAGTGATTTTTGTGCCTGGCAGGGGGAAGAGGCGGCTCTTGGTTGTGGAGATAAACTTAGTGGTGGTTGCTTGAGGCAGCCTCACTTGAACCACACTTGTCTATAAGGTATCAGCCTTGAGCTGAAGAGCTTGGAGCTCAGACTGTAATGCGGTGACTGCGGCCTTTTGCTGCTCTTCCAAGGCAAGCCATCTATCTTCTGAAGCGAGGGTGATCGCATCTGCAATCTGCTCCAAATATTCCTTGGTGAAGGTAACCTCAATCTCCCTATCAGGCTTCGTAGCCCATCATTTCGTTCATTGGCCCATGAGAGGTTCCACTGTTCATTTTGTGCCATGCGGGGAACCAGCACCCTGTGCATCCAGACCCTTCGTTTCCATGTCCTGTTGTGATTCATGATCCACGCCCTACGCTGTATCTGGGGGACCCTTCATCCTGGTGGAGCCTTCCGGGCCACGACCTTCCAAATTCTTGGTGGTATCAGGTGGTGTGGGGGTCTTCGGGACTGCGCTTGTACCAGCAATGTTAACCAAGGCCGATTTGAATCCCAATTTCCAGTGCAGTGGCTAAGTGGCAATGAGCCGGTCGATTTCCTCATCGGCGACCATGTAAAGCAACAACATCTAAGCTAGATCCTTACGGCCTCGAATCTACACGTTGTGCATCATCACCTGGAATGCTGCAATGCTCTTATATTATTCATAAACCATCGGCGACAAGTGTGGCCGGGAGTGAATTGCTGCTACAAGCGCACTCTGAAATAGTACCCAAAATACTTTATTTTCCTTAATACGTTGCTCATCCTTTGAATCCCGTAAGTTTGCGTATTTCACCCCTTCACACATGTCTGGTTCAAGCTCAGGGAGGAATGATCCTTCAAGGGCTTCCCATGCGACCAATGCAATTAGGAGCAATAGCCAAGAGTAGCAAAACGTCTTCTCATGATCCTGGGCCTCGCACATGTTTTCCAGAAATTCATTGGAGAGGAATTGTGACCAGTTAAAGTAGACCCCCTTTTCGCTGTGGCCCGCAAGCTAAATCACATAAGTGGGGACAATCATTTCCTCTCACTTGCGCATCATTTTACAAGCTAGTAGCAGGGTACCCATGCGCACTCCAGGGTCGTCAATGGTGTTGATTATGAACCCTCTTGTGTTTCACTCGACATGGTAGTCTTCTCGCACCTTGTCAGCGATCTGTTGCTCGTGCTTCTTGTTGATGCGCTTCATGGGATTCGGCCCCCCCATGGGGAGACCAGTAATGCAGTGACTTAGGGCAAAATCGATGGGAATGCGGTCCTAGATCCACAAGTTGCCGTCATGGATCAAGGCTAGCATTTGTCGCACAACTTGGTCGGTTACATTGTATCGACCAAAGTGACATATCCGTAGCAAGTTTATTAATCCATATCCTTCTAACTCGCATGCCCACAGCATTGGTAGGACCCTTAGCACATCATCCTCTAGTACTCTTTCGAGATAAAACTCAGGTGCCAATTCTGGGAAGGCCTCCACGTTGGCAAGGTCGTGATCATTGAAATTAATTGAGGAGAGCTTACCAAATCCTTCTCCAATTATGTGGACTTCACCCAGAATTAGCAAAATTTGCAGATAGTCGCGTAGATCCTTGATATTTTTAGGTGTGCACACTGAGGGCCTTTGGGGACAAACATAGGGAGGTAGCCTAGTGATTGTGAAAGTGATTCGAGCTTCTTCTTGAACAGACAGAGGTCGCTTCGCCAGGTTAGGCGATTGTGCCTTAGGCATATTTTTGGGAGATTGCACGTTCTGGGAGAGGTGCACAGCTTCCCCCCAACCCATTTCGTAGCCCTCCCATGCCCTTGCTCCTGGTCTTTCCCTTTACTCTTATTTTTCTCCACCTACTTCCCCTTGGTTGGTCTGGACACGACTTTATTGACTTTAGGGATGACCTCCAATACTTCATCGGATGCTCTCTCTGTAGATGCCATGGTCTACGACGATTCAACGGGATTGGTCGCAGTCATTCTCGCTTGGAAGATTAACTCGGGGTTACTACTATTAGAGGGGGTAGCACACCCAGACATGAACAAAGCATAATAGTTACAGAAATTTGCAAGGCACAAGATTTTCAGGATATGCGGAACCGAATTCGGAGCTACCCTCCTCCATTTATAGCTTTGAATAGCGAGCAACGGTCGGATGGCGCTTAGTTGAAACTTACCATCAAGGAAACGGTAAAAAATATTCAAAAATTGCCGCATTAATTGCCTACTGCCCACTCCTTCCAACGGTAAAGGTGGCTTTTTACCCAGTGGTACTGTTCCAATGGCTAGTTTTCATAGTTGTGTATTACCCCTGTGCTCCCAGCGCATCTCCCCATCTTCCTAACCTGTGGTCGACCCCTGTGCTCCTAGCACACCTCCCCAGGCTTCCTAACCTGCAGTCGACCGTTGCGCTCCCAGTGCACCTCCCCGGGCTTCCTGACCTGTGGTCAACCCCTGTGCGTATAATGGGCCTGCTTGTGTTTTTCCTCTTGCCTGTGCGTATCCATCCCAATACATCTAATCTGGTTATATAGTCATTTGGTTTGCGCCGAGTTGGTCCGGTATGGTTTGAGACGGTTGCCATAAACATATCCAGGCAGGGGGTCCCCGCGCAACGTAGCCAACATATTCAGGCAGGGGGTCCCCGCGCAACGTAGCCATTCGTAATTTATGTTACGATGTAAGTTCCCAACCAATGTTGGTGGAATTTCCCTAGGTGGCACGCAAACTGGTTGTCATATAACAATACTAGCTCATCTTCTTTAAACAACTTCTGTCGGATATGCCTATCATGCTAGGATTTTTCTCGAGCCTTCTGAACTTGCTGATGAAAGTTAGCAATGAATCGGTCTTCTTCCAAAGCGACTAGCTGCACTAAGCGTTCCTACATGATATCGGGCACTGCCATGTTCGTAAAGGTTGCGATGCGCAAGCTAGGAGTGATATAATCCATGGGAATAATGGCCTCCTTTCCATAAACCATCTGAAACGATGTGTTCCCAGTCAATTTCTTGCACGTGGTCTGATAGGCCCAAAGGACTGACGGGATGCACACGTCCCAATCGTTTCGATCAACATTACAGACCTTGGTCAACGCCTGTTCTCGAATTTTATTAAAATATTCTATCGTTCCATTTGCCTACGGCTGATATGGGGTACCTTTTGCATGGTGGATTCGAAAATATTCAGTCAAAGCTTGTATTGTTTCATTAACGAAATGCGTACCTCTATCGCTCATCAATATCTTCTGACAGCCAAACCTGGTTAGAATATGCTTAAAAATGAAGTGCGCAATGGTATATGCAATACAATCCTTCATAGCTTGCGCTTCCGCCCATCTGGTTACATAATCGGTCGCAGTGATGATATAGCGAGCACCTATCTTCTTACCTGGTTGGTTGATGGGCCCAATGAATTCTATTGCCCATTTGTCGAATGCTTGCAGGGCCATTTGTGGTTGTAAGGGCATTTCATCCCTACGCGATGGTCTTCCTATCCTTTGGCATGTGTCGCAGGCTTTGCAATAGTCGTAAGAGTCACTATGCAGTGTGGGCCACCACAACCCAACTCTTAAGATCTTTTGCACCGTCACTTTTCCTACGTAGTGACCTCCTGCTACGCTTCTTTGGGCTTCTGCTAAAATGGCTTGCCTTTCATGCTCCAGAACATATCTTCGCAGTACCTCATCAACTCCCAGCTTATACAAGTGGCCCTCGATGATGGTAAAGTTAGTTGTGCGGGTCACCAACTCTTTCCTTTGTTGTACTGAATATTCTACAGGTGCCCTCCCCGTAGTTAAGAATTGAATAATATCGGCAATGTGCTCATCAACCACCTTAATAGCAAATAGCTGCGCATTGGGCAATCCTTCCTCTAGGTTGGTTGGTTCTTCACCACTCTCGATTTAGGACAAGTGGTCTGGTCCAGCAATTAATTTCCTCGGCTTCACAACCATCTCAAAGTCATATTCTTGAAATAGCAGTAACCATCGGAAAATCTTCACCCCCAATGCAGGTTTATTAACTAGGTACTTCAAAGCTGAGTGATCCGTGAACATCTTGAAGTGCCCTCCCAGCAGATAAAGCCAGTATTTTTGCAGGGCATACACCATTTCCAACCCCTCACGTTCAATATTGGAGTAGTTACGCTCTGCACTAGAGATTTTTCTACTAGCAAACACAACCGGGTGGTCAATGTACCCCTGCCCGAGCTGCGTAAGGACAGCTCCCAGGGCGATCCCTGAAGCATGTACACGAACATGGAAAACCTTCACCCAATCAGGAAATATGAGGATATTTGCAGAGACCATATTTTCCTTGAGTAGCTCAAAACTCTTCTGACACTTTGTGTCCCAAAAAAACGAAATGTCCTTTAGCAACTTCTCCATGGGTGTCGTGATAAGTGCGTATTGTTGAATAAACTTCCTATAGTAGCCCGTGTGTTGGAGGATGGAGTGCAACTGTTTCTCAATTGTGGGGACTGTTAAGTTGATGATAACTACTACCTTGGCGAGGTCAACCATCAGTCCCTGCCGACAGACTATGTGGCCTAACAAGATCCCGAAAGGTACGTAGAATATGCACTTCTTAATATGTAGGGAAATATGGTGCTTTCTACAGGCATCCAACATCATGCGCAGGTTCAAGATGTGCTTCTTTAGAAATCCAAATATTGTCCAATCATCAAAATATACCTCCTAGAACTTGTGAATGAACTCCTTGAATACTGCGACCACTACCCGCGAAAGATGGCAGGGGCATTTTTGAGCCCAAACGGCATGACGGTGTACTGGAAGGATCCCCATTCGTTGGCGAATGTGGTTTTGTTGCGATATTGATTTGATGGTAGCCAGAAAACCCGTTAGTGAATGAGTATGCTTCCTTCCCTCCCACACTATCGAGGATTTCATCAGAGAATGGCATAGGGAAGGGATCATGTACACAAGCATCATTCAACTTACGTAGGTCGACGTACATTCTTATTTTTCCTTTAGTATTTTTCTCTTGGACCACCATAGGGCTTACCCAATATGACTGTTCTACTGGTTCAATGATACCTGCGACTAGCATTTTGTCAATTTCTTCCCTGACTTTCTGCTTATACTTGGGGTTCAAGTGGTAAGGTCGCTGCTTGACAGGGCGTGCATCCAGTTTTAAAGTGATGTGCATGACCCCCTGGTCACCTATAATACTCTTGAGTTCTGATAATTTTGTAGGAAATAGGTCCTAGTACTCCATGAGAAGTTCCGCGACTTTTACAACAGTATCATCAGCCTAGTAGTCTCCAATATTAGCTAGCTTAGATTTTTCTTCTATTCCAATTTGACTTCCCTTAGCTTAAGAGGCTTGGTCAGATCGACGGTCTACAGTGGGGGTCCAGCAACTGCTCGTTCACCCTCCAATTCTAGGATAGTGATATTTTGCGGGTCTTCATCACAGTACTCCATTGATAGATTGCGGCATTTAGCAATATCTTGCATCTACATATCCCAAGATGATGCCCCATACTCCACAAGAGGGCGTAATTCATCAAATACTAGGGCATATATGTTCTACAGGGCTTCGTCTAATGCCTTAGTTCTACCTATCAACACGAACGTCTCAACAAAATCGTTCTTCATGGTCTCCTAGTGGTGGGTGCGCTGATGTAGCTCTGCATCCAAATACCATGCAGTAGGGATTGGCCCCAAGGAATAGATGAAGAGTTGGACCCATTCGTCCCTAGTCCTTCCACACCACACCTCCATCCACATGGACAAGTGCTTGCGCGGGTCCCGTTGGCCAAGGAAAGTCTCCATGTGTAGGTGAACCGGGGGTTCAAATCATAGGCTCATCATATTGTGACATTCCTCCCAATCTTGAAAAATCCCCTTATGAGTTTCCCACCACCGCGCAGGGGTCTCACGCATGGCTAGGTTAAGCACCCACATTCTTCGCTCCCTTGGGACTTCTGCTTAAAATTCTCTAAGAAAATCCATAATACCACTAGAACCATCAAAGTAAGGCAACTCTCTTACCTCTGAGGAGATACACCAGAAGCTCTTTTTGATCCTAAGACACCATAGCACAGATACGTCATGTCACTGATTCTACCAATTTTCAATCTCCCAATCGGAGTTAGAAAGGCATTCATTGTCTTTATCCCAGCAAAGTATGCCATCAACCGTAGGATTGATCCAATCCTCACCCTAAATATTTAGTTTATAGATATGATCCACTTCGTCTTCTTCACACATGGGTTCTATATACCGTTCTCCTTCCGCTGGGTCTAGAGGGACTATTACTCTCGTACCCTCTTTCTAAAAAACCATGCTCCTTTTCTTCAAGTTGATAATGCCTCCCATGTATATAGCCCAATCTAGTCCCAAGAGCACAGGATAAGGGTCCGCATCCTCTACAATTTGAATTACCTCAAAATCCGTTTATACCTTAACCCCTGCAATATCTACCATAATCTTTGATAGTCTCCCCAATGGTATGATCTTTTGTAGTTTAGCCATGTGCAACTGTATAGTAGACCATTCCAGCTTAGGTTCTCCCATTCTCTACCACGTCTGTTTGGGCAGGACATTCGCATCGGATCCTAGATCTAGGATGACCTGATCCATTTCATAATCACCAATCTGTGAAATTAGTCGCATTTCCCGACTAGTGCATTTCTTATGCTTGTAAAGTTTGTGAAAATCTTTAACTTTTGTTGGAGGGTCAGCTTTTTCTGCGTAGCTGTCTATCAGTGCTTGAAGACTTTCTACTTCCTTCTGGTTGCGTAGCAACTTCATACATGCCTATAGGAATGGTTTAACTTCATCGTCCGCTTTTAGGTTTGTTGGAGCCTTGGAAGTAGATGCCTCATCCTTGGTAAAGTCTTTGCGAGCTTCTATGAAGGTTTCTTTCTCCTTCTTTAGGTCCAAGATTTCCTTTTTGATAGCGGCTTTTTGGATAAAGGGTTTAGTACAGCTCTTTCCTCAGCTCCTCCAGTAGCCATGCCGCTACGCATTCTGAAATTAATATTGTGTCCCTTATCACATGGTTCTGCCTTAACCCTTTGCACATTCTGCATTAGTGTCTGTTGTTTTTCCTGCATTTTTGCTATCAGTACTGGACAATCTTCGATCATGTGATCCAATTGTCTACAATATCTACAACATTGTCGTGCAGGGTTCGGACAGTCCCTTGCGAAGTTCCCTACTTCTCCATAATTATAATAGATCAATTTCCCTCTTCCCCGACCTGCAGTTACACCTCTTCCCCACGCCCCCTCCCCCCAAGGCCTCTTGTAGTGGAGCCTCCTCATCCAGAGGGAGATAGTGGTGAAGAAGGGTCAGCATGTACCTTGTACAGGTTTCCTCGGTCTATCATTAAGTCATATGTTTGGCAGTTGTGTTCGTCATGTTCCACAGATGAGCAGAATCGGCACCATTGTTGCTTCAACTCTAGAACATAGGCACCAAGATGGGGGCAGTGGTTGGTATCATGTAGTCCAGCTACATGAGAGTCAACAGACCATAATGTGAGACTGCTTGGTCCTATAGCCACTTTAGGGCACAATGGGTTGGGCCCCCCATCCTGCATGTAGTCCACCAGCCGAGGGCACTGATCCTTGGTGTGGCCTGACACCCTACATTGTATGCACCATACATCTGGGCTAGCTTATTTTCCTCGCTCTTTCCACAAATTCTGTATTTCGAGGTGCATTGCCTCCAGTTTTCCCTAGATTTGTTGTACCTCAAAATAGGCATCGTCTCTTGGTGCATCTTCTAGCTTCATAGAAATATCCAAGGCTTTCTCTTGTGTCTCAATCACTTGCTGACCCATAGGTCCACGTAGGTGAGGTAATAACATGGCGATGAACCATTCCTTGTGTTGTCTATCCTCACACTTAAATTCCCCATCTATGATAACCTTCTTTAGCCGCTGATCAACCTCCCATACCGATTCAGTAGGTCCTTGTATAAAGTCTTTCAAGTCAACCACCAGTTGAGCATAGGACTTAGGCTTCCAAAACTATTGTTTTAAAGAATTCTTAATCTCTTGTATTGATGGATCCGCATGTTGTCTTATGTACCCCATGAACCAATCCAAGGCCCTTCCTTCAAAGGCAAGGGATAGCTGTGCCCTTTTTACAACATCACTAGCAACATTTTGTGCAGTCCATACTGATTCCGCTATGAAAAAAAATCAGTACATGTCTTCATCTCCTACACCCTTGAAGGTGGGCAGCTTCATGTGTGTGGCTATATCTTCTTCCAGTAGTGGTGGAGGTGTAGGGGAGTTCTTGCCCTTATGCTGACTCGACGATGGTGTGGCCGGAGGACTAGTTCCTGCGTGTGCAGTCGGCTCCCTTAATGGGATTCAGACGGATCTATCCCCTTCTCGATTGACTTGGTAGTACTTACCACTTCGTGTTGTACTCTCACTCTGATAAGAGGTCATTCATTTGGTGTGGCTTGACAAAATTCCCTTTTCGCACAGTAATATTTTAATTAGTATCAACAATTTTCGCAAGAACCTACCTTGGAATCCTTTGAAGAACCTCCACTTCACCTCAGAGTAGGATACAAACTGATCGACTGTGAATTCTGTTACAAATCCTCCTAGCACACTATCCACCCAATGATCTACAGTTCAGGTGATTGTGTTATCAGCCTTCTCTAACTGTTGAGTCAATTCTAGAGTCCACTACATAACCTTATCGTCTTTCCAACATGTCAGGAATTCTACTAGCCTTGCTAGCCACTCCTGGAGCTCGTGCACAAAATTTACAAAGAAAATTTCATATACTTCTGTGAAAATATATTTTTTCTTCCACTTCTCAGCTGCTAGCTTTGTGCTACGGTTCTCTTTTACAGAAAATTCATAAATCTACTTTTCGAAGTAGTCTTCGAGCTCCAATTTCTCAGGTCTCCAATGGCCTCGTGGCATTACCCAATCTCTCTCTCAAAATGCTCCCGGTCCTGGCAACGGAACCATTTGTTGGCTTGAGGGGTCTTGAACCAGGTTCGGATTTAAGGTTTGCCAACAAACCCCTATACTATTGGCCTTTTCGGCAATGACCTACTTTCTCAGGCCAAAATCTCACCCGAAGTAGTATGGGTGGGTGTTGGAACTAGGTTTCCGCACTCTGGGAGAGAGTGGTTAATTAAGGCAGATATTGTTGAGTTCTATTGGGTTCGCACATAATCAAGCTTATTACCAAGCCCTTAACCATATAACAGCATGTAAACATAAACAAATCTACTATTATTAAGAAGATATCAACAACTTCATCACATCCATGTGCGCATCAGAAATTATAATCATAGAACAACACAATCGCAGTTTATTCATATATCATAGACATAATCGCAACTTATTCATATATCACAGACATAATCGCAGCTTATTCAAATACGCAGAGGTACTTCAACAGTCAATACAACCAGTTCAAATAACATAAAGATACTTCAACAGATTCCATGTGCATTCACGTGCAAAATCCCAGTTACAAACCCAAATCACAACCAATGGGGTCCACACATAGTAGGACTGAGGATCTCCATGCACACAGCCAGCAGGAGTCCTTACCCAAAAACTACCCAAAAAAAATCTTAGTATTTCATACGTAGCATCAATCTTACTTACCTCTAGACTCAAACTATCTATCTATTCATATCATCATAGCCTGCACTATCCTGTGGTCCACAAACCGTGGTTTGCAGACTCTAGGTCTACCCTTTGACCCATTATAATACATTGGGGGCTTTGACCCACCCCAAAGCCCCTGCGCAAGACTAATTACTACAAAAATATATAAAAAACTTTACATTGGAACATATCAAAATGCAGCTAGGGGACCATGTCCCAACATTAGGATATTCTGACAAATAGGAAATAGTCAAGTATAACTTGGTCTAGTGTACATTTAGGTTTAAAGTTTGCTTATTTATTATGTACTTTTGTAACTTATAAACTAATGGTCACGATATGTAGTGATCCAATGGTTCATGCTCTCCTCAGTATCACTGACACTTGATTCGTAGCTTAACACCCATTGGTCCATGATCTCTATTTAAAGAACATGGAGGGTCATTTGTCTAGTGACCATTTATGAGAGAAGCTTACCTTAATTTTCTTTTTTATATTAATAAATTTCCTGAAGTGGCCGTGTTGGCTAAGGCCGTGGACTATTTCCCTCTTTGGGGGTTTTAACCACATCAAGTACTGGTGTATTGTTCTATGATATCTTTATGCACGACAATCTTTGGTGTTTCATTTAAGAAACTTACCCTGTAAATTCCTACAACGTTAATATTTTTTTTATTGTTTATATATATATATATAATAACCTATATATATATTGTTAAACACCATGTTAAGGCACACACATGGTGTATGATAAAGATGAACACACACACAAGACACTCAACACACAATGAAAGATCAGCGTGAGGCTTTCTTATTTTCCATTATACATGATGTACATTTATAATACAATGGTGTGACTCTTGGTTTCACATTCCAAGGTCACTTGGACTCCATTGTGAATTTTCGCATTCCACACCTGCCCATGGAGGATTAGGTGTTCCAACATCCCCCCTTAATTCGAAGGGGTATGTGTGAGTCCAAGAAAAGAGTTGTAATACAAATCTGCAAAGTATACATGGCAGCACTTGGGCTGAATCAACTCTCTGAAATGTTGGAAAAAGAGATGGTTTAAGGATGACCACCAACACTGGAACGCAAAACTTGTTGCAGTTCCCGGAACTCTTCCAAAACTGGCAAGAAGCTGAAAGCTTCTGCTAGAGGAATTGTCCCTCATAAAAAAGGGAGACCTTCAACCTAAAAGAAGGGAGTTCTACTACCTGTGATGGTTTTAGGATTACCAACAACTCTGGAATGCTTGAAGCATTTCCTGGAACTCAACCAAAGCTGGCAAGAAGCTGAAGGCTTCTGCTAGAAGAAGTGTTCCTCATATACCTCATGTATGAAAGGGAGACCTTCAACTAAAGAAGGAGTCTACCTGTGATGGTTTTAGGTTATCCACCAACCAAAAATGATGGTTTAAGGTTGTCCACCAGCCGAAGGCATGCTCATGGGCATCCATGTCTCTGGCTACATCTCTGAATGACGAATTGTGGCTCAGGCTGAAAAGCAGGCTGCTGATTCTGACTACAAACATGGAATGAGAGATTGTGGCTCGGGCTCGCTTGATCTGTCGTCGAAGCTTGTACATGACCACCATTTTCCTCCCTATTAGGGAAAAGGTGAGATGATGGTGAAAACTCAACTGCAAGTTTGCTCAATATCTGAGAACAAGTTCTGACATGTGTTTTAAACATCTTCTTGGTTGCTGATGCCCATTGCCAAGAAGCGCGATCCATCCAAGATGAATCTTGGTTCTTGAAGGAGGCTTGTGTCTGAAGCATCTGTCTGAAGAATGAGTGTGCCGACCACAGTGCTTGCATGGATGAAGATCAAAACAGTGATCTTTCATATGGCCAACTCGATCACGGTGTTGGCATTTTTCAATCTGTTGTGGAAGCAGAATAGGATCTGGAACAGCTGCAGGTGAACTGTCATACATGAATCCGGCACTCTGAAATTTGATAGGCTTGGTGTAGTCTGGAATATGAAAGGTCACATCCTTGTCATATCCAAGACCAATTCGGTGATTGTTGTGGACAAGCTCTTCCCAAGGTCTGATGATGGGCAGAGGTACGGAGTTGGCTTCTTTGTATCTACATATAAATACTGCTCTAGTACAGGCGAATGGGAAAGAAGCACAGCTTTATCTTCTTTGTGCTTCTGAGTAGAGTCCTTCACAATCTTACGAGGCAGAACGAGGATCGGAATGGTGACTCTTTTGTTGAAATTCCGTCTTTTTTAGTGCAGAGATTCCAAGCTTGCCAAACTCAATCTTTTCTCGTGCATTTTGCAAACAAATCTGAATGTTACAAAGAGCATGCTTGCTCATTTTTATCATATCATCAACATTGGAATGAATGAGGTCATGCAACAACTCTAATGCCTCATTGATTTTAGCCATTTCAACAACTTAGGCTCAAAAAATGAAAGGGTGTCGGCTTCAACCGAAAATGCACCCATTTACAATATGATTCAACTTCTTTCAAACAATTACAAATGAATCCAAGGAATTCTCAAAGTACAAAATGTGCTCCTCAAATGATGGAGGGCAATCAACAATTTTTCAACAACTCAAGTATTGATTCCAACGATGAATGAAGAGGCAATATAATGTCAGTTCAATACAATATCACTACAAAATGAATGTGCAGCAAAAACAACTGTACAAGAAGCCTTTAAGGCAGCTGAATTTTCCTTCAAAGAGCTGTTTTGCACCAATAACAACTCGTCTTCAAATGTCAATTTCTTCAAAAAATCACCCTTATGCCACAAATCACACAATGTCAAATCTGAAATTTTCACTATGTATAGTCCATGTTCTCTTCATATCTTGCTGTTCATATCTCTCTTCTTTGCTCTCTCTCTCTGCTGTTTTTTTTTTTAAATTAGAAAATTAATTAAAAAAATGGGAATAATTAAAAATGGAGGGAGATGGAAATTTAAAAAATGTGTAGGGAAGGGAATTAAAAGGGAGGGGGGATTTAAAAGGGAGATTTATTTAAAAAGGAGGGGATTAATTTAATATGGGAAGGGAATGAGAATTTATTATTATTATTATTATTATTATTATTTTTTAAGAAATTAATTAAAAAATTGAAATGAAATAAAGTGGGGTTATTAAAATGGGGGGAGGTCGTATTATATTAAAGGGAAGGAGACTATTATATATGTTTTAAAAATAAAAAAATTCTGGAATTTAAAAAGGGAGAAGGGATGTAATTAAAAAAAAGGAATGGGTGGGGAATCGATTGAGGGAGGCGGATGCTGAGTTGAGAGTATGAATATAGGCATAGGGAGGGCCACGGTGAGGCGTGGGTTGAGAAATGTGAGGTAGTGAGGTGGAGTGGAGCCGAAAGGCCGTGAGGAAGAGCGAGTGCAGCGGGGTGGGCTAGAAGGCCGTGAGGCCGTGGAGAAGAGTGGTCTGATTGTGAGGATAGAGCGATAGGGGGTAGGGATGGGGGAGTGATGTGAGGAAGCCGCGGGGGTGTGAGTTGCAGGTATGGGTTGAGCAGAGTTTGTAGCAAAGTGTGAGGGGGCGGCTAATACAAGGGATTGCAGAGAGGCCGCAATGCGTAGGGGCTGGTAGGAGGCGGGTAGTGGGGGGTAATGGATAGATGCAGGTCAAGACGGGGGCCGAAAGGCCAAAAATTCAGAATTTTTTTTATTTTATTTTTATTTTATTTTTATTTTTATTTTTATAATATAACAACAGAGAGTAGAGAAATTATCTTTAAAACCATAGTATAAATTCTTCTAAATACACCGCAGAATGGACAAAATGCAGAGATGAGGGCAACAGTAGAATTTTTCCAGCAGCAGAGAATGAGAATGCAGAATTTTCAGAAGATTTCAGCAGTAAAACCCAGAAATTTTTCCAATAGCCCAGCAACAGAAGAACCCAGAATTTAGAGAACTCATAAATCTCAGAAATTTCTTCAAAAACCCTCTTTAAACTATTTTCCAGCAGATTAAAAATGCAGAATTCAAAATGTAGATATAAAATCAGAATTTAGAAAACCTTCATATGTGCTTCTTCAATACCACTGCTGCTCTTCTTCAAAGTCAATTTCTAAATTCTGCAAAATAACTACTACAAAAACTCCGAGTGCTGCAAAAATGCCAAGAATTTTGCATATATGCACAGGCCATAAACACAAATGGCTCACTCAATTGGAATAGGGCCAGCAATCGCCCGCTCTGATACCATGTTAAACACCATGTTAAGCACACACATGGTGTATGAGGAAGATGAACACACACATAAGAGACTCGACACACAATGAAAGATAAGCATGAGGCTTTCTTATTTTCCATTATACATGATGTACATTTATAGTACAATGGTGTGACTCTTGGTTTCACATTCCAAGGTCACTTGGACTCCATTGTGACTCTTCGTCTTCCACACCTACCCATGGAGGATTAGGTGTTCAACATATATATATATATATATATATATATATATATATATATATATATATATATATATATATATATATATTATTTACTTTTAAAAAAACTAAAAATAAAAATAAAATAAAAAATTATTGTTTTAACTTTTGTTTTTATTTGTAATTTTTTGTTTCCATTTTTATTTTGAATTTTAAGTGTTTCCATAGTAATAATATTTTATCTTTTTCATGGTATTTCAAAATGTTGAAAATTTATCATTAAAAAAATAAGTTATTCCAACACCTTCACTTTTCATTTTCACTGTGTTTTTTGCACACAAAAATTGGTTTTCACTGCCATTTTTTAAACATGTTGAAAGTACACCCCATAAAAAAATTGTGTTCCAACATCACCACTTTTTGTTTACAAGCTATTTTTCATGTTTTTGGGTTTTTTTGCTAGAGTTCTCGTTTTGTGTTTATAGTTCTCGTTTCATAGTTTACATAGTTTATATTTTTGTTGGGATCATAGAGTATGCTATTCGGTATAGATTGGCTATATCTTCACAAGAATAAGGTAGACTGCTATGATAAGGCTATTGAGTGCTTGGATGACAATGGGGAATAGAGAATACTACATGGTGAGAAGAAATAAACATTAGTCAGAATGGTTACCAGGGAAAAAATTAAGAACCCCCCTAAATTTATATATATAATAAATAGGCGAATCCCCATGATACATAGGAAGAATGGAAGGCGATTTTATTAATAATATAATATGTATATATAATTTTTTGGCGAATCTTTCACGAGTTTATATTATCTTGTAAAATCATGGTGAATCACCAGTACAAATGGCGAACCACTACTACAAAATGGTGAATCGTTGTCTAGTGGAGTTCGGGGTGTTGGTTCCAATGAAGATATGGTAATTGAACCAGGAGTAGAAGGAAGAGAACCACCGAGACCAAGCATGGCACATGGTGATTCATGAGGGAAGTAGTTTTCGTGTAGTTTGGAAAATGCGTTCTTCTAGTTCTGCTAAGCGTAGTGTTGTTTCTCATGCTACTACTAGAACTGATATTGAGGTTGGAGAGGAGTTTGAGGAAGAATGGAAGGTATCAATGGTGGAGAATTACAAAGAGTACCCCATGATGGGCTCCATCTTTCCCTTTGGTATTTGTGCCTGCAAGACCTTCTGTCCATTGAACCAACAATTAGCCGTTCAACCAACAATCAACTTGACTGAGTTTATTAGGTACGATTCAACTTAGACTAATCTTCAAAATTATGCTTTGCACTATCCCATATTTATCCCAATGGAAATTTGTAACCTACTATCGGATTCGGGGCTTCAGCCCTGGAGGATACACGCAAGTTGTTTAAACCCTTTATTAGCCCTCCCCAAACTGTTCGTTCTTTCAGCTTATTTAGGGAAGCCATCTGTTAGCTTTCACCACTAAGACTTCCATTCCACTCCACAAGTGAAAAACAACTATAGTTAGACATCAACAATGGTACAAACAAACAAATTCTAAAATGATAAAACCCATGATTGTAGATCCATTGCTTTGTGTGGGGTTTAGTCTTCATCGGGTCATTTTTTCAAACCTCATAGAGAGGGATTGAGGATGGGAAGCCCTTCTAAGGAATAAAAACTTTCCATGGGCATCTAGGCTTGACTAAAACTCATAAAATCCTATGACATCATCTCACAGGTGAGCAGATCATTATTCCATTCAGTATTGATGCTAACCTGGCCTAGGCTCCACCTAGTTGTTAAAAATAAAATTGTAAAGTGCTAAAATTATAACTGAGCTCTAATGTGACCTGATCACCATACAGGAAAGAAAAAAATAATATACTGCAATCAATTTGGATGTCAATGTAAGATCTCTCTGCTGACTTGCTAATCACTATTTAAATAGTGATGATTGATATGTTCCCATAGGAGATTATCTTCTGGAATCATCTTGATTTATTTAGGAAAACATTTTTTTATAACAGACCTCCCAAACCATGGTCCGAAGGGGCCAGAACAGACCATCCAAGCCACAATGAGAATGTAGAAACTGAATAAGCATGGAGTTATGTTTTAACACTGAGCTTCGCTTGCTAAAAATTACAAATCATGTATATTTTTGTTTAGCTTCAACATGAAATCTATGAAAGTTCAATGAAATAAAGAGGGTACAAGAAAAACCAGCTTAGTCCATAAATTGAAGACAATTTTTTTTGCCCATCATTTATTTTTCTTCCACCTGATTTCTGTACATTTAAGGAGGCAAGTTTACTTTTCCCTGTGAACAATATACAACCTCGTTACATAGAACTCTCTCATTTCATCTATGTTTAAACTAAAAGGAAACTGATCAAGGCAGTGAGGCACCTACATATGATGCTATTTTATCTTTCCCATTTACTGATAGGAGAATAACTTTGTAAGGTTTGGTTAAAACTATCAACTGCTTGGCTGGACATAAATGCTTAGTGCTCCAAATTTCCCTCATCGGGTTCCTTGCACATTCTTTCATATTCCTTTTGTCAGAGGGAAATAATGAAAAGTTTCATGAAGCCCTTCATATCCAAAAATACTTCCGATGTACTAACCGAATACCATTCTCACATTCATTGCCTCAGGGAAAAAAACTACCTTCTTCATTCTTGTAGTATCTAATTCCTCTTGCAGCTTCTTGGAACATGATCAAGAACTTACTTTCAAGGGATCTGTGAGTTTCACATAAACCAGAATCAGGCACCAAAGACAATGAACAACTTCTGGGTAATGCAGAGCTTTTGCCACTTGACATGTTGAAACTGGACAGGGAGGACTTTAAGGCATATTCAGATCCTGCTTTAGAACAATTTGAACCTTTAGTAAATTCCTCCCTTGATGCACCATGATGCTGAACTACCACCACCATTGGCCTGTTAACATCCTCACATCCGGACTGTGAAGTACGCTGCAAAAAGCACTTTATCTGTATTAGCCAAGCAATAAAATAGAACCCAAATTTCAATGTGCATGCAATTGACACTAGGCAACTTGAGAATGCAAGTTTGGTTGGCAGCATGGAAGATGGGAAAGTATCATTCTCAGAAAAAGCAAGCAAAACATTTCATTAGGTAATTCAATAAACAAAAAAATAGATCAGTTGGTACACAAAACCCTTCACAGTCTAAAAGCAAACATGGGAAACCATGTGCAGGACTGGGTGTTTACTCAGGCCCAAGAGATGCCAAATATAGTTCATCATTCTATACAAGAATGGAACTTTTTATACTATGTTTATCCTCAAGAGGGGGCACTTGCCACACCATTGCAGAAAAAAACTGAATGAGAACAGAAAATCATGCGAAGCAATCCACAACAGACTAAAAGCAATACTTCATGGTACTATACTATTTCAACCGATCTAAGAAGTAAAAGATTTGATAAAACAAAATTTGTTAGCAATAAGATATTAATGCAGGTAGCTTTATCTTAGCCATTTCAATTGAAAAAGTGAACAAACAACACGATTGAAATAGTTAACCAACAACAATATTGATGAAAAGACAAAACTAATCCCAAAAAGGTAAACCGCTGTTTTCATAAGGATAGGATTAAAACACAAATAAATTGAGACTGGGCATTCCTTAGTCGATAAGAAATTGTAATCTGGTGTTTACCAAATGTAGCAATTTGACTCAAAGACCGAGGATTAGATATAAGATAGAGGAATAAAGATAACAACCTACACATATAATAAATGCCAAGGGAAGGTTTTGCTTTAGAGAATTCCACTTGGTATGAATGCTACCAAACAAGTTATATAAATTTGAGGCCTTGGCCATAAAAATCACAACACATGCACACACACAACCATGTGAGACAGAAGTCAAGAACAATCACAGAAAATACTAATCACCAAATGTTTATAATGGCTATATAGATCCATCATTAACATTAACAATAGAAAAGATATATTGGAGAAAGGAGGAAAACCTAAAGATATAAGGACAAGATGTATTAAGGATTTAAAAGGCATTTAGACTTTTAAAAGAAATTATATGCATGCTCATGCCATATTTTGCACATCCAATGTTTTTCTTTTCCATTTCTCGACTTTCTTGTGCATTTCTCATAACTAGTGAAATAGACTTGCAGAGAAAATCAAGCTGAGTGGAAAACAGACTAAAACAGGTCAAGGATAGATTCTAGATTTACTTGATAATGGAATCTCCCTTTCTATTCGAGAGTACTATAGGAAATTGTTGACTTCAAGTAAACACCATGAAAAAACACCACAGATTTATTCATCTGAGTTGAAAAAAAATATGGGAGAAAATTTAAAAAAAAAAAACATTTTAGCTTTTTATTTTCCTTATGTTTTTTCATTTCCCTGTTCTCTAATGTGGCCAAAATGGCAAACCTTCAAAGGTTTTTGCATTTCAGCTATGTATGGGGCAACGTGAAAATTACAGGTACCATAAATTGAATGAGCTATCAAAAATAAATATTGATCATAGGAAAACCAAACAAACTATTGACAGAATATAAGAACTTTTCATGATATTCATAGATTCATAAAGACTGAATAAGCAAAATCCTAGATTAGTATAACTTGGTCAATAGAAAAACTCAAATCATTCCACTTACCACTCCAATATGCCATTCTCTGAAATTCAAGTTATTGAAATCACTCTCATTCATTTCCTGCATGAAAACCCAAAGTGCATTTGAACGATTAGTTTTGAAAAAGACTATTCATTTAGTTCAATATATGCTCTCCTTGTACACATGTGACAACATTCTATGCTCGTGTAGCCCAAAATGCATTTGCTACTTCCCATCATAGATAATATGCTACACCAGATCTCACAACAATTATGATAAAAAGATAAAGGCAAATATGAAGGAACAAAGGCTAGTGACATACAACAGATTTTCAAAATGGCACATGAAGATAAAATGTTCCAAGAATAAGTAGCTAGTGGCAACAAGACAACCACGGTAGGAAGTTAGCAATCAACAAGAGGAAGAAGAATGAATAGCCAACACGGAGTTTAAATTGTCAAATTTAAACCAGTCACTTCCCATTCACAAGAGAGCCTATGAAGCTCAAAAGAAGGATATGGTCAAACAAAATGCATACTTAGCTATGGTTTTTTGTAAAAACAAAAGATTAACTATGGTTATTTTGTAGAAGTAATAAAATAGAATAATAATTGATGGAAACAAATGGACTGTATGAAATATAACCCTCCTCACTATTCGCAGGCCTCAAACATGGCTCTGTAAATGAAGGAACGCTAAACAAAGTCATAAAAACTTAATGCATTCAGAGTTGTCAAGCATCACAAAAGAGAAATATCCTCCATAGAAGAGAATTTATAATTTCTATATTAGGAATCTCAAATAACACACCAAGATAAGAACTATGTAAATGAAATTAGGTGTTATAGAGCATTAACAGTAAAAAAAAAAATAGAAGAGACTAAAGACTCAGGTCTCTGATGTATGTAACATCTATGAATTATGAAAGTGATAAAAGACAGGGGATGCAAGGAGGCATAGGGTAAATTATCATAATGCAATGCACACAACAAGGACGTGCAAGTTAAGCCTTATATTTCTACTCTCTGAAAATAAAGGAATTTGACAACTACATAATTGCAAGATCTAACCTCTGAATAAGAGTTCATATCAATCTGACTATCAATTTTGTACTCGCTGACAAGTTTCTATATAACTAGGATTGTAAAGAAAGCACCCAAAAATTTTAATGCTAGATGTTCCCATGGCAATACAATATGAGGTTCTACAGAAGCATTTATTTTTCCTTATCTTTGTCGGATTAAAACTTTCACGTGTTTTAATATCAAGAAAAGAGTTAACTTCCAAATATGAATACAAAGAAAAGATGTAAATAATAACACTTAGAAGTAAGCAATTTCAAAGTAACAGGAAGAAACAGTCGAGAGTTAACATACAATACTGAAAATAGGTGGCAATGTTCTTTGTCCTGTAGAATTATGAGTTGAAATAACTGTGAAAAATGGGGACAACTCTCGAGATCTGAAAGTCCATCTGATTTAAACAGAAAAGAGACAGTATTAGTAATTATCATCACCGCCGCTGGATTGCTTCTTCTAACTAAAAAAGGATGCCTAAAGAACAAGTGTTTGTAAGTGCATTTCAAAAAGAAACAAAAAATTGTTTTTATATGTGTAGTGGAAGGATAGCACAGAAGCAGGCACTGAAATAAGCAAATGTTCCACAAATAAACAAGTTTTCCATCCAGGTGAAATGTCTATCACCCAAGCAATCCTTTAGCCTTGAAAGAAATCTCATTGCTAACAGTAACTACTAATGCATGGATGTAATTATGAATGTCGTATACTGGGGATAGGCAGGCCACAGGACAGGTCAGAGGACTACATCTCAAACCTAGAAATGGGCCCCCAGTATTAGATAATGAAATATCTGTGGGGCACAAAAGAAGATCAACTCGGCTATTTATCATTTTAGATTTTTAGTGCGTTGGACTGAAATTATAATCCCACAAAAAGCAAAGCACCTAGTACTCTTCCTTTGATGGAAAATGCAATTTTAGGGAAATGTTGAATATTCATGGAACTCCAGAAGTACGAAATAAAAAACAGAGGGATGAGTTATCCAAATTATTTAATAATATAACTTGAGATTCCATACAATACTTGAACATATTTCTCCATTTTTGTACTGATTCCAACAATCATTATATCTTAAAAGTTAAAGTTCTAGACATTGGAACTCAATAAAGTTAATGTGCTCCATCCACAGATGACAGAATCTAGAACCAAAGTCAGTGAGAATAGCTGAAGAAAGAAAAAGAATATGATCTCTTTAGCCAGTCTACTTTAGCAGGCATGCCTCAAGTGATATCATTGTAAAGATGTCATTAATGATGCTACTACAAATCAGAAAATGATAAGAGCAACATATCAAATACCAAATGTGGTAAAATTGCTGCTACATTTGTATTCAAGAGTAAGTGAAGGGCCACTTCAAGTAGAATCTTGGAATTCAAATACTCTTGGGTTTGGTAAGAGAATTCACTAAGAGATATAGCATAACATAATCATTTGAGTTCATACAGATAGTATAACAGAATCATTTGACTTCATAGAATACATGTGTTGTAGGTCCTTCTTTATTTTGTGTAGCTTGGAGAAGCTGGTTCACCATTTTTCTAGTTTCTACTAACTTTTGGCTAATCAATGCTATGAACCTGATATTTCTTAACATATTTAGATAAACAGAGAAATCCAAAACTATATCTAATAGCAAGAAACCATCCAATATCTGCAAAAGATAAGACTGATGATCATAAATGAAACATTACATACTAATGCATGACAAAGCATAAACAAGGGATAGTACATTCATATTTAATTCAAGCTCAAAGATGGTAAAGAGATCCCACTTGCAATGCAGAGGGCTGATAAATCACGTCCTTTCCATATGGGAGAGATCAATGCCTTTTAGGCAGACTTCAAAGTTCAGTTCTCAAGTAGGATGATAATCTATAGAAAATATGTAAACTCTCATGAGATTGGAGCTAAGGATGACATGCTGATGCTCCTTGCATATGTGAGATGAGGATGTCTACTTGTAATTATTGTGTATTTAACCATTTTAATATTAAAAGCATCCAATATATCTCAATGGAGTTGACTTAGTGTCTAGCTTTATCTCTTGACTCATCGATAGAATAACAATTCATATTAGCATTACAATCTATGTAGTAGGGGTCAGCATTCCTTTCTACAAGGCATCCAAACACAGGATGGAGCCACATTTGATGTGCCCAGTATTGAATTGGGGATGCTTGTCCCACACTTGAGTGCTGAAAAACCTCCCTTAGACATCCCAAGGATGCACTCTGTGTTCCAAAACGCTAATTCAAGGGGCAGTCCCACCTCACCCATTGGGGCTTTGGTGACATTAAAACAGTGATTTAACGTAATAATGAGATGACCATTCCTGCGTTGTCCTTGAAAGTCTTACGATTTCATCCAGTTGTTAATTAAGAAAATGCAAATCAATCAACAAGAAGGTAATCTGCTATATCTGTCAGGTCTTTTTAGTTGCTTTTGTTGCCTTCTTTTTTGGTTCTGCTTTCACTTTATCCTTGTCCGCTTTGCCTATTGCATCTGTGATTTAATCTCTTGGGGTTATTTGAATGTGCTATTAATTTAATTGTATAATTCTTTTTTTTCTTGCAGATGATCATAGATGCTATATCTTCATTAAAAGAAAGGGCAGGATCAAGTCATTATGCAATCTGTAAATACTTGCAAGTTAAGTATCAGGATAAGTTGTCACCCAGCTTTAAAAAGTTTCTCAACAAGCAATTGAAAAATATGAGTGAGCAGGGTAAATTGACCAAGGTGAAGGCCTCGTTTAAGCTGTCAGATGAATTGAAGAACCAAAAGAAAGTAGAACTTAGAAAGACTAGTAAGAAAGTTGCTTCTGAAGAGGGTGCTAAGGCAACTGAAGCTGAGACCCAAAAAACTAAAGCCAAAAAGAACATACAGAAAAAATTCAAGCAGCAGGAACCTGCAGAAGAGGGAGACAAAGAAGAAAAGGTTGCAAAGGAAAAGAAGGAACGAAAACCAGCCAAGCCCAAAAAAGAAGTCAATGAAGAAAAGATAAATGAAAAAGCCAAACCTGACAAAGGTGTGAAGAAAGCAAGCATAGAAAAGGATGCATCGAAGAAGAAGACCACCTCAAAGAAGGTAGAGAAGGATGCCCCAAAGAAGGCTGAAAAGGAAACTGAGAAGAAGGTTAAAAAGAATTCAAACAAAGAATCCCAACAGGAAAACAAGGACTCTACAGAAGAGAAACAAAAGGCTACTAAAACAGAGAAGAGAAAAGCTCCCAGCAAAGAAGAGAAGCCTTCAAAAGTGGCAAAAACTTCCAAAGAGCAATCTGTGAAAGATGCAATAGGCAAAGCAGACAAGGATAAAGTGAAAGTAGAACCAAAAAAGAAGGCAACAAAAGCAACTAAAAAGACCTGACAGATATAGCAGATTACCTTCTTGTTGATTGATTTGCATTTTCTTAATTAAAAACTGGATGAAATCGTAAGACTTTCAAGGACAAAGCAGGAATGGCCATCTCATTATTACGTTAAATCACTGTTTTGCCAATTTTGGACGCTTTTCAATGATTAGTGATCCTGGTTTTGAGATTTTGGAGTATCTATGCAATCCATTAAACCTGTGTTTTGATATACCTCTTATGTTGTGACAATGGATATTTTAAAGTTTATTCCGATCATGGAAACTCCTGTTCTTGAAGTCGATATATTTTGATGTTTATGTCTGTATATTTTGATGTTTCGAATTGTGTCTGAATCCCCTATGGACAAGGGGATTTCACTGTCTTCTGTGCTTATTTGCATAGAATGGTATTCAATAATATGAATTACATTGAATAATGTTTCTGGCAAACATGGTTAGCTTTTCTATTTTTTTAGAGATGCAGATACAATGGTTGTGAGCCTGCCAATGACTCATTTTGCATGTTTTGTGAACTTGATGTATATGCTTGTGTTGTAAATCATTGGAAAGTCATTCGAAGTTGGGCTTATTTAAAATCTTCGTAGCACTATGGATACCCTCTTTCACAAGTTTTTAATTTGCATTTTGATGTTAATGTGTTTTAGTGAATTAATCATGATGTGAGATCAATACCCCCTATGGGATTAGATATTTGGAGTGTAATATCAATTTTCCTCATGGTATTGAAATTTGAGGAGTTGCTTTCTGCTAAACCATCAATTTTTCTTTTACAAAACAACAATTGAGGCTCATATATGCGTAACAGTGTTCTCATTACCTAGAGGCTCTATTTACTCAACCTGTTATATATACATGGCAGAGCACCTTTTATCTGTAGATCCTAACCTTATCTGTTTGGCCTTGACAGTGGTGAGGATAATTTGGTTGAAATATTTGGTTTCTAACATCATTGCAAGAGAGTGTGCCCACAGAGGTCTCATCTAATGCATCAAAGAATACTATCAACAGTGTAAATGTTACTGTTTGAACCCAGCAGATTTTATCATCTAGTTTTGAACAATTTTGGAGGTCTACACTCCCAAAGCTGTAGAGTACCTTGTTTCTCTTGGTGCAATCAACTCTTTGTTTGTGCAAGTAACAATGCATTGCATATAAATGATGGATTGTGTGCATTGAATGTAGATACTGTTATAAAACCATGTAAACCTTGCTCTGATATCACCTTGATGTTGTAAAGTTGGAACTTGATATATGTAACCTTCAACATTGCAAGCTCCATAACAAACCCATGTTTAGATGGGTCTGGGTTTGTACAAATTTTTATCATCTCAGTTGAATTGTATGCACTGTTAAAGAATTGAAACTCTCTCCCATCCTAAGCTGTAGGAGCATCTTGCTTCTCTCAGTGCAATCAACTCTTTTTTGTGTCTATGTAATACTAGTTTGAATCTAGATGGTGAAATTGGATTCATTGAATTCGAACACTTTCAAACCCAGCTAAACTCTTCTCTGATATGCATCTGGAGGTTGAGGTTGTGAAGTTAAAACTTAATATATTTAGCTTCCAGCTTTGTAACCATGAGATTTAACCCAGGTTTAGATGGTTCAGGGTTACTTTAAATTTGTCTCTCAAATACTATGCACTGTTAATTAAGATGTTGAGTATCCAGATCACTGGGATAGCAATGAAGGGGTTTTTGTTACTGTTTTTGGTGAATGGGACGTTCCCCCATGGTGCAGGGTATTTTATTTCTCTTCTTCTTTTCCCCTGCACTTGTTCAATTTCTGTTCATTGGGGTAGCTATCCTAACTGCATCTGTTATTGATCTTAGCCATTTTGGTTCTGTTTGGATCTTTGTCCATTTTCTCTTTTTCCTATTATTTTTTGCTACTTGGCTTTTGTTTGGTCATAATTGTTCCAAGGTGGGTTGTATTTATTGTTGAGAGATCCAAAGGTTGGTACGCCAGGTATGGAAGAATTTATGTGGATTGAAATTTTTTATAATTGTCATCGGCAGATTGAATATTTTAATGTTTTTCAACAATGTGGGTTTGAATTTCAAGAGGGTTTATTATAGAGACATCTAGAAAGGTTTCAGTTCAGTCTATCAGGTTTTCCATGAGTTGCTTTCTAACAAACTCGTAAATAATTGCATTTGTTGATTTATATTTCCTCATTGGGTTGCATCTGTGATTTAATCTCCTGGGGTTATTTGAATGTGCTATTAATTTAATTGTATAATTATTTTTTTTCTTGCAGATGATCATAGATGCTATATATTCATTGAAAGAAAGGGCAGGATCAAGTCATTATGCAATCTGTAAATACTTGCAAGTTAAGTATCAAGATAAGTTGTCACCCAACTTTAAAAAGTTGCTCAGTAAGAAATTGAAAAATATGAGTGAGCAGGGTAAATTGACCAAGGTGAAGGCCTCGTTTAAGCTGTCAGATGAATTGAAGAACCAAAAGAAAGCAGAACTTAGAAAGACGAGTAAGAAAGTTACTTCTGAAGAGGGCGCTAAGGCAGCTGAAGCTGAGACCCAAAAAACTAAAGCCAAAATGAACATAGAGAAAAAAGTCAAGCAGCAGGAACCTGTAGAAGAGGGAGACAAAGAAGAAAAGGTTGCAAAGGAAAAGAAGGAACGAAAACCAGCCAAGCCCAAAAAAGAAGTCAATGAAGAAAAGATAAATGAAAAATCCAAACCTGACAAAGGTGTGAAGAAAGCAAGCAGAGAAAAGGATGCATCAAAGAAGAAGACCACCTCAAAGAAGGTAGAGAAGGATGCCCCAAAGAAGGCTGAAAAGGAAACTGAGAAGAAGGTTAAAAAGAATTCAAACAAAGAATCCCAACAGGAAAACAATGACTCTGCATAAGAGAAACAAAAGGCTACTAAAACAGAGAAGAGAAAAGATCCTAGCAAAGAAGAGAAGCCTTCAAAAGTGGCAAAAAATTCCAAAGAGCAATCTGTGAAAGATGCAATAGGCAAAGCAGACAAGGATAAAGTGAAAGCAGAACCAAAAAAGAAGGCAACAAAAGCAACTAAAAAGACCTGACAGATATAGCAGATTATCTTCTTATTGATTGATTTGCATTTTCTTAATTAACAACTGGATGAAATCGTAAGACTTTCAAGGACAAAGCAGGAATGGTCATCTCATCATTACGTTAAATCACTGTTTTATTGTTTTGCCAATTTTGGACGCTTTTCAATGATTAGTGGTCCTGGTTTTGAGATTTTGGAGTATCTATGCAATCCATTAAACCTGTGTTTTGATATACCTCTTATGTTGTGACAATGGATATTTTAAAGCTTATTCCGATCATGGAAACTCCTATTCTTGAAGTCGATATATTTTGATGTTTATGTATGTATCTTTTGATGTTTCGAATTGTGTCTGAATCCCCTATGGACAAGGGGATTTCACTGTCTTTTGTGCTTATTTGCATAGAATGGTATTCAATAATATGAATTACATTGAATAATGTTTCTGGCAAACATGGTTAGCTTTTCTATTTGTCTAGAGATGCAGATACAATGGTTGTGAGCCTGCCAATGACTCATTTTGCATGTTTTGTGAACTTGATGTATATGCTTGTGCTGTAAATCATTGGAAAGCCATTCAAAGTTGGGCTTATTTAAAATCTTCGTAGCACTATGGATACCCTCTTTCACAAGTTTTTAATTTGCATTTCGTTGTTAATGTGTTTTAGTACATTAATCAAAATTGTGAAATCTCTTTCACTGAAAATTTCAGAAATACTTATCAATGTCATCTTGAAACAGAGATTTTGAAATCGAGAAAGGGAAGGAAGGTGCATACCGCTGAACAGGGAAGGAAGGTGCATACCACTGAACAAATTGGCGAAAAGCACGGTGCCTCTGTGTTATTAGTCGGCGTTGGAGTCTGAAAGCGAGTTTGTGCATGCGCTTGAGGCCGAACACTGTTATCTCCCACAACACCATCTCTTTCGAAGTGTACGATTCATAAGGGCGCCACTCCACTTTCATCCAATATCCTAACTGGAGGTATTTGGCTCTAAACATAGCATGATGCAGTAACTTGCAAATAATGGGACTTGTAGGTTTCTTCCAAACACTGCCCCATAAGACTAATTACCTCCTCCTTTCTGCCTACTTCGGTTCTTGGTTGTGCTAAGCAACAGACAGATTTGGTGTTCCACACAGCAGTTTCCAAGCTTGTAAGACCATATAACCTTATAATTCTTGTTCTAGGTCCAAATTCCAATCGAGTCCTTCCCACTGGGGTTTAGAGGAGTACCCATCCTTAGCATAGACCAGATCAACACTCTAGCCTGAACCAAGCCCATATCATAAGATTCTTTCATTTGACCTTCAATATTAGGAAACTATTTCTCTCTCTCTCTCTCTCTCTCTCTCTCTCTCTCTCTCTCTCTCTCTCTCTCTCTCTCTATGGTCATGGCTCCCGCTTGCCTCCCATGGTCACCAGCTAGGTCCTCCAAACCTTGGACACTCTCAAGACAACATCACTAGATATTCTATCAGTTCCTTCGCAACAATGGATGCAGTGAGAGACTTTCCTTCTCACTCTACATATCCTCATCTCATCTTACAGATAGACAGTTGATTTTTCTTTCTTGCACTCTTCCTGTCATTGCATTATTTAAATCACATATTTGTTTTATGCTTTCTGAGTAGCCCAGTGCACCCCTACAACTTAGTGTCACCGACTGTGTTTCCTTGTCCCATTTAGTAATTTAAATATATTTTTGGTAGCTGTTGAACATTAATAAAATTATATTATCTATCTTCTCATCTATAACTCTCAATCAATCACCTACCAGTTCTGGTAATTTTGAGCATGTTCTTGTCTTGATATTATGCTATATGAGCTATCTCCCATTCAATAAAGTTTAAACATCATTGCACAAAGAAAAAATAACTTTTTTTCTAAAAACATCTGTAAGGCCACGTATACTAGAGGACGCATATCATAAATGAGAGTGTACGGCAAGACAGAAATGAAAAGGGACAAGGTACACTTATATCTGTACAATTTACTAGGGTTGCAAATAGTGAATGATATAACTCATCTAACTCTTTCAGATTTTGGGAACAAGGAACAACTTTCAAGGATTTCATATACCTCATGGCAATGAGCTTTTCACTTAAGTCTTTAACTAATGAACAGCATAATCATGCAAAACGAAGCATCCTAAAACAAGTAATATTTCAACTTCTGAAATTAAACATTTCTATCATTTCATGTGTTCAACAAAGATAGAAATATACCAACATTTTGAAAGGGACAGAAAAACAATAACAGGAATACAAGAGACCTATGTTTCAATTCCATCAGTCTCACAAATTGATATAACAAACAAGATCTGGTAAGTTTTCCAAAAACATAGATCACTGAAGAACGCTATGATTTAATATTCATACGCAGTGGCTGGAACTGACAGAATCACACAGTCTAGAAAGCAGAGACACAGAAACAAAAATTACATTAAAGTGAATAGACAATCAAAAGAAGCCAATTAAACAAATAAACTCTATGCATACATTGAAAGAATATGTCAATGGTGGTATCGTACAGAGAACAAACTGAAACAAAATAATCATAATATGAAATTATGCATATTTTGTTTCTACTTTCATGCATACACACACACACAAATTCCATATCAAAGAAAAAGTGGGGATGCATCATGTGCAATTAAAAAAAGTTTCCCCACAGTATAAGGGACATGCATCATTTCTATTACTGTAATTCAAAAGAGAAAAGAATCCTCATGTGCTTTGTTGTATTTGCAAATGCCAAATACTCTAGCAATTCCACAAACAATTTCTAAGTACAGGGATGTTTATATTCTCAGACCAAGTCACAGCTATTCCTTTCTTTCTATGTCAACCAGAATTAAGGACACAAGTTTTGGACATGGTACAAGTTTCAGAAACAGTGCTTCCAACTTTGAGGAAACATGGAAATGCCATATCTATCTATAGATGTATGATTAGGAAGGAACTTTTTATTTGTATGGTATGCATATAGGTGTGGAGTATGAGCTTCCAAAATAACTTCTATTTGTTGTCATATAGATTATTACTTTTGTTTTTACAGATATGAAACAAAATTTAGACACTGGAATCTGCTGGAAGATCTCTAAGAAAAATTTCACAGAGGTTTCCTACGCATTTTTGTGTCAAGTCCATAATGGAAATGATTATGATAATGAAACAATCCCTAAGCCAAAATTTTCTGTTGAAATAATATTATACCCAACATTGAAATTTTGTGAAGCCCCATTTTAGCTACAAGTATTTGTTCTCACCATATATGTTTGAAGTTTGAACCTTCATTCATGGCAACAAAATAAATGCATATAAAGCAGAGACTAATGTATAATCATGACTTACCATATCGGAAGAAAGGGTGGCTTGTAGCTCGATTTATTTCTGCAAGGTACGATGCACGCTGGACTTCACCAAGCTCCACTTTTCCAGTATTGGAAACTCCATCCAGGCAATCAACAATTTTTTTTCCAGCTATATCTCAGATCTCTGCTATATACGAACTATGGGAGGCCCTAACGGACCAGAGAGAGTCGGCCTCGCTCAGCCAGCAAGAACTTAGAAAATCGGTGTGCACAAAGCCCAGCCACCTCTCCGAACCACTGAAAACTGAAAAAATGGGGCGAATGCCATAGAAATCTGGAAAATCGGGGGCGAATGCCATGGAAACCTGGAAAATCGGGGGCAAATTTCATGTTTCCTGTTTTGTGCGCCCTTTTTTTTGTGGGCTAATGTTAAATAATTAATTATTTTTAAAATATTTTTTGGGCTAACTTTATTAAACTATAAAAAATGGGTTTTATATAAAAAATTCGCCCTAATAAAATTTAAAATCCCTTAAAATTTGCCTTTGGGCTAAAATTCGCCCCTAAAATTTTCCCTGATGGTTACAGTTATGCAGGAAAAACGTAGTCATCGAAAAGGGTGTTTTTTATTTGCAGTGCATACTTCTAGTGATAAAGGGAAGGATGATGAGGATGCATAGATATTAAGTAGGTATCCAATCTTACAACAGTTTTAGGATGTGTTTCCAGCAGATATTTCAGAGTTTCCACCTCACAGGAAAGTATACTTTTTTATTGAGTTGGTACGAGTGGCAGCACTAGCATCGAAGACACCATACGGGATGAGCACTCCAGAGTTAGTAGAATTAAAGTTGCAGTTGAAGGAATGTTTGACAAGGGATAAAATAGGCCAAGTGTGTCGTCATGGGGTTCACCAATGTTGTTTTTGAAGAATAAGGATGATACTCTTAGGCTATACATTGATTGCACGAAGTTGAACAAGGTAACCATCAAGAATAGGTATCCATTGTAGAGGATTGATGACTTGTTCTATGATTTGAAGGGAGCATCAGTGTTATCGAAGATTGATTTGAGATTATGATATCATCAGGTACGCATTAAAGAATAGGATATTTATAAGACAACTTTGTGGACTAGGTATGAGAATTATGAGTTTTTTGTAGTTCCATTTGGTTTGAATAATGCTCCAACTACCTTTATGTGCTTAATGAATAGTGTGTTTCATCCTTATCTAGACAAGTTTGTTATTGTATTCATTGATGACATCTTGATGTATTATAATAATGAGGAAGGACATGTCAAAAATTTAACAACAATATTGAGATTCCATGGATGATTGTTGGAAATTAAGCAGGAATTGGATTCCAACTCATTCCTCTTGATTTTCCCTCTGTTCTCCTGCCCTTCTTTTTCATTTTATTTCTAATATATCAGGTATCTATTATTCTTAATTCTTTTTCCTTTCTCTTATTATCCTGTATAATATATATATATATATATATATATATATATATATATATATATATATATATATATATATATATATATATATATATATATATATATATATATATATATATATATATATATATATATATATATATATTTATTCATTTTATTATTTTATTTATATTTATTTATTTTAATTAATTAAACTTTAAATTTCCAATTTACATATTTAAACCTTTCACTAAAATTTAATTTAACAACTAATGTGGTTATATAATTGCTAGTTTAAAAGAAAATATTAATTTAATTATTTCAATAAGTAATTCCCAATGGCTATTCCTTAACAGCTAACTATGTACCATGATGCATCTCTGCTATTTATTCTATGAAATTTATTGTCTTTTTCACCTTTGTCCTGAGGATGAACCACATTAGTTGGTTCGAAATGTCGATCCAATCCTTCAGATGTGATTAATACACAAGATATCCCACTCACATTATGGATCACAGAAGTCTAAGATCTAGTACTAAGATTTTTGAGAGATCATTAGTTGTATGCTAAGCTTAATGAATGCAGTTTCTTTTAGAGAGAATTACTTTACTTGGGATATGCGGTTTCCAAGGAAGGCATATAAGTGGATCCAGAAAGGATAAGGGCTATCGCGAAGTGGGAAGCTCCTAGAAATGTGGATGAGGTAAGATCATTCATGGGGTTGGCACATTATTATAGGAGGTTCATCAGGAACTTCTCTCAGATTGCATATCCTATTATGTCACTGCAGAGGCAATGTAAGAAATTTGAATGGATAAAAGAATGTGCAGCAAGTTTCAAGAAATTGAAGTAGTTGTTGATGGATTCTCTAGTGTTAAAGATTGTAGATATAGACAAAAAGTTTGTGGTGTGTACAAATTATTCCAAGAGAGGGCTTACTGGAGTCGTTATGCAGGAAGGACATGTATTATGCTATGAATCACGGAAACTGAATCAGAATGAGTAGAATTATCCGACACATGATCTTGGATTGGTAGCAATCATTCATGAATTGAAGATGTGGATGAAATATATTCTTGGATGGAGGTTTGTACTAATGAGTGATCACAGTGGATTGAGATACTTGTTTGTTGACCAGCCAAATCTGAAATGCAGGCAAGCTAGATGGTTGGCCATGATCAGTGAGTTCAAATTTTAGATCATGTACATTAAGGATAAAGAGAACAGTGTTGCATATGCTCGTAGCAAATAGATACATGTGAATGATATAACAACTATGAGTTCTTATGGGACATACTTACAAGATCATATCTTACAATTAGGATAGCAGGATAACATGTACATGGAGTTTAGGAACATTTTATATTAGGGTAAAGGTGATCAGGGGCTTAGTTTTATGCTCAAAAATCAAATTTCTGATATTGGCTTGGAACCTCAACGACTGCGTAGTGCTCACCATTATGAATCCGACACACTTCGTTTCACGAGAAAATGGTCTCGGTATTCTCCCGAAAACAAGTTATGTCCACTTCGCTAAACATGCAAAATTTTTAAAAAAATGGCAGTCAGATGCCCAGTCAACATTCCATATTGCTGATGTGGCATGATGACTGTGTAAGATCATTTGTTTGGCATTTTCTCTAACGAATGGTAAGCTGCCAAGTGGCAGCATGACACTGGTCAAAATTTTGGGTGATGTGGCAGAGTTTTATTGGGTCATTTTTGAGCCAACCGGGTGAGGGCACGTGGTGTAGCCTGGGGCCACCACGTGCCCCCCCAAGGTTGAAAGATAGTGTAAAATTGTTGGGTTAAGTCCGGGTGGAGGCGTCGAGGTTCAACCCTGCAACCTCCCACCACATAGTGCCACGACCTATCGTCATTCCTATCGGATGGATATTAACATTCATAGGTTCTGACATATATTTAAATTCAAAAATTGCTTATGGTGGGGAAAGGAGGGGGCCAACCCCCATTCTATAAGACCATTGCACCAAGACCACCGTCGGAGCTCCATTAATGCAGAGTTTTAAAACCATTAACCATGTTTATTTAACCTTAAACTTGCTTATTATGCACCTAATCTAGAATTAATTTCATATTAGTTTAGAGCACAAGTTTAGCATTAAGTGCATTTAATTTGCACTAAAACCCCACTTAAGTTTAATGACAAATTAATTGGCGGACCCCCAAATTCAACGGAGAACTGCCAGTTTAGTTGCAATTAGTTAGTTCAAGGCCTGAAATAGTGGGAAAAATTAAAATGGTCATAAAGTTTGAAGTTTTCGACCAATTCACGCTAAGAAAGAGGCTAGATTACCATTTTGAGTCATTATGGACTCATTGGAGTAGGTTACAGGAGAAAAAGAGCATTGTAAATAGGAAAATTTGACAATTTTACCATAATATAGAGGCCCAAGCCGTGGAAGCTGGACCAAGGTGATGTAGCCCAGGAGGGGTGAACTCCTTCATCAGATACATGTGTTAATGTTATGTATGGTGATGTTATGTACTTTATTTGTTGTTGTTCAGCTGTTTTTTTATGTTAAATTGATTACTAAATTGACATGAAAAACACTCATGAGACTTGATAATTTGCAAAATAACTTGAACCCTTCAGCACATCTAATACATTGAATTCATAATATGAAAGATTAATTAGCACAACGACAATAGCATACTCCATTCATATCATCTTTGGTATCATATCCCAAGTTCTTTAGGTTTTGTTGTGCAAGAAGGGATCTAATTGTTTGCAAGTTTGTGTCATGCTTACAAGGTTGAAACTCAAAATAGGATTAGGGAAGCTGGTTGAGAGCCCTACAGTTGGGTCAAGAGGAAGAAGGGAAAGGTTGTGAAACTCTTCAACACCAATACATGCTCAAGTTGAATTTGATAAGGGGATAAAACACATGTACTAATTTTTCCAAAGAGGGTCATGATGAAGCCCACTGTTGGAAACTTCATCCAGAATTGAGGCCTAAGAAATTTAACAATAAGGGGAAACAAAAGACAAATTCTACCACACAACAGGATCTTGGATCCGATTTAGGAGATGAGACTAAAATTGTAGCCATGGTCACAAAGGAAAATAAATCATAGAAAGTGCTAGTTCCTCAAATTGTCACAATAACACTCCAAATGAAGAAATAAAAATAGAGTTGTTTCATGTAAGAGTGATCTCAAAACATACAAAATTTCACACACTATTTGATAGTGGGTCTCAAGCAAACTTAATCTATGAAGACTTAGTCAAGGAGCTGAATCTTGAAACCTTAACTCATCATAAGACATACCCATTGGGTTGGATAACCAAAGATACAAATTTACAGGTAATACAAGAAAATGCATTTTTCGGTTTGAAATTGCTGCAAACTTTATTGATGAAGTTGAGTTATATGTTGTATCGCTTGACACATCTAGAATTGTTTTGGGTAGCCCATATCTCTATGACAAGAAAGCAGTCCTCTATCACCATGAGAACAAGTAACACATGTTGAAATATGGGGTGGAATATATTGTCAGAGGTCATCACAAAAAGCTAAACCTCTCTTTGTTTAATGCTGGGAAAATGAAGAGACTAGTAAACGCAAGCAAAAACTTTGTGCTTATTATGATCAAACAAAAGAATGACAAGGATTTTGAATCTTTTGAAGGTTGTGATGATAGATTAAAATCTGATTTGTTTGATGTGGTAAGTCAGCATGGCGATATGTTTCAAGAGCCAAAGGAGTTACCTCCCAAGAGGGGAATCCAACATGAGATACAGCTGCAACAGGATGTTCTACTCCCTAACATTGGCATGTATCACATGTCGATAATGGAAAGTGTAGAAATCAAGAATAAAATCCAAGAATTTTTTAATAAAGGTATCTTTCGTCCATCTACCTCGCCATGTGGTTCACCAATTGTATTGGTACCCAAGAAGGATGGAACATGGTGCATGTGTGTGGATTTCCGAGTACTTAACAAAATCACGATAAAGAATCATTATCCACTCCCAGATATTGATGATTTTCTTGATAAATTGAGGTATGCAAAGTATTTCACTAAGTTATATTTAAGAAGTGGTTATCATCAAGTTAGAATAGTTGAAGAGGACATATGGAAGACCGCATTTAAAACTAAACAAAGATTTTTTTAGTGGCTTGTTATGCCTTTTGGTTTTTGCAATGCTCCAACTACTTTCATGAGAGTTATGAATAATGTATTAAGATCATTTCTAGATGAGTTTTTCATTGTCTACTTAGATGATATTTTTATATTTAGCAATCAAGAGAAGAACATGTCATGCATGTGAAGAAGGTGCTTGATGCCTTGATAAAAGAGCAATTGTTTTTTAATATGTCAAAATGTGAATTTGGCAAAAATTATTTAGTGTATTTGGGACATATTGTCGGATGAAGTGAGCTGAATATAGACCCCTCTAAAGTTGAGGTCATTGTGAATTGGCCTACACCCAAGTCAATCATGGAGGTAAGAAGTTTTCTAGGAGCAGCACAGTATTAGAGGATGTTAATTGCTAACTTTTCCTTTATTGCAACTTTGTTACATGCATTGACAAGTGTTAAGAAAGTATTCCAGTGGGAAGGCAATCAGGAAAATAAATAAATAAATAAATAAAATAAAAAAATTGATGCTTTGAAGAAGAAAAATAGTTTAGCCCTAATATTAGCATTATCGGACTTGAGACAACCCTTTCAGATTCAAACAGATGCAAGTAAATATGACATGGGTGTAGTCCTCTTACAACATGGGCGGAAATGTGAAGCTCGATTACACTTTTGTGAGAATCGAGGTGCGAATTTTTTTTTCAACAATAGTTCGGCCGAACATTTTTCAAAGTTCGGCCGAACATTTTTCAAAGTTCGGCCAAACTCTGTAATAGTTTGGCCGAACTTTCATATAAAGTTCGACCGAACTCATGTTTCCGTTTAGATTGACGGCACACTAACGGCGCGGGCAAACAGATTTTTTGCCGGAGATTGGAAAACCGGCAACAAAAGTTCGGCCGAATTGCTAAAAAAGTTCGGCCGAACTGTCAGTTCGGCCGAACTTTTTATTTTAAAATAGTTCGGCCGAACTATTTTCTATAAATAAATCACCCGCGAAGTTTTATGGTTTACCGTTTTCATTTCGCGCGCTATCGGTGTTTGTAACTGTTTCGGCTCTGTTGCTCCTGCCTGCCGCCCTGGTGCTCCTGCTGTCCGCCCTGGTTCTCCTGCCGTCCACGCTCGTCGACTGCTGCGTCGGGTATGTTACGCTCGAAATTTTTTTCTGCTCCGAGTTAAAAAAAATTATGAAAATTTTGTGGTGTATGAAAAATGTAGTAAAATGTATTTTTGTGTTGTGTGCGTCGGGTATGTTACGCTGCTGCGTCAACTATGTTACGCTCGAAAAAATTTTCTGCTCCGAGTTAAAAAAATGTATGAAAAATTTGTGGTGTATGAAAAATGTAGTAAAATTTATTTTTGTATTCTATGCGTCGGGTATGTTACGCTGTTGCGTCGGCTATGTTACGCTCGAAATTGTTTTCTGCTCCGAGTTAAAAAAATGTATGAAAATTTTGTGGTGTATGAAAAATGTAGTAAAATGTATTTTTTTGTTGTGTGCGTCGGGTATGTTACGCTCGAAAATTTTTTGTGCTCCGAGTTAAAAAAATGTATTAAAATTTTGTGTTGTATGAAAAATGTATAAAAATGTATTTCTGTGTTGTGTAGTGTAATGTATTAAATCTGTAGTGAATGTAATGGTTAATGGATTTCATAATCATGCACTGAACTTGTCACAAACCCAATAGGTCTTGGACTCAAGTTCTCATCATTTGCATTACTTGTTGCAATAGTTCAACAAGGAGAAACCCCCCCTACAAAATATGTATAACCTATGTCCAAGGAGGCTAAAGTAATGAAGGCAATGGCCTCCACCATATATAGTTTTATCGAGCGAATTTACCTATGCTGGAATTCCGATGATAGTGAGGACAATGTAGCCCTCTTGTACAACTATAGTATGCTTACCCCACATACTATACACTTAAAATTTCACCCCCCAAGTTACACTAAAGACCAGTACAAAAGGCATTCTCTTAAGCTCTGTCACTGTATAAGGAAAAAACTTAGGCAAATTGCACAGCTAACCATGGTGATCTGTTATGCAACTGCGACAGGAATTGAATGCAGCCCTTGTTGGAAGTTCTAGATATAGTAGAAGAGCAGCATTTGTTCTTCAGCCACTTTCATAGCAGTAGGTGATTAATATGCGTAGAGACTATGGATGCAGGAGATGTAGTAGAATCCCATGTAAAATTCTTATTACAACAGTTATTCTTCAACAGATTATATATAAAGTTCATTGAGACTGCGTGTTATAGGTGGTTGGCTTTAGAATTTTTAAGGTGGCAAGATTCACTTGCTATCTCACTGTCTGTATGCAAAGAAATTCAAATTGTAATCATAGAAGTCCATTCATCAAGAGCCCACTGTAAGTAGGCAGGTTTCCTATTGCATGGTCTTCTAAAAGAAACACATATTATTATCATTACCAGATCACCATAAATCTTCTTAACATGACTCTGATCTTACGGTGTTTGGTTCTGTGAACATAATGTCCCTAGTTCTCCTCCCATCCTTTGATAGTCTGTCGTTAATGCAACAAAATAAAAGGACCAAAAAACAAAAACTCAGTAATTATGTATAGAAAAACTTTTATGAATAGAAATTTGTTTTGTTTGGTTCTGTGAACATAATGTCCCTAGTTCTCCTCCCATCCTTTGATAGTCTGCCATTAATGCAGCAAAATAAAAGGACCAAAAAAAAGAAACTCAGTAATTATGTATGGAAAAACTATTATGAATAGAAATTTGTTTTGTGTACATTTGTTCCATCCTCTCAGCCTTTCCATCGATTATCATGCTAGAACTTTGTAACAATGCTTCTAGATGACTCTGTGAGATCCACAACGTTTTGATGTGGTAGCATCTGAGATCTCAACTCTGTAAAATTTTGAAGTTGTGTCTTCTTTGAATTTTGTTAGCATGGTGTTGTATAAGAAGGAAGAAAAATGCTTATTTGAAATTTTGATAGTAGAGGTTTCAATATATTTAAAATATTAAAAGGTATTTTTTTAATGAATAATATTAATTTATATAATGATTGGAGTAAAATTAAAATTATTTAACAGTTTTTATATTATCATTCACAACAGTTCATTATAAACATATTTTATTGTTAATTTTATTTATAAATAATAAAATAATAATTATTTTGAAATTAAATATTTTTTTAATTATTATTTCGAAAAATTAAAAAATATTTGTCTTACTTTAAGAAGTAAGGGATTAGTCTGAATTTTTTACTATTTTGTTTTTATGTTTAAAAAACACGAAGAGTTTTCATAGATCAAATGTGAGTATATGATAGATAATATAAGAGAAATTGTTTTTCATTTTCAACTCTTTGAGTGTGGCAAATGTATCAAATGCTTCCATCTCACATTATTTTTGGAACTGACCAATAGTCTTGAACTAATATTATTTTTAATATTATCAATATACTACAAAATGATTTCTTACTTTATACCTAATCATCTAGCCAAAAACTAACATCAAGGATGCTACTTTATCTTAAAGTTTAGAAACCTTGGTAATCTTACTAGTCCCTAATATGCAAATTGTGATATTTTTGTAGAAATATTTAGATTTCCAATGATTTTATATTAGTTGAGATAATATTTTTGGCCATTTTTAAGGTAAAATAATGGTTTACTATAAAATTTTGGCAAATCACTTTAGAAAAAAAATGAAATCGGCTAATCTTTTTTTGGAAAAAGCATGGAAAATTAGCCCACCTACTAATATTATCCCCTAAAATTTTTCCTGATGTCATTTCCTCTTGAGCCAAAGGTGGGGGCTTTGGCTATAGTTAAAAGCAATTTTTGTGAACCTCTTGGCTTCGATGTGGTTCAACTTCCTTCTTATACATAAAATGCCTAGTCATAACCAAGTTTTCAATGGGCTAAAGGCTTGCTTCAATAGGAAGATGTGAGAGGGAGTAGTTTGAGAGGGAGGGAAACTCGTTCTACCTCTAGAAACTCTCTTTGGAGACTCCCAGATACTCACACTCTTGCCTGCAACATGCACTGACTAACTGCGTTGCATAGCACTACCACTAGGGAACTTGTTCTTGCCTCTTTTGTTGGAAATATTTTCCTCCCTTCTTGACTGGAATGTTGGAAACCTGCTATGTCTTGAAACCCTTTATTGGAGTCTCTCTAGCTAGAACTGCACCTACACTCTGCAACTAGCCAAAAAACAAATTTGAAATATTTGACTAATTTTTTATATGATTGAAATTCAAAAACAGATGATTTTCTCCATGCTAGATGCAGTCCTACCTAATAAAATGTGTAGTACTGCTTTTGGGAAACTCATTCTACCTCTAGAAACTCTCTTTGGAGACTACTAGCTACTCGCACTCTTGCCTGCAACATGCACTGACTAATTGGGTTGCATAGCACTACCACTAGGGAAGTTGTTCTTGCCTCTTTTGTTGGAAATATTTTCCTCCCTTCTTGATTGGAATGTTGGAAACCTTCTCTATCTTGCAACCCCTTCTTGGAGTCTCTCTCTAGATAGAATTGACCTACACTCTGCAACTAGCCAAAAAACAGATTTGAAATATTTGACTAATTTTTTATATTTAATTGAAATTCAAAAATAGATTATTTCCTCAAGTTTTAATTGTTTAAAATATGATTGTTTGAGCAACTCTTTCTCTGGGATACAAGGAGGCTGAAAGATTTTTTTTCTTGTATATTTGAAGCTCTCCATTATTATATAAAAGGATTTTTTGCTTACATATATTTTTATGTTCTTTGCCATAGTAATGTCATAGTGTATGAAGTTTTAAATTGTTTTTATTATTTTTATTATATGTTGGATGTGATTTTGATTGAAAATGCTTCTTTTTTATTTATTAATTAAAAAAAATTATTAGAAAAATTATTGCTTTAAGCCTTGGAATTTACAATCAAAAATAGAAAATGTATTTATATCTAAACTATTTATGAAAAGTTTAATATTGTTTGATTTTCTCTACCATGTCCTTTTTACATATATCTAGAATAATATTATTTGTAGTTTCTGATTTTTTGTAACATTTTACTACCATAATCAAAATCTATAGAAATAATAATCTAACATTATGATATCTTGAAATGGAGCTAGCCAACTCAAATATAGTATTGCAAATCCCTGGTTAAGTTAGATGAGGAGGCTATGTATTACTTAGTATTGTATCCATATTGGGGTTGCAAGTTCTATGGGTTCAAAAGAACACTTGCAAACAATTTTTTTTCCATATGACCTCTCTTTTTCATAGATAAATTTCATTCTTTTAGCCATTATGGATTTGAGAAAAATACATCCTCATAGGCCAATAAAAAGCCTTAACAATGAATTAAACATGAACAACTATTAAATATGGGTAACCAAGCAGCATCAAAACAAACAACTAAATCACCAAGGCTAGTAGTGATAAATAATAAACATTATAGAATACTTCAAAAATCCATGTAAATAATGTTTTACCTAAAATCACTAGATGGTGAGGCCCACAGCAACAATTGCAAAAGCAATGCAATATAACCAATCAAACTACATCAACAAAACATATGGTCTTGAATGAGGTTTTGGACTCTTTAGATATAAATGTACATCGTGGCAATAGGAAATGTAAGAAATATAAAAACATAATGAAACACAACGTAAGAAATAGAGAACATAATGAAACACACACATACATATCTCTAGACAATCAACACAATTATTTTCCTAGGAAATCCTTATATGGGAGACAAGTAACCCTAAAAAGTAATGATGCTCTAGACTCCTTTTTCCCTAGGAAATCCTTATGGGAGAAAAACAACACTAAAATGTAAACATGCTCTACTCTCTCTTTTCTGGTATGGAAAATATGTGAGTACAAAGAAAGAGTTAATCTCTCTAGAGTTAGCTAAGACTTTTACGTGTAAGGTTGCTATAAAAACTTAACTTCATACATTTTTCTCTCTAACTTCACACTCCTAGTTGTATTTTCAACTATGGAACAAAATACAATAACACAAAATGGAACTCTTATTCCTCCTAGTGGCCAATTATTTAACCTAACGTGATAGCCAACTAGGTGTAAGATTTGACTCTGTCAACCATTAACGAGGTTTGTGATTTTAGACATTTTAGAGTATTTTTAAAATTCCACATGTAGCTAGCTTGCCATGCATGAGTAATGGGGCTAAAATGTCATTATCTCGTACCTTGGTGGTCAACATGATAGGTCAACTTACTAAAGGCATAAATTTTGAATGAACTTCGTTTGATGTTTTTCTTGCACCATTGGATATGTCTTAAAGTGTAGAATAATGGTCAAGATTTCATGCCACTAAGTCAAGAATTTTAAATTCAACTGACTTTTACTATAACCAACTAAATCCTGCAAAAAAAGAAGAAAACAATTTATGTTAGGATTGTGGATTCAGGGATTGAAACAACACACCATGATATTTCAAATTTAAAAATAATGGTTCGAGTCCTAGGTAGCTCAGAATCCTATTTGTTTTCAAAATAAGGATGCACTCCCATTTGATTCTCATGATTAGGTTGTAATCATGAGGCTCTCGCTCAAGAGTGGACCTTCCCAAAATCTTGTAACGTCTTTTCACAAAAAAAACCATCAAACTGAAAACACATCGTGCAAGAAACATAGCTCGCTGACATATCATTTTTCTCCTTCAAAGAAAAAAAATTCACATCATGTGAATATCTCCATGTACTCTTACATATTGGTGACATACAAAACCATCAACCAAACACAAGTTGACAAAACATGCCTCTTCAAACAACTGACTCTAAAGTCAAATAATAGAGCTCATGTACAAATTTCCATATTTGTTGCATTTAAGTGTGTCAACATAACTCTACTTTCAAGCGTCGAGAGGGATCAAATCTCTCGAGGTGCAAACCTTTCCTCAAGTTTTTCACTCAAAAAAGAGGTTTGCACCTCTAAATATTTGATCCCTCTCGGCGCTTGATAGATCCATAGTTATGATGGATCTAGGAAAATAACTTTCTAAAAATAAGTAAGGGAAAAGCAACATAGGGAACAATTAGGAGTAGATTTAGGTCATAGGGAACAATTAGGAGTAAATTTAGGAACATGTGATAGTTGGGTGAGATAAAATCATATTTTAATAAAATAATGGGAATTTGTAGGAGAGACAAATAGTGGATATGACATGTATTTTGGTGAATAATGAAATTTATGGAATTAAAAAATTAATTATTTTTGTATGTGAAAACAAGATTCACACCTAATCCTCACGTAAAAGACTAAATTAAACACATTATTATTAAGGGGACGAGGAGCTTTCTAGGTTTTGAGCTCGCCATTGTTAGATGAGTGTCGTAATGGCATTCCATGTATTTTTGTGAGAACTTATGATATTGTGATATTCTAATTACGAAATAGTGATCTTGAGTACATGCTGGATAATGTAGTAGATAGGAACTTTTTGATAAGGGGAGATTAGGGAAGTGGCCAAATTCCTATCAGTGAAAAAAAATTTCTTCCCCTTCTTATAACTCCATTGTAGCTTTGGGGGCCAAAGGTAAGAAGATTACCTTGGAATTTCTTGGGTGAAAAACCAAGTAGGCCACCAACTTTGGTCTAGTGCATTGGAATTCATTAAAGAATTGGTCATTGGAGCTGCTTCAAGCTAGGAGTGAGCATCGTCACCAACCTGAATTGAATATTTTACACTCCCTAGGGTGAATGATACTTTAAATTGATTGACAGTCAAAGACTTTCGAATTTTTCCGAATGCCAAATGATCTTACAAAGCTAGTATTTATAATATCTTAGTAGGTCATTTGGTGACAACTTTTACCGGAAACTTGAAACAAAGAGAATCTATCCTTGGCTAGGACATCATATAAGATGCTTGTCATAAACAATAAAATTGTATTTAAAATCTGAGATTCGGGAAAGTGGGGAAAACCACTTTTTATCTCGTCCCTTGGAGGCTAGGCCATATGGGGACCGAATCTGACCTTACAAAATAAAGTGAAATAATTTGTACCATACGGTTGAAAAACATATACAAGAATAATTAATTTCATTCTAGAATATATATATATATATATATATAACATTTTTCATCAATGCACATGTATAGAAAAACTACTTTCAGTTGATACTAGAGCACGTGCTTGTACCCAAACAATTTGTAACATGTGCAAACCACAAATAACATAAGCAGCTCAATTTTTAGTTGAGTTCTAGAAGTTTTATAACATATTTAATCCAAAGATAATATTTATTGTTGGACACTTCACTCAAAAAAATTCTAATGGAATTCCATCCTCAATAATCCGTTCATGATCGGATTTTGACATTTTCCATTTCTTAATTTTCGATTTTTTCTTTGATTGAACTTCTATCAACTTTATGCGTGTTGCACACACCAAGTGACTATATTGACAACTTATGGAATCAGATTCATAGTCTTCAAAGTAAACAAAGTCTCCACTTTGATGAGTTTGTCTGAAAAAATAACCTTTCAGTATAATAGACCCTCTGTCATACTGAAATCCGTGATCATTATAGTCTTGTAATAATTTCATCTTTCGTTCAGTGCAACGCATCAAATAATACTTAACATTTTCATCGTTGTCAATAGGTGCAATTATAGCAAAAACATCTCCTGCACAATAAAATAAATTTAACATTTAATTATGCATATTTAAATTTATTTCTAGATCTTTAAATCATTAGAAAGTAATTCAAATGTTACCTTCTCTAACAAGATCAGAAACTCGATCACCATCGGATGATATTGTAGTTTCTTCTGATTGCATTTCTTCAAACTGTTAGAGTCGGTCTTGTCAGTCCTCCATCAGAGATCAAAAATTCTTTTTGCATTTCATGTTTATGTGTCTCGCTCGATTCACTCAGTTGCATTTCGCTAGGGACATGTCATTAGCTGATGGAAGGGCCTTGTTGTTTATTTTTCTTATGTCATGTATCTGCTGGCTTATGATTGATCATTAAAAGTTCATCAGAATTCATTGAAAGTCAATGTTTCAGTCATTCATAGTCATGAATGGTCTTTGGTCAGCAAAAAGTCTTTTCGAGTTTTTAGGTCTAGGGTTTTGTCGACTTAGTCTGCATGAGAGGTTCCAAATCAGTTTCCATTACAAAATTTCATCATCAAATAATGCTCAAGAGTGTTTCTTCTGCAAAACTCTATTTTGAAGAAGAAATCATCAAATTTGTTTTTAAATATGTAATTTTTCAAAGTTTTTAGTCATGAAATGTTTCAGGTGCCACCCTGATCCTTGGCCGAAATCCAATGCCAAACATCCCTGCAGAACAAAGAAATTCATCATCAGGTCAAATGAAGTGAAGAAGTCCCAAAAACAGAGTTTGTAACTAAAGGCATTTTCAAGCATTACGAAAATGGGTTTGGCAAAATTAAGATAGGAAATCTTCATGTAAAAATCATGTCTCCAAATGTGTAAAGCTCAGAAAAAGCAAAACAAATTCATTTGGGATGAGCAAGGTGAAATTGGAGAAAAATTGGTCAAAAAATTGGTGCACGGCTCATTGAGCAGGTGGCGCAGCGCACTAGTGAGGCGCGGCGCACTGGGCACGACCATTCAGTGCAAAATAACACGTGCGCGGTGCACCGAAAGGCCGCGGCACATTGGGTATGATGTGCAGCACATACAGTCAGGAAGCCCGAAAATTTCCAGAACTCGCCCAAATTGCCAATAATTCGCACGAATTTGCCAGACAAAACTTTCCACATGAACATGAAGTTAGTAGGGACGGTGGAATCCGCAGTCCAAACAAAGAACATGCATAAAGGCTCTTTTAATTCTCTTCTGGGGTCATAGACTCATATTACGTGCAGCAGAAGGATCGGACTTGAACCATAATGGGTCCGAATTTTTACAAAACATTGAAGTGGATGATGCAGTTATTCCACTTAAACAAGGAGAGAATTACAGATCGTTAGATGGTGAAATCATTATATCTGATGATAACTATTAATCCTACAAGTTCTCGCCATCTGATCACTACAGTGTTTATCTGAAGGATATAGCAGAGATTCATGTTATTGCCGATTCCTGATCTGAGGTCTGATAATGATGCTTTTATTCATTTGTCTGTGAAAATGGAGAAAGTTGTTCTTTCATCACAAGTTCATGGAGTGCTGGGCCAGACTCTGCATCGAAATTCCTATAGAACAAAATGGAATGATCTCTTGGTAGCTCAACAGGTTGACGGGCCGAATGGAGAAGGGTATTTGGATGGAAAAGTTGCTGATTATACTTCGTCTGGGCTTTTGTCTTCAAATTGCCATTTCTCAAGGTTTGATGCCAACTTTAATCCTTCCAATAAGGTTTTGCCAAAGGTATCATCTGGCTATTCTCATAAACATTTTCCTGACTGGGACATACCGGCGCACCGAGCTTCAAAGACAAAAATTCACCACCAACATTCTCCTTTCCTTCTGGAGAAGAATTTCATGGAAGCGGAATATTATTAAGATACCTTGGCCGCATTGCGAGTTTGCCTAAATTTTACAACTGTGAAGCATTTGCGACAGCTCAGATTGATGAATGGTTGGAATACGCCAATGTTTTTTCTGAATTTAAACGTGTGTACATGTTTCCCTCCTAAGCCACGTGGTTATCTCCATATTGGGCACGCAAAGGATTCTCTTTTAAACCAATACTTTGCTCAGAGGTATAAAGGGCGCTTAATCATACGCTTTGATGACACGAATCCTGCTAAAGAGAGTAATGAATTTGTTGAAAATATTCTAAATGATTTGGATACACTCGGTATCAAAGGAGAAGGACCCACATATACTTCAGATTATTTTCCGCCGTTAATGGAGATGGCTGAGAAACTAATATCTGAAGGAAAGTCCTATGTAGATGACACACCCCGAGAGCAAATGCAGAAAGATAGGAACGGATTGCCTATTTTATGACTTCAGTTAATAATTCAAAGGGTCTACGCTCCAGATTTTGTCTTTTAATTGGTCATTAGAGAAATTCAAGTGGAGCGCTAGTCTGTCTTCAGAACAGATGATTGGCTCTTCAGTTTTGTTTGTTAATGATGATTAAATAATTCCTTATTTTGGTCAATCTGTTTTCTCATAGTAGAGTTTATTTATTGTATTGTAAAACATTTGTAAGGGCCGAGTTCTAAAAAAAACGTGTGGGAGAAACACTCAGCAATTCACTGTACAGCTTTGACAGAGAATTAATGAAAGGTTGCAGCTCTGGTTTATGAGATTCATGTGGTGTGATTTTAGCATTTGTTTCTTCTTTCTGTTTCATATGTATCTTGTTATGTTTTACAGTCCATTCATAGTCATCTCCAGTTGAATGATTTAAGTAGGAAAGGTAGAATCCATGTTTATTGCTCTGCCTTGGGAAAGCGTTCATGTTTCTGTGTATTTTCTTCTGTTTGATAAGGATTCATTATAAATTCCCTTTTCAAACCTCTCAACAGTATTTCCACTCCATATTATTTCAAATCTGATTGCTAAACTTCCTGCCTGTCTTGCCTCATGAAACACTCTGTGTCTTTGACTTAATTTCTCTGCTCATGCTGTTCTTTGTCCCATACATCCCAGAAACCCAGTCATTCATCAAATATTTCTTTCCTATTTATTTACTAGCCTAAAATTAGTATCCATTTTTAGTCAACTCAGGGCCTATTGGACATTCTTTGCCGAGATAGACCCAGAGAGAGCCCTCTCCTGTCCTCGTAGGGCTAGCTACGAGGCTGAGCGTGGTTTGGTGTTGTCCTTCTTCTGCCTTATTTCAGCCTGGGGTGGATTTGGGAGCTAACATAGTGGCGACCATACTGGGGAAGAAAATGGTTTTCTTGTTTATGTTATTTTCTTCATAAGTTACAGACGGAGTCTGAAGTCACGCCAGGTAGCTTTCAAAACGCTTTTGCCTTGCATTAATGGAATTAGATAAACGCTGCTTCAGTCGATCTCCGGTTTAGCTTGTGAACGTGACACTTAACTTGTATATTGTCTTGCCCTAGTACATGTATCAAGTTTATATCTGATTGTTGATGGTGGACAACGATCAGACCTCAGAAAGGCTGAAATCATTCACATGGCGACTTAATTCACTGAAAAATCTAGAGATCAATGCTTCATGGAGATTTCACTGCAGGGAGATCAGTAGCTTTAAGGTTTTCAAGATGGATCGAGTTGCAAGAAGATACGCTCACATGAGCCGAGATCACATCCCAGGTTTTCCAAATAAGATGCCCAAAGTGGATTGGCTTCATAATTTTCCTATGTTCAGAAATGTGGAAGGTAATGACGCTGCTCTTCATCTAGTGAAATTTCACATTCATGTGCATAAATTAAATATCGATTTTCCTGAAGACTGTTTGATGAAAATGTTTATGGATACTCTGGAAGATGAATCCCGATCTTGGTATGAAAGTTTTCCATCTGCTTCTATTTACTGTTTAAAGGATTTTCATACCATGTTCTTTGAAAGGTACAGAGAATCTTGTCCGTCTTTAATGTTAGTGCAGAATTGTTGTGAACACGTTGATAGTTTCATTGAAGATCTTGAGAATTTTTATGGAGATAATGAATTGATGGATGGAGAAATCCTGGAAGCATTGTATGAAAACCCATTTCAGCAGCACACATAAAACTTAGAGGATACTTATGAAGATCAGCAGGTTGAAGATTGCCATATGGTTGAAAATGATGAAAGAGAAAGTTTCGTTTCAGATCTGCCCATAGAAGAAGACAGCATGCAGGGAAGTCAAGTTTCAGTTTCAGAATGTGATAATGTCAAGTCAGCTATTTCAGATCCAGATTCATATCGTGATGACCAAGAATACCTTGTGCTGAATCCCATGAAAAAGAACTCTGCTGTTGAAATCATCTGGAATGAAGAAGACAGAGTTATGGATCCAAATGTTCTCAAGTCATCAGAACAAAGCCTTCATGAGGAGGTAATTTGGTCAGTTCATGAACAACAAGATGAGATCTTTGTTCAAGTAAGTGAAAAAGTTTATGTTGATGAATTTATGGTAGATGATAGAAATGATAGTGTTGGGTTTCAAGAATCATCTGAAGTTTCTTTTCTAATGATTGATGGATGTAATGAGAATCTGGCTGTCATATCATATGAAGATGACTTACAATATATTCAGACTACAGAAGATCAGACCATTCAAGACTGCCTTTCAGATTCTTCTTCATATGTTTCATGTTTTGAGATGTTCTTTGAAGAGGAGATCTGATCATCCACTTGTTCAGAATTTTTTGAGGACCAGGGACATACTTTTACTGAAGTACATTATGAAGGAAGATCAGAATCAAAAGAAAAGGACACCTTGCTTCTTCAGCAGGAGGTAAATCTTCATGTTTTTCAGGATCCACTGGCAAATCTGTTGCAGTTAGTAGTGAAGGTGATTATTGCAGTATTCAGTGATGAAGGAGATCATGGTCAATTATGTTTTTTGATGCCCAGTTACCAGTATTTATTGTTGACCAGGAGATCTGATCGGGAGAATCAGTTAGGAAGGCATCTGCTTGATTGGTTACATTGGAAGGCCCACTATACATAATTGTACATATTTCATCAGTATGCAGGTGGTTGTCATCATGATTTCAAATCTGGATGGACTGCTGCCTTTTTTCAAAAAGCTTTGTAAATTCTTGTCTTAAGTCAGTCATGAGTCATTTGTGTTTGGTCTGTTGAGTCAAGTCTTTCAGTGGTTCCAGTTTCGAAATTCAGTCATCAGTCTTTTGTCAAAATAATGGACTCCATAGCCCAATGGACGAAGGCACTGGTCTGCTCTCCCAAAGATCTGTCGTTCTTAGCACCTCCGAGGAGCTACCATCCCCATTGGAGCCAATGTTAGAGTCGGTCTTGTCAGTCTTCCATCAAAGATAAAAAAATCTTTTTGCATTTCATGTTTATGTGTCTCGCTCGATTCACTCAGTTGAATTTCGCTAGGGACATGTCATTAGCTGATGGAAGGGCCTTGTTGTTTATTTTTCTTATGTCATGTATCTGCTGGCTTATGATTGATCATTAAAAGTTCATCAGAATTCATTGAAAGTCAATGTTTCAGTCATTCATAGTCATGAATGGTCTTTGGTCAGCAAAAAGTTTTTTCAAGTTTTTAGGTCTAGGGTTTTGTTGACTTAGTCTGCATGAGAGGTTCCAAATCAGTTTCCATTACAAAATTTCATCATCAAATAATGCTCAAGAGTGTTTCTTCTTCAAAACTCTATTTTGAAGAAGAAATCATCAAATTTGTTTTTAAATATGTAATTTTTCAAAGTTTTTAGTCATGAAATGTTTCAAGTGCCACCCTGATCCTTGGCCGAAATCCAATGCCAAACATCCCTGCAGAACAAAGAAATTCATCATCAGTTCAAATGAAGTGAAGAAGTCCCAAAAACAGAGTTTGTAACTAAAGGCATTTTCAAACATTACGAAAATGGGTTTGGCAAAATTAAGATAGGAAATATTCATGTAAAAATCATGTCTCCAAATGTGTAAAGCTCAGAAAAAGAAAAACAAAGTCATTTGGGGTGAGCAAGGTGAAATTGGAGAAAAATTGGTCAAAAAATCGATGCGCGGTGAATTGAGCAGGTGGCGCGGCGCACTGGTGAGGCGCAGCGCACTGGGCGCGACCATTCAGTGCAAAATAACACGTGTGCGGCGCACCCAAAGGCCGCGTCGCATTGGGTATGCTGCGCAATGCATACAGTCATGAAGCCCGAAAATTTCCAGAACTCGCCCAAATTGCCAATAATTCGCACGAATTTTCCAGACAAAACTTTCCACATGAACATGACGTTAGTAGGGACGGTGGAATCCGCAGTCCAAACAAAGAACATGCATAAAGGCTCTTTGAATTCTCTTCTGGGGTCATAGACTCATATTATGTGCAGTAGAAGGATCAGACTTGAACCATAATGGGTCCGAATTTTTACAAAACATTGAAGTGGATGATGCAGTTATTCCGCTTAAACAAGGAGAGAATTACAGATCGTTAGATAGTGAAATCATTATATCCGATGATAACTATCAATCCTACAAGTTCTCGCCATCTGATCACTACAGTGTTTATCTGAAGGACATAGCAGAGATTCATGTTATTGCCGATTCCTGACCTGAGGTCTGATAATGATTCTTTTATTCATTTGTCTGTGAAAATGGAGAAAGTTGTTCTTTCATCACAAGTTCATGGAGTGCTGGGCCAAACTCTGCATCGAAATTCCTATAGAACAAAATGGAATGATCTCTTGGTAGCTCAACAGGTTGACGAGCCGAATGGAGAAGGGTATTTGGATGGAAAAGTTGCTGATTATACTTCGTCTGGGCTTTTGTCTTAAAATTGCCATTTCTCAAGGTTTGATGCCAACTTTAATCCTTCCAATAAGGTTTTGCCAAAGGTATCATCCGGCTATTCTCATAAACATTTGCCTGACTGGGACATACCGGCGCACCGAGCTTCAAAGACAAAAATTCACCACCAACATTCTCCTTTCCTTCTGGAGAAGAATTTCATGGAAGCGGAATATTATTAAGATACCTTGGTCGCATTGCGAGTTTGCCTGACTTTTACAACTGTGAAGCATTTGCGACAGCTCAGATTGATGAATGGTTGGAATACGCCAATGTTTTTTCTGAATTTAAACGTGTGTACACGTTTCCCTCCTGAGCCACGTGGTTATCTCCATATTGGGCATGCAAAGGCTGCTCTTTTAAACCAATACTTTGCTCAGAGGTATAAAGGGCGCTTAATAATACGCTTTGATGACACGAATCCTGCTAAAGAGAGTAATGAATTTGTTGAAAATATTCTAAATGATTTGGATACACTCGGTATCAAAGGAGAAGGACCCACATATACTTCAGATTATTTTCCGCAGTTAATGGAGATGGCTGAGAAACTAATATCTGAGGGAAAGTCCTATGTAGATGACACACCCCGAGAGAAAATCCAGAAAGATAGGAACAGATTGCCTATTTTATGACTTCAGTTAATAATTCAAAGGGTCTATGCTCCAGATTTTGTCTTTAAATTGGTCATTAGAGAAATTCAAGTGGAGCGCTAGTCTGTCTTCAAAACAGATGATTGGCTCTTCAGTTTTGTTTTTTAATGATGATTAAATAATTCCTTATTTTGGTCAATCTGTTTTCTCATATTAGAGTTTATTTATTGTATTGTAAAACATTTGTAAGGGCTGAGTTCTAAAAAAAATGTGTGGGAGAAACACTCAGCAATCACTGTACAACTTTGACAGAGAATTAATGAAAGGTTGCAGCTCTGGTTTATGAGATTCATGTGGCGTGAGTTTAGCATTTGTTTCTTCTTTCTATTTCATATGTATCTTGTTATGTTTTACAGTCCATTCATAATCATCTCCAGTTGAATTCTTTTAAGTAGGAAAGGTAGAATCCATGTTTATTGCTCTGCCTTGGGAAAGCGTTCATGTTTTTGTGTATTTTCTTCTGTTTGATAAGGATTCATTATAAATGCCCTTTTCAAACCTCTCAACAGTCTTTCCACTCCATATTATTTCAAATCTGATTGCTAAACTTCTTGCCTATCTTGCCTCATGAAACACTCTGTGTCTTTGACTTAATTTCTCTGCTCATGATGTTCTTTGTCCCATACATCCCAGAAACCCAGTCATTCATCAAATATTTATTTCCTATTTATTTTCTAGCCTAAAATTAGTATCCATTTTTAGTCATCTCAGGCCCTATTGGACATTCTTTGCCGAGATAGACCCGGAGAGAGCCCTCTCCTGTCCTCGTAGGGCTAGCTACGAGGCTGAGCGTGGTTTGGTGTTGTCCTTCTTCTGCCTTATTTCAGCCTGGGGTGGATTTGGGAGCTAACACAAACATTGCAACAGACATTTTTCCCTTTGTATTTAGCTCTGTATGTTTCCAATCATTCACGTACATTTTGTTTTCACAAACGTCATTGGATTTTGTGTTGTCTATGCAAACATCACAAAAACAAGAATATTTTCTTTTATCCAATGCAAACACATTTCTGGATGACTTTGTTTGAATTGAATGCAATTTTCAAGTCCCTTTTATTGTTTCAACGTCATTTCCAATTGATCTATCTACGTCTTCGATTCCAATATGCCAGAAAAACCTTTATATGGAAAATTAGAAAAAGAATTTGTAAATATGATATCAAAATACAATTTAAAATAATCATTGCATGATAAATGTACAATGTTTAAAATTAGATTTCCAATATAGATTAAATTGAATGTACCTTCGCACTTCTCTTGATGGGTTATTCTCATGGCTTAGAGCATCAATGCACCATTGAACAACTTCTTCAGCGTTCACAAGTCGGCGTGCAGAGTGGTTCATTTGATATCTTCAAAGTACTCATTTTATGCATGCTCCTGAACCATCATGTTCTCCTTTTCCATGGCCAATCTCAAAGAAATTCCAACAATGTTTAATGCATGTTTTCTTATGAAGACAACACAACCAAAAGAATGATCGTGCAGATTTGAATTGACCTGCGCATCCGTCTGACCATATCCAATGTTCATTGAATGTTATTCCACGATCTTTCAATGTATCATAAATTCTTCCAAAACAATGTTGTACAAAACATGTATCATGTGTACGATCGTCACTGATATAAAAGTGATATTCTTTAATTATATGTCGATTTTCACTTGTGCTTTCTATATGATCGACATTTTGTTCAACATGTCTATATAGAATATGGACGAGCATCGAGACTTGGTCAGAATGATAGTATTCACTCTGAATTTCTTTTTGTGGAACAAATGTGTAGTTTTCCGCAAAATCAATCACTGACAAAATGGTCCCTGGTGGAAAAACTTCACAAGATTTTTTGAATTGCAAGTCTTGTCATCGAGCTCTATGGGAATGCTTGGTGTATTTGTAAATTTATGTCTCAAACTTTTTCAAAAAGTCTATCAGAAAAATGTCGTCTTCTCGTAATTCGATTCTTTTAACACTATTTGCACCTTGAATCGATGTACCGATATATTCATATCTCTTCCATTTCACTTTCATGTTGGAAAATGATTGATAATTTATATCAATACGATATTTGTTTTGAAATTTAGTCAAATTTCCACAATCATCGCATTTTTTACCACCAACACATTTTCTTTTGTAAAATAGTTCATCGCTTTCTCTTTCACATAGAATTTGAGATATGAATTCACGGATAATGGAAGGAGGAGGTGAATCTTTCCATAATTTTCTACCGAAATCAAGGAATGTGTCATAATATAACTCAAATTCCACCTGATAATGGCAACAAAAAGTGTCGCGTACGGTGATAGGTTTTACATACCATGGTTTTTGTTGAACAAAAGCACTGAGTGAAACATGAATTTGACGATTCTCTTTTTTGAACTTGTTGAATAACTCTATCTGAGTGGTTTCCAAGAGATGTTTTTCATGTTCTTCGTACTGATTTCGTGCTATTCTTTTTCGCATCACATGTCTTACAGTTGGTGAAACACGCGAATTGTTCTTCCAATATTCATGTATTATTTTTTTAACATTTTCTCCAAGTCTATCTTTGTATGGTTGCCTACAAATAGCTCTCCAACAAGCGAGTTCATCATTTACATCTATTTGTAGTCGAAATTTTCGATGTTTGTGCAGAGTTTTTCACGAGGTTCTCAGTGCTCGTGCCATAGATGTTATCAAACGATTCTCTTGAGTACTTGGTGAAACTATTCCCATCTGTATTCCTCTACGTATATTTGAAACATCTTTATCTCTAGATCTCTTAATTGACTTTATAGCACTACTCATATTTTTTATCACCTCTTCATTCAATTTTTAATCTTTGGTTGATTTTCAATACCCAATAGTGTCGTCGCTTCTTTTAATTTCCTTAATGATAGGAGACCTTTCAACATTTGAGCTTGAACTGTCACTTGCTCATTTAAGAAATACTCTTCAAAAATGCGGTTGACACGATATCGTATAACATGGTCAGGTTTTTTATCTCCATATGTGTGAGTGTAAACATTTTCTAACATCTCATTATCGATAGTGATTTCATCTGTACATATTCGAAAAAATAGTACATATTCAATAAATCACTAAATTAATAAATATGTCAATAAATATTAGGAAAATTTTAAATATATCAATAGATCATAATATTTACATTTACATACTTGCTTCAATTTCTGCTTGAGGTTCATTTTCTTCTTCAATATTTTGAGGAGTATCTCTGTTTGTTTACATTAAACAAAATATTTTTCAAACTAGTTCATCAAATAAAAATTAACCTTCACATTTTACATTGGGAAAATTTTAAATATATCAATAGATCATAATATTTACATTTACATACCTGCTTCAATTTTTGCTTGAGGTTGATTTTCTTCTTCAATATTTTGAGAAATATCTGTGTCTATTTACATTAAACAAAATATTTTTCAAACTAGTTCATCAAATAAAAATTAAGCTTCACATTTTACATTGGGAAAATTTTAAAAATATATCAATAGATCATAATATTTACATTTACATACTTGCTTCAATTTCTGCTTGAGGTTGATTTTCCTCCTCAATATTTGAGAGGGCTTCTAACTTTCTTTTGCGAGATTGTCTCGTTTCTTCTCTACGTGCCTCAGGGTCTCCTTTTCGATCATATTTTCTCGCACAAGTTATTCGATTTCCCATGATAATAGGTTATCAAGTTCAAAAAATTTCCTTCAAAAAATTAGACAGTAACTCAATTACAAAAAATATCACAAAAGATTTAATTTAAAAAAATTTAGTGTAATTTTTTTGTAAAAAATACATACTCCAATCCAAAACACACACTTTAAAAAATTCAAGAGAAAAATGTTTTATAAAAATGAAACGAAGCTCAAAAGATTTACTTCAACTCAAAACACGTACATACCTCCAAGAAATGTCTTCCAAAAAATCAATTTGCTTCCAAGAAATGTTCTTAAACCCAAACATTGAAGAAACCTCCAAGAAATGTCTTCCAAAAAATCAATTTGCTTCCAAGAAATGTTCTTAAACCCAAACTTTGAAGAAAATTTTTTGAACCCAAACCAAAATCTTTGTAAAATGAGATGAAGTGTGCGAAATGTGCGAAAATTGTGAATCATTTCGCGGCAATTTATATTGACGCGAAATGTGTTTTAGTAGGGGGATCCGCAAAACTTTCCGGCCGACGGAGAGTTATACAATAGTTCGGCCGAACTATTAAGACGTTAGATTTAACGAGCCTTAGGCGGAAGACATAGTTCGGCCGAACTTGGACTAAAAGTTCGGCTGAACTAACACGTCACCAATTACGCAAAAACCAGGCTCTAAATACGGTTCTGCAACTTTGGACTGATTAAACTCCATGAAAGGTTGTTAATTAACTGTCGGAACCAAGACAAGCATTTTCAGAATTGAATCTACTTTCAGGAAATATAATTTTTATGGAATTTCATAAACGTTTACTAATTTTAATTATTTTTCTAATAAAATGGGTGCAAACAATTTCTGAGGGTCATTGTGATTCAGTGAAATCAAAATTTTGTATCTCCCAAAATACATTGTAAAAAAAATTGAAAAAATTATGGGGCAGTACATTGGTCCGTCGTCTCTAATGGGTAGCTTTTAGATTTTTAGTTTATAACTTATATGTTAAGAAATTTCTTGCGACGCGAAACATATCCAAAATACGCAATTTTTCGTATTGGACCAGTTCAAAAAATTCTAGTAATTATGATATGCATCCATTAGCTTTGTAAATATGACGAAAACAAAGTAGACTCTGTCTAGATTGTTGTAACACATTTTGTTTTTTCAAAAACACAAATTTTCAATGAATACAACATTGCGACATAACATGACTTCTTATGAATCATTTGATTGTTAAGAAACACACACTCAAATAAATGCTAAGTTGACATATCAAATCTGCATTAAAAAATTTCAAAAAATAAGTAATAGAAAGCTAACAAAATTTCTCACAACTTTTATTTTTATCGCAAAATGAAATTCTACACAGAAAAATTGTTATAGTTTGCAGAAAGTTGAAGAACCGAAAAAAATGAATTTTTTTTCTCAAAAAAGGGCAAAAAGTGTAACCCAACTTCACATTTTCACCCACATGTATGGTAAGCCTATTTCATTCCATTCAAAAATGTTTAATGGTGCGGTGATAAATTACCCTACATATGACAAGGAGCTATATGCGTTGGTAAAAAGTGTGAAGAAATGGAAAAATTATTTGATGGGAAAGAAAACCATCATTCACACCAATCACCAATCATTGCAATACTTGCAATCACAAACCAAATTGCAGCAGTCAACGCACTTTCGATGGATGGGATTCTTGCAACAATTCCACTTGGTCATCACGTATAAGAAAGTTATATACAACAAGGTTGTTGATATGCTTTCTAGGCCTATTATAAATGTATCTACTTTACTCAAGAATACTTATGTTTTACATGAAAGTTACATTGAACAATATGCATTTGAAAATGACTTTCAAGATGTTTATGCAAATTTGTGTCAAGGTCACCAAGTTGAGGAATTAGATTATCATGTTCATAATAACTTCTTGTATCATTTGGGCAAGCTTTGTACTCCACAGAGTGAGAGAGTGAATTCCATAAGGGAAGCACACACTTCTCTTATTGCGGGACATTTTGGTGTAAGAAAAACAGTGGAAAATCTTCAGAGGTATTATTATTGGCCTCATATGCTTGAAAGTGTGTCATGTTTTATTAAAGGATGTTATTTATGTGCAGTTAGTAAGCATAGTAATAGGAAGTTATGATTGTACACACCGCTCCCGGTTCCTTCACGTCCATGGGAGAGTATCTCTATAGATTTTGTAGGAGGTCTTCCTTTGTCGAAAAGAGGTCATTATTATTTTTATGTAGTTGTGGATAGGTTCAGAAAAATGTGTATTTTGATGCCATGTAAAAAGAAATTTATAGCTGAACAAACAACTCATCTTTTCTTTCAAAATGTTTGGGTTCATTTTGGGTTGCCTACATATATTGTAAGTGATCGAGATTCTTGATTAATGGTGAATTTTTGGTTAGGTTTGTGGGACTCGATGGACGCTAAGTTAAAGAAGAGTACAACCTTTCATCCACAAACATATGGTCAAACTGAGGTGGTTAATAGAACAATCATTCATATTCTTAGAGTTTATTGCAGCCAACATCCTAAGTTGTGGGATGAACAGTTGCATTACATTCAACATGCATACAACCATGCAAAACATTCTTCTACTCAAACATCACCATTTGAGGGATGTCTTGGTTACTTTCTAAAGTCGCCATTGGATTTCATCTTTGAGAAAAATGTAGCTATTGATGGACATCGCGACATAGATAAAGCAAAGAAATTCATTGAGAAAATTTAGTTGATTCATCAAACAATGTAAGAGAAACTAGAGAAAAGTCAAGGCAAGTACAAGGCGAGGCATGACAAATATCGGGTGGATCATAAGTTTCAAGTTGGTGATTAAATTTGGCTTCACATTAGCAAATAAAGTTTTCAAGGAGAAGGTAAAAAGCTGAAACCAATCTGTTATGGTCCTTTCAAAATTCTGGAAAATTTTGGTAACAATGCCTTCAAGATTGATCTGCCTTCATACATGCAAATTTATTCAGTTGTTAATGTTCAAAATTTGAGATTGTATGAGCCTCCTTTGATTGAAGATCAAGGGGAGAATGTTCAACAACCATATATTGAAGAGTTTTCTCCAAATTTCTTTGTTGAGCTACAGCAAGACACCATACTTGACAGGAGGACAAGGACATCGACAAGAGGAAGTGTCGAAAATCTTCGAGTGGGGCTTAAAGGAAAAAATCCTTCAAAGGCCAAATGGATTGAATTGGGAAAGTGAGGGAATTGTACCCTCACCTGTTCAGTAAGTGAATATGATCTTTTGGGGTCCAAAAGCTTCCAGTAGGGAGGAATGATCAGGGGCTCAGTTTTATGCTCAAAAATAAAAGTTATCATATTGGCTCAGAATTTGAACGACCACGTAGAGCTTGTCATTATGAATCCAGCGCACTTCGTTTCACGAAAAATGGTCTTTGTATGCTCCCAGAAATTATTTATGTTCACTTTGTTAAACAGACAAAATTTTAAAAAATAAATGGCAGTCAGATGCCCAGTCAACACTTCATACTACTGACGTAGCATGCTAGCTGTTCAGGGTCATTTTTTTGGCATTTTATTTTGTGAGTGGTAAGCTACCAAGTGGCAGCACGACATTGGTTGAAATTTTGGGTGATGTGGCAGAGTTTTATTGGGTCATTTTTGGGCCAACAGGGTGAGGACACGTGGTGCAGCCTAGGGTTGCCATGTGCCCCCCCAAATGTTGAAAGACAAAGTAAAATTTTTGGGTTAAGTCTGGGTGGAGGCATCGGGGTTCGACCCCGCAACCTCCCACCACACACTGCCACGGGCTATTGTCCTGCCTACTAGATGGATCTTAACATTCATAGGATCCGACGTATATTTAAATTTAAACATTTTATATGGCGGAGAAAGGATGGGGCCAACCCCCAGTCCATAAGGCCATTATGCCAAGACCATCGGCAAAGCTCCATTAATGCAGAGTTTTAAAACAATTAACCACGTTTATTTAACCATAAACTTGTTTATTATGCGCCCAATCCAGAATTAATTTCGGATTAGTTTAAAGCACGAGATTAGAATTAAGTGCACTTAACCTGCATTAAACTCCCACTTAAATTTAATGGCATATTAATTGGTGGACCCCCGAATTCGGCGAAGAACTGGCAGTTTAGTTGTAGTTAGCTAGTTTAGGGCCTGAAATAGTGGGAAAAATTAAAATGATCATAAATTTTGAATTTTTCGACCAATTCGGGCTCATAAAGAGGCTAGATGACCATTTTGAAACATTACAGACTCATTGGAACATGTTACAGGAGAAAAATAGCATTGTAAATAGGTCAATTTGACAATTTGACCATAATATAGAGACCCAAGCCATGGAAGCTGAACCAAGGAGATGTAGTCTAGGAGGGGTGAACTCCTTCATCAAATAATTGTGTTAATGTTATGTATGATGATGTTATGTACTTTATTTGTTATCGTTCAATTTTTTTTATGTTAATTTTTTCACTAAATTGACATTAAAATCACTCATGAGACTTGATAATTTACAAAATAATTTGAACCTTTAAGCACACATAATAAATTAAATTCATAATATGAAAGAGTAATTAACAAATCAACACTAACATACTCCATTCAAATCAATAGGTGAGAAGGATGTGGACTATCGCCTTACAACATATGGTTTGATCAGATTTAGGGACAAGATATATGTGCCAGAAAATATTGAGCTAAAGAAGACTATCTTGTTAGAGTTTCATGAAAAACCATATTTAGGTCACCTAGGATATCGGAAGACATTGACAACAGTGAATAATTTTATCATTGGCCGAACCTAAAGAAGGACATGGCAGAGTTTGTGGCTAGATCTTTGGATTTTCAACAAGTAAAAGAAGAATGTAAGCATCTGGGTGGACTAAAACAACCGATTTTTATTCCAGAGTGTAAGTGGGAGGTCATTTCCATGGACTTCATTATAGGTTTTCCGAGGACATCTATAAAACATGACTCCATCATGGTTGTAGTGGGATGGTTGAAAAAGGTAGCGCACTTCATCTCGGTGAAGTCTACGCATTCACCTAGTGATAAGGAACATGTATTCATCAAGGACATAGTGACATTACATGGTGTTCTGTGGAATATTATGTCAGATAGGAATGCTAAATTCACTTCCAATTTTTGGAAGGATTTGGTTACAGGATTAGGGACAAGAGTTGGCCTCCAACACAACCTATCATTCGTAGAAAGATGGACAGATAGAGAGGGTCAACAAGATATTGGAGGACATGTTTAGGATGTATGTGATGCATCAAAAGAGGAGATGGGAGGATTACCTTCCATTATTTTATTTTTCTTACAACAATGGTTACTAGGAGTGACTGAGGATGAGTCTATTTGAGGAAATCTATGGGTGGAGTTGTAATACTCCCATAATTTGGAGTGATCTAGTGAATAGGTTGTTGATAGGAACAGATATGTTGGCAGATATGGAACAATAAATGCAGGTAATCAAGAAGAATCTAAAGGGAGCACAGGATACGAATAAAAGTTATGCAGATCAAAACATGATGTCTAAGGAGTTTCAGATTGGGGAACATGTGTACTTCTGCGTCAAGCTCAAGAAGATCTCCTTGAAGATTGGATCATGTGCCAAGCCAGCACCTTAGTTTTGTGGACCTTTCAAGATTGTTGAAAGGATTGGGCCAGTATCCTATCAACTTACACTGCCTCCGAAAAAAAAATTCCATGATGTTTTCCATGTGTCATTACTGAAGAAGTATGCTAAATATGTTGATCATATGATTGGCTGGTATGTATTGCAGGTAAATCCAGAAAGACAATTCCAACGGGAACCATGGTGTATTTTGCAGAAAAAGATTCTCATGATCCAGAACCGATAAATAGAGCAGGTTAAAGTGCAATGGAAGAACTTTGGGACTGATGAAGCTACATTGGAGATGGAGGATCATATGCAGGCTTTGTATGCTTCTCTATTTGTTGGTTGAGTGAATTTTTTTGGTATATGTTTTGGTGTGGTGTTTTGATATACGTATATATGTATATGGATGTAAATACTTCCATGAGCTATGTTATAAAGCTCCAATAAGCAGTATGGGTTTCATGTCATTATGGTTGTCTGGTTGTTATGTTTGTCATGTTGGTTTACTTCCGAGTAGGATGATCATTCTAAATACTACAATGAGATAAGTTATAAAGCTCCATGGGAAGTATGTTTTTCTTTCAACAGTCTTGTTGGTTGTAGGTGTCATTGAACACCAAGGACAATGTTCCCTCAAGGGGGAGGGTTCTGTAACAACCCTAGTCAAAATTTCATGTAAATAAAGTTAATAAAGGCAAATAATAACCAAGGTCATGGACACATATTCCAAGTAGAATGTTGAGAAAAACAACATAGTGTAGGTGTTCATTTGGTTTATTATGGCTATGGAAATTGAACCCAAAGATGTTATAAAGAGACTATAGCAAGCATGAATACCTTGTCATTACACTTTAACAAGCTTTGAAAGCCCATTATCTACCTTGTCGTTACACTTTAATGAGCTTTGAAAGCCCTTTACCTGAGGGAGGTCGACTTCATGGATTCTAAAATTCCTCCTTCGACTTCAAGCTCCACCATTCGAGTCCACAATGATAAGGAACACTTCAAATATTTCATTTCGTTGTGCTCCTTGTCAACAATCGTAGCAATATTTGTGCTAGAAGTTGCTTGGCTTCCATGAAGAATGGCTTTGGATAGTCATTTTCGTATTACAGAGAGAGCTTAGATATTGGACATAGGAAAAGCAAATATTTCTTCTTTGATTTTTTGGTAGAACCTTATCTGTATCAACCAATAGAAGAATCTTATTCCATTCGAAAATCCATAGAATAATAATATCAAACAAGAAAGAAAGTTAATAATGAATTAATTGGTAAATCCATGGAGAAGAGAAAATAACCTAGTATTTATCTCGTATTGATGCCAAGGAATTTATTGGTCAATTTTATCTGCTCTTTCTCCTATCCCTATTCTTTGGTTCCTCTTGGAGTTCTTGTAACCTTTCAGAAATATTTACAGGAAATTCAACCCAAAAATGCGATAAAGGGGCTATAGGAAGTGTAAAGACCTTGTCATTACACTTTAGTGAGCTTTGAAAGCCCTTTATTTGAGGCATGTAGACTTCATGGATTCTATAATGCCTCCTTCACCTTCAAGCTCCACTGGTTGGGTCCATACTGACAAGGAACACTTGAAATATTTCTTTTTTTTGTCCCCCTCCTCAACAATCGTAGGATTATTTGTGTTAAAAGTTTCTTGACTTCCAAGTAGAATGGATTTGGATAGTCATTTCCGTATTGCAAATACAGCTTAGATACAGGACATAGGAAACATATATATTTCTTCTTTAATTTCTTAGTAGAACATTATATGTACCAACCAATAGAACAATCTTATTCCATTCGAAAATCCAAAGAATATTAATAGCGAGCAAGAAAGAAAGTTAATAATGAATTAATTGGTAAATACAAAGAGAACAGATAATAACCTAGTGTTTCTCTCGTATTGACACCAAGGAATTTATTCTTCCATTTTATCTATTTCTCTCCTATCCCTATGATTTGGTGCCTCTTTTATTTGATGGAACCATTGAGAAAGATTTATAGTAAATTCAACCTAGAAATGTAATAAAGAGTGTATAGAGAGCGTGAAGACCTCATCGTTACACTTTAGAGAGCTTTGAAATTTTTTTATCAGAGGCAAGTCGACTTCATGGATTATGAAATTCCTCCTCCGACTTCAAGCTCCACCAGTCGGGTCCACACTAACAAGGAATTCCTATTTGTATGAGCCTAGCTTCCAAGACAATTCACCCTCTACATCCACTGAAATTACTCTGAAAGGATCCTCGCACATCAAATATGTAAAGGCCTGGAAGAAAGAGAAATTATTAACCAGTAACTAACATATCTTAACGAAGTAAAACTTGCATCTGACGACAGATAATATTTGAATACTCTAACACACAAGATCGATGGTGCCAAACAGTGCAGAGTGACATCTCAGAGAGTTCTTCTCAAAGAGAATTCCTTGCGGCGTAACAAGAAATTTAGGTTGGATCACCTCAATCACTTAATCAATTTAGCTTAGTTAAGAAAGAAGGTTATCCATAAAAGAGAATTTGTGGTAATCTGAACTTCCCCTCTACATTATTGAGCTCTTCGTAAAATTGACATAAGATTTTCTTACCTTGAATGTTAATGGTCAATTATATATATGTGTGTGTGTGTGAGAGAGAGAGAGAGAGAGAGAAAGACATTGAGTTGAAGAAGTAAATTTACTGCAATTGATTACCCAACATTCTAGATGTGATGTGAGACCAAAAATATGATTTATAACCTTTAAAATATTAATTTTTTAATCATATTCTAATCCTAATTTAATCTATCTCTTTATTAATATTTAATTAATCAAAAATAAATTTATCTCTTTATTAATATTTAGTTAATAAAAAATAAATTTAAAATTAATGTAAAAATTTATAAAAAAATATAAATAGGAGTTATTGTTGTTAATTTAAAAGTAACTTAAAAATTTATAAAAACTATAAACCCTTGTTATTATTATTATTACATTACTTATATTTATAATATTTATAAAATTTTAAAAAATAATAATCATATATCATAATAAAACATAGTAAATTAAATACATAATTAAAACAAGATTAGCTGCGGGGCAGCAAGTCCCTGCCTTGAGCTGGGTTGGAAGGTTGGACTTCAAGACAGCTAATTGGATCCCACCTTGAATCCTATTGTGGAGAACGTCCAAAAGGAACTGAATTTTGAAGGATTAATAGTATTGTTATTGCGTAAGTGACAGCTTTAGTGGAAGTCCAAGTCGACCCAGTTTGAGCCTTCTCCTCCAACTTTAGTTTGCTTAGCTTGTAAGTTCTCGACTAACAATTTGTTCATAAGGATGAGATTGTTAGTCCAAATCTCATTCTTTATTTGTTTATATTGCAAAATAAAAGTTTTTTTTTCAAGTCCAAAAAATAAAATAATTAGTAAACTTCATTTCGCACTAGTATCTTGACAACAGTGTCTACTCATCAGGTTAGTAAAAACATTTTGTTTGGTAAAGAAAAATAAACATTTTGTTCTCACTATATATATAGGATGTTGAGCGGTCAAATTGTATTGTTTTTATATATTTTGTTATAAATGTTGATATTATGTGACATAATGGTTAAATGATTCATATTCTGCTTTAATTCTTAAAGGCTTTAAACTAATTAAAATGTGTATGTAAAAATAGTGGATATAGGAGAGAGACTCAACAGACTAATTAGTAACGAAACATAAAATTAATAAATGTAGTACATTTTGGCATATGTGAAGAAATTTATTAATTTATATCTCGATGCTTCTAGATTACTGCCATTGTGAAGAACAGCGCAGCAGTAAATATTAGGAAAGATACCATCTATTTACGTTTTATAAATTTTATATAGATTTTGTGGGTTCTGGATTGATAGTGAATGATTTTTGTTTTTTTTTTTTCCGAGGTAAAGCTCTAAAAGATCAATGATTCAAATGTCTGCTAATGTTTTGCAAATCTATATATCTCAAGCTCAAGAATGTATATCTTGTCATCTATTATCACTACATTGTCTCATGGATTTTGATTTGTTATGACTACATTGTCTGATGGATTTTGATCTGTTATTGGTAGCCTACTACATTATCTAATGGATATTGATCTGTTATTGGTAGTCATATAATACTGCCTGTCCTGAGATTTTAGGTGTGGGTCGGTTAAAAAGGGTAATTGATGTAAAATATTACATTCCGTTGATGCAGGGTTGCGACGCATCAGTTTTGCTTGATGACACTGCCAACTTCACGAGAGAGAAGACAACAAAACCTAACAAGAACTTGTTCAGAGGCTTTGAAGTAATAGATGAAATCAAAGCCGAACTGGAGAAAGCATGCCCGGGCGTGGTCTCCTGCGCTGATATTCTTGCTGTGGCAGCTGGTGATTCATTAGTCATTGTAAGTATATGCTTTTGGCATTATTCATTGACAATCCCATAAAAAAACTCATTACTCAACAGACCAGGAGGTTGACACCAGGAGGGAGGGGCCTATTCACAGGGAGACATCCCGCATGTATTACACGTGAAAGCATGAAAGAATACCGCATGTATTACACGCGTGAAAGCATGAAAGCATATCAGCGCGGCATGTTTCCATGCTCGTCTCCATGTATTACAGCTGAAAGCATATCAACCAAACATCACCACATGTGTCTGTTACAGGTGCAAGCTTATCAGCCTTGCTACTAGTTAGCAGCTCAATATCGCTGGTGAAGCTGCTCAATATTGTTTGACAGCCCCATGAGCAACAATGTTTCCACAACCAATTCCTGGACAATTCATCCAAGCTGTATCTCTTGCGGATGATAATCAAAACCACTGTCCTCTATTACTCAAAATTCTAGGGACCAAGTCTATTGCAGGCCGATTGAAAGGGCAATAGAACCTCTGGGAACAAGGAATCTCAGCTTTCGCCAATGCCAAGCACCATTCCTCTAGGGTTTGTTTCAGAAGAATCAATTGAAACTGTTGAGGACTCAATTTCTTGCTGCAACTGGGCTCAGGGCAATGGATGTTCACCAAATTTTCTTGCAATTTGCTGCAGATATGCAGCACTATGCAAGTGGAACAAAACCTGTGCGAACAAGCATTGATTTCAAAATTCAGATATAGAGCAGCAAGAGGAGGGTTAGCAGAGGCCCAAGGGAGGGCACAGAGAAGGACGAAGAAACTAAAGAAATCGAAGAGTTGGATGTGCTCGGTGAAACATTCAAGTTCCTGGAAATGGCCAAGAAAATGCAACAACAACCAGAATGCCTCAAACAGTTCGTTATTTGTCATCTTAAAAATGTCGGATATGACACTCTTGTATAACAAGAAGATACAAGGACATCAGAATTAAAAAGGTTTGAATTTTAATTTATTTTGTACAAAATTACGAAATAAAACTGTAAAGGCAACATCTGATGCTATCTTGGGAAAATATTGTAGAAAATTGCAAAGAAAAGAATGTAATTGCTACAGTAGTTGAAGAAATTTACAGCTTATATTTGTTATTTCTTTTCAATTCACAAATTTGATACTTCGCCAACTTATGATCGAGAACAACAACTCCAAAAGTACGCAACCGAAGGCTCAGGCAGAAGCATTCGTTTGTTTGTGGACTTGGAGTTCAGAGCGTAGTTTCAGATAGCGAGACTTACCACTCAATACAGTGCCCTCCTTGGGTTGCTTCCCAGAACATACGCGGGTAGGGCTCATAAATTGCAGTTCATTGTTAAGATAATGTGTGAAGGCGTCAGCCCTGAAGCCCGTTCCAAAACCAAAGTAAAGGGAGCTTTGGCCCACTGGAAAAATCTCAGAGCCAACTGTAGCAAATTTAAACTATCCGCACAGTTGCTTCATCTATAAGCGTATTTTGGCCCTGTGATCTTAGGTCTTCATCCTCACCTTCGGCCTCTGAGACCTCTAGCGTTCTCTCTAATATTGGAACGTTGGGCACTGCATTCGATAAGCAAACATTTGAAGCATGAAAATGGGCAGAGTACATACCGTTTACAAAGATTTTCGAATTGAGAGTTTCAATCGCTTGGAGCTGCTATAAGTTCACAAGTTTGGAACGGCTAAGAAGCTTCAGGTAATGTCGAACAACTGGCCTTGGTGGATGAGAACTGTTGAAACGTGTTGAATCACATCACTTCTAACCACCCAATTGGCAGTGCATTCGTTTTCTCCACAGTGTGAGATATGCCATATAATGTTTTACAACGGGCATAAACTCAGAAAACATCTGCTTACATAACCCAGCAAGACTTGCACGTTGGAGAAATGACAGTTAGAGAAAGGGAGAATAATAGCCCATCTCAATGAAATAAGGGAGCAGAGAGCCCGGCTCAACCTGGTAAGGTCACTAGCCCTTTCAACGGAATAAGGGAGCAGAGAACCCAACTCGACCAGGTAAGGTCACTAGCCCATTCAGTATTTCAGTCATAAGACACCCTGCAACATCAGAAAAGGAAAAGAGTATGCCGCCTAACACAGAAAACACCCTGCAACATCACGAAAAGGAAAAGAGTATGCCACCTAACACAGAAGACACCCTGCAACATCACGAAAAGGAAAAGAGTATGCTGTGAATGCTGGCATGGGTGTGCAGATGGCTGCATTGGGGTGTTTTCATTGCGGTGTTTGCATGGGTGTGCAGATGGCTGCATTGGTTGCATACGAACTGCATGCAGGTGGCAGTGAGAATGCAGGTGGTGCACTGGTGGCAGTGCGAATGCAGGTGGCTTTGAGAAACTATGGGTTTGGCAGCTATGCGGAAAAAAAAACATGCCAATCAAACATTTCATGCCAAGGAACTAATGTTGGCATTAGTTTGAGTTTTAAAAAGATCAATGAAAACAATTCTTTTAACCATGAAAAATCTACTTGCATGGCCTCTCCGCCTCGGGAAGAAGCTAAAAAAAGACTCCCGCCTCGATATGAGGCCAAATAAGACGATAATTTTTTTGATTGGATGACAGAGAATATTCATTGGAATATAACATAAAAACATTGGTTATTTTCAATTGCGGGGACTAATGAGCAGCTTAAAGTAATGCTAACTCTCTCGTTCCGATTACTATAGTCCCTGCCATGCCGCAGGCGGCAGGGACTAATGAAAGTAACGTCTTCAAAATGTTTCCTATTTTTATAAGATCTATACTATATTTTATAATAAAATTAATACTAATATTGTTTATTGTACATGTTATTGCTCAAGGTTCTAAATAGGAATTACGAATTTTATTGCATGCTTATCTAATAATTTATTACTTTCATTTTTTGGGTATATGTATTCTATAAAATAAAAGTTAAAAAATTAAAAAATCTCAAAAAAAAACCAACCTTCTATCAAAAAGTTATCTTGGTTATTTAGTATATAGACATTTTTATTTTCTAATAAACAATGGCTTAATTTTGATTTGAAAGAATATAATGAAGAATATACTAAACAATGGACATATTAGAAAGAATATAATGAGGAATATACTAAATAAATTCAAGGTTAAGATTATGGTATTTGGAAGAAAAAATAAAAATTGAATGTTAGATGAGAGTTTTATGGGGAATGGAAAGTTATGTACAAGTGGCCGAGAGATATAAAACACGAAGAACAAATAACTAAGAAATGCATATATTATGAAACATATAATGTGATTGGATCATGGAGGATAAACATTGGTTGCTTTATTTTGCAAAATTATCCATAAACTTTTACAATCTAAATGGGTATATAGAAACGAAAAGAAATCAAAATTTATTATAGAGCACAAAGCATGCATTTAGGGCACATGATTGAATAATTATTCATGAAAAGCCAATCATCCATAAACTTTCACAAGCTAAATGGGTATATGGAAATAAAAAGAAATCAAAACCTATTATAGAGCACAAAAAAAAATGTATTTATTGAACAAATGAACAAGGTGTAGTCACAACTATAAAATCAGTTTATTGGATTGTAAAATAAAGTTTACGTCTCTTGAAATACAATATAAATCATTTTACTAGTTTGTAATGTCTTTACAAATATACCAAACATGCTAGGGAATAAAGATTACACATTCTATACAAATTACTTGGCTACAAAATATTTTTTTTTTTTTTTTTTTGGTGGCTATATAAGTATTATGAAGGACTTAAAATTGTAAAAATGTTGGATAGTAATTTTATTTATTAATGTTAAATGAGAGGATATATTATAGTTTAGAGAAACATCTCATGGTTATACAAATTACTTGGCTATAAAAGAATTGTTTTTTTTTCTATATAAGTATTATGAAGGACTAAAAATTGTAAAAATGTTGGATAGTAATTTTATTCATTAATGTTAAATGAGAAGATATATTATAGTTCAGAGAAACATCTCATGGTTTATGTCGCATTTCTAACATCTCATGGTTTATGTCGCATTTCTAGGCTTATAACTGTTGGAACCTTCAATTTCATAGTTTATAAAACTCCTAATTGTTGGTGATGGAAGGGATAAAACATCATCTAATGCAATTAAAGATTTTTTCAAATAAAATATTGATAACATTTTTTCAAATAAAATATTGATAACATTTTGCACAGAATGTGCATCATCAATGGTTGGTGATGAAAATGTATTTGTTTTTGTTTTTGTTTTTTGTTTTGTTTTTTTTTTTTTTTTGTAAAATGATGTAATTTATATTCTAGGTATTCATTATATTTTGGTGGTGAACCTTTAGCTGCATCACATGCTTTCAAAAGAACACATGAATTATTATTTGTTGATAAATTGGCAAAAAATGTATATTCTTGGGTGCAAAATTCTACTAAATGAAATTATTAGCTTATTGTTGTAGAATAAATTATGCAACTCAAAACTCATTAAGCTCTTCAAATCTATAGAGCTAGATGGATTTCAACATGACAAGTCATTGAAAGTCTTATTATATTGATTCTTCCAATATTTACTTTGTGGAAAAATTAAAGGAATGACTCATTCTATACGAAGGAAATGATATTTTCTATTCAGTTTTGTTTGCATATGCTTGCATATGTAATGTGTAAACTAAACACGCTGAATAAGAAAGTCTAGAAAGAGCATGTTGATAGTATGTTGATGTTACCTTTGTGAAGGAACCATAGATGTTACAATAAACACTTTAAAAAATGGTTTTTAATAATTGACACATTTGTAGATGGCACATCCAATTTGTTACTCATCTTACTTATCTAATTTTGTAAACACCTCTAAATTTGGCTATCTAGAAATAATTGATAATGATGGGATTTATTATAAGCATGAATTGTGATTAGTAGCAACTCTACATTTATATGGTGATTTTATTGATATACAAAGGAAATCATATAATTGATGGTTCATACGAGAGTTGAAAAGAGCTTGCAAAAGAATATGTTCAAGCACTTGTAGAGAGTTTGGATAAAAAATTCCTTATTATTTATTTTGTTAAGTTTATAAGATTGTTGATTCATTGCCATTATATGTAATATATTCATGGTAAAGAAAAAAGAAAATGAGCATTTATTTTAGAAATTGTTTCAATTCTTACAACATACTATATACGAAAGGTTATAAAACAAAACATTACTTGATCTTGAGGCTTGCTTGAAAGAGTTGCATGTGATATTATTAATGTTAAATGTGAAGGCTCATCTATAAAAAGAAATTTGGAGAAGTTTTTGTGCCAGTAGGTTACACACAAATTTTCAAATATGTCAAAAATATTACCAGCAAAACTTCTTATACTTATAAATACAATGACATGTAAGAGAGGATTTTTAAAAAAAAACATAATAAAGTATTTATCAAGAAAAAAATGTTATTGGCTACATTGCATACCTTGATTAGTCTCACTAATAATACTGATTTCATAATGGTGAAATGAATCGAGGATATGAAATTTGAAGAAATGTTAAATAAAGAAAATTTTTAAATATTTAATATAATTATTTTTGTTTATCGTTTAAGTGGTGTTGTATTCACTATGTTTTATAAACATCAAATATTTTTTAAATTTCGATTTTGATGATTATTGTAAATTGTAATGTTATAATGTTGTTCTTTTAATTATGAAAAAAGTGCATATAATATATCATATCTAAATAATAAACAAAAATAAATATAAAACATTAAACAAAATGTGATATATATATATATATATATATATATATATATATATATATATATATATATATATATATATATATATATATATAACTCAAATAGAGAAGCATATGTGATTTATATATATTCATGAATGAAAGAGTGAATACACTAATTCATACATAATTGAATTAATCAATCATCATTCTTAATCACATATATATCATTCATCTATAAGATTCAAATAATAAAATACATTCATTAATATTTATTATTCACCATTCTATAATATATATTAATTTAAAATTAAAATTTATTATTTATCATTTTAGATTTTAAATTAATTTAATATTTAAATTTATCATTCACGGTTTTAGGTTTTAAATTGACGTAATATTAAAATTCACCATTTATCTTTCTTTTTTTTTGTAAATTCGGTGGGTCCATTCCATTTTCTATTTATATTTTAAAGGCAGGCTACAAAATATAAAAGTTAACAGTTAAAACTTGGCCTCAACCTGCCCGCAGGAAACCAGGTCTGTTGGCCATCTAAAAGCATGATAAACGGTCCAAAACTGAAATTGTTTCATCCTCCTAAACTTTTCCTGAGCTGTCTGTTCTATGATTCCTATACTTACTATCCTAAAGCAGTTTATAGTTTGATTTCTAAACAGTAATATCATCAAAATTTAAGACACCATTGATTTCATTCTTTCTAAAAGGCATACTGTTATACTTCTGAGGAAGAAACTGGGGCTGGGTCCTTTGCACTGGTACCCGGCATATCTGTTTGTTGTAGCTGTTGTAAAATATGTTGAAGGATTTTTTCCATCCTTCCCACCTTATCATCCAGCCTACTAACTCTATCCACAGTCTGGTATTGAGTTATCTTTATGTGCTGCAGTTGGTCCTGAATTTCTAGAATCTGGGCCTGCATGCTTGTCCCCTGCTTTACTGTTTCTGCTTGGGTATGCACTGGATGAAAGCTCTGCATGGCTTTCGCTATTAAGAATTTTACTATCCAATATGTATGGACAGTCTGATTGAACAAGGTGAGGCGTCCCCTCGTGTTTCCTGGATCTTGGATAAAATCCAAAATGTCTGCTTCTGTCTCATTATCCTCTGGGTCAGTTTGGATATCCCTCTCCCATCCTCGAATGACCTGCCTTGTGTTAGAGGAATTACCTATAACATAGGTAGCAGCTAACGTTTCCAAATGTTCCTAGTTTGTCTTGCGTCCCCTTTTCTTCGGGGCTGGTTCAGCTTGCTCTGGCTGCTTTCCTTTGGCAGCCTCTGTTTTAACTCTGCGTTTTCCCATTTGTACTGAGCACCTATAAACATGCACCGATACATCAACAGGAACAGTAACAATATAAAGCATTAGATGATTATGGTCGGTGCGCCACCTTTGGACTTTCAGCTCGTGGCTGTCATACAAACTATGAGACTTAACCCTGGTGATTAAACTCTGTAATTTGTTAGACAGAAAATCAGTATAAACCTTGAGACTGTGGGTCAGATAATGGAGGCTTTTTCTCGACTTAAGATTCCAGAAAGCAGTAAGGTTAATTATCGGATTCTCACTCTGGGCTGCATCATTGGGGCTATGATTATGGGCTATATAATTGATATGGTTCAGATGAGTAATAACAGGTCTAGGGTTCAGGGCGTGACAGCGCTTAACGCCAGTGGAGTAGAGCTGGATAATATACTCCCCTTGCACTATACTTTTCCAAATATTAACCTTAATCCCCAACTGCTCGAGGCTATACAGGTTTCTGGAATAGATGGTATACTGCCAGGCATGAAGGGAGTTTCTTGTAATACGACCCCCCTTTAACTGAAAACAATGCTTCTGCTGACTGTTAACTAATAAAAGACAAAAATCCCATACCCGAGACCACTGAGATTGCAAATGCCGGTTGATCACCCCGATCGGGGGAAAAATTCACCATTTATCATTTTAAAATCTAATTAGTATTAAGAAAAATATACTATAGTAGATATTGAAATATGAAGATTAGAAAAATAAATTGATATAATTAAAACTCAAAAAAAGTAAAAAGTGATTAGTCAAAGATTCAGCTTAAGATACACTGAAGGTTTGATGATCTTGATTGAATATTAATTCCATACCCTCGTAGATGACAGAATCCAATGGAAACGTTGTAATCAACCCAATCCTAAAGTACTAAAAAAATAGTTAAGTTTGCTGGATTTTGAGGTTGAAACATCCTAAGCCATTTCATGGCAATATTCAAAATTTAAGTAAAAAGATTGAAAGATATCCTAAGTCATTTCATGGTAATGTTAAAAATTTAAGTAAAAAGATAAAACTAAAAGATAAAGGAGAATGCAACTTTTAGTTTAATACTTTAGCATTATCATTAATTACATAGCATTAGTAGGGCCTTAGGGTAGAACATTAACTTTTCCCACTCATTAATCACTAATTTCAAGCAAAATTATGTTGGGAGACCTAGCCTTTTCTGAGGTGGGACGCCTAGAAGCACCCCTTTTGGGAAAACACATCCCTCACACTAGGGAAACATTCCCCTCTACATCTCCCTATGTATCATCAAAAGAGGAACATTAGGAAACATTTCTAGAGGCATATAATATATGATATGGAAATGAAGAGCAAAAATCAATATAGAACATCAAGGAAAATGTGATTTTAAAGTTATATATATACACCATTATTAATATTTATTAATATTTATCGTTCATTATTCACCATTCTAGAATCTAGATTGATTTAAAAATTAAATTCATCATTTTAAATTTTAAATTGATTTAAAACTAAACTTCGTCATTTATCATTTCAGAATATAATTAGTACTAAGAAAAATATACTATAGTAGATATTGAAATATGAAGACTAGAAAAATAAATTGATATAACTAAGTGACTAGTCAAAGAATTAGCCTAAGATACATTGAGGGCTTGGTGTTCTTAATTAAATATTAATTCCATACATTTGTACATGAAAAAATCCAATGGAAACGTTACAATCAGCCCAATCCTCAAATACTCAAAAAATAATTAAGTCTGTTGTATTTTGAGTGAGATAAAAAATTCTACTTTCTCCATAAGAAATCCACTCAGGCTCAAACATCATAAGTCATTTCATGGTAATGTTAAAAATTTAAGTAAAAAGATGAAACTGAAAGATAAACGAGAATGCAACTTTTAGTTCAATACTTTAGCATTACCATTATTTACATAACATTTGTAGGTCCCTAGGGTAGAATATTAATTGTCTCTACTTATTAATCATTGTTTTCAAGCAAAATTATGTCAGGAGGCCAAGCCTTTTCTATGGTGGGACACCTAGAAGGACCCCTTTTGGGGAAACACATCCCCCACACTAGGAAACGTTCCCCTCTACATCTCCCTATGTCTCATCAAAAGAGGAACATGGAGAAACATTTCTCCAAGCCCTCGCCCCCATTCCAGGTGCATGGGAAGTGGGAAGTCCATGGCACATGTCCATGTAGAGTCCATGTGAAGTGCATGGTACATGTCCACATGGAACATATATATATGGATGATGTTGATAATGATTAACATCCATTAATATCTATTTATATATATAGAATAAAGTAAGGAAATAATAGGAACCATTTAACATTTTATTTTTATACTATGTAAAAAAAAACATTCTTATCACTATAATAATGTAAGAAAAGAATTTCCAAATCATCTTAATATCACCATAACTTTACTAACTTAAAAATTGAAGAAAATTAATAATGTAATAAATAATTTGAAAATTCATATATATATGTGTGTGTGTGTGGGTAAAGGATGGGCTCGGAGTATGCCCTAAAAGTGATTTTTGACTTAGAGCCCATTTTTCTCAATGTAAAGAAATGGGTTGATGGCCCAAGACCCAAAGCGTACACCCTTACAGAACACCAGTGTGGCCTAGTTTTCCTTGAATAACAATAATGAGTCATCTTGCATTTGTGGATAGTAGCTAATAATAATGGTCCCCTTATTAGTTTGACAACTAAATTATGATAAACTCTTAATTATGATAGACTCTCTCAACTCATCACTACCACATGAAGAAATTGAACCATAACATACTACAAGAAGTTTCTCTTTATCCCTTCCCAGTATCACACACCTAATCAGCTCGCTAGAATAGCCTCATGATTCATAACAATGTAACATAAAATAAGAGCATCATCTAACTTACCCTCATGATTCATCACAAGGTAACATAAAAGAAAAGCATGGTCTAACCATAATACTTTTTGGAATCACCATATTTTGTTGTCAAACTGTACATTTAATACATAGATAAATTGGAAACGGAAAACCTGGAACAGTGCAAACTTATAATTATAATAAATCCTATTAAATTTTAAATAAAATTAACTAGAAATATTTTAAAAAAACTTCACAACTCCTAACAAATAAATTACAGTCAAAATAAGCCCACCAAGAGGAATCGAAGTTTTGTCCTGATCAACCGTCCACCAAGTTGAGTGCAAATAATGTGGAATCACCCATCGCAAATGTTGGCCGCTGGCTAGTGATGTTTTAAAATTTTAATTAAATGTTATATGAATGTTTTAAACAATTAATTAAGTGTTATTAATGATTCGGAAATTTTGAAAATACTGGCTAATATTGGCTAAATACTTGTTAAGCACACACTTGGCACAGACACCTTGCCTAAATAATTCGAACTGAATAATCTTCCCAAACCTAAAAAAATCCAGCGAACAGTGGCATTACCAACCCACCAACAAACCCAGACCCGAAATGAAATGAACTTCTACCTTTTTGAAAACAAAATGTTACATACTTTGTATGTGCATAGTAAATTGTATTCTAAAACCGTATCATGAAACAAGAATGAACATGTTTCACAATAGCTATTCTAAGACAGTCGTTGACTGAATGTGTTCAACTTCATATTCATCTTGGGTTATTGCATAATGTTTATTCAAAGAAGAAACTCTCGACTTCTCATGAAGGATGGCTTCATAAGCCTGTCAAAGGAGATTAGCTTTATTGTCATGACGCCAAGTCTCCAATTGCGTGGAGAGCGTTCTTTATGTAACACGATTGTGCTACAGCTTTGGCATTCAAGAACCTGAAGGTGAACTATCCCAGCGCTGCCCTTCAGCTGACTTCACTATTGATCGATGGCCACAAAGTCTCCAGACAAGACAAATAGTGAAATCTTCAGAAGTTTCCATTGACTTATATAATATAACTGTTGCTCCAACAATTTAATTCTCGCGTTAAATTGTAACTCCGTTTGGATGAGCATCGAATCAAGCTTTTAAAATTGAAAGAAACCTAAAAAATCGTTGCCTCTTTTCAAATTGATAAAATTTTGGGAATTTAAAGTAGGTTTTAGGATTTTTATTTATTTATTTTATTTTATAAAGAAAAAAACATTGATCGTATTATAGGGAAACAAACAGTAGATATAGCAAGTGATATCGTAGCAAAAGTACTGGAATCAATTCAAAAATTGTATTTGACAAGAAAATTACATAATAAGCCCCAACTGCAAAGTAAACTGTAAGTTGAAAGAATAGTATAAAAAAAAAGGCGAGCGGACCATCCAAGAAGAAACCAGCATAAGAGAGACATTCAAACAAGAACAAAACATCCAACACAGTGGTATATACAATGATGTCGAAACCTAGAAATAACAGTACTTCAATGGTAGTGGGTGCGAAGTGGAGGTTACCATCTGATTTCTTCTGAAGTGTTGAACCCGGAGAGTCTCGAAAGGAAGGAGAAAACCGTGCTTGGAGACAGAATCAACCTTATTGTTAGCCTCGGGGTAATGTGTTGGATGGGTGGGTTGAGGAGGTGACCCCAAAGATATCGGATCCTGCAAAACCAGGAGAGGAGGGCAGGAGCCTGGAAGTTGGAGAGACCCGTGACCCCATCGATTAATGTCTTAGTGTCACCATAAATGTGAATATTAGTCAATTGCAGATTGTAGGCCACCCAGAGAAGGCTCCAAAGGGCGAGGAGCTCAGCCCCATATTGGAACGAGAACCACCATTCCAGCAGATACAATATGATTCCCCATGTTTGAGGTTCAACCATGCACCACAACCCCAATGTCCTAGCTGTTGAGCTTCATCGAAAAAATCGGTCGGGATGGAGACTTCGTGCAGACGTCCAACAGAGAGGTCCCGAGTCTCGTGAGGCACTATGGGAGCTGAATTGATCCACTTCATAATGGCCCAAAAAATAACATGTTGAGGAGATGGCCAGTCCTCGAAAATAAACCAGTTCCTGACCAAAGGGGTTTCACTCAATGAACCTATAACATATCACATGCGATCATAACATATTAAACAATACCCTTAATTTGAGTATATATTGGAAAAATCCTCTAAAAAACAAATTATTTAACCCCCTACCAATATAAATCCAATACACCTTCTCAATTTAAAAAAACCCTACTTTCACTATATATTGTAGGTATCTATTTTTTCATTAACATTTTTTATACCCCTTTATATTTTTTCATTAAATTTGAGCTCAATTTTTTACACATGCCAATAGAAAAACCCTTTACCTCCTAAATATCCCCCAATATATTATGTCATTTTTTCCTCATTATATATCTCCCAATGTGAACCCACGTGCTATGGTATTGCTCCTACAGTGAAGCCTCTGTGTTCTAGGCGAGCCACACCTCCCAGAAGAGGAAGAAAAGAAGCCAACAAGCACTAGACGACAGTGAGTTCCAGGTATCAATAAATTGTTGAAAGGTTAGAGGCCTCTAGATTCGACGAAAAAAGCAAAGAAAGAAATGGGATCAGGTATCCAGTATAAATGGACAAGAGAAAAAGATGTGAAGTACAGTTTTTGATTCCGAATTGAAAAAATGCAGAGTCTCGGGTCATTGAAACCTCTATTAACCAGGTTATCCCAGGTTAATACTCGGTTTCGCATTGCCAACCAGACAAAAAGTGTGATTTTAATGGGGATGTTGTAGTTCCAAAAATTCAAAAAAAAGAGTGACTCCTCCTCTCAAATGGTAAGATTCATAGAAGCATCGTAGATTTCCTTTACCACAAGGGAGGAGCGATGAAATTTACCATGCCAGGTGATTCTATCACCCCTCTGGTGAAGACACAAACCCAACGCATTAAAGATTTGGACCGCAGCCTCCCAATTGACAGCAACCCAACCCTGCAGATTGAGCTGATGTGCTGTCTTCCAAATGGGACAACCCTGACTCCAATGAGAAATAAATTGGGAAAACAAGAAGAGGCCCTTAAGAGCCAATACATGTGACATACGAGGGTCAACAACAAAGTCTAATGGGAGCCCCCACACTCTTTCAGAGGCCAAGGGGATAAGCTAACCGTTACCAAAATCCCACACAAGGTGGCTGACCAAACAAGGGAAGATCTTACCAAAACTTCTCCAAATGATGGATCCATGACGAGGAGGAAGGGACCGTCCTGAAAGAGGAAGATAAAGTCCCAACAGATGGAGTATTTTGCCCGAAAAAAACAAGGCCAGTTTCCTGTACCCGAGACACCCCTCCAAAGTGATTAGGTAAGTAAGGCCTGAGAGAAAAGGGAGATGTTCAAAAGGCCCCAGCCCCCTAACCTTCTAGGCCGCATGATCAACTCCATGTTGCATAAGGGAAATTTACGGGGGCCCCCAGCACCTAACCAAATGAAATTCGAAATGATGGATTTGATAGAGTCCACTATACCCACAGGAATGAAGAACATATGCACCCAATATACAAGCAATTGTTGTAGAACAGAGTGTGCAAGGATGAAGCGTCCCCCGAGGGAGAGCCAGTTGTGTGAAAAATGTTTAATCTCTTCTTGTATTTGTCCAATAGCGAGGACCAATCCTTAATTTTTATATCTGCATGGATTAAGCTGAAAACCAAAGTATTTTAGACCACCCGAGATAGGGACAATGATGACCTGAAAAATCCCTGCAATGATTTCCAGATCCACATTGTTCCGAAAAGCCGATATCAGTATAGATTTACCACTGTTGATGCCTAGTCCCGATGCCGCACCAAACCAAAAGAATATGTAAGGTAGAGTGGCCCACTCAGCACGGGCAATAACACCAAAAACAAGGATGTTGTCCACGAAGAAGGAATGTGTGACGATGATATCTGAGGCCATTTGGATGCCATCAAAAAGACCTCGCATGTGAGCCTCCTTAATATGCAAACTCAAATTGTCCATAACCAGAATAAAGATAAGAGACGAGAGTGAGCAGCCTTGACGAAGACCGTGGCTAGCTCAAAAGAAATCAGTAGGAATGTTGTTGATCAGCACTGCAAACCAGACTGGGGAGATACAAGACATGATCCACACTAAAACAAACCACTTTGAAGAATATATTTCTAAATGTGTAAGAAGCCAACCTAAATCCATCTTAACTCCAGATCTATCAAAGGTAGTGAGGGATCAAATCTCTCGAGGTGCAAACATTTCCTCAAGTTTTTCTTTCAAAAAAGAGATTTGCAAGTCAAGAGATTTTATCTCTCTTAACGCTCGATAGATCCTAAGTTAAAATGGTTCTAAACTGGTTACTTAAAACCTAGAAACATGAGAAAGCATGAATATCTTCTTCTTGCAAATTAATATAATTTTTCTTAAATAAAAATAATAATTTGTATTTTAAATAATAATTAATTATAATTATTTTATTATAAATTAATAATTGAATTACAATAAAATTTAAATATATACTGCAAGGTTAATGATGATTGAGACGTATTTTGTTAAAGCACTGGTTCATAAAATTCAAATGTTCAAACTAGGGGTACCATGTGATGTTGAATGGAAACTATGATTATATAAGAATGTATATATAAAAAACACCTTTAAAAATAAAATTATAAATAAATATTTTTATAAAATAATAATATAATATATTTATATATATAAATTGAAACTATATAAAATATATTTATAAATAAAATTTTACAACATTGTTATTTTCCTTTACCATTTTCCCATTAGAAAGTGGTGAAGAGGGGCTTGGTGCAGAGGGGCTTATTAGACTTTGTCGATATGGAGATTCAATGCTTACAGGGTGGTTGAGAATTTGAAATTAGGGGGAGGAGTCGGAAAGTGGGGTGGCGATGCCACGTTATGAACAGAAAAATTGGCTGAAAAGTTCAGAAAGGGAAAACTACGATTGCAGGAATTGTTTCAGAGATGTCAGCAACAGCAGCAGCCGATGCATTGCCACCAAGGATGGAATTTGATGTTCATTTTTCCCGTCATAAAGCATTTTGCACGTATTTGACGACTAGAATTTGTGTATTCTTGTTTTCCCTGACTTGCTAGGAAGGATGCAAGACGCAATTTTGCCGTTTGAATTTTTTTCAAAAACATTCTTACTCCCTTTATTTTCCACCCACTTGTATTTTTGCAACACGAATCCTCTGCGCAACTGCAACGCTGGACCCAAACAGTAAGGAAAAGTTACTTTGTTGGCTCACTCAAAATTAATAGTTTAATAAAGAAATCACCACCGATCATTATTGGAATTAATCACGTTTTTCCTTTCCTATTACAGAAAGTTCACCAAACCTTCATTTTACATAAGACACCAAAGAAAGAATAAAGCCCGCTGCCTTGCGAGCTTCCAAGGTTGTGATTAGTGATGCAGTGAAAAATTACCGTTGTAGCACTAAAAAATTAAAATGCCAATCTGAGCCAATATGAAGCGGTGTTAATATAGCTGGTGGCTTGGCTTCATGGTCAAACAGTGAATATAATAGATAGAAGCCAAGCAACTTCTAGCACAAATATTGCTACTATTGTTGACAAGGAGCACAACGAAATGAAATATTTGAAGTGTTCCTTATCAGTGTGGACCCGACTGGTGGAGCTTGAAGTCGAAGGAGGAATTTTAGAATCCATGAAGTCGACCTCTCTCAGGTAAAGGGCTTTCAACATGATTTTGTGAGAAATAATATAGAGATTGATTGCTCTGTAGGCCTTAGCTTTTTTTGGCTCGTTATTTTAATCAAAACAAAAAAAACGCACTGAGGATGTGTTCTCAGTGCCATTATGCACTTTTTATAAGAAACAAATTATGCAATATTAATAAGAAACATAAATTTATTGCAATTTAGCTAAACCCGTTCATGTTTTTTTCTTTGTATTGGAAGTTTCTTTTCTTTTCGAAGTAATCTTCAAAAGATCATAGTATATATTGAGGAAATTTGAGTTTGACAAGAATTAGCTATTCCTCTTGAAACTTTAGTTACTAAAAGTGAGTCTCACATATATATCACACTTCAAAATTCAAAAAAAATGAAGGATAGTGTTCAAATTTTTTAATCAAACATTTATTGGTGAAAGGTTAATTTATTAAGAGAACATCATTAATGAAAGACAAAATTTTAAATGTAACGTTTTTTTTGACAGAAAGCATAATGATCAAAACCTAAAAAAAAAAATTATATGGCAAATAAAGAAAAATTCAAATTCCAACCCTAATTGCCACCATCTATTACAACCGTACAACAGCAGAAGCTAAAACCTTTGCATGGCCGCGAGATGATGAAGGATGCAAGCAATTTTTTCCATAACGAGAACTATCCGACATGGGGCCTCCCGTTGTAGGACCTTCTATGGGTGCTAATAATGGGAAGGAAGAGATATATAATGAGAAGTAGGAGGTTATCGAGATAAGTTCAAATTTCATCGTCAATGAGCGAGGGGCAGCCATGTTGTCCGTAATTAACGCCTTGTGCACCTGGTGAGGAAAGAATTTGTTCACAGTCTCTTTATGATCTGAAGTTTGTTCAAATCATAGTTACTAAATATGTCCGTATCACGATTCGATTCGCGCATAAAATATTAGATAAAAATTTGGTTCAGTTCAGTTCATGGTCGCTAATAGCGAAAATTGGTATGTTTTTTTCGGTTGCTACCAAAATATGCGTGAACTAGCTTCACTATATCCCTGACTTCTCCATGACTCCTCTTGCTACTACTGACTATCTGCTTTACCACCCTACCCGCGAAAGCCACCAGACAAGCCCAGCCCAACTTCTAGTTAACCAAGTACAACATATGCCTGAAAATTCTTTTTTCTCCAGCCATTTAATGGAGTTAATGGGGTTTAGTCAGACTTATCCTACTTGGTAGCAGGCCTGGAATTTCAAATCCCTTTTGCCTGTCAAATGAAAATTTTATGACGTTTTTAAATTTTACGTGCTCTTCATTTCACGTTTTATCTCAATTATCCACCTTTCATAAACTAAACTAGTAGCATTAGATATTCCATCCTTCAGCGCTTTTATGCAATAAACAAGCCATAGCTCTATGTTTTGTTCATAAAGATTAATGATAGAATCATATAGTGCAAATGCTAATAAACTAAATGAGTAGCATCATATCTTCCAACATTTTTTTTTACGCAATAATCCAGCCATAACTCTATTTTGTTCATAAGTTGTTCATAAAAGTTTATTTTAAAATCATATAGTTTACACATATAGAAGTGACTTATCAATAAATTTGTAGTGATTCTAATAAGCAGTGTGCAACATCCAGCACCCTTGGCCATCCAAGCCTTGGTGAACGACTCTCAACAGATAAGTCTGCAACAGTTCATGGGTTTGTCAACAGCAATAAGACCGATCTTGAAGGAGCCTTATCATAGTCAATAAATTTCAAGTAAATGACACAAATTTGAGCATTAGCTTCCACGGTTGATTTTTATATAGACCGAGTTCATTTTACACTGAAATTTAAAATCTACCATAGTTTGAAATCTACTTGAAATTGTCCCTATCAGAAATCCGAGTTGTCCAAATGTATGCCTTCAAGGTGAAAATTTTTTGAGCCTCTACAAGAATGCTCCAGTATTGGTCTCAACAGATAAGTCTGCCACAGTTCATGGGTTTGTCAACTGCAATAAGACCGATCTTGAAGGAGCCTTATCACACTTAATAAATTTCAAGTAAATGACACAAATTTGAGCATTAGCTTCCACTGTTGATTTTCATATAGACCTAGTTCATTTTACACTGAAATTTAAAATCTACCATAGTTTGCAATCTACTTGAAATTGTCCCTATCAGAAGTCTGAGTTGTCTAAATGTGTGCCTTCAAGGTGAAAATTTTCTGAGCCTCTACAAGAATGTTCCACTATATAGCTTATTGGTCTATTACTACAATTCTTATTGCAAAAATATTAGCAATACAGAGTTTCAAAAACACTTGAGCAAGTTACATAATAAATTAATTTAATTATTGACCCAAAAAACTCATAATTTTGTTTTGTGGACTAATATAACATGTGCAGAATCATATGCAAATTTTTTTATTGTAAATTATTAATGTATTATAGCCCACAAAATATTAACAAAATAGAATAAATACAAATAAAATGAAATACAAAAATAAAATCACACATTTTTCTCTTCAATTTGAAAATGCATCAAAGCTCAAGCTACCAACCTTACTTTAGTTTAAGATGCTCCCCACGCTGGTTAGATTAGGCTAGATTAGGCTAATCGCAGTAACACTTCGGATCGAGAAAGAATGCACACTTCAACCACAAATTCTTCAACAGTGCAGTGTTCTACTAATTCTTAACAGTGCAGTCGCGTAGGGTAAATTAAAAAATGTATGTGAATCTGTGATATATTGAGTATGTGAATCTGTGATATATTGAGCGATGTTAATAGTTACTATTTTTGGCAATTAGTAAGTAGAGAAAAGTTTGGAACTAGATGACAAATTCTTCAGCAAATTTATGGAACGAGATGACAAAGCAGTAAAGCAGTATGGTAAATTTATTTGGAAATTAATAAATAGAAAAATCATGGAACGAATTGGAAAGTTGTTTCAGTGGGGTTGCGTGTACTGTGCAGTGTGTACATTGTAGATAATAATTATTATTGTTAAGTTTTATCAGATCATATGAAATCTAAAATCTCCAAAGTAAATTTAGAAATTCCGTGTAAATTTAGAAATTCCCAGTGAATTATTGTAGTATGTGAATTATAATATATAATAAATAATTTTGAGAATTTATATTTTTTAATACAATAAAATATTACGGCTTCTATTTTTAAGTGAACTTTTGATGGGACTCAATGTATTTTACACGTCAAACCTGACGTGCACAATTTTTGCGTGACCGTAAAATACGGCCTCAAAATTAAAATACGTCCGGTAGGATGTCAATTTCCAGGCCTGCTCGGTAGTTTGCGTCCCTAATGGTAAGTGGGATGTAGATGGGAAGGGTAATAATTAGGAAATTGAAATTAATTAGGAATGGGAAATTTCTATTGTAAATTTTAAAGTGTTTTTTCGATTTTAAAAATGGTAGATTTTAAAAAGCTGAAATAACAAAAAGAAGATTTCAGATAAAAATTTACTTTTTATAAAAAATTATTGATTTTTTAAATAAGTTTATATTGAAGAAATTTTATAAAAATAAATGTTGAATATTTAGTATTTAAATTAAAAAATATTTTAGATAATATTTATTAATTAAAAATTATCTTAAAAAATATTTTAGATAATATTTAAAATTTGAATTTTATTTTTCATTTTAAATATTATTTTTTTTAAAATGACCTTAGATAAGATATGAAATAGATTTTAGAGATAATTGACAATTGTGGTTATGTTTTTGTTTAAGTAATATTTGAAATTTACTTTTCACTTTAAATATTTAATTTTTAAAAAATAATTTTAGATAACATATGAAATAGATTTTAGAAATAATTAACATGCCTGGTTGTGTTTTTGTTTAGTAAATTGCAATTTTAAAATTGTTATCAAAATTATTAAAAAAATTTAAATATTAAAAAGAATAAGAAAAATATAAATAGAAAACATTATTGTTACACCAATTTTTTTCAACTTGAAAAATTTTCAGTATCATATCCATATCCAATTCGAATTTGGTAAAAATGAAAAATGAGAAGGGGAATAGGCTAGGTCTTTCCAGATGATAGGTTCAAATTTCAACTCCTATGAGTTACGGAATACGCTTCCCAGATTCAATTAGAGTTGCCACCAGAGGGAACAGGTGAACTCAGGGAATCGAACAGGGATTTAGGTGACCCCATTGCGTTCACTGCCATATTATTTCTCTGTACTATTCTGAAATAAAGTCAAGTTATTGGGTAAGGTTTCTTCATCTGCGGTGTATTTTCACTAGCGCATTACTGCGTATCCGCCAGGTCAGTTATTGCACGTCCTTTTCATATCCCCTGTTTTTTTTCGGACCCGTTTCTAGTGGGAGCCTTCCTGGCTGGATGCTATCCTCCCATCTTCGTTTTCACCCTTCTGTCATACTAGCATCTCTGTCCCTGGGTTAAGTTGCTGGTGGGGTGGTTTTTTGGTGTGGGGATTCAGCACATTTTTTTTCCCCTCTAAAATCACTTCATACTTTCATCTTGAAGAGATTGAGGGATGCTGAAGTTTCTCTGGCAAACCTAAAATAAACTTTATAGTTCTCTGGATTCTAAACAGAGAACTATAAATTACGTGCAATACTCATTTGAGCAATAAAGCCGCCAGGAGAGGACTTAATTCGCTGCAAAAATCAGAAGATCGGAGAGCGGTCTCGAAATCACGAAAGCTTCTGTGAAATTCGATGGTTATTCCTGCAAAGAAGCACAGGAGGAAAATAACTGATTGAATCAATATTTTTAATATTTTTAAATGTAATTAAATGTTTACAGTAAATATTTATATTTATATATTTATGTTATAAATATTAATATTTAAATAAATTGTTCATAATAATATAATGTTTTCTTATTTTATAATATCTATATTTATTATAATACAATTAATTTTTCAACCTTTTATATTTTAAGATATTTTTTGGGCAAGGTTTATTTTAAGTATTCTTTTATTGCTAGATTTTCTGAGTTCTAACATGATCGGCAAGCCTCACACATTTAAGTCATTAAAATAATAGTAAAGGATTGCATTTTGATTGCTTTAAGAAAATATCATGTAACTAATTTTTTTATGTTTTGTAATTTATATTTTTATTATTATAATTATTTTTAGATATTATGTTTGGGATTTTGCTGCATTAAGTAAGTATTGTACTTTGATTTCTTTAAAAAAATAGTGTAACTATTTTCTCTATACTTTATAATTTACATTTTAATTGTTACAATTTTTTTAGATATTTTTTGTGGACTATTCAAAAATCACGAGAAATTACAATTATTATATCTTATAAAAGATTGCATCCTCGATGTTTTAAGAAAATACCCTGTAACCATCTCATTTATACCCTATTGTATTTAACACACAATAAATTTCTATTAAATTTCTATTAATAAACTTTTCACTTGTATAATTACAGAGTTGAAGCTCTTGGTTTTTTGTTTCATACTTTGTCATATATAAAATAATATAAACTATTGTTTTTTTTATTAATCACACAAATTTGACATTATTACAATAAACCAAATATGAAATATTTAAATTTTGTAAGTGACAACTTAACTACTAATTTCAACATCTAAACCCTTACCAAAGATAAACTTCCCAAATATAAAACTAAACTGGAACAGGCTCACACTAACAACACCAGTTAACTTACACTTTTAATACAAACCACATTACATGCGGCAGTAATTACTATTTGCAACAAAAATAATGTAGAAGTAGCTCTCACCCAGAGGATAATGTATGTTCCAGAGGGCACACAGTCACACATTTTTTAGTAAAATAAAAACAAAAAAACAATGATATCTTTTTTATAATAAAAACAAAAAAACAATGATGTCTTTTATAGTAAAAAACAGAAAGTACAAATGAGATAGTTCTTTTTCTGTTCAGTAGTGTGATATCTATGTCATGTTTCCCTGAGAAAAGAAAAATTAAACTATCTTAATTTCACATCCAAAATTTACTGTTGTGGTCCAATGCAAACTGCATATGTTATGAGAATCCTAATTCTTCATCACAAAAATAATTTTACCTGTAAGCAATGTCTCAAAATTAAAACAGAATATAACGCTACTAAAAGAATATATATACTGCCTACATTAATCCTGGAGCCATGGTTATAAACCGCGAGCCATTAATGCGTCCAGGCAGGAAATGATGGCCGCACGATGATCTACAGCTTTAATCCAACGGCCGTCATTTCCTGCCTGGGCACATTAATGGACCTATGGCAGCTGAAATAAAGCTTGCCGTTATAAACAGCATAGTAAATAAAACTTAAAACTTTATCAACTACTCTTTTTAAGAGCATATCCCCAATATGATTCTGTCCCTATAGATGTGACTGTAAAAGTTATATTAAAATGTGAGCTCCACTGTACAATGCACTTAATCTAGTTGGATAGCATACAGTGAGTGACACTTACCGTAGCATATAAGGCAGTACTGAATGCATCTGTTCGCCAGCCCACCCACCGCACAACCCGATCACATTGAGTTATCTAGCATTTCATCTTCTCGTAGCGTTTGGCGAGTACTTTAGCTTTTCCTCCGATTGAAGTTGAAAGCATTCTCTTGTAATCTCTTTCTTCCGAGAATTTGGATTAAACTAAATGGAAATCAAAGCTGACACCGGGTCCTAAGTGAATTGAATGTGTGTATGGCATTTTTTAATTTAAAAGGTAAGGGAGAATGGCCAAGGCTGGGTTAAGCCAATTTTCTATTGTATTTTTTATTATCTATTATTTATAATTAAATTGAAATTTTGAAAATTTTATTTTAAATTATTATACAAAATTTTGATAAAGATAATTATTCATAATTAAATTAATTTTTTTATTTATATAATAAAATTAAATTTATAAAACCCTATTCGAAAATAAACTTATCATTACAAGCTACACCCCATATTTGGGACAAGGCTTTGGCATTGAAAAACTTAGGTCAACAACAAATTGTATCTGGATTTGCTCTCATTATGAATGATATCCACGATCCCAGACGCCAATTTAGAAGAAGGTGACTTTTCTAGATCCTATTTAGAAACTATTATCTCTGGTTTTCGCACATTCCCAGTCAAAAAAATTATCAGTACCACTATAATCTCGCTGAGACCGTTATCATTATGATATCGAGTGTCCGTATTTAAATCAAGTGCAATGCAAAATAGTTGCTGGTTGAAGCCTAATGATTTTCTTGATAATTGAAATGCGATAATCTGTTTTCCTTCTAAATACAACAGACGCAGACTGATAAGTTGCAGAAACCACTATCTTTTGGATTTCGGATGCCCACTCTTAAAACCTAAGTAGATTGGAAAAGAGCTGCTCCTTGAAGCTTAATCAGTTCCCCGATAATATGAAATGCCACAATATCCTTTCAGTACTATAAATCACAAGACTGAGATTTAGATTGTGTTAAAGTACAGTGAGACGAGGGAGAGAATAAGAGTGTGTTGAGATATATAGGCTGTTCCTAACTAATTGACTCCATCTGCTTTCACTTTAGGTCTCAAATTAAGACTGACAAACTTATGAAACTTTTATTTATTGGATTTCATATGTCCATTTTTAAAATCAAATTGCAATGGAAAAGAGTTGCGGCTGGAAACTTAAGAGCTCGTCAAAATATTAAATGCCTTTATATACTTTTTAGCAAATCACAATAAACTAATATTGTGACTAAGACTAGAGAGAAAGAACGGAGGAAGAGGATAATAGTGTTTAGATTAATACGGTCCTCTGACCCTGTATTGGACTGTATTAATATAAACACTAGTATCCTCTTCCTGCTTTAGTAGTTTCAGTATGGTGTGGGGTATTGCAATTGCTTATGTTAGATGTTATATCAGATTGAGAATTGCCTTTTACAGTGGTGTGTGGATCTGCAATTCTATATCCTGGGGAAATTTGGATGTTTAGGAACCTTAATATTTTTGACCAAGTAGAGCCAAAAGTAAGGGTTACATACTTAAAGGTTTCAGCTTACTTTAATGAGAAAGGGCCGAGGGAGGAGAAGTTTTCCAGAATATTTTTTCAGATCAAGGAGATATAGTCAAAATTCCGGATGGGATTTTTTTTTGAGCTTATCTTTCATGGTATGTGGCAGCTAGGCATACATAGTATTGAAGCCTGGATTTTTTTCCATTTTAGCTAATATAGTTATAGTGTTTTAGGCTCTAATAATAGAGAGGAGTTCTTTGCACTCTAAAGTCTTATTATTTTGTGCTAAATAGTTAGCCATTGATATATATGGAGATTCAAAAGTAATTATTAAATAAACTAAGATGAAATTAAAATTCGAGTCAAGATCTCTTAAATTGGATGAAACCAATCAAACTGATCCTAAAGACTTTCAAAAGATATATTTCACACATATATTCAGAGAACAAAACCATGTTGCAGACTGTCTATCAAAAGATGGATGGGTGTTGTTGCTTGTTGAGCAAGATCAAGTATTCATCTTTGAAAACTGTTACTTTCAACCTTCAGGGAGTATTAAATATGAGTGACTGCATAAGACTCTTTTTTTCAAATGACACCATTATGAATATGTTTATGTTACAAATCAGTTGCTCTAATCTCTTTATTATTAGATATCTTTGCAAAAACAAAGGATAGGTATGTTATTGGAAAAATATAATAATACGGTATTCCGAACCGGTCAAATAACAGATAAATATATTAAAATTAGCGAGAATTATTAAAAGTAGAGTGGTAATATCAGCACATTACTGAATAGACAAAAACTTGGTTATGCTGGCCACAAGTTGCGACAACCCGTTACGCATTTCTTCTCATCCTGGTGAGGAAGCAATAAACTAGAAAGCAGCGAATTTTTGCAGGGAGAAAATGGTTCGACTTCAACCTCAAAAAATGGAAGTGCAGGCTAAATGTTTAAAAGATCGTACCTCTGTCAACTACAAAATTTCTTCCACTAACTTAAACAAGCTTTGTGAAATGTCGGTGAATCAAGTCGGCTGCCATTGCGAGTGATTGACGAGATGGGTGCTTGTAGCGTGACTGGTGAAGTTGGCGTTAACCTTCCATGTCAAATTCCTTGCCCGAATGAGTATTCCAACAGATTTGTCCTTTTCCTATTTAAGATTACAATGGATTATTTGTTTGGAACATATATTAATTGTAGATTTTGAGACTAGAGTATATTTTAATTGTAGAGTTTGAGAATATTTTGAAATTTAATGATAAAGAGAAATGATACAATTAATTGTTAGTAAGATTTTGAAATATTTTTAAACTCTGTAATCTGCAATAAATATAAAAATATTCTTAAAATCAGTCAAAGATATAAGAAATGGCTGGAATATTGAGGTAAATAAATATATTCTTAAAATCAGTCAAAGATATAAGAAATGGCTGGATTATTGAGATAAATTCTGAAGATCATGAACAAAGGACTCAAATCTACGGCACCGAAGCAAAAGAAGAGAGACTTCGGTTGGAATAGTTTAATATCATCAATAAATCTAGTCCGGATATCTTCACTAAACCCTTAAAGTTGAGATGTATACTAATATTAATATTGGCTGGGCCACTACCAAGTGAGAATCTCTACCAAGAGTGCCGAAGCTAAAGCAATGAGAAGTAAGAATCGCCGAAGCCAGATACATGCAACCACGGGGTAAATCCTGTTATATATATATATACACGCTTCACACTTTTGAACATTAAATTTGAGATGTATGCATACATCTGTGCTTGTATGATGAGCTCTGAAAAGATTGCTGGAGCTCAGGTAATGAGAAGAGAGAATGGCAGAAACTGGATCTGTGCAACCCTAGGGTAGATCTTATTTCAAATGATATCTTTCCCTTTATATAATTTTAGTTAGACATGAGATCTTTGTTTTAAATTGGAGACATCTTTTCAGTATAAAGAGATGCTGAAAACTTAGGCACAGTAAAGTCTTCAGAAGTTTCCATTGACTACTATAATATAACTGTTGCTCTGAAAACAGCGTTACCTTTTCTCAAATTAATAAAATTTAAAGTAGGCTTCAGGATTATATAAAGTCACCTTGTACTTTCAGCTTTAAGAGATTGAGGGATGCTAAAGCTTCGCCGTCAAATCTAAAATAAATTGATCCATTGAAAAGAGTGGACTGTATATTACGTGGAATACTCATTTGAGCAAGAAACTTGACAGGAGAGGACTTAATTCGCCGTAACACTCAGAAGATCGAAGAGCGGTCGCAAGAACACGAAAGCTTTAGTGAAATTCATTACTTAATCCTGCAAAGAAAGAACAGAACGAGAAAAAAAAAATCGAAAATGCTATCATAAAGTAAAAAATTATGTAAGAGGAACAAAGAAATAAAATTGGGAAACGATAAATAAAGATTCTTGTTTCACCTGTCCTGACATCGCTTCCATCCATTTAATCATTACTTGTCTGAAGCAAGTCCATATATGTAAGAAGCTGGACCATTTTAGAGGGGCATTCTGAATTACCGGATCTGGAAAGGCCCGATAACTCCATAAATAGAAATCCGGAACAAGCTCTAAGTGAATCAAAAATATAATAAATTCCAGACTAAGTCGAACTGTTTGACTTATCAGATATCTGTCAGTCCAGTCTATGTGGAAATAGATTATTCGTTTGTTGTTGCCGTCTGACCATCTTTCTGCTATGTCCGCGAGAGAGAAGGCGTTAGAAATGTTGAGGACTCGCAGGTGGGTAGTGAGAGCTCCAGAATGGCCGACACATTCGGGAGATAACCCTGGGCAGATGGAGCGCTCTGCTCACCCACCCCCAGTCCCCTCATTGAGGACATTAATAGAGGTATACTTACCAAGAAAAAAAACAAAATTATGGTCGAAGTTTCCCGATTAAAATGGGGCGAGCAAATCTTCAATATTGGCATAAAATCAGATCGATTCCAGTGATCTATGACGTACTTAAAAGTGATGATTGCGACTTTTGAAAACCACTGAATAACAGAAGGTGCCAAGCCGGATCTTATTTTCAAAAGATTACAAATAAAACGGCACAAAGCTGTAGATTTTGAAGCTTTATGAAGGGGAGTTTACACGGTGTTTGACCAGATCTAATGACATGGTGGTAGTAGGTAGCCATAACATGCTTAATTGGACTCTCATTTATTTTGATTAAAGTTACACGTACATGCTTAATGGGACCCGGTCATTAATGTTTTGATTATTACGGGTTGGAAAGTATTATTAATATTTATTATTATTAGCTTTTGTATAAACACCGTGTAAACTCAAAAAGTGATGTTGGAATTAGTCTCTTATTAACAAATGTTTGGTTTGGGAATGTATAATTTGACTTATCACACAAGCCACACTACATGGTTATCTCTGGCTATTTCCATGTATTCGATGGAGTTTTTACTACCCGTTTTTCCTGTTCGATTCCTCCGTAGCTTACGGTCTACGTCATTCATATCCACTAATTGTAACCATTAAGATCTTAGTGCACATCGTACGTTTTCTCCTCGTTCCTCTGCACCAGCTATAGCTCTAGAGCAGGACGTGAACCAAGTTAAAACTTGTCACCGTTTTTATTTATCTTTGGAGGTTTGATATTATTTATAAATTTCATCATAATATTAATTTATTAATAGAGTATAGTTCACACCATCATATAACACTACCTATTAAGTTTGATATTTTCAAAATATGTGAATTTTGTTTATTAAAAATATTGCTTTGGCAGGCGATAAAACTACAAAACAAAAAATAAAACAAAAAAATCTTTCAAAAATTTCTTCTTACAAAGATTTTCATGGTTTCTGGAAGCATAGTTTGATTTCAAAATGTGCTTTGTAGCTTCCATTGAAATGTCAATGGATGGATATTGTGACAACTTCCCAAAATTCATAATCAAAATCAACTTCAAAAATATGTTTTAGTTCTCGGTAATGTAAGAAAAATGTTTTTCATGGTTTCTCGACACATAATTTAATTTCAAACCCTCTATGTAGTTGACATTGAAACGTCAGGGAATATGTTTTAGTTCTCGGTAATGTAAGAAAAATGTTTTTCATGGTTTCTCGACACATAATTTAATTTCAAACCCTCTATGTAGTTGACATTGAAACGTCAGGGAATGGTGTGATCTCTTTCTTAAATTTATCATCAAAATAAATTTAATATATATAAATAGATTTAGTTAGCAATTACCTTGCATCTTTGCATCTTTGCAGATCTGTTGTTGGTAGGCAACAAATCCTCTCCCCCAATGATATTTTCATTTGTTGTCAATCCTTTTCTTTCTTTTCTGCTAAGTAATCAAAAGCATACCAAGGGCATAGGAAAGAGCAGGGTCCAGGTAGAGGCACCACTAAAGGTTGTGTTTGATTGATCAAACACAATGACGTAGAACACAACTTGAAATGGATTGGGAAATGATGCTATGGTATCTTTTCCCACAACCATAGCTTAACTACAATCGTGGGATACTCCATTTCTTTTGTTAAGAAAAAACTTTCATAAAGCAATAATCGCATATACCTATAATAGATGAATCCGATTTCAACATGTCGGTACCTTCAAGCCTATGTAAAAAGTATGGTGATGCTATCCTTCTCAAGTTGTTCAAGTGCTTTCTCGGGAATGGATGTCAGTAATGAATTCCAAGAGAGACGTTTCCTAAGACAATCGTAACTTACCACCTTATTCTTGGGCATGTGTTATCATGAGTAAGATGGTGGGAAATAATGACTTCATGGGTTTGTATTAGAGATTTTTAATGCATGTCTTATAGTTCATGCCTAAAGCATAGGTGTTCTTAACGCGAGTCGGGTAAGGAAACACAAATGTCGTGTGTCCTTTGATTTAAATGCCCTATATTCAATGACCATATACGTAGCTTCAGTACCATATTCGAATAAAATTATTTGATGTTTGGTGTTGCGCCTCACATAACAAAGCCCTCAATATGATTCTATTCTACAAAACATTTATGTTTTTATAAACATAGAAATTCACGTAGTTTGGTTCAGTAGGCTCTGTATCGTTATCACATACGTGAGATCGATACGAATTAAATCTCTAGTTAAGTGAAACATATTTATTTTTGTATATGAGAGACATGGTTGAGAACACCGATCGACCATAACTTCTCTAAGTTCTCAAACAAATGATATCTTTTGAAACAAAAATATATCAGTGGCACAAACAATTCTTATAGAAAATGAAAAACACTAGGAGAAATCAACACACCAATTCCAAAAACAATAGAAAATGGGCATTATGGAAAATTAAAATAAATACGCTCGAAAAACAAGCACAATTCAAAACAAAAATAAAAATAGAAAAACGAGGAGCGATCAACACACCAATTGCAAAAGTAATAAAATCAACATATATGTTTGATTATTTGGATTTGAAAATTTTTTAATGTAATGGTTTACAAGATCGTTTACGAGTTAGTTATCAAAATTAATGCCCCTTTTGAAAGTTTTCCTCACATTTACAGATAAAATAGCACACACACTCAATATATTCTATATTATGAATCAGAAATTACACACATATTTATACAAGCAAAAGTCTAAAGATAGGAATTCTATCTTAGACGTACAGTAGTGTGGTTGAGAGATTCTCTCAACCACACACTAAACTAGGAGAAACTATATTCTAGCTAATTCCTATTATGTAGGAACAAACTCCTCAAATGGAGAATTATAACCATAGACAAGTAGGAATTAATTATTTCTAACTCCCCCCCTTAATGACTACTTGTCATGATAGTGATTCACAAAGTCTGGTTGTGGTCAAACATAACAAAGAATATGTCGACGTCCATATAAAAGAGCAACCATCCACCGGAATGCATGGGTACCAACTGCTGCAACCGCTAGTCCTGTAGGATGTCCTTCGCATACATGATTCTGTCGACCGTTATCACTGCATATATGTACCTGCAAATCCACCACCATCAGGCGAATTGCATGTGCAGAACCTCCAAAAACAAAGAGAGATCAGTGCCTTTCTAAGCCAAATATTCATGTCCAAATAACAATCACAAACAGTTGCGCTGATTGCGCCTTTCGACGCAACTGTCAGATAGAAAAGTGCACCGACCCTCTTCTGCTCAGACACACCAATATCTGAGACAGTGAGCCAGGTGTTACTGCAGTCCACCTGCTCCTACGAGCACAAAGCTCCCGTGTACACGTTAGCCACTCAGGCAATATGCCACCACTGGGCAAGTCCGATCTGCCACCACCGGGCAAATCCGCCAACTTCAATATGACACCACCGGGCAAGTCCAATCTACCACCACCGGGCAAATCCGCCAACTTCAATATGCCACCACCGGGCAAGTCCGATCTGCCACCACCGGGCAAATCCGCCAACTTCAATATGCCACCACCGGGCAAGTCCGATCTGCCACCACCGGGCAAATCCAGAACTTAAATGTGCCACCACCGGGCAAATCCTGTAGCCACTAAGGCTCTGTATGTGGTTTCTGGCTCACCACAAACCATCACTTTACAATGACAAAAGATGGTTTCAGGCTGACCATAAACCATTACAAAGTGGTTTTAAGATCACCACGAACTTTCAAATACCTTTAAAAGGCTTACATTTCATTCAACATTTTGGAGTTTCTGGGTACATACAATGACCATTACAACAACCAACTAGACTTGCTTATAACATGCTAGGGAGTCTATTCCACAAACCACACTAACTCAAACAAACATCTACTTTGTTGTCCACCATAAACGTTGTTGCTGCTCCTTTATCCCATCTTTTCATAGTTCACATATTGGGCATCTTTGTCAAATAAATTCTTGGAACTCCATGCTTAACCTGTCATTCGTTAGAGTCGCGAATTCTAACAAAATAACTTTACCTACATTGAGTTAGCTAGGCTCAATAAGGCTCAATAACTTTAAACATGATTCCAAGAAAATACAACATAAAATCTTCAAATTTAATTTTTCTATCTCTGCCCATAGATGATTATTTTCCAAACATACCCGCAGCCATTTTTCACCAACGATACCTGTGAGGGGTCTACTGATAAAGAAACGGAGTGACGACTTTTCACCTGGACTCAATGCAGTGCATTCAAACACTGATGATCCAGACATAGGCACACAGCCACACAAAGAGAGCACAATTTTCCCTTGAAGAGTAATAATCCAGGACTCCACGGTCCAATCCTCCGTCGCGTTTCAGTATCCAATTCTCCCGGCATCGCAATGCCACTTCCCCTTCTCACAGTATCAAGGCTTGGTAACTGCTTCCAAGCATGCTGCCTCATACTCGCTGACGTACTGCAACAACTAAGACCCATTGTCCAGCTAATCTCCTCGCAATTGAACATGCAGATCTGTCTCCACAATCTGTTTCCATCACACCGAGCATGCACAGACTTGATCATCATCCAATCTCTGATGTAACTGTCATGTCTTCATCATATCCTGCAAATTTGTTTAGTGTTGGAATGACCAGTTCCAACACACACTCAGAATTGTGACAATAGTTGGTCACACTATTGTCACTTAAATTACAATCAATTTCATTGTTATGACAGTTAATCAATACATTACAAATTTAAAACATCATCAGAGAATTAAGTAGCATAAACTTTTCAGATTTTATATCTCTACATGTCATTAAGCTGCTGAAAGTCAAGCCAGAAATAACTTCGCCTGTGATAGCGTAATGCATGTAGACGCTTATCAATTCACTCTATAAATTCCCATCCTCCACCAGGGCAACGCTCTCCACCTCTCGTCACGACCCCATCTCTTGAAAAAGATAGTTGCACAAATGCGCATCCATAACAATTATTTTTAATCGATTTCTGGGCTATTTGCGTCAGCGTTCGGTGAACTTTTTTTCACCATTGACTCATTATTCACCTTCCGTGTACCTTCTGACAATGAAGAAATTCCTTGTCCATCGGAAAGCACCCTCTGGCTGTCACTGGTTTGAGCTGTGGTGTCTAATTCCGGGCCAGTCGAAGTTGATTTTATGGCTTTGTATACTCTAACCTCCTCGTCCGTATGGTTTGGCGATACACCATCTAGATCAAGTGCACCAATTGCAACCTATCCATTCACCATTCTACAAACAGAGCGCTCCAAATCTGACAACACCTTTGACATTGAAGTAAGTGAGAGATTATCCCATCGGTGGTCGTTGTGAGAGATTATTTTTGGCATTGAATAAATCACAACAACAAATAAATGACCATTAAGTTCTGAAAATACCTTTTTCTTCGTGAAGGTTTAATTATCACATAGAAACTTCATTTCCATTTAGTGGTTGGCGTTTTTCGTGTTATGACGCTTTTGTTCAAGCATTCACTTGCCTCTCACCCATGCTTGGCCCTATGATACATAATTCCATGAAGATCATGACGATAAATGACAAGTATCATTATTAAACGTTGCAGTCTGGAGTCTAAACATCATACCAGGCACACAAAAACTAGAGTTGGAGCGAGAAAGAACAAGCTTGTAAGGCTAGATAGGTTGACAAGTTCCATTGGCAAGCTAGGTTGACTAGCTCCAATGGCAGGGACTTGCTGCCCGGAGCCCTCCTTGTTAAATAAAAGACTCCATTGTAAAAATTAAAGATTACGTGGAAACTTTTAAACCGCAAGATTTATACCATACCACCATAGGACTAAGAAAAACCGCTTGCAAAGATTCAAAGGTATCATTTTAAAGAAGACACTTCATTTCAAAAAAATCCCAATAACAAAGGGTAAAGGGTAAATTTAAATAAACTCTAGCGTAAAATGTGAGGATAAGTTTTAAGATTCCTAACAAACGAAATGCCACTACAAAAAAGTTCCATTAATATTATTTTGAATCACACTAGCTTCTGAATGGGAAGCAATTATGTTAATAACAATAATAATTTGCATTTTGAAACAAATCTACACCAAAGAGTTATATTTTATTTGTTAGAATAGTAAATGTATAGAGGAAAGACCAAGTTTAAAATATTTGCTTGTAACACTTTACTTGATAACAAAATTTCATATTCTAAGAGTCTTCACCTGATACATATTCTTGTATGATGCAATGTGTAATTTTATGTTCTTTGTCTGATACAAATTCAAACACACGGTTGCACTAATCTTCTTGAGTTTGGGGAACGAAGCTTTTCTGGTTATGTGGAGCTCCACACCAACAAACTCGTAGCGTTATACACACCTTTGCGTGCAACATTTTCGGACCATTATAATGGGAGGCTCCACCTTATTCTTAAACCCACGCATCCACTCCCTCAACCTCTACCTTCACACAAACATTGTTGGAGGACCATTGTAAGATCTACGTCTGTGATTGCCCTTTGTTGGCCCCTCTACCTCCTAAATAAAACAAACAAAATTGCAAGGAACTCTCATTCAAAATTAAAAGAAAATTATAGAAATTACTCCTACTAATTTGCAATGTTCCTTCAAAACAAAAAGACAAAAAATAACAGAAATTACTCCTACTAATTTGTAATTCCGGGACCCATTACATTGTTTTCAAGGAGATTACTTGGAAAATCCACATCTCTGGATGCGGTCATTTTGGTTTCTCGACTTCACTCACTACGATGGCTAATGGAACTCGAATTAGTAATTCTGGGACCCATTACATTGTTTTCAAGGAGATTACTTGGAAAATCCACATCTATTGATGCGGTCATTTTGGTTTCTCGACTTCACTCACTACGATGGCTACTAGAACTCGTGATGGTTCTTACTTTGTACAGAATTTGTGCCCTTTTAATATGTGGAGGGGGTTGGACAAATATGCAGAGACTTGAACATTGTGTGGTGTGCAGAAATGATTTTGGAAACATAGTGTTCTCAAATAAGCGATTTTCATTGCAATATGTCATTAATTAGCGATAGCAACAAGGAATATGTTGCGTTGTAACTATTAATATTGTCTATAATAATGCAAGATGTTAATTTAAATAAAATATTGTTCATTCATATATGAAGTGTATCTAAGTGAATGCATGAAGATTGGTTACACTTTTGGGTCAAATGTGGTGATGAAATTTCAAAATTTTATTTTTTATCAAATTGAAGCCTTCAAAATTCATATAAGCATTTTGACTTTTGATTCGGAGTAAAAAGACAATTTGTGGAGAATTATGTTTTTGTCCTAATGATATGTCAATTTTCCAATAAATGAAATGCTTGTACTTACAATTTTTCACACACCTTAAGAGGTGTGTGTGTGTGTTCTCATAGCATAACTTAGTCTAAAGTGTGTAATTTAAAAAAATTATTTATATGAGCATGATATACAAGGAGAGGACTCATTTTTTTATATTAAAAAAGTTATTTTTTTATGAAAAATTATATTTTTATTATTTTTCAAAATTAGTGAAGTAATATTTCAATTGCATTTTGCAAACACATGTTTTCGCATAACGTTTTTTTAAACTATTTAAATAAATTGAAAAAACAAGAGTATTTTTTCAGCTATTTAAATAAATTGAAAAAACACGAGTACCCTTTTGAATATGACTCGTAAACAAAGATAGTGATATTTTTGGGAATTTTTTCATTGTCTATGTTTTATGCTATTGATTTTTTAATCAAGCTCTGTGAAATTGTCCAAAAACAATTCAATCATTATGTTTAAAAGAAATTAGATGAAAAATATGATTTCAAAAATGTAAAAATCATATGACATTGGATAGAGGATTCATTCATAAATCCAACATGATCAAATCCACCACTTAAGGACAATTTTTTCCTTATGTCCGCTATGGTATAAAATAGTGTTGCAGAGAAATTTGCAGAAGGGTTGCTAAAATTGTGGTTTTTAGTAAAATTGTGGTTTTTATGACCTCAAAAGCTCGATCAAGTGCTTAAATTATAAATTCAAATAGTTTGATCAAGGGCTTAAGAAACCCTCGATTTATCCATTTATGTGGTTAAACACGGGCTCGATCAGGCTACATGGCTCGATCGAGATATTGACCTCGATCGAGCTAATAAGCTTGATCTAGCCTTTTAAAAATAATATTTTCACGATAGAATCCTTACGTGAATAGGTTTAGAATCAAGAAATATCTAAAATTTAATCTGTAATAGCCCCTTGTTGATTTTCCATGTAAAAAAATATAAGACCAACATCATGGGACACATATTCCAAGATTAATGATGGTAAAAACATCCTAGTGGGTCACTTCAGTTTATTAATGGCTAAGGAAATTGGAAAAGACATTGGAAAATGAAAAGATACATTAACTGGCGTTTGATTTATCGAAATAAAGGAAATATGAGAAAAGAAGGTGAAGATTCACATGTTTTCATGCAAGGGAAATTAGAGGAAAAATGAAGGAAAATGAAGAAAATAGAGGCATCAATGATAAAAGGCTTCCGAGGATCAGTTCATGGATTTTTCAGTCTAGTTTTGGAGCTCTAAATTCATTCACTCTCTTTCTCATACTCTTTCACACTGAGACCATTCTTGGAGCACTCTAGTTTTCACTTGGATTGGAGAAAGAATCCAAAGGAAAGTAAGGGAGCATAAAGAGGACAGTTGGATCAGTAACTAAAGTATGGATACTCTGCAGGTAATAGGCTACATGTGTGATTTCCTTGCTGGTTTATGGATGCATTATACATGCAAGTGGTTTTTTGGTTATGTGATGTCATTGGCATGGATATTTTCCTGGATTAACAGTGGTTTCAACCTTGCCTTGCCATTTACTAGATATCCATGGTGTTGTGAATTTTTCCACTTATTATTTTATGGGTGGTGGTCATGTTCCTTATGGCAGTGGGTTGGAACAAACGCTATGGAATCCCTAGAACATCTTGGGTCGAGTTACTAGTCCTTGATCCTAGGTTGGGACAAATTATTTGGAGCCTTTGGTGGGTTGAGTTACGAGTTCCTAAGTCCCTGGACAGCTTGGGTAAAGATCGATCTAGTTGGTTTTAGTGATTTATGGCCCTGAGGTGGAATCACTAGTTGAGGGTTGAGGTGGTTTGGCATTTAAAAGTCTTGGTTTATTCCATGAGATCCCACTTTCATGGTTGGAATATGACACATGGGTGATTGGCTGAAAGAAAGATTTGGTTCAGCCTAATTTATGGTCGGGTGGTACGTAGAAGTCCCTGACTTGGTCGGTACTTTGCAAATGTTAATATGTGTTATTCTTTATTGATGATTAATGAGCATAATTGTTGATTCATTGTTTTATGAATGAATGGTTTTTTTATGGATTTGTTTCTTATTAACTATATGCTACATACATGATGTATTTATTATTATATGATGTTCTCTTGATCTATATCTAATTCATGGTTCGAAAGGATCTTGGTTATTTTATATGGATGCATGACATAATATGTGTTTGTTGCATCAAGTATGTGAGGGAAGAAAGCTAATCTGGATTTATAAAGGAACGAAATAGAATACACATATAACCATAAAGACAAATATGTAGCGGAAATAACAATTCATTTCATTAATACCAAATAACAGAAATATGCTTACAGACAGAATGGAAATAAACTAGCTAGGGTGTTGGTAGCTTATCTTTGAGAAACGATGTGGCAGATATAGGCCTATGAATTGTGCTACAATGAGGCTCGAAGGCATATTTATTGTTGAGAAACAATGGAAAACCCTAAACATCCAAAAACCTAACCCTAGGAGATGAAGCGCCAAAACTGTGGGCCCCGTTTGGGAAAATTGGTACATCAATCTTCTCGGGGACGTATTTTTGGCATACGATCTCTGTTTGACACGATCAATACCTCGTTAGAAATATCTATCTAAGGACTACAACTTTTGACATGAGCAACATCAAAGGAAATTCCATGTTGCTCCCGTTTTTCCCAAAAAAACGTCGTTTAGGGCCTCAAAACGGCCTTGGAAGTTCAGGACCCGTAAAACTACTAAAAATAGTAAGTTGTGCTAAAACTGAAAAAAATGATAGAACCAATGGTGGGGGTCCAAATGGAATAGGTGGGTGGCAACCAATATCCACCTATATCATTAGGGCCTCGAAACGACTCCAGAAGTTCAGGACCCAACAAACTACTAAAAATAGTAAGTTGTGTTGAAACTGAAAAACTGAAAGAACCAATGGTGGTGGTCCAAATGGAATAGGTGGGTGGCCACCAATATCCACCGGGATCACAAGCCTTCTTGATGAACATCTAATGAAACTAATGTAAATAATGACTAGACTATGCATCCATGAATTACAGTTACTACCGTCACAATTTGTTTGTAAAGATGAATAACATGTGCTTGCAAGTCAGACCCCATTTCTGTAACTGCACCTTTGAATTTGGGTCATGCATAGTAACTCTCATCTCATGTTTAAAATGGGAAATATGTTAAAGTAGGTAAATGTGGGGTGGGGTGTTACAGAGTGGTATCAAAGCTTCCAGCTTCAAAAACTTGGACTGGATGGGCTCTATCATAGGTGAAATGAGGAGCAAAGGGATCAATGAGTAAAATCAATTTAATTTATGTTATATATTTTATTATGTCAAGTTTTATAAGCTGAATTTTTTTCCACGTTTAGGGTAAATCAAACTGATAATGTGGTTAGAATTTCAAATATTGGTTCACAATATTTTAGGAATTATGATCTGAGGTAGATGACCCTCCTCAATGCATCATTAAAAATGCCATGTCGGTATTTCTATCATAGCTTATCATCTGTTATGTTCCATGAGCTAAACAATTTTCCATATTGAGGGGGAATAAATTTCAAATATTGGGTCGCAATATTTTAGGAGATATGAGAAGAGGAAGTCGATCCTTCTGAATGCTCCTAAAATCAGACCTCAAACATGTCATATTGGAATTTCTGTTATAACTTTTCATCTAGATAGTGTTAAGAGCTGAATTGTTTTCCAAAATTATGGGAAATACCATCAATATTGTGATTAAAAATTCAGACATTGGGTCGCTTTATTTTAGGATATATGACCATTGGAAGTTGAGCTTCCAGAATGCTCCTTGAATTGTGCACCAAATATGATTGTGTTGGTATTTTTGTTATATATTTTCATATATGAAATTACAAAAGTTGAAACTTCAGCCATAGTGAGAGAAAATCCCTCTCATCATAGGGTTCATGTTGAAAAATGAAACAATAAATTCTCAATTTTATTTTTCCTTAATTAGATTAAGAAATTTTGAATTTCCACATCAACAGACAACTTAGATGCAATTAACTTGTGGAAATGGCTCTTGTCACTAAGTTAGCTCAGTAAATTGGAGTCAGAGGAGTTGGAGTTCAATTAAGCATATATTATTGCTAATTTGTAGCAATAAAGGTCGGTTATTTCAAGTTGTTTTCAGTTAAACTAGTTCTAAATATCGGAGGAACTATTGGAAGGTCAATTTTGCAGTGGGAATTCAATCAAACTTAGTGATCATCCAGTTAATTGATCAATCAGCCCAATATAGCTAGTGCATGCAGAGAATTAAAGTTCCCCGACTGTGGTGGAGATTCCAAGGCAGAGTAACATGATTTGTAGACTAGTATTGAGTGTACAGGTGTTGCATGCACTCAGATGATCAACCTTGGGAATTGCGCAAGCATTTTGGAGGAAATTCCTAAATAATAGGGGCCTAATTTCTCAAGGAATTTTGCAAGGAAAAAAGGGCTCAAGCGGAGGAAAAATTTGACGAAGTCTGGGTTAGAACCTTGCAGTGAGTAGAGAGATAGGTTATTCACTTGTAGGTTGTCCTCAGTTGATAAAATAAATTGTAATGCATCTCTATTCATCATATTAGTGCAAGAAGAAAAAAAGGATTTTAGCAGATTTCTTTCCCTTAGAAAATATTATGTGCATGTTTTTTATTTATCATTACATGTCTTTGATTGATGTTCTAAATTATGAATTTAATTTTGTAGAGTATTAGAGTAGGATTGTGTCTTGTGATTTATATTAAATTTTCATGAGCAGTTACGATTCTACACCATAATTTCTACATGGTATCAAAGTAGGATTCACATTAGAGAAGGAATTTTGAAGTTGTTTCTTAGGAGGATTGATTTCGCAGTTTAGTGTAGTAGGATCTACAGATTTGGGAAGATGACCTTAAACATGTTGATATTAGAGTATGATTTGGAAGGAAACTCTAATTTCATTGCATGGAATGGTCACATGGAGGCGGTATTGGATGAAAATGGATTGATAGAATACATCAAGACAAATGTTGCAAAGGCACATGAATATGATGCACATAACCTAGACCAATGGAAGAAAGATGTAGCCCAGGCGAGTAGAATAATATTGGAGGGAGTATAGGATCACATTGTCTCAAATCTCCATGGGAATGAAACTCCTTTCACGATGTGGAAAGAAGTGACATAATTTTTCAAGAATAATAGTGACCAGAGGAAGCTAACACTCAAGGATAAAATTCAAAATATCAAGATGCAAAAGAATGGAACTATTCTGAAGTATATGATGTAGAAATATCTAAATAGATTCAACTGAGATTGTAATTTACTAAAACAAAATACTGAATCAATTCTACAAATTCCGGAAACCAATTACGATTGCACAATCACATGAAAAAGAAAGAGAAATAATTTCAATCACACAACACAAATATTTATCTGAGGAAAGCCTCAGCTAAAAACCTCACTATCTGTATATTTGATAAGTCAAGAAATGAAACATTACAATGTTATTTATCTTCTTGAGAAACCACTGCACTATGTTGACTATCTCAAACTGATCTAAGCAAGTTTGGTCCAATATTTATCCACTTCCTTGCATCTACCTGACCAGCCTTGCTCACACATTCATGGGCTAATTGAGCCCCTATTGATTAGGAAATTTCCATCAATAAATTGTGCAATACATCCAAGGCGTCCTGATTACCTCATGCGTGACCTGTATAGTTTTCTAATTATACAACTGATAGTTCTCTTCCCTTTAACTCCAATCTCAATTGGGCCTTCCTTACAACTGACATGCAATAACTATTTATAGCGAATTATAAGTTATATGATTAATCATTGCATGTGAATTAAATCAGATTTAATTCACTTGACCTATCACTGGCTCATCTTAGATAGAACTAGTTAAACTAATTTTAACTCAAATAATTGAGTTAATTAATTACAACTCAAAATAAATTGCAACTGGACCCCTAAAAGTGAGGGAGAACTCTACATGCCTCCAGTTTGACCCTCAAATCGAATTGAAGGAGCTAAATAAGTCTTCCTAACTTAGTTAACTCGTACAAGCTATCATGTGATGTGGAATTACAATTTACTTCTCAGTTAACTCGTACAAGTTGTCATGTGATGTGGAATTACAATTTAATTCTAATTTAATTAAGGGAAAATTAAACTAGAAGCCCCCCTTGGGGTGTCATTTTCAATATTTCTTGTTGCCAATTTCAACATCTAAGCATGTTCACACAAGTTCATGATGATATTGCCGAGGTTGGTGTTAATGTTGCAGAATATGACTTGGTAATCCTAGCCCTTCTAGGCCTTCCCAAGAGCTAGCATAACTAGGAAGATTCGGTGAACGAGAGGGAGAAACTATAAAATTGGGAATGCTTATGGTCTGATTTGGTACATGAGGAAATAAGGTGGAATACCATAGATGGGACCTCATTCAAGCACGAGGATGAAGAAAATTTTTCATTGGTTGGAAATGGAAAGAAGGGAAAAGGTAAGAAATCTCAAACAAAACCAGAATCCAGCCAAGGGGGCAAGAAGAAATATTTTTCCAAAATTAAATGCTTCAATTGTTATCAATTTGGGCACTATGCCACGAAGTGTCCACAGAAAAATTCGAGCAAGAAGAACTCAAGAGGAGTAGCAGATGAAGCCTTAGCTTCACAGTTCGAGCTTGGCTTCATCCTTATCACACGCATGGTCAACAAAGTGATGGGAAGAATGTGGTACTTGGACTCAGGTGCATTTCTTAACATGATAGGGTGTATAGAGTTTTTGAGTGACTTACAGGAGAAATATCTGCAAATTCAAATTATGCTAGGGGACGACAGAAGGTACAACGTGTTGGGATTGGTACAATCACTTTTTAGAAGGAGTTAGGATCCCCTATTAGACTCAAGTATGTCATGTTTGTTATGGGCTTAAATAAAAATCACATATCTATTGCAGTGTTGGAAGATCGTGCAACAGGGAAAATTTGAAGGATGGAATTTTTTCTTGAAGTTTAAAAATATTGGTGAATCTCACTAGTCCTTAATATGTAAGCTATAAATTTTTTGTTGATGTAGTTGTAAAAATATTCAAAATTATAATGATTTTATATATACTCTCTATATAATTTTAGAAATTTTTAAGGTAAAATAAGTTTATATTGTAAAATTTGGGAGAATCATTCTTATAAAAAATGGAAATTGGCGAATATTTTTTTTGGAAAAATCAAGGAAAATTAGCCCACCTATGAATATTAGCCCCTAAAAATTTCCATGCCGTGTGGATGTGATATTCAAAAAAGTAAAATCATTCCTAAGACACATAGCCACGAGACATGTGAAGCATATTGGGGTTCATGTGAAGAACTTGTATAAGCTAGATGTGGAAGATGATGTTGCATTAAACACTAAGGCAGAGATAGTGTAGGGCCATGATTTCGATGAACTTTAGCACGAAATAATTCTCCATTTACATCATCACACCTTGAATATTATGCATAAAATAACCACTGGCCTCCCTAAAGGAGTACTTGAGCAGCAAAATGTTTGCAAAGGATGTACTTTGGGGAAGTATACAAAATACACATTCCATGATCAGGACAACAAAGAACATGTAGTCCTAGAAAAGATCCACTTTGATGTCTACGAACCTTTCTCAACAACCTCCACTGCCAAACACAAATAATTTATTACTTTTATAGATAAATTCTCATAGAAGTGTTGGATCTTCTTCATGTAGAAGAAATATGAGACATTCTCTACGTTCGTATAATTCAAGGCACTAGTTGAGAAATAAACGAGAAAGAAGATGAAGGCTCTCAGGAGAAATAATGGAGGTGAGTATGTGTAGAATTAATTCAAAAAATATTGTGTGAAAGAAGGCATCCAATGAGAGTTTACAACACCCCATAACCTACAACTGATTAGGGTCGATGAGAAAAATAATTGTAGCAATGTCGGAGCTGCGAGGGATATGTTGCATGAACAAGTCCTACCACTACATTTTTTGGAAGAGGCATGCAACACAATAGGCTATTTGTGGAACTACAGTCCTCATCAGATTATGGGCATGATTACATTGAAGGAGGCTTTCTTGAGGAGAAATTTAGATGTGTTACACTTCAGGATTCTTGGAGCGTCTGTCTACTGCCATGTTTCCAAAGAATCAGTGAAGAAGCTTGAGTCAACAACAAAATTGGGGATATTTGTGGGTTACACAAAGACTCCTCATAACTACCATGTCTTCTTACCATCCCTTGGAGTAATATTTGTGTGAAGGGATGTAAAATTTGATGAGGAGAAAGCGATGTAATGATATCTTGAGGGGGAGCTTCAGATCCCATTAGAAGAGGAGCTTTTAGCTCCAAAGGAGGATCCTCAAGAAGTTGTGGAGAAACCACAAGTTGAGGAGCAGAGATTGGAGACATCCACTCAAGCAAAACCATACATAGAAGGAGAAAAAAGGATCATGTAATCTAATAGACTTGTGTAATATGTGAGGGAGAATGTGGGAGTTCCTTCGAATTTGAGCTGGCAGAGAAGGTCACCTTATTGGTACACTAGCTACATGGATCTAATGACTGAGCTTATAGATACTGAGCCATCCTCCTTCAAGGAAGTAGTAGAGAAACCTGTATGGGTTGATGCAATGGTGTAGGAATACCATGGGGGCTTCACTCAATGAACCTATGACACAGCACACGCATTCATGGCATACTAAACAATACCCTTAATTTGAATACATATTGGAAAATACCTCTAAAAATCACTTTATTTAACCCCATACCAATACTAACCCAATACACCTTCCCAAATTAAAAAACCCCTACTTCCACTAGATATTTTAGGTATCCATTTTTTCATTAACAAATTTTATACCCCTTTATATTTTTTAATTAACTTTGAGCTCCGTTTTTTATACTCAACATTAAAAAACCCTTTGCCCTCTATTATATGCTCAATATATAATGTCATTTTTCCCTCAATATATACCCAATGTGAATTCACATGGTATGGTATTGCTCCGCCAGTGAATCCCCCACGAGGAATATGAATCCATTGTAAAGAACAATGTTTGGGAATTGGTCCCAAGACCAACCGATAAATTGGTTGTGGGTTCGAGATGGATTTTAAAGTTTAAGAAGACAACAGATGGAAGCATAGAAAAGTATAAGGCCAGATTTGTGGCCAAAGGGTACTCTCAATTTGAGGGAATTGACTATGAGGAGACCTTTGCCCCTGTAGAAAAGTACTCATCCATTAAATTAGTTATTTCCCTAACTGTGGAAAGGGGGTGGAAGATCCACCAGATGGATGTTAAAACAACATTTCTCATTAGCGTTATTGAGGAGGAGGTTTACATTGAGAAACCAGAATGTCTTAATACATGTGATTGGGAGTATCATATGTTCAGACTCATGCGAGCATTTTATGATCTCAAACATGTACCTCATGCTTGGTACACCAAGATCGATAACTATCTCACTGGTCTGGGCTTCACGAAAATTGAAGCCAATGCAAACCTCTATTGTATATTGGTAGAAGGTAAATTGATTATTATTGTCTTATATGTTGATGATTTAATTTTAACTGGTGATCAGAAGCTGATAAGATCTTAAAAGGAGGACCTTGTAAGGGAATTAGGAATGAAGGACATGGGTAGCATGCACTACTTACTCAGGTTAGAAGTATGGAAAGGTGACGGGGAACTATTTGTGTCTCAAGGAAAGTGTGCAAATGAGATACTAAAAAGATTATTCATGGAGAGTTGTAAACCCATGGAGACACCTCTAGCAACCAACTGGAGGAAGGAGGATGCCACTTCAGGTGAAGAAGTGGATGTTATCATTTATCAAGAGCTAGTGGGTTCACTGATGTATCTTGTGAACACATGACCATATATGTGTTATGTAGTCAAACAACTGAGCCAATCTATGGTTAGGATAACCAAATTATATTCGAAGGAAGCTAAGCATGTGTTACAGTACCTCAGAGGCACTACCCAATTTGGACTATGGTACTGATGGACAGAGGGAGTGAAGTTGTGTGGCCTGATAGATGAAGACTAGACATGGAGTCCATCAAACCAAAAGAGAAAATCAGGTGGAAATTTTAGTGTTGGATCCACAGTAGTTTCCTAGTACAATAGGAAGCAAATATTTGTGCCTTTCCGCTTGGTGGAAGTAGAATACATGGTCGTAAGTCAAGTAGCATGTGAGGCGATCTGGATGAGAAATATACTTGTCGGATATTTTGGTCATATGATGGATACAATTGTGATCTATTGTGATAATCAGAGTTTCATCAATCTCTGTGAGAATCTTATATTTCATGATCAATCCAAGCATATAGATATCTAATAACACTATTTAAGGGATTATGTGTAGAGGCGGATAATGTTGCTACAATACATTCCAACATAGAACAAGATGTTGACATTTTGACAAAGGATTTGTCAAGAGGGAAGTTTGAGTTCCACAGGGGCATGATAAGGGTGGTTGATAATGCCTTTCTGAGTGGGTGTGTTGAAAAATGCAGCAATAAATTCTCAATTTGATTTTTCCTTGATTAAATTGAGAAAATTGGAATTTTCACATTAGAAAACAACTTAGATGTTGTTAAATTGTGTGACATGGCTCTTGTCACTCAGTTAGATCAGTAAATTTGAGTTAGAGGATTTAGAGTTTAGTTAAGCATGTGTGACTACTAATTTTTATAAATTAAGGTCAATTATTTCAATTTGTTTTAAGTTAAACTAGTTCTAATTGTTGAAGGAACTAGTGGAAGGTTAGTTATGCAACAGGACTTCATTCAAACTCATCGATCATCTATTTAAATAATTAATCAGCCCAAAATAGATATTGCATGTACATAATTCGAGTTCCACAACTAGAAATGAACAAATGACAAATGACCAGATGGAAATGGTCATGAAAAAGATTTTTATTGATGGAATGGAATGAAATGAAGTGAATGAAGTGTAATGAAATAAAATGAAATGGAATGAAGTGGAATGAAGTGGAGTGGGTGGTGACAAAGCTTTGTGAAATGAAAGAGGTGCAATATCATTTGCGAGCATTAAAGTATGCAAATGGTGGTGAAGATATTATCCTATATGGGGGATCCGCAATTGCGAGCTTTTTTTTCATTCATTAAGAATCAGATTTAGTTACATTTGTCCACCAAATCTATGGATGCCAATGAAGAAAAGACGACATTATGGATTCGGGAAGAACCAGGGTGGGCCGCCGAGTTGAGGTGGAAATTTAGAAGAATTTTGAGAACTCAAGGGATACGGGAACCTCCTGCCACTTACAGAAGAAGGATTGTGAAATTATTCCTTAATCAGTTCTGAGTAATGAAGAGTCAAGCCTTGACTGGGTGCTTGAAATGTAAAAAAGCCACCAGTGTTGAGCTGCTGAAGGGGGACCCATTTGCATTTCAGAATTTCATTGTTGTTGTTACACATGTACCAGCATATGCACAGATAGTACAAACCCTTGGTGCTTCCTGGCTTGGGTTAAGGTTCAAGTTCCCTTTGATCTGGCTACCAACTGAGGATTACCAGAGTAATTATGAATTGAAAAAGTATGAATCAGAGTCTTGGGTACGACAGCTGATGGCTACTCAAGGGTACAGGTCTGTAGATGAAGATACAGTCGGTGCTTATGATCTCACTGAACTACAACGGAGATATTATCATGAGAGATGAGATTTCGCATGAGGACATGCAAGTGCTTCAACTCGGGGGAGATGTTGGTGCTAGTTTTGTACTTATTTCCTACATTTTTTTCCCCCATTTTACCTCATGACTACAACCATTGGGGCTATATTTGCCTCTTTTTCCTACCTTTCTATATTCACCTGTGTTGTTTCAACTTATTTTCATTACCTTGCCATTTCATCGATTATTATGATGTATCGTGCCTTTTTGTATGACTAACTGAGGATGAATTTTTGGAGAAGTTCTATGGTCTTTTCTTGTCCTTCCGAATGCTATTTTTAGTACAAAATATCTAGAACATGAGGCATACATGAGCAGTTAAAGGTGTGTTGTTATAGTGAGTTGTTACACCATGGTGTTGTTACACCATGATGTTGCTCCAAACCCGCTGACGAACTGTTGTTACAGCTGTACTGTTGACTTCATATCGTCAAGTTCTGATGTTGACCTGTCCTCTAGCTATTACACTACAACTGTGATTTTCCACGATAGCTGTAGAAGTTATTATGTATTTTATTTTAGGATAACAACCTTTAGGCGGTTTTGATTGTCATCTATATTTTTCTAGTTAGAATTTTTATTAAGAAGTGGTTGTAACTATATGTATTCTATTTTGATCAGAATGAGAATCATAAGATTCTCATGACTGATCCATCCCTTGTTTTTCTGAAGATGTAACCACTATATAATTCTCGAACCTTGAGGTCTAAAGGTTAATGGAGAACAATATTACTTTGGCTCTATAATTTTGGTCACATTAATACAAGTTATCTTGTTGTTGTTGTTACATGCATTATCTGGTTTAGTTTTTGTTAATTTATTTCTCTTCTTGCGCCTTGCTAGGGAGGAAGGGCCCTCCTCTTTAGCAGGGATTGCAACGGTTAAGGTAGGTGTGTATATATAATTCTTATTTTCTTTATGCATCAGTGGAAGTGTTGTTGCTGCTATTCTAGTTGTGAATAGATATGCTTCAATTCCAATATTATATATGTTGTTACACATGTGGGATTAGAGATACCAGCTGGGTAATTTTTGTGTGGTGCGCTAGGTATAGATTAATTGAGGTGTGATCACAGTCCTTTAGATCATTTTATTTCTGCATGAGTGATTCCTTCCAGCATTTAATTAAGCAATGATTTCCTTTATTTGGATTTGCTTCTGGTTTTATGTATCAGCACAGACATTGGGACTGTCATTGAAATAAAAGACGTCCCTGGATTGATAATTTATGTGTATTGTTTTAGTCATTTAATTGTGATTGATACAACCCAACACCTATGTCCAGGAGAGGGTATGATTACATGTATGTCGTAGTTGGTCGATTTAGCAATATGTGCATTCTTCTTCCATGAAAAAAGCAAGTGACTGCAGAAAAAGCAACACATATGTTCTTTCAACAAGTATGGGTTCATTTTGGGTTACCTACTTGTATTATTTTTGACCAAGATACTTGCTTTGTAGGAGAATTTTGGTCCAATTTTTGGGGACTTATGGACACAAAGTTGAAGAAGAGCACAAATTTTCATCCACAGACTGACGGATAGACAGAAGTGATGAATAGGACAATGATACATATTCTTTGAGGTTACTGCAGTAAACATCCTAAGTTGTGGGATGAATCTTTACCTTATGTGCAACATGCCTACAATTGAGCCTTACATTCTTGGACTGATTGATCGCCATTTGAAACATGTTTTGGGTATCTACCAAAGTCGCCGATGGACTTCATGTTCAATGAAGAAGATAAATTGGATGGACACAAAGATTCAAACAAAGTAGTTAATTTCATTCAACGGATACATCATATACATGAAGCAATGTAGGATCAGTTAGAGAAGAGTCAGGCCAAGTAAAAACTGCGCCACGACAAGCATGGAGTCGATCATCATTTTCAGGTCGGCGATCAGGTATGGTTGTATATCATTAAAGACAGGTTGAAAGGAGAAGGTAAGAAACTGAAATCCATCACATATGGTCCTTTCAAGATTGTTGAAAAGGTTGGAAATAATGCATTCCGGTTATATTTACCTCACTAGATTGGAGGTCTCTATGGTGTAGTTTCTCAGATGTAAAACTCAGAATATCCACAGTCGTCACGGTATATTTACCTCGTTACATGTGTATTTATTCAGTTGTAAATGTATAAAATCTGAAGTTTTATGGACCTCCGATGATCATTGATCCTGAGGATGATACACATAATCCTACTGATGATGATTGGGGACCTTAGTATATGAATGAGTTGTAGGAAGATACCATCTTGGACAAGAATATTCAAACTTCAAGGCGAGGAGATGTTGAATATCTTTGAGTAGGACTCAAGGGCATGAATTCGAGCAAGGCGAGGTGGATAAAGATCGGAAAATTGAGAGAGATGTACCCTCACCTGATGTTTAGATAATCAAACTTTTGTGCTCCAAAATATTTCAAGTGTATAGGATTGATCTAGGAGGATATTGTTTCAATACAGATGGACAATGACGTCCAGTCAGATCTAGTTTGTCTAATGTCCAGTTCATTCTCCAGATCGTCAGGTCCTTCAATGTTCGAGATGAAAGAATTACTTCGTCATTGTTCAGTGTGATGTCATGGTTAAAGTGTGGTTAAAATTTGTATGTGTGGCCAAATAAGTGGTGTCATGTAAAAGGTTCTAAGTTATAAACTTGGTGTAAATCCTAAGTGGTGCAATTCTAAACCTATGGTGAAACTCCTTACAAATGTAAACCTGGCACTAGTCCTAGGTACTAAGTTAAACACCTAAAACCTAGGACCTAAGTTCTAGCGCAAACCATATAATATTGTAAAACCTTGCAAATAAACCTTTCGGACCTTATATTAAACTTTTTATTAAAACTATGTAATATAAAACACAGTTAACCGCCAGCAGCTAACCTTGTCAGAACTAGAGTCCTTGTGAGCAGGAAGAAAATGTAGCTCATAATAGTCCTAAAACCACAACACTTAACTGCAGTACTAAACCATAGAAGAACTGTAGGCTTTTCAGCATCCATTAGCATTTAATTAGACTAGAACTACCGGAGTTGACCACGAGATGTCAGCAGGAGGTTAGGCCATGCCTGATCACATGCAAGATGTCAGCTAAATCTTCATGGAGTTAATCTAAATTTCATCACCTATTTATAATATAAGGTTATAATTTTGGTTTTGTATTAAATTGCGCCAAGGTGTAAATCAAACCACCTTATCACCTATCCTCTAGGTGTCACATTGTGACAAGACCGAGACCTCAAACACCTTGATTTCTTCAACCACTTGCCAAATTTGACCTTGAGAAGTTCAATGTTGAAATTATTTAAACCATGACATTTTCTTCATGAAGGACACACATGAGTGACTTTGTATTCAGATTTTGAGGGTTAGAGGCAGTTTTGTTTTCAGTGTTTCTTGGTCGTCCAAAGGCGGATTTGAGCGCAGAGATAGGCATTAGAAAGCTAGGAGAGAGAGCTTTCTGTTGTTGGTGACCAGAGGTGCCTGCGAGAACATTCTGTCTATTTTTTTTGCTGTGTAAATACTTCCTCAAATCAATCCTAATAAAATGGACGCCCAACATGAAAGCAGACCGAAAGACGTAGTCCACCAGGGAAGAACTCTGTAATCAATGTTTGTTATCTATTTTCTCTGTTCTTTACTGTAATTTCATTATTAATATGATGGTGGTTTAAATCAGAAATACTTTAGATTTCCTTCAGTCTTCCACATTAAGCAGTTTAGTTACCTATCAATTCACTGATGGAAATTAATCAATTCTACCTCAACACTTAATTTTGATGACATTCAGATCACCCGAACACAGTTTTAAAGATAGTATATTCCAAGGGAATATTCCCTAGAATAGTTCACAACATATTCTTTTATGCAAAAACCTATGGAGAATATTAGAGATTCCTTTCGAGTCAAATTTTGATGGTGTGAAAAGTATGCCAAGTTTATACTCATATTAACCAGAATTTCGCCAGGAGTCTCATGCCACGATCATTTTTATGATATGAGTATAAATTTTTCAAGAGAATAATGTAGAGGGAGGAACCATGAAGTTGTAACCTTGATGTCTTAAGCTGTATGAAATCTGAAAGATTCCTTAGAGGCTCGAAAAATGACAGTTTCAGAACCAAGCCAAATTTATACTCATTTTTCGCTTTTTTTCACAAGGAACGTGATGGTTAGATCGTTTTCTTTATCTCAGTAGCTGAATTTCATTCAACCCGTAGAAGAGAATCGTTGAGGAATATTTGATATTCTCGAGGAGCCCAAATTTGACCGAGTCAGAAAGGGTTCAAGTTTACTGAGAGATTTCATAATTTTTCGCCAGGAATTCAAACATTCAATCCTTTTCTTCAACAACGGTGTGCATTTTTAGGCCATCCCTCGAAGCGGAGGTATAAGATGAAATAATGCCATATATTCTTTCGATTTTTTTTTAGATGATGAATTTATTTTGAGACCCTTGTTTTCCATTTTGTTGGAGGATCCTTGTATGCAACTTCATGTGAGAGTTTGTTATTTTGTCATGCTGAAGGAGCGATTTTATAAGTGAGAGTTCTTATAGAAGAGTGTCTCTTGGAGATACATGACAAGGCTAGTTAAGGGAGTTATTTCTTGTATTGGCAAAGAACACATCATGTATTCATCATAATATAGCATCATTTAATGAAGTGGCCTCCCTACTCTTGACACTAGGCCCAGAGATATAACCCATGCTAGGTGAACTTTGTTATCAAGTTGAGTGTCTTCTTTGATTTGATGGCTGCCTTTATGTTTCCTCTTCTTTAAAGTACACACATTTGTTTTTTCCTACTCTTTCACATGCAATTATGCTAACATCACAGGAGTAAAGATCTTCATTTATTTATTGTAGCTGATAGAATCCGGTTCAAGTTGGGTATCAGAGTTGTCTTCTTCCTGATTCGAATTGAAAGTATGAAAGATAACCAGAGATTGAATGTGAAACAAGAAAGAAAATGGAGAAGAAAAAATATCTCTATGAGGCCTTATATAGGATGTCAAAAATGGTAGATATATTTGTTTCATATTAGGAGGTGAATTTTTTTGGAAAAAATGTTAATACTAAGAGGGGGGTGAACCAATATTAAGGCTAATTTAAAATTTTATGCCAATTTTATTTACTAATTCAAACTTTGCATCCAATAAATGAGAGGAACCATTAATAAGCCATAAAAACAACCATATGATTCAATAGAAGCACACACATATGACACAAAGGTTTAACGTGGAAACCCTTCTGGGAGAAAAACCATCAAATTTTGTTTTGTTATTGATGTAAATTTATGAACACCTACATTATTGCATCAATTTGTTTGTGAGCCACCACTCATAGGAAGCACCAACTCCCTTTGATTGTTTGTTATCACCCACTAGTAGAAATTAAAACCTCCCTCCTTTTGAAAACACCTAATCAACTTACCAGAAGCACCATCTGAAGCACCAAATTCATGGATTTGTTGCAAGCACCCACTTGAAGCTCCTTGGATTTATGCAAGCACCAACTTGCAGGAGGCACCAACCTCCAATCCTTCTCAGACACCCACTAGATATAGAAGCACAAACTTCCTGTATGTAGGATCCAACTCACACTCAAAAGTAAACTAATGTTCATTGTAGATGGCAACCACTCTTCCTTATACCAACTATGTTTTCCTCTGCAACCATTCCTCTACTCATCCCACATAGCACTTTGTCCTCTGCTCACTCTGAAGTAACACCGTGTACTCAACCCTATGCTCTCAACCACATATACTCAACACTCGGCATTCTTCATCTTATCAGACACTTTCAGCCTCTTTCCTTTGCATAAGAATTCTTGGCCTCTTTTTCACAGCACAGGCTCACTGAGCCTCTCATCACCAGCCCACACATAGAGCTTTCCACTCTCGACTCTCTTCGTTAGCACATGTACACACAACCTCTACTTAGAAACGGTCACCCAATGAGATATCAACATAGCTCACTTCACTATGCTTCTTTTACCCACTTTTCCCATTGTAATTTTGGGTTTTTTTAATCTGTAGCATAGGGAACAATGTTGTGTCTGTTTCCATGCACACTGCTAGAGAGAGTACTCTTAGCATGGCTCTCCATTCTACTGTTGCATCCCAAGATTTGGTGACTACACCCAAATTAATCATTGAGAATGGTATTCTAAGCATTTCTTCATACTAAGAATTAATTCTTAGTCAACCTCTAGGCTACAACAAGGCTCTCCATGCTTCTTGATGTAACAACAATTTTCCTGGTCGATACATCTAGATAAAACATGAGGATGGGCACCGATATGTTCCTCCTATACTAAGAATTAATTATTCAGTCAACCTTCACACATAGCATGCTTCTCCATTCCCTCTTAGTTTCCCACATAGATCAAAGTGTACTACAGGAATGGATTTCTAAGCTTGATTTGATCTCCATTAATTCTCTTTGCAAATCGTGGTCCTCATTTCCTTGATCCAGCGATCTCTACAACCAATATTGATTTCATTAGCTCAACCTATGAATTCGTGGTCCTTCTCTATTTTGAATCAATCATATACCCCATTACAGTTCATTTTTTTGCATAACATCCAACCTGTTCACACATGTTCGCCGATGCATAGAGGTCCTCCAAATATGGGACAAGTTCCAAGCTTGGAAAAAGGTGCTAAAGCGCTTCCAAATATAACTTTTCCATTTTCTTCTATAGGAATAGGTCTCAACGACCATTGGCCAGACCTTTGTATGCTAAGTCGCTCTACGCCCTTCGCGGGGTGAATTCCCTTTGCTAATCCTTCCATGCCATTGGTCTCATTTCTAAGCTAAATGACCAAGATTTTAGCGCTAAGGGCGGAGCTCCCAAGATTTGGTGCTTTTCCATGCCTTCTCTTTAAAAACATTCAGGCTCCTCTTGGTGGGCTTAGTTGTCCCATGGGGTTTGCTCGCGCTTTCACTGACCAATCAATGACCCTTCTAGGATGAGCTATCTTACTGATGTGTGATGACACTTATTTCCTAAAGCATTCAATTTCTGCACCATTAACAAACTTATGGGCTCAATACCTCTGAGATAGCCTGTTACACCATTTTTTGGTCATCTAACCTATCATCATTAGATGGACCCAAGTACACCATGTAAGACCAATTTTACCCTCAGTAAAATTGCCTTCACTATGTTAAATAACTTAATAAACCACATTTATTAGGTTGTTTATGGTCCAAACAGGAAACCCCAAAAGGAAATATTAAACAAACCCATATTTGTTTGATTTTCCTCATGGAATAATTAATTAAACCATAATTTAATTATTATTCCCAGTCATGTTTAACCCAAAAACAAAGAAATTAATGAGATAAACCCTTGAGTTATCTTATTATTTTCTAGGAATAATTATTTAAATCTTATTTAGATAATATTCCTTGTTAAATATGACCAAATCACCCACTATTAATCAAATAAATCATTATTTATTTGATTATCTTCCAACCACTTCCTTAAAAAGATAAATAAATCATTTATTTATTTATTTTTCACTAATTTGACCCAAGTCAAACACCCCTTCCCTCCAACAAATATAATAAAATACTCCATAAAGGTGGATCTAGATTTGGTTAACATTATTTTAATCATGCACCAAGATCTAGAATGACCCAATATTTTGTTATAAATAGGAGGGTTCTTCCCCATCATTCCTCACCTTTTGTTGCCTATTAGATCACTCTGGATCTATACACTTGGTCTCATTTTTCTACCATTTGCTCCCATTGAGCTCTACTTTCTGCATTGGGTTTTCTACATCTACAAGAGAGAGAAAGCTTAGATCTGAAGTGCCGAGGACTACAAAGAACCCATCCCATTGAGGAGATCTGGATACACCTTCTTGTTTCCTCCCAGGTGCCCTGTAATATAAAAATTCATTCAAAAATCGTGTTCTTGTCTTGTCTGTTGGATGCATGGAGCAAACCCTTTACTTTACTGCTTAATGTTTTTCCATTTATAGATCTGTTTGTTGCAGCATTTTAACTACTAATCGCAGATCTGAAGATGTTTGGCAGCCTCTATTGTTGTTAGGGCTATTAGTTATGCTTAGCTAAAGTGGTTCTTTTTCGTACACTTCGACGAAGAATTCATACTAACAAATGGCGACTCCACACGGGTTTTAAATTACGACCGCTGTCGTTTTTCCTATTCCTGCATATCCAGCTACTTCAGACCCTAGGGTTTCTTTTCAACTTTTTGTTTTTCCTATTTTCATGTGGTTTTTTCCTCATAAAGCCCTCAAACATTAAAATTTCTAACTTCCGTGTGTTTCTGGCCCTATTGCGCAGGTGATCGACATCAGCCGCAGCTGAGACGACATTTTTTTTCTGAAATCTGCCGCCGAGAGTCCCGGAAGTGCAGGTCGCACTTTTTGGCCCAAAAAGTGCGACCTCAAGCCTCAGGTCGCAGAAAACAGCCCCAAAACTGTGACCGGAGCGAAAAACTGGTCAAAAACCGCGACCTGGACTTTTTTCTGCTGTTTTTCTGAAATTTTTCTGGGTTTTTCTGAAGCTTCTGTCAGGGTTTTCTAGCCTCTGTCTCAGCCCGTTTCGACTTGTTTCTGATCTGATTTTGCTCATCTAAGTGGGAACCTAGCCCCCTAGGGCTTCAGTACCCTCCACTTTTGGTGGAAGAGTTTTAGTCGTTTCAGGTGTCTGATTTTTTAGAGTTTCAGCCTTCCCTTTCTCAGATCTGATACCTCATCCTCAGATCCCTTTTAATCAGCTTTTCTTCCTTTCAAATCACCTCTTGTAGTTTTGTTTGGACCCCCCTTTAGGACCTCATCCCTGTCCCTTCCGCTTTTTGCTGATTTCCCCCTTTTTCCAGCCACCTTGCCTCTGCCTCTTGGCTGTGATCTGCGCCTCTTTTTAGCAGCTTTCTCCTTTAGATCCCTGTACCTTTTGACCCTAGATCTATTGGCCTCTTTTTACGTGTGTTTTGAATAGATTTTTGCCCTCTTTTAGAGTAGTTTTGAGAGACCCGCCTTTTTGGGTTCAATTAATGCATGGTTAGCTATTAAATGTTTTGTTATTTCAGCAATCTATATTGTTCTTTGCAGATTTATTTTCAGCTACGCAGCACACTTTTTTCTTGCTCTCAAAACGGAAAGGGTTTAAAAATTAAAATTAACGCACGCCACACACTGACCCTAAGCAAAGAAGCGCCTGGTTAACACCGCCTGGCAAAGACTCTAAAATCAATTGTCACTGCACCTTTTCTGCCCTTGACCTTAATTTATTCTGTCCCTTTCTGCCCCTGTCGGTTTCCTTCTTCCTGTCATCATTGCGCCCCCAAGGCGCTTATCCCGGAGACTTCTTGGCCTTCATCCTTAGTTTCCGGTCGATCGACCTGCTCCGCCCCGCTGTCGTCGAGCCATTCCACCTTCGAGTCTGCACTCCGACTCCTCTCCTGATTCATCGGGTCCTCCTTATCCTCCTGGTTCTCCCCCTGTCACCTTCACTATGTCTGGTCTAGGGCCTAATGCTAGCGGTTCTCCCGGCCCTAATGCCGTCCCTACTACTAGCGGAACCACCACAGGAACTACCTCGGCTTCACCCGTGCTCCCCTTCTTGGCAGGCCTCAGCATCCTCGATTTGGACCGGTTGATAAACGACCCTATACACCATGATGCTAGTTGGCCTGCTATGCCGACAAAGCTCCCTTCCGACATCCCAAAGTTTGAAGGTCGTGCTGGAGAAGATCCTTCAAATCATGTTCGATCTTTCCACATGTGGTGTTCATCTACCTCCATTACCAATGACTCTGTTCATCTTAGATTGTTCCAACGCACGCTTACAAGCGAAGATTCTAAGTGGTATGTTGATCAGCCCATTTCCTCCCATACCACCTTTGCAACTCTTGCCCGGGATTTTTTATCTTACTTCCAGCTTCCCCTTCGTTATGACACTGGTATCGAACTCTTGACTTCCTTCAAGCAAACCTCTTCGACCCACCTTTCTACCCATGTCCAGGAATGGCGAAGAAGACGGAGCCTATGTCAATCTCCTACCTTCGAAGACCGTGTCTACATGGACTGGTTCCTTAGATCTCTCTTGTCCCCTATCGGGAAAGATGTCGCATCACATTTTCCTCAAACCGAAGAAGATGCCCTCCAAATGGCGTTAAAGTATGACCTGATCTACGCTCAGACAGGTTATGATCCTATTGTCCTACCTGATCTCCCAAGACCCGGTGATGCCCATACACCGGGGGCACCTCATGCCGCTGACAGTATCGTTGGATCTATCTCTCATCCATCCGCTCAACCTCTCATGAGCTATGGTTTTCCTGGGGCAGGGGGCACCACTTCCTGCACTTCTCCCCCTCCCGGTAACACGCAGCCAGGATACGGCATGCCTCATCCTTTTTCCCAACCTCCTGCTTACCTCAATGTTGCCCAACCTAACCATTACCCTTATCCGCAGCCTGGTGCGCCAGCTCCTCCAGCATATGCGCTTTTGCCTCCTTCTCAACCCCTGCAACAGCAGTCACCGCCCCCTCATAAGCAGGTGGATGCACAGCAGGGATTCGTGGCCACCCAACCACCTGACGGACAGGCGGCCACTCAACCTTCCCCTTCTGGTTCCCCCAACTACCAGATCCTCATGATGAACTCTGATCCACCTCTAACCGTCGACCTTAACCTTCAAACTCGGTCTTGCTAGTACCCCAAGCCTCCTACTCAGTCTGCCCTCAAGTCCCCTTCTTCCAGTTCTACAGAGCCTCTTTCGACAACCAATGGTCCCTTACATATCCCTCAACCCAAAGTTGAGGTTCATCCCAAGATTCCTAAAGGACCATTACGCCGAAATGCTGCTTCTGGTCGAGCTGCTCATTCGTATAGCATAGTAGATTATTTGGCGCAATCTCCTGCTGCCATTTCCACATTGGAACTCCTCCAATCGTGCCCTTCCCAAAAGAAGGCTCTGCTATCTGCCCTGGGCGCTGTAGATCCTGCTGATGACCAAATGATTGTTTTCGATGCCACTCAATCGGACCATCCTCCTCTTCCTCCTTCCGTCGCCTTCCAAATCCCCGTCAAAATCCGGAACGCCAACGTGTCCCGGTGTATAATTGATGAGGGGGCATCCACCTGCGTGATGTCCGCTTCGGTTTGGAAGCAACTCAGATCCCCCGAGCTGGCCCCTTCCACGATCACCCTTCGAGCGTGGGACTGTCATGCCTCCCAGCCCATTGGCTTGTTTCGTAATTGTCCTATCACCTTCGCCGGTAAGACTGTTTGCATTGACGTCGAAGTCATAGACGCCCCGCTAGACTAAAACATTCTATTGGGGCGAAGCTACACGTATGCTATGTCTGCTGTCCCATCCGCGGTTTTCCGCAAGATGTCTTTCCCCCATAATGGAAAGATAGTCACCATTGACCAGTTGACATATCATGAGCCAAAATCTCAGACCTCACCTGAGACGACCATCTCTTCCGTAGCCAACAAGCAAACCGTCGACTCCTTCACCAGTGTCTCCCCCGGCGTTTACAAGGATTCCTCCCTGCTTGGAACTTTTCCTAGTCTCCCCCCTCCTCCTATCTCTGACCCCAGCTCATCGAATGTTTGCATGATGCAATCGTCTCGGGCTGCTCTCAAGCAACTTGCTTCGGCTAGTCAGCAACCTTGCCCTCCGCAACCTGCTCTTAGCCCTTCACCTGCAGTTGGTAGTCATGAGCCCCTTTATCCCCCTGGCACGGTTCCTCCAGGCCTTAGCCATTTAGGAGCCATCCCACCTGGCCATGCCCCCTCTGGTCAGATATCGTTCCTAGCTCCCCCACCAGGAGTGTACACGGTACCAGTCATGGCCACTCTCTCTCTTCCCAACTTGACACTTGGGATTCCCGTTTGGTACCTTGATCCTCCAGCCCCCACCTTGCCTGGTCAACCCAAACCTTATATCGCTTTGACCCCAGTTCCACCGGTCCCCATGGCTTCTCCCGTTGCATCAGTGCCTCAGTCACTTCAACAGGAACCACCTCCTGTTGCGACCGCTTCGGGTAAGAAGGGCAAAGCTCGCAAGGGGGCATCAAAGGACAAGGCTGCCCCGACAAACCCTGCTCCTCCTCAGCATCCAAAGCATACCATCCAGGGTGCTTTGTGTGATGTTGTCGGTCACGCCTCCCATACCTGTCCTGAATTACTTCATCTAAAGCCCATGGTTAATGTCACGTTCCCTGAGTCCGCGGTCCCAGAAGCCTCTGTTCCTTCCACAACCGCGGCCAAGAACTCCAAGACTATTCACACCAACCACCCCCGTGCTTTGTGTGATCTCCATGGCCATCACACCCATATTTGTCCCCGCCTCGAGGACTTCCGCACCTCTATTGCCGCGGTCCACCAATTCGAGGCCAAGCGCAATGAGTACACCTCTCCCATATTTGCGCATTCTGCTTCAGCAGAACTACCAGATATGACTGCTCCCATTGACATTCCCCCTCCCGATGTCGAGATGACGGAGCCTTCGTCCAACATTTTCTACCTATCATCATCCATGAGACCCTCGGGGACCATTCCATCTGAATCCTCCCCTGTTGTTTCGCTTGACCTTTCTTCAGCGATCATCTTGGGCTCAACATAGGTAGATCCTTTATCTACTTACTCTTCGGTCACCCCTTGTGACGATGCGCATGTGAACCTCTCTTCTCATGATGATGATTCAGGTCGCTTCACCACGTCCGGTGGTCCTTCTTCCACCAGTCACCCCATCTTTTATCACGATGACGACATTATGGAGGAAATTCCCACCCCTGACTTTATATATTCCCCCTTACATCGAACCCATGTGTTCACACCACATCCACCTTGTGGCCATTACATCGAAACCCAATGTTTGGGTAAGGGGGCACCCACATTTGAGAGACCAAGAGAAGCAATTCTCCATAACTCTCCTAGTGTATCTAGTCGTGTTGGCTTTAGTACCATTATTCTTCCACATTTAGAAGAACCTCTAAAGTCCCATATCACTTCCGATCACTCTAGGGATGATACCTCTTATCGTTCCCTCCTCTTCCGTCAGCAACCCAGTCTCTTAGACATTATTGTTGACCAACCTATAGATTTTCTACAAGAGCATCAGTTCATTATCTCCAAATCCTCTTTTTTGGATAGTGACACCAGGTATGCCAACTCGGAAACTTAAAGTCCATTTGATCCCCATATGCAGTACCAAAAGATATTGGTAATCCTCCATTTCCTTTCTCAAACTGCATAACCATAACGAGAACAAATGGCACACCACATCATTAAAATGTGTTTAGATTCCCCTTTTTCTAAATACATTTTGGCATGACCACACCATGCTCGGGGGCACCCATGCCCCTCAACCATAACCCTCCTCACCTCATTTTTGGAGAAGAGGTTGTCTTACCAATCGAGTGTAAAATCCCTTCCCTTCATCTGGCTGTTGAACTTCTCCCTGACACCCAACCTCTAGAACAACGACTTATCATGCTTGAGCGTGCTTCTAAAGACCGTCGTGTTGCCTTGCAAACCATGGAAGCGGCCAACAAACACACCAAAGCTCAGCATGACCGAAAAGTCCAGCCTCGTACCTTTCACGAAGGCGACCTTGTTCTAGTATATGACCAGGCCCACGATGTCCTTGGTCATGGGAAGTTTAACTCATTATGGCTAGGCCCTTACATCATCAGTAAGGCGCTCGGTAAAGGGGCATACCTCTTAGAGGATTTCGAAGGCCATCCCCTTCCTAGTCCTCGCAACGCACTCTATCTTAAGAAATATTACCCTTAGCATTTCCCTTCTGAAATGCATGTTTTATTTTCTTTTTAGACAGCCAACATTTGTTCTTTCTTTTTTCTCCTTCCCTGGACCCATTTTGTCCAAGAGGGGCCAACTCACCTCCTTAAAATCGAATTTCCTCACTTACGCCACTTGTACTTGGGGCACCATATTGCTCCCTTACTTGTCCATGTTCGTGTAGATTTTCGTCATGAGTTCCCATCTTGTACTCATGCTTCCATGGTCCCCCATTAGGGCCCTTACTGTGTGGCAGCACCATCGAGTCGCCCTTGTTTAGAGCATCCAAGTTGAGTCATCATTGCATCCATGGAGTCTATACCACGTCCCTTTGCACCCCATTATAGCCCTCCATCCTTCATTGCTTGGTCTCTCTCTTGTGTCGCACATTATGACCTTCAGTCTCACTGTCCCCTATCCCTTACGATCTTGTGTCAGTCGCTGCCGTGTCATCCATGCTCTTTATGCTCTAACAAGGGAAGTCGTCCATTCGCTACTCAGTCCTTCCCATTTCCACTCTCGTCATTAGTGTCAGTCTGTCCGTCACTCTATTGTTTTCTCTCGTGCCTTAGTTGAGGATCTCTCATTGCCTCACCTATGGCGGACCTCCTTCTGTCGACATCAACATATTCATTCTAGAAGACAGGTCTAGAGGGCAGTATACCTTGGTTCCAGCTTCCACTCTTGTTCGGTGCCTCGGATTAGGCAAGGGGATCTCTCATTTCCCCTTGACTTAATTGTCTCTCCAGCTCCTTTTCAGCATGATCGAGATTCGTATACTTGACGGTCCAGTGATCCAGCAGCAGCTCTTGATGATTCCCGGGTGTGTGTGAGATGTCTCAACCCTCATGAGGGGGTGGCCCTGCAGGTAGCCCCCCACATGCCCTGATGACCTCTTCATTGCAGCCTTTGATGCCGCTCCAGATTTTGATGATGTTGGCCTTAGCCACTTGCAGCACCTCTATGATTTGCATGTATCAGTCAGATTTTGTGAGCCCTTCCCCATTTACAGGGGGCATTTGGGTTGTACTTATCTCATGTACTCAGATGATATTGTACTAGTCCTGGCTGTTATCCCAGGCACAGCATGTATGTGAGACTATTCATTGTATTTTTATCTGGCTCTTGATTATGCCAGTTGTACTCTATGGTTCGGTCCCTTGTTCACTGGACACACTATTCTTTTGTACTTTGTCACGGCGGGCATAGGTATGCCTCCCCCGCCGCCTTCAGCACAGGTACCCTCTCATAAACAGAGACTTGTTGCACCTGCGAGTCTCGTCTCCTCAGGGTCTAGTCCTTCAGCACACTATCTACCTCACCTTTCTCTCTCTGACTTCCCTTTTTGTTGTCTAGTGATCGTGTTCTTACAACGTACTTCGGTCATACGATTTGCTCCTGACACTCGCACGCTGGGGGGAAATCTGTTACACCATTTTTTGGTCATCTAACCTATCATCATTAGATGGACCCAAGTACACCATGTAAGACCAATTTTACCCTAAGTAAAATTGCCTTCACTATGTTAAATAACTTAATAAACCACATTTATTAGGTTGTTTATGGTCCAAACAGAAAACCCCAAAAGGAAATATTAAACAAACCTATATTTGTTTGATTTTCCTCATGGAATAATTAATTAAACCATAATTTAATTATTATTCCCAGTCATGTTTAACCTAAAAACAAAGAAATTAATGAGATAAACCCTTAGTTATCTTGTTATTTTCTAGGAATAATTATTTAAATCTTATTTAGATAATATTCCTTGTTAAATATGACCAAATCACCCACCATTAATCAAATAAATCATTATTTATTTGATTATCTCCCAACCACTTAAAAAGATAAATAAATCATTTATTTATTTATTTTTCACTAATCAAGGGATTTGACCCAAGTCAAACACCCTTTCCCTCCAACAAATATAATAAAATATTCCATAAAGGTGGATCTAGATTTGGTTAACATTATTTTAATCATGCACCAAGATCTAGAATGACCCAATATTTTTTTATAAATAGGAGGGTTCTTCCCCATCATTCCTCACCTTTTGTTTCCTATTAGATCACTCTGGATCTATACACTTGGTCTCATTTTCTATCATTTGCTCCCATTGAGCTCTATTTTCTGCATTGGGTTTTCTACACCTACAAGAGAGAGAAAGCTTAGATTTGAAGTGCTGAGGACTACAAAGAACCCATCCCATTGAGGAGATCTGGATACACCTTCTTGTTCTCCTCCCAGGTGCCCTGTAATATAAAATTCTTTCAAAAAATCGTGTTCTTGTCTTGTCTGTTGGATGCATGGAGCAAACCCTTTACTTTACTGCTTAATGTCTTTCCATTTATAGATCTATTTGTTGCAGCATTTTAATCACTAATCACAGATCTGAAGATGTTTGGCAGCCTCTATTGTTGTTAGGGCTATTAGTTATGCGTAGCTAAAGTGGTTCTTTTTCGTACACCTCGACGAAGAATTCATGCTAACATAGCCCTTACGGGATGATGTGTCCTAGTGGAACCACTGTTGCACCTGTGCACCAATTAAGATGTAGCTGGCATAATTCAGTTTCCACATTCGCTTGATGCTTCTTGACAATGACTCTGCATGTGCGCCTTTCTAAACCTTTCGGGGTATCCCTTTTGAGATGACATCATGTTTATGTCATCAATCCCCACATGGCACCTTTTGAGTTTTGACGTGTGTCACCCAGATTTGGCCCATTAGGCCACCCAAAAATGATGTATCTTCCTGCCACGGGTCCCATGTACATCCACAACATGTTGACATCATATTCTAGCATCATCTCTTGGCAGCCAATCAGATGTTGTCACGTTTCCTATCAGAGAGGAGAGAGAAAGGGTCCTTCGAGGATTTGTTTTGCGACCAACCTCTGTTGTAATAAAAAACCACCAGGTTCCAAAGTCTGGCTCCAACACCACTATTGAGTGGATTGTGTTTTTGGGAGTATTTCCCCCATAATATCTCTCCAATTTTAATCTGCACAATCAACTATGCGGGAAAACACTTCTGGCACCTCGAGGCCTGACAAAAGTTCCCTCTATTGAGATGTTGGAATGTCGTTGCATGGCCCGACGCCTATCTCCTGATGCTTCCATTTTTTTTTGCTTAAATTTCCTTTGGGCTAGGCTTTGTGGGCTTTATTGTCACTGTGGGGACCTCCCGACGCATTTATCATTGGTTGTCATTTCCAGCCTTACCACAACTATGTCCCGACGCTTTCGCTGTTCAAGCCTTATGGATTTGTCAGGGCTATACCGACAGGCTACCTCCATCGAGCGAGGATATCAAGTGGGACCTCCTGCTACTCTGTTGGTACTCCTTCTCAGCCCTCTCCACTAGTATTTTTCGCCGATTTTAGCACTACTGCCAAGTTTGGATATGCGCCAGGACACCTCTAATCACCTTTTAACTCTGCTAGCATGGACTTAAGGTCACCACACATTGACTTCCAATAACTCCTGATCCAGGAGTCCATTTTCAGACTTCCACATACCTTTGGAAATATCTTTTCGAGCATTAACCAAATGTGCCATCTCCAAGAGTATCTGAGTTGATATTTTGAGACAAAATATCCTCCAAAGTGTAGGACTCCCAACCATCATAGTCATCATTTTACAGCTTCTCCAATAAGCCTTATACTAGGGTGATTCTCTACAAGAGATTGTAGCAAGCATTGGACTCCCCCTAAGCTTGACACATCAAGCACATCAATAATAGCCCAGTTACTATAAAAACTACGCTAGTGAACATAAAAGAAACATTTGTTTCCGTAAACAACTATGCTAGTCTAGTTTACATCAATTCCAACACTATTTCCAATTATTACAAAATGCCAAGTATCCAACATATCTCTTAGAATGTCTATTGACATTAATTCCAGCACACTTGTTTCCACTCACCATCCAAGCAATGCCAACTATCCAACAATCTGCCCCTTTGGTATTGATGGACACACCTCATCACTTCTTCCACATTGATGGCCAATCCTCATGTTTCTTCCACACTTATCCTTGCATGAGCCACCAGTGGCTTTCTCTCCTCTACATGGGCCATCATAACTTCTCCAATAATCTTCTTTCCCCCCATTGACATCAATGGAAAAGGGATACAAGTTTCTTTTCCTCCCCCATGCAAGCACTAGCTATCAATGATCGAGGGTCTTTTGTTGATGTGAATTCTTCTCCGCAGACTTCTCTTCTCAAGGGCTGATAGTTTTTGTTGATCTATAAACTAGACATATGTGATATGTTCCTCCTGAACATATAATACCTCTGCTTTGAATGCCTCCAACTTTGGACACCTTATTTTTGTTGGATAAATTATCTCTTTGCCAATGCATCTTAATAGTAAACTCTACTCCCCATGAGATCATACCACTACAAATAAGGATTTTTTCATAAATAATACCAATTACACCAAGAGATTGATAAAAATTGAATATTGTACCAAGAAAAGTTCCAAGACTTCTCCTAAAAAAGAGACATCCATTCACACGAATCTAACTCCATATGAAACTATACCACCAATTAACATAGTGGTCCCAATTGAAAGCTAAGGTACATTAAAATCTTATACCCATTGTGTTTCATGAACACAAGTCTACTCGTAAAAATGAAATTCAAAACTTAAATGAAATAAGGGTATTACACCTGTTATAGGTCAATTTGGGCACCATTCCCAATGACCTGGTTAACTGAGCATCATCTCTAGGACCGATGATAAAGGGTCTATCATTCCCTATCATTTCAGTTTCTACATGCCCTAAGACAGGAAACAACATGAATCAAACAAGACTTTCATCAAGCAAGGATTTTCCATGGTTTGAAGCTTATTATTAAACATGTGGGAGCTCACCAACACAGGTTCTAAAGGGCCTAAGTGCATTGCATATGCAGGTAGCCCCATTCAAGGCTGCTCTGCAAAGCACTTCCCGACATTAAAAGGTGTGTTGTTCACATTGGGAGCGAAATTCTCATTGTTCCGGAATCTCCACTTGGCTAGTGTCTTCTAGAAGGGTTCACATGTGTCAAGCTTCGGATCCAAGTGTTCATTTGACATCTACATTAATCGAAACATGTCTTGCCTATTTTTGGAATGTTATTGATTACAAAACTACCTACAGTTCATCTATAAATTGAACACAAATCTAAGTGTTTAGTAGGAAGAATTTGAGTAGGGAAATGCTGGAGAATTTTCAATAGAGAGTTTGATTTGTGGAGCTGCTACTGGAGAGACTTATGTTGTGATGAGACTTCGGAAATTTGCTGGAAGGTCACTTCAAATTAGTCACTAGGTTGTAACCTCTCCTTCTATCATCAACAAAGAGCACTTCTTGTTTTTCCCTACATGCATCCGTGTTTACTTTGATTTTCCATATTGCAAGATCTTAGTTGATGAATGTAGTTTATGCTTAACTGATTTAGCTAACTAGATTGAATAGATATCTATATTATTGCATCTTCTGTTGTTTCAGTGTTCTTTCTTGCAGGAAGCATTCAACTATTTGAAACTGCTTGAATTTGAAGTTGTAGTGGAAGCGACAAAAAGGAGCCATTTGGAAGCGACTGAAACAAGTAAGCATCCAATCCTCTCTATGTATCTATTCTGAGTTAGGAGAAACATTAGTATAGTCTCTCACCTGTTGTTCTAGACTAGACACCGGTCTAGGGAAGTGTAGTTTATCCGTAGATTACAATTCTGGCCCAACAAACCGGCGACTCTGCTGGGGAGAACTTCTCTTGTTTCTAGGTGTTTTAGTCTCTGATCTAATTTCTAAATCCACCCAGTAGCTGTTTCACATAAATATTATACCTTTTCAGAGCTTAATTTGCAAATTTAGTGAGCCAAACAACAACTTTTTCTTTGTTTACTGCGCTCAACTCACCCTTGGTCAGGGCACAGTGCTTTGCAGAGCACTGTCTCCCTTCTCAGCCTGTGTTGCAGAGCAATGTCTCCCCTTGGAGACTGCGTTCGCTCCTGAAAGGACCAAATCCCCTTGAATCTAACTTTGTAATTTGCTTCAGTTTTGTTTGCTAATTTGTTCTGAAAAGTTTAATGCTCTATTGACCAGTAACTCTATATATTTCTTCTCTTTTGACTGAAAATTTGTTCAATGTTGTTTTAAAAAAAAATTTCATTATCATTGGCAAGTTGATTTCAAATTATTTTTTATGGTCGCATTAAGAAACATTTTCTTTAGAAATAGGAAATTGTCGTAAAATATTCATTTCCTTGATAGGAGAAATTGTTGTTGAAATCCTCGTTTTTCCTTCAAAAGAGAAATTGTTATTTGTACTCTTCATTTCTCGAAATTAAAAATCATTTCGATTATTGATCTAGTGCACCTAGTTTCTTTTCTGCATTCATAACATTAAGGAAACTGAAAAGAAAAACTTGCATTTGCATGTAGGATTGTGTGTTTTTTGCAAAAGGAACATTAGGAAATCTGCATTTAGTTTGAGACTAATTGATTTTTTTTGTTCATTGATTTGTTTTCTCTCAAATTATTTGCTCTCTTCCTTTAGTAGCTAGGTCTTTCATTGAAAACGCTGAAAGTGAAAGTTTGTTTATAACTCTTAGCTTGCATTTTTAGGAATTTTATATACATCATCGTGGTGAACTTGAAAGGAAAACTATTAAGCAAGATCAACATAAAATAAATCTCAATTTACTTAACAAATCTTTGGAACATTAACGATAACATTTAGAAGGTCTAGGCTAGAGACCTGTTCTGGCGTCGTAAAACATAGCAACTGTTGTTAACTTGTCTGCGATACATTCCGAGTGTGATACCTCACTCCACGTACGTAAGTATATCGTAGCTCATCCATGTACTTTCCGGTATATCGGGCGGTGTTACAGTATGATAAGTATAAAGGGGTGCTCTCACTGTGCGGTTTCGCATCAGATAGCGCTAATACAGACTTGGGCCTCCACGTACCTTTGGGTATATTTGGGAGGACAACTTTTAGGTGCTATCCATCCATAGTGAACTGAGTCGGCCACCCTGAAATTATGATACACCGAACATAACATTCGGGGAGATTACCTGCCTGTACTTCTTGGTTCGCCAAGAGGTATTCTGTAGTTCACAGTTTCTTGGCAAACCCTTTTGCCTAGCATTACCCTCTTTTTGTTTATTTTTTTTGGATAAAATAAATCAGTAATCGTGGAAGAACACAGTCCTACCCCCCGTCGTTCGCGTAGATTAGCTTTAAAACCACCTTTACCACCGGAAGTTATTTCTAGTAGGCGAAGGCGATCATGATCTACCGAATCAAGTACAATTCGTACCTCTGGTGAAACATCTTCATTTAAACCAGAGTTAGCTCAAATTGTTTCCACACATCTCGATTCAGTTACTGTTGTAAAAACAGAGTCTTCACAACTACCCGTGGTCACGATCCATTTAATCGCTGGGACCATACCTCCTGGACCCGAAGTTGTTCAATCAAAAATTGATCCAGATCCTGTCTCTTCTTTGCCAGAAAATCTGAATCCTGAACAGCCGGAAGTTGTTCCTATCTTGGTCATGCCATAAATATCTATAGCCATTGAAACTCCTATTTCACACAGTCAACCGTCTAAAATATATTTTGGGCCTGACGGTGAAGTTCTTCCTCCTAGTTTAATCACAATTGAATAAATCCCTCAACCTGATACACCTTTAAGTCAAACCCACTTTGGGGGAGACCTTTACCTATATCGGTCATTTCCTCAATCATTTCCATCTGCTTTTGTTGATCCTATTGTCGTTCAATCACCTGTTGATTTTCCCGGGTATACATTTGGTCAAACAACAATGTCTGAACCAACATCTTCAGTTGGGTCTACTGTTCCAATTACGTTAGCTCCTACCCTCGCTACTTCTTCGATGTTCACAACATCACTAGAGTCATATTTGCATGGTGGCCCTTTGGTCCCAACAGGTTACAAATCACTATCTGGCACTTTCTCTGGTGCACCTTCACGTTCATGGTTTTTGATAATGTCATCATCTGGTGTTTTAACTGTTATTCCTATAGTTAGTACTGAATGACTTGAATCATTACATCCATCATCAGGGCAATATCAAGTCGGTCCTTATGAGTCAATTCCTTTAAATACCATATCAACTGGACTTCGAGCATTTGGAGAACAATATTTTCTGTCTTATATCCTCCTTATGTTGGGGGGCAACCTATGGTCACCCAATACGACAGTACTCAGTCACATTTTGGTCAAACTAATGTTGACATGAATTTTTTTCAATGGCAGCCCACTCAGCCTATCCAACCACAAATGGTTGTCCAATAGTATAAACCAATTCAACCTGTTACACCCACTTCAATACCACTTGTTAATAACTCTATAGCCCTGTTATAGAATCAAAATCTTGTACATCAACCTTATCAGGCGAGTTCTTCAACTCAATATCAAAATCCTTTGGTTAATTTACAACAACCTGTATCAGGAATCATTTATTCACAAGCTAGTCCACCATTTTATGGGATGTCACAAACACAATCTGGTTATACATATCAACCGAATCCAACTTATACTAATTTTGGTTATAACATTGGTGGACAAAATCCTTGGCAGCCACAGGCGCAAATTCCTCAAACTTCATATCAACAAGTACCATATATGGGTTTTGTTCAACATAACTCTCAAGCGTTTGCCATGCAAAACAACCCCTATCTAGGTTACCAACATCAAATCCCATATGTTGGTGCTCAAAGACCTGTTTCCCAAGCAATTCCATCTTATCCTGGCTATGCTCAACCTGACCTTAATAGACAATTTCCTTTTGTTGCAACCTTGGAATTACCATATTTAAACCAATTAACCAATGATCCTATCAATTATGCTCCTTGGTGGCCAGTGATACCACACAAATTACCCTCCAACATTCCTAAATTCAATAGAAACCCTGGAGAAGACCCATCAACTCATGTTATGACTTATAATTTATGGTGTTCATCTAATTCCCTAAATGATGATTCTGTTCGATTATGTCTTTTTCAGCAAACGCTCACAGGTCCGACAGCTAAATGGTACATATAATTACCTAGAGCTTCTTTCGACAATTTCACTGCTTTGGCTACTGTCTTTTTGACCCATTTCCAGTTACCGATCAGATATGAAACTGGAACAGAACTCTTGACCAAATCCAAACAGAGTAATTCTACTCACATTTCTGATCATATTCATGAGTGGCGTCGCCGTCGACGAATGGTTAAGACATTTGTTCTTGTTCAGCTCCTTGCTGAATGGTTCATCAAATCCTTGTTACCATATATAACAGAGGATGTGGATAAAGGTGGCGTCATCACAGAAGAGCAAGTCATCGCTCATGCTCAGTATTTAGACTTGATTTATACTCAGTCTGGCATGCTCTATGAGAAAATACCAAATGCACCGTGATCTAATTTCAATGTTCCTCCTCAAATAAAGGACTCTCATGCCGGAGACGGCTTGATAGGCACTGTAAATACACACAACACTACTACATCTAATCCTAATCCTACTTATGAAATCAATGCCATCTCATTTGACAAAGGAAAAAGTAGTAAGCAACCAGGAAGTAAGAAAAATGCGAAATCAAAGAAAAAGAAAACTTCTAACCCGCAGGAACGATCATCTGATCAACCGTCAGGACCACGAAAACCTCATTATCCATGCATAATCTGTAATGAGGAACATTTTTTTAGGGATTTTCCTCACCGTTCTAAAGTCTCAAAAATCATCAAGACTTATAATGCATCAATTGTGTTGACAGACCCATTTCCAAATCCAGACACCAAATTTGTTGCTACAGATCCAGCTCCTAGTTCCCAAGTGTTAATGTTATCCACTACAAAACCTTCACAAGATATTTTGGTGTTGACATGGAATAAAGACTATGGAAGTCTGGCCACTGGTCAACCTACTACCTTGACAACTAATCCATCTAATGAATCGACACCACCTCCTGTTATTCTTGAATTGACAATTAAACCACCGAAGGGAGTAATTCATAAATAGACATATAATCCTCAAGAAAGAGCTGCACAAATTATAATATAGTTGAATATTTGGCTCAATCCCCTTCAGCTATGTCTACTCTTGAGGTATTACAAAATTATCCCTCCCAAAAGCAAGCTTTATTGTCGGCCATTGGTGGAATTGATCCGACTGATTCTAATCTTGTCGTCTTTAATCATACGGGATATGTGCTTCAACTACTAGCAAAATTGGCATTCTCCATCCAAGTAAATGTTCTCAATCACCTTGTTCATCGCACTATTATTGATGAGGGAGAATCTACGTGCATTATGTCTCTAAACTGTTGGAAGTCACTTGGCTCGCCGCGATTATCACAATCATCAACGACATTGAAGGCTTTTGATGGAAGAACATATAAACCTTGCGGTATTATTAATAACCTGCAAGTTGAATTAGGGGGCAAAACCGTAAGTATTGATGTTGAGGTTGTTGATGGACCCCTTGACTATAATATTTTACTCGGAAGACCATTGGTATATGCGATGACTACAATTGTTTCTACATATTTTAGAATGGTTGCCTTTTCTCATAAAGGTACTATTACAGTCATTAATCAATTATCCTTCTTTACCTCTGCTTCGCAGGTAACTGGAAGCGTTCCATATATTCACTTACCCCAACTAGAAATCCAGAACATTGGTGTAGGAATCTTAAAGGATTCCACACTTGTGGGAACCTTTTCATTACCGTCGCTCGTGACGTCAAAATAAATTGCAAGCATAGAGACCTGCTACATGATCTCTTCCACTCTATCTGGCTTAAAGAAGAGTACGGGTGATTCTGATATTTCTATGTTGGATGATGTTTTACCGCTCAGCCCTATTGAGCTACAATAGTAATCAATCTATTCGGCTTGGGCGACAAATCTGAAATCAGCGTTGCCGAGTGTTTGGGTTGATCGTTCATTAGATTTTGGTACTCCATCTGATCCATTTTCCTCAAAAATTTTGACAGATGAAAGTATTTTGGATGCTCTGATGGAAGAAGGAGAACCGTGGGAAGATTATCATCATCGTTCCCATCTTCCTGATTATGAAGAAAATAATCTCAGTGAACTATATCAACCATCCATTCAAAATTTATTTTTGAATTCTTTTTCGATTAATGCAATTGAATCTGAGCAAAATTTATCAAATATTGAAGAAATGATTTTTATCGATATTTCGACTAAACTTGGCGTTATAGAAAATATTCATGTCAGTGTATCTTGTTCTCCATCAAAAATTGATTCATATCGCTCTCTTTTTTGTGAATTTCGTAACGTATTTGCTTGGTCTTACGAGGAAATGCCAGGCATAGATACTAGTATATTTGAACACACTATTAATATGTATCCTGATGTCAAACCGGTGCATCAACGACTTTGTCCTATTCATCCGAAGAAAGCCACTGCCATCAAAGAAGAAGTTGAAAATATTTTGCGTGTTGGTTTGATTTACCTTGTTTCATTAACTGAGTGGGTTTCCAATATCGTTCCTGTTATGAAAAAACAAGGAACCATTAGAGTGTGCGTCGATTATCGGGACGTTAATCAAGCTTGTCCAAAATACAACTATCATACTCCATTTATCGACCAAATTATTGACGATTGTGCTGCATGTGAAATGTTTTCTTTCATGGAAGGATTTTCCGGCTACAATCAAATCAATATCCGCCCAGATGGCCAACATAAGACGACATTCATATGTCCCTAGGGCACATTCGCATATCGGAAATTCCTGTTTGGTTTAAAGAAAGCTGGGGTAACTTTTCAGAGAGCAATGGATTATGCTTTCAACGACATCAAACACATTGTTCAACCATATCTAGATGATTTACCAGCACATTTACGAAAACGGACTAATCACTCGATGCATTTGAGAGCCATTTTATCACGATGCCGACACTACAAGATACGCCTCAATCCACACAAATGTGTGTTTTGTGTTGGTTCTGGTCGATTTCTCGGTTTCGTAGTCTCAAAAGAAGGAATTCGAATAGACCCGCTGAAGGTATAGGCCATTCTTGATTTGCCTGCACCATTAAAATTACTTCAGATACAGAAACTTCAAGGAAAGGCTAACTTCCTGAGAAGGTTCATTCTAAACTACGCCGAAATGGCTAAAGGATTTACTCGATTATTGAAGAAAGGGGTTCCCTTCCATTGGGAACAAGTTGCGCAAGCTTCTTTTGATGCTGTCAAGGACCATCTTGTCCGAGCATCATTAATGTATCCTTCAAATTATCAAAATGATTATTTCCTATATATTTCCGCAGCTGAAACGACCATCGCTATGGTTTTGGTCCAAGTAGAAGATGGAATTGAACATCTGATCTATTACTTGAGTCGTAATCTCAATGATACGGAAGTTAAGTACTCGTACATAGAAAAGCTTGCCTTGGAAGTTGTTCAAGCTGTCCAAAGATTTAGCCATTATATCCTGCTCTGAAAAACAACAATAGTTTCAGTTTTAACCCCATGAATTACATCTTATCACGTCAATTGCTGGGGGGAAAATATTCAAAATGGATAGTCATTTTGCAGGAATTTGATTTGGAATTCATCAAATCCAAGTCAAAGAAGTCTTTAGTTTTGGCTGAGCTTCTCTATGACCTTCCCTGTGATATTACTGCAACTACATCGAAACCATCTATTCCAGACGAGTCTCTATTTCTGATCAGATCATCTGATCCCTGGTATGGATATTTCATCATTTATCTCCAAACCCAAACTTTTCGACCTAATACCTCTCGCTCTGATCAGCGACGTATTCGATACCAAGCCAAAGATTATCTGATTGTCGGCGATACACTTTATCGTCATGGTGTCGATACCATTTTAAGGAGGTGCCTCACTCATGAGGAGGTCAAAAAAGTATTAAATGATTGCCATGCTGGGGCTTGTGGTGGACATTTATCTGGTTATGCTACCACACAGAAGATACTTTGTGCTGGTTACTTTTGGCCTACTATTTTTCGAGATTGTATCCTTGCAGTCAGAAGTTGTCATGCATGCCATATCTATGACTATAAAATCAGCAAACTGCCAGCGCCAATGCATCCTGTTGTATCTGCTGGACCATTTATGAAATGGGGTATCAATTTCATGATTTGTAACCCTCCTTCGTCTGGGGGGCATGGTTATATTATTTTCGCAGTCGGCTATTTTACCAAATGGGCCGAAGTGATGCTTACATTCAATAACACAGGACAAACAACTGCATTGTTTTTCTTCAATCATGTCATTGCACAGTTTGGGGTCCCACAGGCTATAGTTACGGATCATGGGAAGCATTTTCGCAACAATATGATGTCTAAATTGACAACCAAGTTAGGATTGTCTCATGATAATTTTACTCCTTATTATCCACAATCAAATGGACAAGTTGAGGCTATTAACAAAATTCTTAAACAAATGCTTCAACGAATGATACGAGTTCGTAAAAGGAACTGGCACTTGATCTTGTACTCCGCCTTGTGGGCGTATCGAACCTCGGTGAGAAACGCAACCGGATTTACTCCTTTTCAATTGGTGTATGGTATGGAAGCTATCTTGCCAATCCAATGCGAAATATCATCGTTAAAACTCACGATATACTTGTTACCTGACACCTCAGAAGAAGAAACGCATCTCCTTAACCTCATCCATCTAGATGAAAAGCGCTGTGAAGCCCAATTGGCCAACGAAGCGCATAAGAGACGTATAAAGGCGCAATACGACAAAAATGTCCACCCTCGCATCTACTCAGAGGGCGACTTGGTCCTTCTTTATGACCAGGAAGCTGATAAAATAGGTACAAGGAAATTTGAGCCATTATGGCATGGCCCCTATATTGTCAAAAGAGTTCTTTCTAAGGGTGCCTACGAGTTAGTTGGTTACGACGGGATTCCATTGGCATAGCCTAGAAATGGGTTGTATTTGAAATGTTACTATGCTTAATCATGAGCATGGTAATTTTTTGTATTATATTGTTTATATGTTGTTGATTTGCATTCACTATCTTAATTTGTCTTTTAGATTTTTCTTGACATTAGTAATCCACTTTAAATTTTATGGCAGATGTCTGAATCTTCGGAACCATTTGTTGGATATGCTATTGGTGCTAGTCATAGTATGCAGAATCTATCCTCTGCAGTGTGGGCCATTTTCTCTCTGAATGGCGAGTTAGTGAGTTTTCAAGGGATTTGTATCGGTAGATCGACAAATAATATCGCTGAGTATAGTGCATTGATCGAACTTCTCTCTGATGCCATTTCATTTGGTATTAACCACGTAATCATAAGGTTAGACTCACAACTTGTGGTACTACAACTTACTAGTATTTATACTGTTAGAAATCCAACACTGCTTAGATTGTTCCTTAGAGTTCGAATTTTGGAGAGACATTTTGATTTCAGTCAATATCAACACATTTCCAGAAATCTGAACACTTTAACTGATTCATTAGCCAATCAAGTTTTAGACAGACATTTGCGACATAGGTAAAGAAAACATTCACATCATTGAATAGGATTGCGCATTAAACATAGGAAAAACTCTGAAAACATATAGATAGATAGTTATAGGTTTTTTACAAAATTTGTGCCCAAGACACATTGGTCATCCGACCTCAAAATGTATGCAAAAAATTCATAAGTAAACTAGTGGTGCTCATGATAGCACGCTATAGATCTAGCAATCCTACGGAGCAACCACATCAAACGGTTAGGAACCCCAATTGTGTGTCTCTGCAGTTGCATGGGAAGCTCTTCGATTCGGCAATCCGAAATCCTGAAGGTCAACCCCTCTATGTGTTGCTGGAGCTCAGCAAGAGTCTCAGCCATATCAAGGTCTTGAAGGACTGCTCTCCCGATAGCCCTCTCTGCTGGCGCATCTGCTTCGCACTCTGGTTCCTCTACTGGTTGAACACGACCGATATCTGCATTACATTAAAAATTTAGTTTAGTCTTGGAAAAAAATAAAAACACAAAAACATTTGTATAAACCTTATAAAAATAAAAAAACATGGTCAAATCAATCTTACCTATTGCACCCCACTGAGCGTCTTCTAGTAAAACTAGATCTGAATCTCCTCGGAAGTCGACTCCTGCATATGCATATTCATCGATGGCGATGATCTATCGTCTAAAATAGGCGAAGAATTCATTCAAGAACAAAACGGTCGATTGGCCTGAATTCCAACCCATGAGTTCTACCCATCTCTGCATGTGAGGATCTCTAGGACTGGATATATCCAATGTTACATGCTGTGGCTGCATCAGTGGAATCGGTCCCAAAGAAAAAGAGATAAGGATGGAACCATAACTGAAATTTTTCTTCCTTCCTCCCTTTGATTTATTAGTTGTTCCTTTATCTGAGATATAAAAACTTCAAACCAATTGAAAAATGTTGGCTCTAAACATTCCAGCACATACTGCATATACGATCTGTTCGCTACATGGAGTGTAATGGTGCCAGCTAGTTTAGCGATCGTGAATAGGATGGTCCTCAAAGGAAAATCCCTAACATCACGGATTTTTATTTTTCCATCTTTGCTAGGTTCTGACCCCGGATAGAAATACTGCATAACATAATCCCCCACTGTTTCTCCTCCAACGGTAGATCCTGTGAGTGAAATGGGAAAACCTCTCCTTGATAAACCTGTGAGAAAATACACATCCTCAATTGTTATGGACAACACTTGATTTTTTATGTGAAATTCCTCTATTGATGGATCCCATGCTCGAACAAGGAATTCTAGGAGTTCTATTTGTTGCCTCATTCCCGATAGTTTAAAGTACTTAAGCAGCCCAGAATCTCTTAAAGCTCTTACAGTACCTGGATCATTCAAGGCAATCATATCTTGTTCTTCACGTTCTCTTTCTCTCCATGTAATCGTCATTATAATCCGATGGAAACTTGAAAATCACCCATAAGATCCATTAGATACCATTCATTGCAGAAAACTAGGTGAATTTTGGACACAACATGAAAACAAAAAACTTCAACTGCACCCAACGCACTCCCTGGGCTGAGACAGTGCATTGCACATGCAGGTACACTTCACTATACCTGCTATGAAACATAGGTTTCGATATTCAGGGGTGCGTTGCCCTCAATTTTGGCAGAATTTACCCTAGGGGCCTCAAAACCCTAAAAATTTGCAAGGAATGGTAATGAAATGAATACTGAAAGAAAGAGGAGATTTTTACTACTGACCTGGATCAAACGGCGATGAAATTTGTCCACTGAAACAACCGCAATCAACGATTGAATTTCGGGGGAAAAATCAAGTTCAGAGCTCCAAAATGCAAATGGTAACTATGGAATGGTAAAAATGAATAGTGAAACTGCTTTATATAGTCATTTAATTACTTGCAAGTTAAATTTATTGCTATGACTATAGTTTTATTGTGTTTTTATCATGAAACAGGTATTTTTAATCCATTTGATGTTGTTTTGAACAGGAAATACAACTGACGAACAGGTTAGTCGTGCAGATTTATTTCAAGAAAGACTTGACCACAAAGCATGCTTTTTCTCCTTATTTTTCGAGCTTTGTTAAAAACAAAAAAGGATTTGAAGCACATTTTTATCTCTTTTTCAAGCTTCTATAACAGTGAAAAAGGAACCCCTGGAGTCTTCTTTCAGCTCTTTTCAGACTCCGATAATGTGAAAATATTGACGAGCACTTGTCATTTTGAGCTCGTTAAAGTAAATTAATTGATATCTACTCAGTATAAGTTTAACCCTTTTCCGGACTGAGATGGATTATTTACGAAAAAGGAATACCTTGGTTAAACATGACCAAAGAGGTTCTTTCAGATATTTTACACTTTTTCAGATCTGAGAGAAAAATTTACGAAAAAGTACTTTTGGAGTCCTCTTTCATCCTCTTTTTCAAACTCTCTAAACATGAAAAAGGACTGGGCTATCACTGTCGTTAAGCTCGTTAAAACATAAAATAGTGACGGGCTTGTCAATCATGGCAAGAATCGAGTTTCATTCATCACTAGACTCGTTAAATTATTAAATAGTGATACTTTATTCTTTATTTTCCCGAAGGGTTGAATTATAGATCAAGCAAATGTTATCCTCCTCAAGATTGTTAAAAAATAAAGAGGTACTGGTCGACAAATGACCGGGGAAAATTTGGGAAAAGGAAGCAAAGTATCTTTTTGGTAGCAAGTCACTCTTGAACATGACACTTCTTTCACTCCATGTCTGTGATTTTTTGGGTTGGGTAATCATCTTGACATTCCATTCACACCTATGGTTCATCATACCTTCACTTCAGTTTTGGGTCAATGCTACCAAATAATCACAGTGTCGCGGATATGTTCAAAAGAATTCATCCAGTGATTAAGAACTCATCCATCTGCAATACTCATAAACTTTCATTTTCATGACTGTCATCCCTGAAAATTGCTATATCAAGTCATACCCTTGTCTCCGAAAACAGTAACTCCAGTTTTGCAATAAGGTGACTTCCTGTCAACTACAAATCAATATCCAGGAATTTCACTTAGAAATATAAGATTCCAGTACCATGAGGCTTGTTACAGCATCGACAATATCCTCGCTTCCGGACTTTTGACATAAAGATTTTGCTTGCCGTTCGACATCAAATCATCTATTCACGCCTTACGAAATGTACTGCAGTGCCTTGAGGGCCATTGACATTAATGGTGGTTCTCTCGCGTTTGTTAACAACTTTCATTATTGGCTGGTAATCAAACGATGTCTTTCCATGTTTGACGACAAATCATATATTTGCATGGCTAGACTTGTACCCGAATGATCGAGTGAATGAGATAAGAAGACCCCAGATCTAGTTTCAGCCATCCGGGCTGTGATTTCAGGATTGTTGTACACATCATCTGTACGGTGACCTTACATACAAATTTTCATCCAAACATGGGCCTATATCTATAGGCGTGTCTGCATATGGGCAACATTCCAATGTAGACGACTTTCTGAATTATGTACATGTTATTAGATTGTTTTATGTGCTGACTATGGGAATGCCTACCCTCAGCAATTATGATCAATAAAGGATATATCATGATTTAATGTATTGTAAGATTGATGCAGGTGACTGTTCTGCTTTTTTTCTAGGCTCATCACAGTGTAAAGCATCTCAATCAAATGTTCTTATTATTTGGATCTCATGCTTTAGGGAGGCAATTGTTATAGGTCAATTTGGGCACCATTCCCAATGACCTGGTTAATTGTGCATCATCTCTAGGACCGATGATCAAGGGTCTATCATTCCCTATCATTTCAATTTCTACATGCCCTAGGACAAGAAACAACATGAACCAAACAAGACTTTCATCAAGAAAGGATTTTCCATGGTTTGAAGCTTATTATTAAACATGTGGGAGCTCACCAACGCAGGCTCTAAAGGGCCTAAGTGCATTGCATATGCAGGTAGCACCATTCAAGGCTGCTCTGCAAATCACTTCCCGACATTCAAAGGTGCGTTGGTCACATTGGGAGAAAAATTCTCATTGTTTCGGAATCTCCACTTGGCCAGTGTCTTCTAGAAGGGTTCACATGTGTCAAGCTTCGGATCCAAGTTTCCATTTGACATATACATGAATGGAAACATTTCTTGCCTATTTTTGGAATGTTATTGATTACAAAAATACCTACAGTTCATCTATAAATTGAACACAAATCTAAGTGTTTAGGAGGAAGAATTTGAGTAGGGAAATGCTGGAGAATTTTCAATAGAGAGTTTTATTTTTGGAGATGCTGCTGGAGACACTTATGCTGTGATGAGACTTGGGAAATTTGCTGGAAGGTCACTTCAAATCAGTCACTAGGTTGTAACCTCTCCTTCTATCATCAATAAAGGGTACTTCTTGTTTTTCCCTACATGCATTCGTGTTTACTTTGATTTTCCATATTGCAAGATCTTAGTTGATGAATGTAGTTTATGCTTAACTGATTTAGCTAACTATCTTGAATAGATATCTATATTATTTCATCTTCTGCTATTTCAGTGTTCTTTCTTGCAGGAAGCATTTAGCTATTTGAAACCGCTTGAATCTGAAGCTGTAGTGGAAGTGAAAGAAAAGAGCCATTTGGAAGCGACTGAAACAAGTAAGAATCCAATCCTCTGTATGTATCTATTATGAGTTAGGAGAAACATTAGTATAGTATTTCACCTGTTTTTCTAGACTAGACACCGGTCTAGGGGAGCGTAGTTTATCCATAGATTACAATTCTTTCCCAACAAGACCCAAGGTGTAAAGTTTTCATTTACTTAGTAATATTTTTTCTTGAGGCTGAAAATTGTTGCCTTCCAATGCTTAATAAATCAACTACCCTTGAGACAATGTTCTCTTATCTACTTCAATTGTTTCCTTGCATTGGCATGGGGACAAATCCGATGGACCTGACTTGACTGTGGACTCCTTGTAATTTCAAAATTCAGTTGTAGCACATCTTATTTACACAACATATAATGTTGTTGTGTACTCCCCCTGAACCCATGTTGGCTACACTATCCTTTCTCTTGAAATGTTGATATATAAAATAAAAAAATTCATGATTGTAATCAGCATGGTAACTCGGCCATACCTCCAACAATCAGATGCACCTCTCTATCTACTCCTTCCATATTCCTACACCTGACTTATTCGACCTCCCTTGAGGCCATTCTATTCCTTTAATGAAGAGAAATAGAGGATCTACTCCCCCTGAGAATATCACCCCCCTTCATACAAACCTTCAATGGACGAGTCTTGACAGGAGCATTACCTTCCAAATTCTTCCTTGCCCAGGTTTGGGGTTTCTATCAACTGTGCATGGCTAGAGGAAACTTATCCTTCAACTCCTCTTTCTTCACCCATGTCTTCTTGCTACATTTTTTCCTTACAGAGGGGTATGCCACATGAGAAAGAGGATCATTCTTCTAATTTCTTTCTCCTCTTTTCATTTCGCTCTTTTGACATAAAGTACTAAATACAAACTTGGATTTCTTTGCTCCACTATTTATTCTTGTCTTCAAACCCGAAGTTGCTACATTTGCATGCATATGTTGAGAAGCATGTTTTTTCTTCCCATATCTGCAGTGTGTTTTCTCATGCCCAAATTTTCCACAGTTGTAGCACTCAATATGACTTAAGAGTGGGGTAGAGGAGTTAGTATTCTTCACAACACTCTTTTTAAGCCTTCTATTACACCCAAAATGCCTCCTCCTAGCCTTTTTACGCATTATTGGTTTGCTACTACCCATCACATCTTTTTTTCTTGCATGTGACCTGAAATCTATGGGCTTATGCCCTAAATTATTGCAATAAAAACAATAAACTTGAAAAGACTTCTGACAGTTGAAAATACATTTTATATGAAGGAATTTTTCTTGAGAGGGAAAGGACTTTTCTTGGTTCTTCATGTGCCTTCCATGGCAGTTTGCATTGTTTCCTTGCACTCTTTATTGTTGCTTCTTCGCTCTTTTTTACTGCTCTCCTCATTGTTACTGCTTACCATTCTACTGCTACTGTCCAATAACTCATTTTCCTTCATTTTTGTTGGAACCTAGAACTCCCTTTTCCTGGGAAGTTGAACCTTCATCCTTTGCCTTCTTGAGGCTTGGTTATTCTTTGAAACAAAAACCAATCTTGATAATAGGGGATATTTTCTTAACACGCATATAATCCAAAGCCTTTTTTCTCTCCTCAAGCTTCTGGTATTGAGACATTTTTTATCTTCATTTTCAAGGTCTTGTCTCAATGAGACTACTTCAGCTTGTAATCTCTCACAGAGGGATTCTCTTTCATTCACCTAATTTTTTAAACTCCCAGTCAATCTCATTTTTTCTTGAGATTTGTTTATGATAGCTCCTTGATCTCTTTAGAGTAGATATCAACTTATTCCTAAAATAGATCTTTTCATCTAGATCATTTTCTTCACTATCAAAGGTGTTAGATGAACTACCATGTAGATCTAAATATATCTTTGTGCCCATGGAATCTTCCACAAGTCTGAGGAGTAATACATATTCATCATTGCAAGAGATACTCTCATTATCTTCATGGGATAAACTCTCTTCTTCTTTTGAGGATCCCTCATTTTCTATTGCTACAAAAGTAGGTATATCCACATGATGTATGGATATCTCTATCTTTAGAAAATTCACATAAACATATAGAAGATAAATGACATTCCTTATTAAATTTATAGCAAAGAAATACCATTCCACCTAAGAAACATGTCCTTTTCTTATAATTATTCATAATCCTCTCTAGACTGATGAATAACAGCTTGTGCATTAAGAGGAAGATCTTTAATATTCTCAACATCTCTTTTCTGGGATGATTACGTCAACCTCTTCCTTCTTTTCTTCTCATTAGTAAAAACCTTCAAAGATTCAGGTTCATTGCTTTAGAAACAAGGTTCATGAACCTCCTTTGTTCTTGCATGGATTTATCCTCCATGTAGACATTGTAATTTGTCCAAAATTTCTTTTCCTGTCTCACAATGCCTTACTCTATCATCATCTGTCTTAGATAGCCATTTGAAGATAATCTCCTTTGCTTCGACATTAAACGCATTCCTCTCTCCATATATCACATACAAAAAAATGTTTTCATTGATTACTATCAAATAGGGTTCCATTCTAATCTTCCATAGCTCATAGTCTGATCCGTTTAAAAATGGATCCACTTATGTTGTTATCCAAACTTGATTATCCATTGTTTCCCTTTGATCTACCTTCAAGTAGTTGTGTTGTTCCTGAAGGACCAGACTCTGATACAAACAGTTTGAAACACTCTTAATATTGAGAGGGGGGTTGAATCAGTATTAGGCTAATTTAAAATTTTATGCGAAATTTTCTTTACTCATTCAAACTTGGCATCCACTAAATGGGAGAAACCATTAACAAGCCATAACAAAAACCATATGATTCAACACAAGCACACACATATGACGCAGAGGTTTAGTGTGGAAACTCTTCTGGGTTAAAAACCACCAAATATCATTTTGTTATTGATGTAAAATTATAAGCAACTGCTTTATTACATCCATCTATGTGTGAGCCACCACTCACAAGATTCCCCAACTCCCTTTGATAGTTTGCTAGCACCCACTAGTAGGAAGCACCAATTATATCCTTTTGCACACACATGATCATCTTACCAAAAGCACCATTTGAAGCACCAAATTCATGGATTTTTTGGAAGCACCCACTTGCGACTACTTGTATAAATGTAAGCACCAAATTCATGGATTTTTTGAAAGGACCAACTTGCAACTACTTGCATGTATGTAAGCACCAAGCTGCAAGAGGCACCAACCTCCAAGCCTTATTAGAAATCCACTAGAGATGGTAGCACCAACTTCATGTATGCAGGCTCTAACCCACACCTAAGAGAAAACTAATGTTCACTCTAGATGGTAGCCACTCTCCCTAATTCCATCTATGTTTTCCTTTGCAACCTTTCCTCTACTCAGCGCATGCAACACTCCCTTCTCTGCTCACTCTGCAGAAACAAATTGTACTCAACCCTCTTTTCTCAACCACATACACTCTGCCCTCGACATTCTTATTTTTCTCAGGCACTTTCGGCCTCTTTCCTTTGAATATGAATTCTCAGACTCTTCTTCGTATCATAGGCTCACTCAGCCTCTCATAATCATCCCACACACAGGGTTTTCTCCTCTTGGCTCTCTTATTCAATGCATGCACACATAACCTTTACTCATCAATGATCACTCATCAAGCTTTCCACACATCTCACTCGACTAGGTTTCTTTTCCCAACTTTCTCCATTGCAATTTCACATTTTTTTCCTTTATTGTATAGGGAATGATGTTGTCTTTGTTTCCATCCACACTACTTGAGAGTGTACTCTTAGCATGGATCTCCATTCTGTTGTTGCATCCAAGACTAGGTTACTACACCCACATTAAACATTGATAATGGGGTTCTAAGCATTTCTCCATACTAGGAATTAATTCTTAGTCAACCTACAGGCTACAACAAGGCTCTCCATCCTTCTTGATGTAGCATTAATTTGTATGATCAATACATCTACATTAAACATGATGATGAGAACCTATGTGCTCCTTCGATACTAAGAATCAATTCTTCAGTCAACCTGCACACATAACATGGCTCTCCATTCCTTCTTAATTTCCCCCAGATATCAAAGTGTATTGTAAGCATGGATTTCTGAGCTTGATATGATCTCCATTAATTCTCTCTAAAAATCATGGTCCTCATTTCCCTGATCTGGTGATCTCTGCGGCAAATATTGACTTCATTAGCCCCTATGAATTCGTGGTCCTCATCTCTTTTGAATCTGCCATCGACCCCATTATAGTGCATTATGTTGCATAGTTTTTGACCCATTCACACATGCTCACCAACCTATAGAGGTCCTTCAAATATGGCACAAGTGTTAAGCTTGGCCAAAGGTGCCTAAGTGCTGCCAAATGTAACTATGCCGTCCTCTTTTATTATAGCCCTTTTTTCCCAGGCCATTTAACTGTTTTCTACCTTTGTGACCATTGGTTAGGCCTTTGGATGCTAAGTTGCTCTACACCCTTCCCAGGGTGAACTCCCTTTTGTAATGGATTTGTGCTATTTGTCTCATTTCTACGCGAAATGACCAAGGATTGGCACTAAGGCCGAAGCTCCCAAGACTCGGTGCTTTTCCATGACTTATCTTTAAAAACTTTCACGCTCCTCTTGGTAGGTTTAATTTTCTTGTGGAGTCCTCTCGTGCTTTCACTGGCTAATCGAAGGCCCCGCTGAGATGAAATATTTGACTGGTGTGTCCCAGTGCATTCAATTTGTGCACCATTAAAAATAATTTGGGATCAATACCTCCACTATATCCATTATGGGATGTTGTGTCTCGGTGGGACCACTATTGCACCTGCGCACCAATTAAAACGTAGTCAAGCTAAGTCAACTACCATGTTTTCCCGATGCTTCTTTCCCGGTGACTCCACCTGTGCACTTTTCTAAACCTTTTGAGCTACCCCTTCCTGGATTACGTCATGCTTATGTCGTCAAACCCCATGTGTTTCCTTCTGAGTAGTGACATATGCGATGCAAATTTGGCCCATTAGGCCACCCAAAAATGCCAATTCGGCCTACCACATGTCCCACGTACATCCACGTCAAGCTGGCATCATCTACCACTATCATCTCCCGACAGAGAGAAGAGAGAAAGGGTCCTTTGAGGCCTTGTTTTACAACCAATATATGTTATAATAAAAAACCACCAGGTTTCAAAGTTTGGCTCTGAAATCACTCTTGAGAGGATTACGGTTTTTAGAGAGGTGTTCCCTGAGTATCTCTTTGTCGCTGATCTGCATGATCCAATATGCAAGAAAACACTTTTGGCACCTCAAGGCTTGAAAAAAAATCCCTCTATCAGAATTTCAGAATGTCACTGTGTGGCCCAACAGTTATCTCCCTACCCTTTCATTTTGTTCTTGTTAACTTTCCTCCCCGATAGCCTTTGTAGGATTTTCTATGACTGTGGGGACCTCCCAACGCCTTTATCATTGGATATCATTGTGAACCTTATCGCCACTGTGTCTTGGTGCCATGTCTCTCGACGATTTCACTTTGTAAGCTTTAATTCTTTGTTAGGGCTATACCGCAGGGCTACTTTCGTCAGGCCAGGTTGTCAAATGGGACTTCCACTGGACAATAAAATCTCTTGCCATTACTCTGTTGGCACTCCTCATCAACTCGCTCCAATAGGATTTTCTGCTGTGTTTAGCGTTGCTTCCAATTTTGGTTATGTGCCAAGACTCTTCCAGTCACCTTTTAACTTTTCTATCATGGACTTAAGGTCCAAATTTTTATTGCAAATAACTCCTTTTTCAGGAGGCCATTTTCAGACTTTCACATACCTTTGGAAATCTCTTTCTGAGCACTAACCAATTGTGCCATATCTAAGAGTATCTGTTTTGAGCTCTTGAGGCAGAATCTCCTCCAAAGTCTGGGACTCCCAACTATCATAGTCATCATTTTATGGCTTCTACAATAATCCTTCTATTATGGTGTTTCTCTACAAGAGACTACAACAACCATTGGACTCCCTTTGAGCGTAACACATCAAGCACATCAATTCTAGCCTATTTTCCACCACAGCTAGGCCAGTGAACATTAAAGCCAACATTTGCTGCTGCAAACAACCATGCTATTTTGGTTGACCTCAATTTCAACACTCTTTCCAACTTTCAGATAATTAAAATTGTCCAACATATATATCAGAATGACTCTTGACACCAATTCCAACATAGTTGTTTCCACTAGCCTTGAGGCAGTACCAATTGTCCAACAAAAATGGAAAAAGTGGAACAAGAGAAAGAGAGAGTAGAGGATGATGCTCCATCTTCATCTTCAGCTGAATATTCTTCTTCTTTATCCTCTTCCCATCATTCAAATGAAGATATCAATCAGAGCCTTCAAGAAAAAAATGTTGAATTGAGGAGACTTCAACAAAAAGAAAATATTGCAGCTTCAGTTATGAGCCATGAAAAGGGTTTTGGAAAGGTTGAAGTGTAACAAGGGCTTAGCAAAGTCAACATCATCTCCTTTAGAGGTAAACAATGTTGATATCTCTTCTGTTTCATTTTCACATGAGGCTATTTATGTTGGAAGCTTTGAGGTACCTATTTCAAGATTGGGGTACATTAAAGGAGAATGCTCGTAGGCAAAAAAATAAATGGGTTCTTCAAGTGAATAATCCAAGAAATTTCCCAAATCATGAAGGAAAAAGAATTATTGCAACACATCACAATATTCACATGACAGCGCACATTGCATAGAAAGATCTAAGGAAATCTCTCATCACCAAGCATGTACCAAAGACAACCAAGCGGTCTATAAAAAGTATTAGTATGCTAATTTTCATTTTGATTACATGTATATTACTAATGATGAGAAAATTTTATTGCATATAAGACCATGATTTTTTTGTGGTTTATATAACCATGTTGTTGTCGAGTGTTGGAAAATAATGGAAACAAGATAGAGGACAGGACGTGAAAGACCTTCTCCAGATTAGGGAAGGAAAAAGGTTAAGCAGGTCTAGAGGAAGAAGAGTTTTTGCAACCATTGCAACAGAGATGGACATCAGAGAGCCACATGTTGGGAGCTCCATCCAAAGCAGTGTCTCAGGGAGGAAAAAGTGCCAATGTAAGAACCAT